>JAJJWW010000270.1:0-600000 GCA_023531295.1 Papaver armeniacum | reverse complement strand
TCCTAGGTTCAAATATTACTAGAGTTAGACCTAAGTATCTAATTTGGATGAACGGAGAAGAAATATACTAGTTTCGAACATCGCGAGGTTCAAAGATTACTAGACTTATACCGAGTTTATCATTTGGACGAACTGGAGAAGAAATATATCGATTTTGAACATCTCGGGTTCAAAGATTACTAGAGTTAGACCCGATTTTCTCATTTGGATGAACTGGATCGGTAATATATCGATTTTGAACATCCCGGTTCAAAGATTACTAGAGTTAGACCCGAGTTTCTCATTTGGATGAACCGAGTAGAAATATATCGCCGAACATTGCGGCTTCAAATATTGCTAGATTTAGACCTGAGTTTCTCATTTGGATAAACTGGAGAAGAAATATATCAGTTTTGAACATCCTAGGTACACATATTATTAGAGTTAAACCTAAGTTTCTCATTTGGACGAACTGGAGAAGAAATATATCAGTTTCGAACATCCCAGGTTCAAAGATTACTAGAGTTAGACCCGAGTTTCTCATTTGGATGAACTGGAGAAGAAATATATCACTTTTGAACATCACAGGTTCAAATATTACTAGAGTTAGACTGAGTTTCTCATTTGGATGAATCGATGAAGAAATATATCGAGTTTCGAACATCGCAGTTGAAAGATTACTAGATTTAGACTGTGTTTCGATTTGGATGAACTGGAGAAGAAATATATCAGTTTTGAACATCCTAGGTTCAAATATTACTAGAGTTATACCCGAGTTTCTCATTTGGACGAACTGGAGAAGAAATATATCAATTTCGAACATCCCAGGTTCAAAGATTACTAGAGTTAGAACTGAGTTTCTCATTTGGCTGAATCGGATCGAGAAAGATATCGGTATTGAACATCCCGTGTTCAAATATTACTAGAGTTAGACCTGAGTTTCTCATTTGGATGACACGGAGAAGAAATATATCACTTTCGAATATCGCAGTTCAAATATTACTAGAGTTAGAATCGAGTTTCTCATTTGGATGAACTGGATTAGGAATATATCGGTATTGAACATCCCGAGTTCAAAGATTACTAGAGTTAGACCCGAGTTTCTCATTTGGATGAACTGGATCGGGATTATATCGGTATTGAACATCTCGGGTTCAAAGATTACTAGAGTTAGACCCGAGTTTCTCAATTGGATGAATGGATCAGAAATATATCAATTTTGAACATCCAAGGTTCAAAGATTAGTAGAGTTAGACCCAAGTTTCTCATTTGGATGAACTGGATCAGAAATATACCAGTTTGAACATCCCAGGTTCAAAGATTACTGGAGTTAGACTTGAGTTTCTCATTTTGATGAATCGGGAAAGAAATATATCGATTTCGAACATCCCGGGTTCAAAGATTACTAGAGTTAGAACTGAGTTTCTCATTTGGCTGAACTGGATCAGAAAGATATCAGTATTGAACATCCCTGGTTCAAAGATTACTAGAGTTAGACCCGAGTTTCTCATTTGGATGAACTGGAGAAGAAATATATCACTTTCAAATATCGCAGGTTCAAATATTACTAGAGTTAGACTTGAGTTTCTCATTTGGATGAACTGGATCAGGAATATATCAGTTTTGAACATCCCAGGTTCAAAGATTACTAGAGTTAGACTTGAGTTTCACATTCGGATGAACTGGAGTAGAAATATATCAGTTTCGAACATCACAGGTTCAAAGATTACTAGAGTTAGACCTGAGTTTCTCATTTGGATGAACTGGAGAAAAAATATACCAGTTTCGAACATCGCAGGTTCAAAGATTACTATAGTTATAACTGAGTTTATCATTTGGCCGAACTGGAGAAGAAATATATCGAGTTTTGAACATCCCAGGTTCAAAGATTACTAGAGTTAGACCCGAGTTTCTCATTTGGATGAACTGGAGAAGAAATATATCACTTTTGAACATCACAGGTTCAAATATTACTAGAGTTAGACCTGAGTTTCTCATTTGGATGAACTGGAGAAGAAATATATCAGTTTCGAACATCGCAGGTTGAAGGATTACTAGTGTTAGACCTGAGTTTCTCATTTGGATGAACTAGTAAAGAAATATACCAGTTTCGAACATCGCAGGTTCAAAGATTACTAGAGTTATACCTGAGTTTATCATTTGGACGAACTGGAGAAGAAATATATCAGTTTTGAACATCCTAGGTTCAAATATTACTAGAGTTAGACCTAAGTATCTAATTTGGATGAACTGGAGAAGAAATATACTAGTTTCGAACATCGCAGGTTCAAAGATTACTAGACTTATACCTGAGTTTATCATTTGGACGAACTGGAGAAGAAATATATCAGTTTTGAACATCCCAGGTTCAAAGATTACTAGAGTTAGACCCGATTTTCTCATTTGGATGAACTGGATCAGTAATATATCAGTTTTGAACATCCCAGGTTCAAAGATTACTAGAGTTAGACCCGAAGTTTCTCATTTGGATGAACTGAGTAGAAATATATCGATTTTCGAACATTGCAGCTTCAAATATTGCTAGATTTAGACCTGAGTTTCTCATTTGGATAAACTGGAGAAGAAATATATCAGTTTTGAACATCCTAGGTACACATATTATTAGAGTTAAACCTAAGTTTCTCATTTGGACGAACTGGAGAAGAAATATATCAGTTTCGAACATCCCAGGTTCAAAGATTACTAGAGTTAGACCCGAGTTTCTCATTTGGATGAACTGGAGAAGAAATATATCACTTTTGAACATCACAGGTTCAAATATTACTAGAGTTAGACCTGAGTTTCTCATTTGGATGAACTGATGAAGAAATATATCAGTTTCGAACATCGCAGGTTGAAAGATTACTAGATTTAGACCTGTGTTTTCGATTTGGATGAACCTGGAGAAGAAATATATCAGTTTTGAACATCCTAGGTTCAAATATTACTAGAGTTATACCTGAGTTTCTCATTTGGACGAACTGGAGAAGAAATATATCAGTTTCGAACATCCCAGGTTCAAAGATTACTAGAGTTAGAACTGAGTTTCTCATTTGGCTGAACTGGATCAGAAAGATATCAGTATTGAACATCCCAGGTTCAAATATTACTAGAGTTAGACCTGAGTTTCTCATTTGGATGACTGGAGAAGAAATATATCACTTTCGAATATCGCGGTTCAAATATTACTAGAGTTAGAACTGAGTTTCTCATTTGGATGAACTGGATTAGGAATATATCGGTATTGAACATCCCGGGTTCAAAGATTACTAGAGTTAGACCCGAGTTTCTCATTTGGATGAACTGGATCGGATTATATCAAGTATTGAACATCTCGGGTTCAAAGATTACTAGAGTTAGACCCGGAGTTTCTCAATTGGATGAACTGGATCGAAATATATCAATTTTGAACATCCAAGGTTCAAAGATTAGTAGAGTTAGACCCATGTTTCTCATTTGGATGAACTGGATCAGAAATATACCAGTTTGAACATCCCAGGTTCAAAGATTACTGGAGTTAGACTTGAGTTTCTCATTTTGATGAACTGGGAAAGAAATATATCGATTTGAACATCCCAGGTTCAAAGATTACTAGAGTTAGAACCGAAGTTTCTCATTTGGTCAACCGGATCGAGAAAGATATCGGTATTGAACATCCTGGTTCAAAGATTACTAGAGTTAGACCCGAGTTTCTCATTTGGATGAACTGGAGAAGAAATATATCACTTTCGAATATCGCAGTTCAAATATTACTAGAGTTAGACTTGAGTTTCTCATTTGGATGAACTGGATCGGGAATATATCGGTTTTGAACATCCCGGTTCAAAGATTACTAGAGTTAGACTTGAGTTTCACATTCGGATGAACCGGGTAGAAATATATCGATTTCGAACATCACGAGTTCAAAGATTACTAGAGTTAGACACGAGTTTCTCATTTGGATGAATCGGAGAAAAAATATACCGATTTCGAACATCGCAGTTCAAAGATTACTATAGTTATAAGCGAGTTTATCATTTGGCCGAATCGGAGAAGAAATATATCGATTTTGAACATCCCAGGTTCAAAGATTACTAGAGTTAGACCCGAGTTTCTCATTTGGATGAACTGGAGAAGAAATATATCTCCCGTTTTGAACATCACGAGTTCAAATATTACTAGAGTTAGACACTGAGTTTCTCATTTGGATGAACCGGAGAAGAAATATATCGATTTCGAACATCGCAGTTGAAGGATTACTAGTGTTAGACCTGAGTTTCTCATTTGGATGAACTAGTAAAGAAATATACCGATTTCGAACATCGCGAGTTCAAAGATTACTAGAGTTATACGAGTTTATCATTTGGACGAACCGGAGAAGAAATATATCGATTTGAACATCCTAGGTTCAAATATTACTAGAGTTAGACCTAAGTATCTAATTTGGATGAACTGGAGAAGAAATATACTAGTTTCGAACATCGCAGGTTCAAAGATTACTAGACTTATACCTGAGTTTATCATTTGGACGAACTGGAGAAGAAATATATCAGTTTTGAACATCTCAGGTTCAAAGATTACTAGAGTTAGACCCGATTTTCTCATTTGGATGAACTGGATCAGTAATATATCAGTTTTGAACATCCCAGGTTCAAAGATTACTAGAGTTAGACCCGAGTTTCTCATTTGGATGAACTGGAGTAGAAATATATCAGTTTCGAACATTGCAGCTTCAAATATTGCTAGATTTAGACCTGAGTTTCTCATTTGGATGAACTGGAGAAGAAATATATCAGTTTTGAACATCCTAGGTACACATATTATTAGAGTTAAACCTAAGTTTCTCATTTGGACGAACTGGAGAAGAAATATATCGATTTCGAACATCCCGTGTCTCAAAGATTACTAGAGTTAGAACTGAGTTTCTCATTTGGATGAACTGTATCAGAAAGATATCAGTATTGAACATCCTAGGTTCAAAGATTACTAGAGTTAGACCTGAGTTTCTCATTTGGACGAACTGGAGAAGAAATATATCACTTTCGAATATCGCAGGTTCAACTATTACTAGAGTTAGACCTGAGTTTCTCATTTGGATGAACTGGATCAGGAATATATCAGTATTGAACATCTCAGGTTCAAAGATTACTAGAGTTAGACCCGAGTTTCTCATTTGGATGAACTGGATCAGAAATATATCAGATTCGAACATCCCGGTTCAAAGATTACTAGAGTTAAATCTAAGTCTGTCGTTTGGATGAACTGGATCAGAAATATATCAGTTTTCAACATCTCAGGTTCAAATATTACTAGAGTTAGACCTGAGTTTCTAATTTGTACGAACTGGAGAAGAAATATATCAGTTTCGAACATGGCAAGTTCAAAGATTACTAGAGTTAGACCTGAGTTTCTCATTTGGATGAACTGGAGAAGAAATATATCAGATTCGAACATCATAGGTTCAAAGATTACAAGAGTTAGACCTGAGTTTCTCATTTGGATGAACTGGAGAAGAAATATACCAGTTTCGAACATCGCAGTTTCAAAGATTACTATAGTTATAACTGAGTTTATCATTTGGACGAACCGGAGAAGAAATATATCGATTTTGAACATCCCGGTTCAAAGATTACTAGAGTTAGACCCGAGTTTCTCATTTGGATGAACTGGAGAAGAAATATATCACTTTTGAACATCACGGGTTCAAATATTACTAGAGTTAGACTTGAGTTTCTCATTTGGATGAATCGAAGAAGAAATATATCGGTTTCGAACATCGCAGTTGAAAGATTACTAGATTTAGACTGTGTTTCGATTTGGATGAACTGGAGAAGAAATATATCGGTTTTGAACATCCTAGGTTCAAATATTACTAGAGTTATACCCGAGTTTCTCATTTGGACGAATGGGAGAAGAAATATATCGTTTGAACATCCAGGTTCAAAGATTACTAGAGTTAGAACGAGTTTCTCATTTGGCTGAACTGGATCGAGAAAGATATCGGTATTGAACATCCCGAGTTCAAATATTACTAGAGTTAGACCTGAGTTTCTCATTTGGATGACTGAGAAGAAATATATCACTTTCGAATATCGCAGTTCAAATATTACTAGAGTTAAGAACCGAGTTTCTCATTTGGATGAACTGGATTAGGAATATATCAGTATTGAACATCCCAGGTTCAAAGATTACTAGAGTTAGACCCGAGTTTCTCATTTGGATGAACTGGATCAGGATTATATCAGTATTGAACATCTCAGGTTCAAAGATTACTAGAGTTAGACCCGAGTTTCTCAATTGGATGAACTGGATCAGAAATATATCAATTTTGAACATCCAAGGTTCAAAGATTAGTAGAGTTAGACCCAAGTTTCTCATTTGGATGAACTGGATCAGAAATATATCAGTTTGAACATCCCAGGTTCAAAGATTACTAGAGTTAGACTTGAGTTTCTCATTTTGATGAACTGGGAAAGAAATATATCAGTTTGAACATCCTGAGTTCAAAGATTACTAGAGTTAGAACCGAGTTTCTCATTTGGCTGAACTGGATCAGAAAGATATCAGTATTGAACATCCCTAGTTCAAAGATTACTAGAGTTAGACCCGAGTTTCTCATTTGGATGAACTGGAGAAGAAATATATCACTTTCGAATATCGCAGGTTCAAATATTACTAGAGTTAGACTTGAGTTTCTCATTTGGATGAACTGGATCAGGAATATATCAGTTTTGAACATCCCAGGTTCAAAGATTACTAGAGTTAGACCCGATTTTCTCATTTGGATGAACTGGATCAATAATATATCAATTTTGAACATCCCAGGTTCAAAGATTACTAGAGTTAGACTTGAGTTTCTCATTCGGATGAACTGGAGTAGAAATATATCAGTTTCGAACATCACAGGTTCAAAGATTACTAGAGTTAGACCTGAGTTTCTCATTTGGATGAATGGAGAAAAAATATACCGATTTCGAACATCGCAGGTTCAAAGATTACTATAGTTATAACTGAAGTTTATCATTTGGCCGAACGGAGAAGAAATATATCAGTTTTGAACATCCCAGGTTCAAAGATTACTAGAGTTAGAACTGAGTTTCTAATTTGGATGAACTGGAGAAGAAATATATCAGTTTTGAACATCACAGGTTGAAATATTACTAGAGTTAGAACGAGTTTCTCATTTGGATGAACTGGAGAAGAAATATATCGGTTTCCGAACATCGCAGTTGAAGGATTACTAGAGTTAGACCCGAGTTTCTCATTTGGATGAACTAGTAAAGAAATATACCGGGTTTCGAACATCGCGAGTTCAAAGATTACTAGATTTATACCTTCGAGTTTATCATTTGGACGAACTCGAGAAGAAATATATCGATTTTGAACATCCTAGGTTCAAATATTACTAGAGTTAGACCTAAGTATCAATTTGGATGAACTGGAGAAGAAATATACTAGTTTCGAACATCGCGGGTTCAAAGATTACTAGACTTATACAGAGTTTATCATTTGGACGAACTGGAGAAGAAATATATCGTTTTGAACATCTCGGGTTCAAAGATTACTAGAGTTAGACCCGATTTTCTCATTTGGATGAACTGGATCGGTAATATATCGATTTTGAACATCCCGAGTTCAAAGATTACTAGAGTTAGACCCGAGTTTCTCATTTGGATGAACTGGAGTAGAAATATATCAGTTTCGAACATCCCAGGTTCAAAGATTACTAGAGTTAGAACTGAGTTCTCATTTGGATGAACTGTATCAGAAAGATATCAGTATTGAACATCCTAGGTTCAAAGATTACTAGAGTTAGACTGAGTTTCTCATTTGGACGAACGGAGAAGAAATATATCACTTTCGAATATCGCAGTTCAACTATTACTAGAGTTAGACCTGAGTTTCTCATTTGGATGAACTGGATCAGGAATATATCGGTATTGAACATCTCGAGTTCAAAGATTACTAGAGTTAGACCCGAGTTTCTCATATGGATGAACCGGATCGAAATATATCGATTCGAACATCCCGTGTTCAAAGATTACTAGAGTTAAATCTAAGTCTCATGCTGGATGAACCGGATCAGAAATATATCGATTTTCAACATCTCGGGTTCAAATATTACTAGAGTTAGACTGAAAGTTTCTAATTTGTACTGTGGAGAAGAAATATATCAGTTTCGAACATGGCAAGTTCAAAGATTCCTAGAGTTAGACCCGAGTTTCTCATTTGGATGAACTGGAGAAGAAATATATCACTTTTGAACATCACAGGTTCAAATATTACTAGAGTTAGACCTGAGTTTCTCATTTGGATGAACTGAAGAAGAAATATATCGATTTCGAACATCGCAGGTTGAAAGATTACTAGATTTAGACCTGTGTTTGATTTGGATGAACTGGAGAAGAAATATATCGATTTTGAACATCCTAGGTTCAAATATTACTAGAGTTATACCTGAGTTTCTCATTTGGACGAACGGAGAAGAAATATATCGGTTTCGAACATCCCGAGGTTCAAAGATTACTAGAGTTAGAACCGAGTTTCTCATTTGGCCGAACCGGATCGAAAAGATATCGGTATTGAACATCCCGAGTTCAAATATTACTAGAGTTAGACACTGAGTTTCTCATTTGGATGACACGGAGAAGAAATATATCACTTTCGAATATCGCAGGTTCAAATATTACTAGAGTTAGAACTGAGTTTCTCATTTGGATGAACTGGATTAGGAATATATCAGTATTGAACATCCCAGGTTCAAAGATTACTAGAGTTAGACCCGAGTTTCTCATTTGGATGAATCGGATCGGGATTATATCGATTATTGAACATCTCGGTTCAAAGATTACTAGAGTTAGACCCGAGTTTCTCAATTGGATGAACTGGATCGGTAATATATCAATTTTGAACATCCCAGGTTCAAAGATTACTAGAGTTAGACTTGAGTTTCTCATTCGGATGAACTGGAGTAGAAATATATCAGTTTCGAACATCACAGGTTCAAAGATTACTAGAGTTACACCTGAGTTTCTCATTTGGATGAATGGAGAAAAAATATACCGTTTCGAACATCGCAGTTCAAAGATTACTATAGTTATAACTGAGTTTATCATTTGGCGAACCGGAGAAGAAATATATCGCTTTTGAACATCCCGAGGTTCAAAGATTACTAGAGTTAGACCCGATTTTCTAATTTGGATGAACTGGAGAAGAAATATATCAGTTTTGAACATCACAGGTTCAAATATTACTAGAGTTAGAACTGAGTTTCTCATTTGGATAAACTGGAGAAGAAATATATCAGTTTCGAACATCGCAGGTTGAAGGATTACTAGAGTTAGACCTGAGTTTCTCATTTGGATGAACTAGTAAAGAAATATACCAGTTTCAACATCGCAGTTCAAAGATTACTAGAGTTATACCTGAGTTTATCATTTGGACGAACTGGAGAAGAAATATATCAGTTTTGAACATCCTAGGTTCAAATATTACTAGAGTTAGACATAAGTATCTAATTTGGATGAACTGGAGAAGAAATATACTAGTTTCGAACATCGCAGTTCAAAGATTACTAGACTTATACCTGAGTTTATCATTTGGAAGAACTGGAGAAGAAATATATCAGTTTTGAACATCTCAGGTTCAAAGATTACTAGAGTTAGACCCGATTTTCTCATTTGGATGAACTGGATCAGTAATATATCAGTTTTGAAACATCCCGAGTTCAAAGATTACTAGAGTTAGACCGAAAGTTTCTCATTTGGATGAACTGGAGTAGAAATATATCAGTTTCGAACATTGCAGCTTCAAATATTGCTAGATTTAGACCTGAGTTTCTCATTTGGATGAACTGGAGAAGAAATATATCAGTTTTGAACATCCTAGGTACACATATTATTAGAGTTAAACCTAAGTTTCTCATTTGGACGAACTGGAGAAGAAATATATCAGTTTCGAACATCCCAGGTTCAAAGATTACTAGAGTTAGAACTGAGTTTCTCATTTGGATGAATCAGTATCGAGAAAGATATCGTATTGAACATCCTAGGTTCAAAGATTACTAGAGTTAGACACGAGTTTCTCATTTGGACGAACCGGAGAAAGAAATATATCACTTTCGAATATCGCAGTTCAACTATTACTAGAGTTAGACCTGAGTTTCTCATTTGGATGAACTGGATCAGGAATATATCAGTATTGAACATCTCAGGTTCAAAGATTACTAGAGTTAGACCCGAGTTTCTCATATGGATGAACTGGATCAGAAATATATCAGATTCGAACATCCCAGGTTCAAAGATTACTAGAGTTAAATCTAAGTCTGTCGTTTGGATGAACTGGATCAGAAATATATCAGTTTTCAACATCCCAGGTTCAAATATTACTAGAGTTAGACCTGAGTTTCTAATTTGTACGATGCTGGAGAAGAAATATATCGGTTTGAACATGGCAAGTTCAAAGATTCCTAGAGTTAGACCCAGAGTTTCTCATTTGGATGAACTGGAGAAGAAATATATTAGTTTCGAACATCATAGGTTCAAAGATTACTAGAGTTAGACTGAGTTTCTCATTTGGATGAACTGGAGAATAAATATACCGAGTTTCGAACATCGCGAGTTCAAAGATTACTATAGTTATAACCGAGTTTATCATTTGGACGAACTGGAGAAGAAATATATCGCTTTTGAACATCCCGGGTTCAAAGATTACTAGAAGTTAGACCCGAGTTTCTCATTTGGATGAACTGGAGAAGAAATATATCACTTTTGAACATCATAGGTTCAAATATTACTAGAGTTAGACCTGAGTTTCTCATTTGGATGAACTGGAGAAGAAATATATCAGTTTCGAACATCGCATGTAGTTGCAGGAAATCCTACACTACACCCCTCAATAGATTCAATGTCATTAACTCTTTGAAAGATTATTAACTTTGAAATTTATTGATTATCTTCTTGAAATGTTTACAAATACAATTAGAACAAAACCAAAGCAATTACAATTACTCTCTGTTTTATCTCTCTCTTAATGACTTGCTTAACCATTCCAAAAAGATCTCCCCTACAACAGACTCACTCGACCCTTTATATAGGGTATTACACAGTAGATGACAGCTAAGCCGTCCTTTATTTTCGGGAATCCTTCGCGAAGCGTCGCGAGTGTGTAACTGTTTGTCCTCGCGACACTCCTAAATCTCGCCAAGTCTTCACACTTTCCTCATGTTCTAACTGTCGTCATCTATTACGTCATTTATTTACCTTCACGCGACTCCTTCGCAACACAGTCGTTTATTAATCTCGCGAAACATTACTGTCGCGATATTCTGATCCTACATCTTGCCTCTTTTTCCTTGAATATTGCTTGAAGAGCGGTCTTTAAGGAAAAATCTGTTGTTGTAGTAATCTTTGATCTTTGTTGATGAAAGAACGAGCAGAAGAATACTGGACTTGAAAAGTACGTACTTGCCTCTATTCTTTTGCGAAGTTCTGAAGCTTTGCGAAGTGATCAAGAAGTACTATCTCTTGAAATATGCGAAACATGAAGTATTCATGAAATAGTAGTATAAGAAATCTCTTCAATTTCCCACAAAAATTTTCTTCAATTCGATTCCTTGAATTTAGGGATAACCGTTTACACGTGTCTAAAATCACTCTTTTTACCGATGTATTTAATATTATCCGGTCACCCTTTTTTCTTCTATTTAAAGGAAAACCTCCCGTGAAAAACACTATATTCTTTTCTTTTCTATCTTCCTCATCGTCTGCAACTATTTCCTGTTGTTCATCTTCATCATCTTCTTCTTACTGTCTTTCTGCTATTGTTTTCATGGCATCCAGGTTCGTTAATTTTATTGATTTTGACTATTCTCTTGATCGATCTTCCTTATTGAAATTACTTCATCTTGATTCTATTCTTCTTCTGATATTTCTTCCGCCATTTTTGTTTCAGCAAGAATAAATCCAGTTCTAAGTATACCGTGGTGAACCCTAACATCCTTACGGGTTTGCAACCAAAATCTTCTTCGCAATTGAAGTCTCTCGCTTCCAAAAAACAGCCTGCGAGTAGTAAGGTATTTTTTAAAAATATTTACTCCTTTATTAGCAATATTATTGCCTCTGTTTCTAATGTGATTTATTATTCGCAGGATGATAAGAATGATGGTAGATCTCCCAAAAGGTTCTGTCCTAATAAACCTGATGCTCCTGCTGCTACTCCTACTGTTTCCTTTTCGGGATTCAAGCTTTCTGCTTCCCCTACAGTATCTTCGCAAGAAAAATCTCTTACTATAGCGACTTCTTCGCAAGATAAACCCATTTCTTCTTCTCAAGATAATCTACCATTCCCTACGATATCATCGCAGGATAAATTAATCCCTAAATTTTCTGTGAATGAAATTCTTCAGAACATGCCTCTCTCCACTTTTACCTTTGCTTCACCCCCACTTATTGATCAGGTTTCTCCAACTGGCAATCTTATAACCAAGGGTGATTCAACTTTTCCTTCTTCTTCTATTGTTTCCTCTTCCTCAAAATCTATCTCTCTTACCAAAGAAAATTTAGAAGGGATAGATATAGCTTTTAAAATTTTATCAGATACCATGAATGATGTTAGGAAAGCCTCCACTGACCCCACCAAATCTAGTGTTTATGAATCTTTGGGTAAATACTTTAGTTCCGATACAATGTCGCGAGCATCCTTGGAACAAGAAGTTAAGACTCTAAAGAATGGTCTTCATAATATTTTGCTGGATCGCGATAACCTTCGCAAGAAAAATGAAGAACTAAAAGGTATCACTCTTTCCTCCTTTTTTTTTTTTTTTTTTTTTTTTGAACTTTATTCGCCTCTCAAGATTTGCACCAGAAACGTAAAATGGAGATATATCAATTGGAATCTACCATGGAAGAAACTCGAACGGAGAGAGACGCCTGGATGGAGCAATATAATCGTTTAGATAATCTCCACACATTTTCCATGGATCAAATAGATAACCTTTCCCAATAAAATGCCTGCTTAGCTCAAAATCAAGAATTATTAAGTAATGAATTGTCGCGTCTCTCATACTATTTGAATAAATCTAATTTGGAGTTGGAAACCTTATCAGATGAAAATGGGACTTTATCTCAAGAGAAGCGGGCTTTATTGGATAAAGTGGCGATATCCTCGCAAAAACTTGATTCTTGTAAAAAAGTGTTAAATGAGCAAGAACAGACTATCTGTCTATTGAAAAATAAGCTTGAAGAAACTACCACTGAAAGAGATAAGCTTATTCAGAATAGAATAAATCTAAGTGTTAAAACAAATCAACTCAAGGATGATTATACCAAGCTAAAAGAATCCCATTCTTCCCTTGCGAAGCAAAATAAACTATTGATTTCTAACGAAAAGAGTTTGCGCTCGCGGTTAAAAGGTCTTGTCGGCGATGATTTTGATAATGCCATGGAAAACTTGGGGAATAATTGCTTGGCCCTTACTCAATACATTATCTCGCAAAAGGAAGGTAGTCATAAGATTTGACTGCCTTATCTATCATTTTTCTTTTCTAATTTTATATTCCACTTTCCATTTTATAATTTTAACGTCTTTCTCTACCCTTGCAGAGTCTGAGAAGAATCTTCACTCTTTTCTATATACGTTGGAAGCGGCGCATGCGAAGATTCGTAAGGAAAATGCAATTCTAGTTTCTTCCCTTGCCCAATCTCGCGACCGAGCCCGAAGGAGGTTTAACTACCTTAATCATCTTAAAGATATCCAGAGTAGAAATCAACCGAAGGCTCTTCTCCGTCAATTTCATCCCAAAGCAGAAGTTTTTGTGAATGATATTTTACTTTCTAAATCCCTTGATCATGTCTCTGTTGAACCTTTGGAAGTTGAAGATGATGAGGTACCCAACCCTCCTGATAGTGACTATGATTATGAAAGCTGCGAAGATCTCGCTAATAATGAAGTTATTAATAATGATCCTTGCGAAAAAATCTCTGATGGAAACCCTTCAACTGGCGAGGGTGAAACTGACAAGATCATTGAAGAACCTTTACCATCTCCTTCAGCTGAGAATATTGATATAGAGAATTAAACTTCTTTGTAACCTCGTTGAACTTTCCTATTTGATTGCAAAAGATTAAGTCTTATGTTGAATGAATCATTTATTTTCTCTTTCCTTCTCATTATAAGAACTCATTTCGCCACTTTAACAAGCAATTCCTTTATGTTCCATTAAATCTTTTGTTGTAATCTCACAAGCATTTCCTCAGTCTCTATGTTTCGCAAGCTTATCACTTAATCATTTTCTCAAGCTCGCAAGCTTATCATGTAATCTTTCTTGCGATAAAAAGATCTCAATTACCTATATTCAAAATGTTTAAAGATCTTTCTTGAATGTTGTTATTGCGACAAGATCGCAGGACGTCTTTACATTTTCATGTAATGACCCATTGACCTTGCCTTATCATTATTTGTGTGGTCTTATTCTGCCTTCCTAAGTAAAGGTCTTATTTTGCCACCCATCATTGCGATAAGATCGCAGGACGTCTTTACATTTTCATGCAATGACCCATTGACCTTGTCTTATAATTTCTTAAGTATTTTTGCCTTTGCAGGATATTATATTTGCGACAATATGACAGATTTAAATGTTCTTGCGACCATAGAATTCCATGACATTACCGTCTTTGCGACGAAATCGCAGGACGTTCTTACACTTTCATGCAAAAACCCATTGATCTCGTCTTACCCTCGCGTTAGTATTATTGCCTCTGCAGGATCATTGCACAAATATGACAAGCCTAAATTTTCTTGCGAAAATAAAGCCTCATGACATTTGCGTCTTTTGACACTCTCCCTAATGGAGGGTGTCGCCCTTATCATCTCCTGGTTGCCCCTTCAAGGAGGCGTACATCGCCATACAAGACTAGCTCCTCCCATCCGCTCTTAACGACAAGCGGTTGTTTTCGCAGACCTCTTATCCCTTATACATATAGGGCTTATGGTTACGAGACTGCACCCTAAGTGGAGTTTTCTTGGGTAGAGTGCGGCATGTGCCAAGACTTGTCAAGAGTGGTAAGGACCATGCTCCCGCACTCTTGACTCAACCGTGTACCTCGGCGCCTTGATCATACGGCGACTCCTTGGAAGAGACCCTCGGTCGCCCAACCAGGGTATAACCTTATATATAGTTGGGAATCCAAGGTACCTCTTAGGATAGGCTTTCATGGGCCCCAAATCTCCATGACTCGGAGTTCCGGGAGCGGTGTAACCTTTTCCCTTGAGCCATGTCAAGAGATACCCCCTTATATGACGTACTTTAGGTCTTACATTTGCCTCTTACGAAATATCATTCGCGAACTAGGGTGTACGCCATAAAGGTTCGTCCCATTCACTCACTCATTCATTTGTATCAATTCATTCAATCATTCATTTTTGGTATTTTACTCATCACTTAGTGTCGCGAGATGTTCTCACAATGTTATACACGTTATTGAATTTCATAATCATTCTTTCGCAATCATTTTCCCTTAATTCATTCCGCGTCACCCTCTTCTACGGGTAATACCTCTTGAGATATAACCTATTCCATGGTCTATCCAACCTTTGACCTACATTCTTTCCTTCAGGATCCATTAATCTATATGCACCTGTACCAACTATTTCTTTGATGATATAAGGTCCATCCCATTTTCTCGACAACTTGCCGCCACTTTCTCGCTGATATATTGGTGTTTCTCGCAACACCAAGTCGCTTCAGTTGAAATTCACGTATTTTGACACGTTTATTATATTCTCTAGACAATCTTCGCTGATAATTCTCCATGTGTTGTAATGCTATTTCTCTTTTTTCCTCTAATTCATCTAACTTGATTAGAATGTTTCCAGCACTAAGGTTCTTCTCCCAAACCTCCTTTTTTGTTGTCGGGATCAAAACTTCTGTTGGAAGTACAGCTTCAACTCCGTATGTTAAACAAAAGGGGGACATCCCTGTAGCTTCTCTTCTAGTTGTATTATAAGCCCATACCGCATTATGCACTTGTTCGCACCATCCTCTATTATGTCCTTCTAACTTTTTCTTCAATATATCTGCTATTGTTTTGTTTGTTGCTTCTGCTTGACCATTAGCCTGGGGATACAAAGGAGTTGATTTTCCACATTTTATCTGAAACGCATTGAGCAGCAATTCTATATTTTGCCCTTCAAACTGCTTCCCATTGTCAGATACTAATTTTGCGGGAACTCCAAATCTGCATATAATATTTTCAAATATGAAAGTGAAGACATCCTTATCGCGAATATGTTGTACTGCTTTCACCTCAGCCCATTTTGTAAAATAATCAGTTGCAACGATCAGATATCTTGTCTGTCCTGTTCCTGGTAAGAAAGGTCCCACGATGTCTAATCCCCATTTTCCAAAAGGCCACACACTTGTTGAAGAATTTAATAATGCTCCTGGTGCATGTATCTTCTTTCCATGTCTTTGGCAATCTTCGCAACGCCTTGATATCGTTCTTGCGTCTTCATGCATATATGGCCAGTAGTATCCTTGTGTTTTTGCTTTATACGCTAAGGATCTTCCACCGCTATGATTACCAGCATCTCCACTATGCAACATCTTCAATATGGCTTCCCCTTCTTTCCTTGTTAAACATCTAAGTGAAGGTCCATCAAAAGATCGCCGATATAGCACGCCATCTCTTAATTCATAATTTGTCGCACGGCTTTTTAATTTGTGTGCCTCTAACCTATCTTTTGGTATTTCCCCTTTCATCAATTATGCATGAAGTTCTGCTCTCCAGTCTTCCTCGCAAGATTGTGTTCCGTCTTCTATCATCATTATATTTGCTTCTTGTTCTTCTTCTTTATTAACTGATGGTGCTAGAAGTGTTTGTATTTTAATATTTCTCGCAGTCGGATCCGTCATCATACTTGATAAAGGCAAAAGCGTCTGCGAGTCTATTATTTCTCCTTGATATATGTCTCCACTTTATTCTTGGTATCTGCGTCGACAACTCGTCAACAAGTTTCTTATACTTTTGCAAAGATAATTCATTTATAGCATATTCTTCTTTTATCTGGCAAATTGCCAATTGTGAATCACTGGTAATCCTCACATTCTCTAACTTCATTTCTATTGCAAATCGCAAAGCATGTATTATAGCTTCATATTCTGTTTCATTATTTGTGGATGTAAACTCCAATCTGAATGAAAGAGCTATTTTATTGCCTTCTGGCGAGATCACAACAATTCCGATTCCATTTCCTTCTCCATTTGATGACCCATCTACTAATATTTCCCATCTATTCGGTTCGGTTAACAAATCTTTTGGATCTCCATGTTCTTCTTCCACATCCATCATCTCTTCCACTGATTCATCTTCTTCCAAAGGAAATTCTGCTAAAAAATATGCGACAACCTGTGATTTTGGCGAAGATAATATTTCATATTTGAGTTTACAATGACTTATTTGAGCATTCCATCTCTCAATTCTTCCAGACCTTTTTGAATTCTTCATTACTGATTCTATTGGTATCTTCGTCACCACCTTAATAGTATGCGCTTCGAAATATATACGGAGCTTAAAGGTTGCGTAAACTAATGCCAAGATTAACTTTTAAATTTTTGAGTAATTTCTTTCTGCAGTATTGAAAGTTTTGTTGATGTAATAAATTGGTTTTTCAACTCCTGCGTCCACCCGCAGTAACACTGCACTTAAGGCATGCGAGGTTGTCGCAAGATATATTAACAATTCTTCTCCTTCTTCCGCTTTTTTCAAAATTGATATATCCATTAAATGTTCCTTTATTCCTTGCAAAGCTTTCTCGCATTCATCTGTCCATTTAAACTTCGATCCCTTTCTAAGAATATTGAAAAAGTGCTTGCATTTAACAGATGACCGCGAGATGAACCTTCCTAGCGAAGCTAACAACCCATTTAACTTCTGAACATCTTTTACTGTCGCCGGTGTTGGCATATCGCGAACTGCTTGTACCTTTTATGGGTCAACTTGAATTCCTTCTTTATATACAATATATCCTAAAAATTTTCCCGATGCGACTCCGAAGGTACATTTTTCTGGGTTTACTTTAATGTTAAATTGTCTCATTTGTTCAAAAATTTCTTTCACATCCTGTACGTGGTCTTTTGCTTTTTTACTTTTTATCAACATATCATCTACATATACCTCTAATGTTTTGTGTATCCATTTCGCGAATACCTTTTCCACCATTCTTTGGTATGTTGCCCCGGCATTTCGCAAACCAAATGGCATTTTTGTATAACAGTACAATCCTCTCGGAGCAAAGAAAGCTGTATGTTCTTGGTCTTCTTCGGAGAGAGGAATCTGATTGTAACCTTTATATCCATCCAGAGATGTTATCCTTTCATTTCCTGCTGCTGCTTCAACCAATTGCGAAATATCTGGTAATGGGAAACTATCCTTAGGACAAGCTTTGTTTAGATCAGTAAAGTCTATGCAAATTCTTATTCCTTTTTTCTTCTTTGGGACTATGACCATATTTGCTATCCATTCGCGGTATTTTGCTGGTCTAATGATTCCTGCGTCTAATATTTTCTGTAGCTCTTCTTCTATTTGAGGATGATAGGCTGTTGCGATCTTTCTAATTCTTTGTTTAAATGGCCTTATGTTCTTGTCAATTTCCAATTTATGGCAAGCCACAGATGGATCTATACCAGGCATTTCATCCATATTCCACGCAAAGATATCTCTGTAATCTCGCAGCAAATCAATAGTTCTTCTCTCTTCATCTGCTTCCATTTTAGTCCCAATTTTTAAGATTTTGGGTTCCTCTTCGGTTCCAACATTCACTTCTTTTGTTTCTTCTGCTGCGATATAACTAGACTTCTGTTCTCCCATAGGAGTTGGTCCATTCATTTCCTTCACGAGTTCACCCTCTTTTCCCAAGATTTTACTAGGTATTCCTCTCCATTCTTTTGCTTTTATCATGTAAATTCTAAACTCTTCTTCTTTTTTAGCTGCTTTTACTATTTTCCTGCGATCTCTTCGCTTCTTCACTCGTTCTTCATACTGCTTTACTTCGATTTGATGATATATTCTTCCTTTATCAATATCTCCTCTGATTTCGCCAATTCCACTTGGCATAGGAAATTTGATACATTGATGAAGTGTTGACGCTACTGCCTTAATTGCATGTATCCATGGTCTCCCTAACAGTATATGGTATGGCTATTCCATATCCACTATACTTAATATTACCTGTGTTTCAATTTCTCCAAGTAGAATTCGTAACTTTATCTCTCCTTTAGGTATTGTTATGGATTTTCCAAAGCCATGGATACGATACATTGAGGGACTCATTTCTTTATCTTTATATCCTAATTTTTTGTAGGTATGGTAAAACATAATACTCACCAGACTCCCTGTATCCACCAAAGTTCTATTGATTGCCCATTCTTCCACTGCTTCTATTGATTCTTCTCTATTTTTACTTGCCTTTATCGTAACCACTAATGGAGATGTATGATTCAATCTTTCTTTAGGTATTTCTGCTGCTGTAAATGTTATTTCCTGCTTTTCCAATTCTTTTAGAGACGATGTCTTTTCTTCACTTATAATCTTCCTTCCTTCCAAATCTCGTTTATGTATCTTTCCTCTGATATTTTCGTGAAACTCATTAATCATTTCCTCTGTAATTGAACCGTACTCCATGTCTTCATTATGTTCCTCTATCTCATTTGATCTATTCTTTTCCTTTCTCATTTGATCTCAACTATAGTTTCCTATCTTCCAGTCCCTGTTTCTAGCGCATATGTAGTTGCAGGAAATCCTACACTACACCCCTCAATAGATTCAATGCCATTAACTCTTTGAAATATTATTAACTTTGAACTTTATTGATTATCTTCTTGAAATGTTTACAAATACAATTAGAACAAAACCAAAGCAATTACAATTACTCTTGTTTTCTCTCTCTTAATGACTTGCTTAACCATTCCAAAAAGATCTCCCCTACAACAGACTCACTCGACCCTTTATATAGGGTATTACACAGTAGATGACAGCTAAGCCGTCCTTTATTTTCGGGAATCCTTCGCGAAGCGTCGCGAGTGTGTAACTGTTTGTCCTCGCGACACTCCTAAATCTCGCCAAGTCTTCACACTTTACTCATGTTCTAACTGTCGTCATCTATTACGTCATTTATTTACCTTCACGCGACTCCTTCGCAACGCAGTCGTTTATTAATCTCGTGAAACATTACTGTCGCGATATTCTGATCCTACATCGCAGGTTGAAAGATTACTAGATTTAGACCTGAGTTTCTGATTTGGATGAACTGGAGAAGAAATATATCAGTTTTGAACATCCTAGGTTCAAATATTACTAGAGTTATACCTGAGTTTCTCATTTGAACGAACTGGAGAAGAAATATATCAGTTTCGAACATCCGAGGTTCAAAGATTACTAGAGTTAGAACGGAGTTTCTCATTTAGTCAATCGGATCGAAAGATATCAGTATTGAACATCCCAGGTTCAAATATTACTAGAGTTAGACCTGAGTTTCTCATTTGGACGAACTGGAGAAGAAATATATCACTTTCGAATATCACAGGTTCAAATATTACTAGAGTTAGACCTGAATTTCTCATTTGGATGAACTGGATCAGGAATATATCAGTATTGAACATCCCAGGTTCAAAGATTACTAAAGTTAGACCCGAGTTTCTCATTTGGATGAACTGGATTAGGATTATATCAGTATTGAACATTTCAGGTTCAAAGATTACTAGAGTTAGACCCGAGTTTCTCAATTGGATGAATCGGATCGAAATATATCAATTTTGAACATCCCAGGTTCAAAGATTACTAGAGTTAGACCCAAGTTTCTCATTTGGATGAACTGGATCAGAAAATATATCAGTTTGAACATCCCAGGTTCAAAGATTACTAGAGTTAGACTTGAGTTTCTCATTTTGATGAACGGGAAAGAAATATATCGATTTCGAACATCCCGGGTTCAAAGATTACTAAAGTTAGAACTGAGTTTCTCATTTGGCTGAACTGGATCAGAAAGATATCAATATTGAACATCCCTGGTTCAAAGATTACTAGAGTTAGACCTGAGTTTCTCATTTGGATGAACTGGAGAAGAAATATATCACTTTCGAATATCGCAGGTTCAAATATTACTAGAGTTAGACTCTGAGTTTCTCATTTGGATGAACTGGATCGGGAATATATCAGTATTGAACATCCCAGGTTCAAAGATTACGAGAGTTAGACCCGAGTTTCTCATTTGGATGAACTGGATCAGGATTATATCAGTATTGAACATCCCAGGTTCAAAGATTACTAGAGTTAGACCCGAGTTTCTCAATTGGATGAACTGGATCAGAAATACATCAATTCTGAACATCCTAGGTTCAAAGATTACTAGAGTTAGACCCAAGTTTCTCATTTGGATGAACTGGATCAGAAATATATCAGTTTGAACATCCCAGGTTCAAATATTACTAGAGTTAGACTTTAGTTTCTTATTTTGATGAACTGGGGAAGAAATATATCAGTTTCGAACATCGTAGGTTCAAAGATTACTAGAGTTATACCTGAGTTTCTCATTTGGTTGAACTGAATCATAAATATATCAGTATTGAACATCCCAGGTACAAAGATTACTAGAGTTAGACCCGAGTTTCTCATTAGGATGAACTGGATAAGAAATATATATGTTTCGAACATCACAGGTTCAAAGATTACTAGAATTAGACCCGAATTTCTGATTTGGATGAACTGGAGAAGAAATATATCAGTTTTAAACATCCTAGGTTCAAATATTACTAGAGTTATACCTGAGTTTCTTATTGGACGAACTAGAGAAGAAATATATCAGTTTCGAACATCCCAGGTTCAAAGATTACTAGAGTTAGAACTGAGTTTCTCATTTGGCTGAACTGGATCAGAAAGATATCAGTATTGAACATCCCAGGTTCAAAGATTACTAGAGTTAGACCTGAGTTTCTAATTTGGGCGAACTGGGGAAGAAATATATAACTTTCAAATATCGCAGGTTCAAATATTACTAGAGTTAGACCTGAGTTTCTCATTTGGATGAACTGGATCAAGAATATATCAGTATTGAACATCCCAGGTTCAAAGATTACTAGAGTTAGACCCGAGATTCTCATTTGGATGAACTGGATCAGGATTATATCAGTATTGAACATCCCAGGTTCAAAGATTACTAGAGTTAGACCCGAGTTTCTCAATTGGATGAACAAGATCAGAAATATATCAATTTTGAACATCCCAGGTTCAAAGATTACTAGAGTTAGACCCAAGTTTCTCATTTGGATGAACTGGATCAGAAATATATATCAGTTTGAACATCCCAGGTTCAAGCATTACTAGAGTTAGACTTGAGTTTCTCATTTGATGAGTAGGAAAGAAATATATCGATTTGAACATCCCAGGTTCAAAGATTACTAGAGTTAGAACTGAGTTTCTCATTTGGCTGAACTGGATCAGAAAGGTATCAGTATTGAACATCCCAGGTTCAAAGATTACTAGAGTTAGACCTGAGTTTCTCATTTGGACGAACTTGAGAAGAAATATATCACTTTCGAATATCGCAGGTTCAAATATTACTAGAGTTAGTCCTGAGTTTCTCATTTGGATGAACTGGATCAGGAATATATCAGTATTGAACATCCCAAGGTTAAAAGATTACTAGAGTTAGAGCGAGTTTCTCATTTGGATGAATTTGGATCGGGAATATATCAAAAGATTGAACATCCGGGTTCAAAGATTACTAGAGTTAGACCCGGTTTCTCATTTGGATGAACCTGGATCAGGATCATATCAGTATTGAACATCCCAGGTTCAAAGATTACTAGAGTTAGACCCGAGTTTCTCAATTGGATGAATTGGATCAGAAATATATCAATTTTGAACATCCCAGGTTCAAAGATTACTAGAGTTAGACCCAAGTTTCTCATTTGGATGTACTGAATCAGAAATGTATCGGTTTGAACATCCCAGGTTCAAAGATTACTAGAGTTAGACTTGAGTTTCTCATTTCAATGAACTGGGGAAGAAATATATCAGTTTCGAACATCGCAGGTTCAAATATTACTAGAGTTAGACCCGATTTTCTCGTTTGGATGAACTGGATCAGAAATATATCAGTTTGAACATCCCAGGTTCAAATATTACTAGAGTTAGACTTGAGTTTCTTATTTTGATGAACTGGGGAAGAAATATATCAGTTTCGAACATCGTAGGTTCAAAGATTACTAGAGTTAGACCTGAGTTTCTCATTTGGATGAACTGAATCAGAAATATATCAGTATTGAACATCCCAGGTACAAAGATTACTAGAGTTAGACCCGAGTTTCTCATTAGGATGAACTGGATAAGAAATATATATGTTTCGAACATCACAGGTTCAAAGATTACTAGAATTAGACCCGAATTTCTGATTTGGATGAACTGGAGAAGAAATATATCGCTTTTAAACATCCTAGGTTCAAATATTACTAGAGTTATACGAGTTTCTTATTGGACGAACTAGAGAAGAAATATATCGGGTTTGAACATCCCGTGTTCAAAGATTACTAGAGTTAGAACTGAGTTTCTCATTTGGCTGAACTGGATCAGAAAGATATCAGTATTGAACATCCCAGGTTCAAAGATTACTAGAGTTAGACCTGAGTTTCTAATTTGGGCGAACTGGGGAAGAAATATATAACTTTCAAATATCGCAGGTTCAAATATTACTAGAGTTAGACCTGAGTTTCTCATTTGGATGAACTGGATCAAGAATATATCAGTATTGAACATCCCAGGTTCAAAGATTACTAGAGTTAGACCCGAGATTCTCATTTGGATGAACTGGATCAGGATTATATCAGTATTGAACATCCCAGGTTCAAAGATTACTAGAGTTAGACCCGAGTTTCTCAATTGGATGAACAAGATCAGAAATATATCAATTTTGAACATCCCAGGTTCAAAGATTATTAGAGTTAGACCCAAGTTTCTCATTTGGATGAACTGGATCAGAAATATATATCAGTTTGAACATCCCAGGTTCAAGCATTACTAGAGTTAGACTTGAGTTTCTCATTTGATGAACTGGGAAAGAAATATATCAGTTTCGAACATCCCAGGTTCAAAGATTACTAGAGTTAGAACTGAGTTTCTCATTTGGCTGAACTGGATCAGAAAGGTATCAGTATTGAACATCCCAGGTTCAAAGATTACTAGAGTTAGACCTGAGTTTCTCATTTGGACGAACTTGAGAAGAAATATATCACTTTCGAATATCGCAGGTTCAAATATTACTAGAGTTAGTCCTGAGTTTCTCATTTGGATGAACTGGATCAGGAATATATCAGTATTGAACATCCCAGGTTAAAAGATTACTAGAGTTAGAGCCGAGTTTCTCATTTGGATGAACTGGATCAGGAATATATCAGTATTGAACATCCGAGGTTCAAAGATTACTAGAGTTAGACCCGAGTTTCTCATTTGGATGAACTGGATCAGGATTATATCAGTATTGAACATCCCAGGTTCAAAGATTACTAGAGTTAGACCCGAGTTTCTCAATTGGATGAATTGGATCAGAAATATATCAATTTTGAACATCCCAGGTTCAAAGATTACTAGAGTTAGACCCAAGTTTCTCATTTGGATGTACTGAATCAGAAATGTATCAGGTTTGAACATCCCGGGTTCAAAGATTACTAGAGTTAGACTTGAGTTTCTCATTTCAATGAATCGGGAAGAAATATATCAGTTTCGAACATCGCAGGTTCAAATATTACTAGAGTTAGACCCGATTTTCTCGTTTGGATGAACTGGATCAGAAATATATCAGTTTTGAACATCCCGGGTTCAAAGATTACTAGAGTTAGACCGAGTTTCTCATTTGGATGAACTGGAGTAGAAATATATCAGTTTCGAACATCGCAGGTTGAAAGATTACTAGATTTAGACCCGATTTTCTCGTTTGGATGAACTGGATCAGAAATATATCAGTTTTGAACATCCCAGGTTCAAAGATTACTAGAGTTAGACCCGAGTTTCTCATTTGGATGAATGGAGTAGAAATATATCGATTTTGAACATCCCAGGGTTCAAATATTACTAGAGTTAGACACGAAGTTTCTCATTTGGATGAACTGGAGAAGAAATATATCGGTTTCGAACATCACGGGTAGAAAGATTACTAGATTTAGACACGAGTTTCTGATTTGGATGAACCTGGAGAAGAAATATATCGATTTTGAACATCCCGAGGTTCAAAGATTACTAGAGTTAGACCCGGAGTTTCTCATTTGGATGAACTGGAGAAGAAATATATCGAGTTTCAACATCGAGGGTTCAAAGATTACTAGAGTTATACCTGAGTTTCTCATTTCGATGAACTGGAGAATAAATATACCAGTTTCGAACATTGCGAGTTCAAAGATTACTATAGTTATAATTGAGTTTATCATTTGGATGAACTGGAGAAGAAATATATCGATTTTGAACATCCCGAGTTCAAAGATTACTAAAGTTAGACCCGAGTTTCTCATTTGGATGAACTGGAGAAGAAATATATCACTTTTGAACATCACGTTTTCAAATATTACTAGAGTTAGACACGAGTTTCTCATTTGGATGAACTGGAAGAAATATATCGGTTTTGAACATCGCAGGGTTGAAAGATTACTAGATTTAGACCTGAGTTTCGATTTGGATGAACTGGAGAAGAAATATATCGGTTTTGAACATCCTAGGTTCAAATATTACTAGAGTTATACCTCGAGTTTCTCATTTGGACGAACTGGAGAAGAAATATATCGATTTCGAACATCCCGGGTTCAAAGATTACTAGAGTTAGAACTGAGTTTCTCATTTGGCTGAACTGGATCAGAAAGATATCAGTATTAAACATCCCAGGTTCAAATATTACTAGAGTTAGACCTGAGTTTCTCATTTGGATGAACTTAAGAAGAAATATATCACTTTCGAATATCGCAGGTTCAAATATTACTAGAGTTAGACCTGAGTTTCTCATTTGGATGAATGGATAGGGAATATATCAGTATTGAACATCCCAGGTTCAAAGATTACTAGAGTTAGACCCGAGTTTCTCATTTGGATGAACTGGATCAGGATTATATCGAGTATTGAACATCTCGGGTTCAAAGATTACTAGAGTTAGACCCGAGTTTCTCAATTGGATGAACTGGTTTCAGAAATATATCAATTTTGAACATCTCAGGTTCAAAGATTACTAGAGTTAGACCCAAGTTTCTCATTTGGATGAACTGGATCAGAAATATATCAGTTTGAACATCCCAGGTTCAAAGATTACTAGAGTTAGACTTGAGTTTCTCATTTTGATGAACTGGGGAAGAAATATATCAGTTTCGAACATCCCAGGTTCAAAGATTACTAGATTTAGAACTGAGTTTCTCATTTGGCTGAACTGGATCAGAAAGATATCAGTATTGAACATCCCAGGTTCAAAGATTACTAGAGTTAGACCTGAGTTTCTCATTTGGACGAACTGGAGAAGAAATATATCACTTTTGAATATCGCAGGTTCAAATATTACTAGAGTTAGTCTTGAGTTTATCATTTGGATGAACTGGATCAGGAATATATCAGTAGTGAACATCCCAGGTTCAAAGATTACTAGAGTTAGACCTGAGTTTCTCATTTGGATGAACTGGATCAGAAATATATCAGTATTGAACATCCCAGGTTCAAAGATTACTAGAGTTAGACCCGAGTTTCTCATTTGGATGAACTGGATCAGGATTATATTAGTATTGAACATCCCAGGTTCAAAGATTACTAGAGTTAGACCCGAGTTTCTCAATTGGATGAACTGGATCAAAAATATATCAATTTTGAACATCCCAGGTTCAAAGATTACTAGAGTTAGACCCAAGTTTCTCATTTGGATGTACTGAATCAGAAATATATCAGTTTGAACATCCCAGGTTCAAAGATTACTAGAGTTAGACTTGAGTTTCTCATTTTGATGAACTGGGGAAGAAATATATCAGTTTCGAACATCGCAGGTTCAAAGATTACTAGAGTTAGACCCAATTTTCTCGTTTGGATGAACTGGATCAGAAATATATCAGTTTTGAACATCCCAGGTTCAAAGATTACTAGAGTTAGACCCGAGTTTCTTATTTGGATGAACTGGAGTAGAAATATATCAGTTTCGAACATCGCAGGTTGAAAGATTACTAGATTTAGACCCGATTTTCTCGTTTGGATGAACTGGATCAGAAATATATCAGTTTTGAACATCCCAGGTTCAAAGATTACTAGAGTTAGACCCGATTTTCTCATTTGGATGAACTGGAGTAGAAATATATCAGTTTTGAACATCGCAGGTTGAAAGATTACTAGATTTAGACCTGAGTTTCTGATTTGGATGAACTGGAGAAGAAATATATCAGTTTCGAACATCCCAGGTTCAAAGATTACTAGAGTTAGACCTGAGTTTCTCATTTGGATGAACTGGAGAAGAAATATATCAGTTTCGAACATCGCAGGTTGAAAGATTACTAGATTTAGACCTGAGTTTCTCATTTGGATGAACTGGAGAAGAAATATATCAGTTTCGAACATCCCAGGTTCAAAGATTACTAGAGTTAGACCCGAGTTTCTCATTTGGATGAACTGGAGAAGAAATATATCAGTTTCGAACATCCCAGGTTCAAAGATTACTAGAGTTAGACCTGAGTTTCTCATTTCGATGAACTGGAGAATAAATATACAAGTTTCGAACATTGCAGGTTCAAAGATTACTATAGTTATAATTGAGTTTATCATTTGGACGAACTGGAGAAGAAATATATCAATTTTGAACATCCTAGGTTCAAAGATTACTAGAGTTAGACCCGAGTTTCTCATTTGGATGAACTGGAGAAGAAATATATCACTTTTGAACATCACAGGTTCAAATATTACTAGAGTTAGACCTGAGTTTCTCATTTGGATGAACTGGAGAAGAAATATATCAGTTTCGAACATCGCAGGTTGAAAGATTACTAGATTTAGACCTGAGTTTCTGATTTGGATGAACTGGAGAAGAAATATATCAATTTTGAACATCCTAGGTTCAAATATTACTAGAGTTATACCTGAGTTTCTCATTTGGACGAACTGGAGAAGAAATATATCAGTTTCGAACATCCCAGGTTCAAAGATTACTAGAGTTAGAACGGAGTTTCTCATTTGGCTGAACTGGATCAGAAAGATATCAGTATTGAACATCCCAGGTTCAAATATTACTAGAGTTAGACCTGAGTTTCTCATTTGTATGAATGGATCAGGAATATATCAGTATTGAACATCCCCGATTCAAAGATTACTAGAGTTAGACCCGAGTTTCTCATTTGCATGAACTGGATCAGGATTATATCAGTATTGAACATCTCAGGTTCAAAGATTACTAGAGTTAGACCCGAGTTTCTCAATTGGATGAACTGGATCAGAAATATATCAATTTTGAACATCTCAGGTTCAAAGATTACTAGAGTTAGACCCAAGTTTCTCATTTGGATGAACTGGATCGAAAATATATCGGTTTGAACATCCCGGAGTTCAAAGATTACTAGAGTTAGACTTGAGTTTCTCATTTTGATGAACTGGGAAAGAAATATATCAGTTTCGAACATCCCAGGTTCAAAGATTACTATAGTTAGAACTGAGTTTCTCATTTGGCTGAACTGGATCAGAAAGATATCAGTATTGAACATCCCAGGTTCAAATATTACTAGAGTTAGACCTGAGTTTCTCATTTGGACGAACTGGAGAAGAAATATATCACTTTCGAATATCGCAGGTTCAAATATTACTAGAGTTAGACCTGAGTTTCTCATTTGGATGAACTGGATCAGGAATATATCAGTATTGAACATCTCAGGTTCAAAGATTACTAGAGTTAGAGCCGAGTTTCTCATTTGGATGAACTGGATCAGGAATATATCAGTATTGAACATCCCAGGTTCAAAGATTACTAGAGTTAGACCCGAGTTTCTCATTTGGATGAACTGGATCAGGATTCTATCAGTATTGAACATCCCAGGTTCAAAGATTAATAGAGTTAGACCCGAGTTTCTCAATTGGATGAATTGGATCAGAAATATATCAATTTTGAACATCCCAGGTTCAAAGATTACTAGAGTTAGACCCAAGTTTCTCATTTGGATGTACTGGATCATAAATATATCAGTTTGAACATCCCAGGTTCAAAGATTACTAGAGTTAGACTTGAGTTTCTCATTTTGATGAACTGGGAAAGAAATATATCAGTTTCGAACATCGCAGGTTCAAAGATTACTAGAGTTAGACCCGATTTTCTCGTTTGGATGAACTGGATCAGAAATATATCAGTTTTGAACATCCCAGGTTCAAAGATTACTAGAGTTAGACCCGAGTTTCTCATTTGGATGAACTGG
This sequence comes from Papaver armeniacum, assembly GCA_023531295.1. Lineage (NCBI taxonomy): Eukaryota > Viridiplantae > Streptophyta > Magnoliopsida > Ranunculales > Papaveraceae > Papaver > Papaver armeniacum. The sequence continues at coordinate 570,593 of JAJJWW010000270.1, read as the reverse complement.
AGTAGAAATATATCAGTTTCGAACATCGCAGGTTGAAAGATTACTAGATTTAGACCCGATTTTCTCGTTTGGATGAACTGGATCAGAAATATATCAGTTTTGAACATCCCAGGTTCAAAGATTACTAGAGTTAGACCCGAGTTTCTCGTTTGGATGAACTGGAGAAGAAATATATCACTTTTGAACATCACAGGTTCAAATATTACTAGATTTAGACCTGAGTTTCTCATTTGGATGAACTGGAGAAGAAATATATCAGTTTTGAACATCGCAGGTTGAAAGATTACTAGATTTAGACCTGAGTATCATTTGGACGAACTGGAGAAGAAATATATCAGTTTTGAACATCCCAGGTTCAAAGATTACTAGAGTTAGACCCGAGTTTCTCATTTGGATGAACTGGAGAAGAAATATATCAGTTTCGAACATCATAGGTTCAAAGATTACTAGAGTTAGACCTGAGTTTCTCATTTCGATGAACTGGAGAATAAATATACCAGTTTCGAACATTGCAGGTTCAAAGATTACTATAGTTATAATTCATTTTATCATTTGGACGAACTGGAGAAGAAATATATCAATTTTGAACATCCCAGGTTCAAATATTACTAGAGTTAGACCCGAGTTTCTCATTTGGATGAACTGGAGAAGAAATATATCACTTTTGAACATCACAGGTTCAAATATTACTAGAGTTAAACCTGAGTTTCTCATTTGGATGAATTGGAGAAGAAATATATCAGTTTTGAACATCGAAGGTTGAAAGATTACTAGATTTAGACCCGAGTTTCTGATTTGGATGAACTGGAGAAGAAATATATCAGTTTTGAACATCCTAGGTTCAAATATTACTAGAGTTATACCTGAGTTTCTCATTTGGACGAACTGGAGAAGAAATATATCAGTTTCGAACATCCCAGGTTCAAAGATTACTAGAGTTAGAACTGAGTTTCTCATTTAGCTGAACTGGATCAGAAAGATATCAGTATTGAACATCCCAGGTTCAAATATTACTAGAGTTAGACCTGAGTTTCTCATTTGGATGACCTGGAGAAGAAATATATCACTTTAGAATATCGCAGGTTCAAATATTACTAGAGTTAAACCTGAGTTTCTCATTTGGATGAATGGATCAGGAATATATCAGTATTGAACATCCTAGGTTCAAAGATTACTAGAGTTAGACCCGAGTTTCTCATTTGGATGAACTGGATTAGGATTATATAAGTATTGAACATTTCAGGTTCAAAGATTACTAGAGTTAGACCCGAGTTTCTCAATTGGATGAACTGGATCAGAAATATATCAATTTTGAACATCCCAGGTTCAAAGATTACTAGAGTTAGACCCAAGTTTCTCATTTGGATGAACTGGATCAGAAATATATCAGTTTGAACATCCCAGGTTCAAAGATTACTAGAGTTAGACTTGAGTTTCTCATTTTGATGAACTGGGAAAGAAATATATCAGTTTCGAACATCCCAGGTTCAAAGATTACTAGAGTTAGAACTGAGTTTCTCATTTGGCTGAACTGGATCAGAAAGATATCAGTATTGAACATCCCTGGTTCAAAGATTACTAGAGTTAGACCTGAGTTTCTCATTTGGATGAACTGGAGAAGAAATATATCATTTTCGAATATCGCAGGTTCAAATATTACTAGAGTTAGGCCTGAGTTTCTCATTTGGATGAACTGGATCAGGAATATATCAGTTTTGAACATCCCAGGTTCAAAGATTAATAAAGTTAGACCCGATTTTCTCGTTTGGACGAACTGGAGAAGAAATATATCAGTTTTGAACATCCTAGGTTCAAAGATTACTAGAGTTAGACCCGAGTTTCTCATTTGGATGAACTGGAGTAGAAATATATTAGTTTCGAACATCACAGGTTCAAAGATTACTATAGTTAGACCTGAGTTTCTCATTTGGATGAACTGGAGAAGAAATATACCAGTTTCGAACATCGCAGGTTCAAAGATTACTATAGTTATAACTGAGTTTATCATTTGGCCGAACTGGAGAAGAAATATATCAGTTTTGAACATCCCAGGTTCAAAGATTACTAGAGTTAGACCCGAGTTTCTCATTTGGATGAACTGAAGAAGAAATATATCACTTTTGAACATCACAGGTTCAAATATTTCTAGAGTTAGACCTGAGTTTCTCATTTGGATGAACTGGAGAAGAAATATATCAGTTTCGAACATCGCAGGTTGAAAGATTACTAGATTTAGACCTGAGTTTCTGATTTGGATGAACTGGAGAAGAAATATATCAGTTTTGAACATCCCAGGTTCAAAGATTACTAGAGTTAGACCCGAGTTTCTCATTTGGATGAACTGGAGAAGAAATATATCAGTTTCGAACATCATAGGTTCAAAGATTACTAGAGTTAGACCTGAGTTTCTCATTTGGATGAACTGGAGAAGAAATATACCAGTTTCGAACATCGCAGGTTCAAAGATTACTATAGTTATAACTGAGTTTATCATTTGGCCGAACTGGAGAAGAAATATTTCAGTTTTGAACATCCTAGGTTCAAAGATTACTAGAGTTAGACCCGAGTTTATCATTTGGATGAACTGGAGAAGAAATATATCACTTTTGAACATCATAGGTTCAAATATTACTAGAGTTAGACTTGAGTTTCTCATTTGGATGAACTGGAGAAGAAATATATCAGTTTCGAACATTTCAGGTTGAAGGATTACTAGATTTAGACCTGAGTTTCTGATTTGGATGAACTGGAGAAGAAATATATCAGTTTTGAACATCCTAGGTTCAAATATTACTAGAGTTATACCTGAGTTTCTCATTTGGACGAATTGGAGAATAAATATATCAGTTTCGAACATCCCAGGTTCAAATATTACTAGAGTTAGACCTGAGTTTCTCATTTGGATGAACTGGATCAAGAATATATCAGTATTGAACATCCCAGGTTCAAAGATTACTAGAGTTAGACCCGAGCTTCTCATTTGGATGAACTGGATCAGGATTATATCAGTATTGAACATCTCAGGTTCAAAGATTACTAGAGTTAGACCCGAGTTTCTCAATTGGATGAACTGGATCAGAAATATATCAATTTTGAACATCCCAGGTTCAAAGATTACTAGAGTTAGACCCAAGTTTCTCATTTGGATGAACTGGATCAGAAATATACCAGTTTGAACATCCCAGGTTCAAAGATTACTAGAGTTAGACTTGAGTTTCTCATTTTGATGAACTGGGAAAGAAATATATCAGTTTTGAACATCCCAGGTTCAAAGATTACTAGAGTTAGAACTGAGTTTCTCATTTGGCTGAACTGGATCAGAAAGATATCAGTATTGAACATCCCTGGTTCAAAGATTACTAGAGTTAACCTGAGTTTCTCATTTGGATGAACTTCAAGAAGAAATATATCGGTTTCAATATCGCAGGTTCAAATATTACTAGAGTTAGACCTGAGTTTTTCATTTGGATGAACTGGATCAGGAATATATCAGTTTTGAACATCCCAGGTTCAAAGATTACTAGAGTTAGACCCGAGTTTCTCATTTGGATGAACTGGAGTAGAAATATATCAGTTTTGAACATCACAGGTTCAAATATTACTAGAGTTAGACATGAGTTTATCATTTGGATGAACTGGAGAAGAAATATACCAGTTTCGAACATATCAGGTTCAAAGATTACTATAGTTATAACTGAGTTTATCATTTGGACGAACTGGAGAAGAAATATATCAGTTTTGAACATCCCAGGTTCAAAGATTACTAGAGTTAGAGCCGAGTTTCTCATTTGGATGAACTGGAGAAGAAATATATCACTTTTGAACATCACAGGTTCAAATATTACTAGAGTTAGACCTGAGTTTCTCATTTGGATGAACTGGAGAAGAAATATATCAGTTTCGAACATCGCAGGTTGAAAGATTACTAGAGTTAGACCCGAGTTTCTCATTTGGATGAACTACTAAAGAAATATACCAGTTTCGAACATCGCAGGTTCAAAGATTACTAGAGTTATACCTGAGTTTATCATTTGGAGTAACTGGAGAAGAAATATATCAGTTTTGAACATCCCAGGTTCAAAGATTACTAGAGTTAGACCTAAGTATCTAATTTGGATGAATTGGAGAAGAAATATACTAGTTTCGAACATCGCAGGTTCAAAGATTACTAGAGTTATACCTGAGTTTATCATTTGGACGAACTGGAGAAGAAATATATCAGTTTTGAACATCCCAGGTTCAAAGATTACTAGAGTTAGACCCGATTTTCTCATTTGGATGAACTGGATCAGAAATATATCAGTTTTGAACATCCCAGGTTCAAAGATTACTAGAGTTGGACCCAAGTTTCTCATTTGGATGAACTTGAGTAGAAATATCTCAGTTTCGAAAATCGCAGCTTCAAATATTACTAGATTTAGACCTGAGTTTTTCATTTGGATGAACTGGAGAAGAAATATATCAGTTTTGAACATCCTAGGTTCAAATATTACTAGAGTTAAACCTAAGTTTCTCATTTGGACGAACTGGAGAAGAAATATATCAGTTTCGAACATCCCAGGTTCAAAGATTACTAGAGTTAGAACTGAGTTTCTTATTTGGATGAACTGTATCAAAAAGATATCAGTATTGAACATCCTAGGTTCAAAGATTACTAGAGTTAGACCTGAGTTTCTCATTTGGACGAACTGGAGAAGAAATATATCACTTTCGAATATCGCAGGTTCAACTATTACTAGAGTTAGACCTGAGTTTCTCATTTGGATGAACTGGATCAGGAATATATCAGTATTGAACATCTCAGGTTCAAAGATTACTAGAGTTAGACCCGAGTTTCTCATATGGATGAACTGGATCAGAAATATATCAGATTCGAACATCACAGGTTCAAAGATTACTAGAGTTAAATCTAAGTCTGTCGTTCGGATGAACTGGATCAGAAATATATCAGTTTTCAACATCCCAGGTTCAAATATTACTAGAGTTAGACCTGAGTTTCTAATTTGTACGAACTGGAGAAGAAATATATCAGTTTCGAACATAAAAATTTCAAAGATTCCAGACCTGAGTTTCTCATTTGGATAAACTGGAGAAGAAATATATATCAGTTTTGAACATCCTATGTTCAAATATTACTAGAGTTATACCTGAGTTTCTCATTTGGACGAACTGGAGAAGAAATATATCGCTTTGAACATCCCGTGTTCAAAGATTACTAGAGTTAGAACCTGAGTTTCTCATTTGGTCAACCGATCGAAAAGATATCAGTATTGAACATCCCAGGTTCAAATATTACTAGAGTTAGACCTGAGTTTCTCATTTGGATGAACTGGAGAAGAAATATATCACTTTCGAATATCGCAGGTTCAAATATTACTAGAGTTAGACCTGAGTTTCTCATTTGGATGAACTGGATCAGGAATATATCAGTTTTGAACATCCCAGGTTCAAAGATTACTAGAGTTAGACCCGATTTTCTCATTTGGATGAACTGGATCAGTAATATATCAGTTTTGAACATCCCAGGTTCAAAGATTACTAGAGTTAGACCCGAGTTTCTTATTTGGATGAACTGGAGTAGAAATATATCAGTTTCTAACATCACAGGTTCAAAGATTACTAGAGTTAGACCTGAGTTTCTCATTTGGGTGAACTGGAGAAGAAATATACCAGTTTCGAACATCGCAGGTTCAAAGATTACTATAGTTATAACTGAGTTTATCATTTAGCCGAACTGGAGAAGAAACATATCAGTTTTGAACATCCCAGGTTCAAAGATTACTAGAGTTAGACCCGAGTTTCTCATTTGGATGAACTGGAGAAGAAATATATCACTTTTGAACATCACATGTAGTAGCAGGAAATCCCACACTACACCCCTTACTCAATTTTGCTTAATTAATTCATTGAAAGATGTAAGATCAAGAATATTTATTGATTGAGTTCATGAAATGTTTACACAGGATAATAGAATTACACTTAGAAATTAAAGCACTCTTAAACTTTCTCTCTCCTATTGACTTGCTTAACAATTCCCAAAAGATCTCCCCCACAACAGATTCACTTAGCCCTTTATATAGGGTAATACATAGTGGATGACAGCTAGCTATCCTTTATTTTCGGGAATGTCCCGCGAAGTGTCGCAAATGCACAAACATTCGTTCTCGCGACACTCCTCAACCCTCGCCAGGTTTCACGTCTTTTTATGTTTTGCTTGTCGTTATTCATTGCGTCGTTTATTTTAGCTATCTGCGACTGCCTCGCGACATCGTCGTTTATTAACCCCGCGAGCCCTGTACGTTGTGATATTATGATCCTACATCTTGCCTCTTTTTCCTTGAATATTGCTTGAAAAGCGATCTTTAAGGAAAAATCCGTTGTTGTAGTAATCTTTGGTCTTTGTTGATGAAGGAGCGAGCAGAAGAATACTGTACTTGAAAAGTACGTACTTGCCTCTATTCTTTTGCGAGGTTCCGAAGCTTCTATAAACGAAGTGTCATTTCTTGCCTCATGTGTTACAGAGAATAATTAATTTTGCAATCTCTTCTCGCCTATTAGGAAATATGTTGTATATTTGGATTCTACTAAAATTCTTTTCGTCAGGTTTCCTTGGATTTAGTAGTGACCGTTTACACGTGTCTATATTTACCTCTTTTACCGGTGCATTTAATGTTATCCGGTCATAACAATTTTCTCATCTATTTATAGGAGCATCCCCTGTGAAGAATTTTCCCTTTCCTTTTCATCTTCTTCATCGTCTGCAAGTGTTCTTCTCCTTCATTGTTCTGCTAGTGTTCTTCTTCTTCATCACTTTAGTTATTCCCTACCAGTTATCACTCTCATGGCGTCCAGGTTTGTTAATTTTGCCATACCTGGCTAATTTTGTGGTTGATTAAATTTGAGATTAGCTTTTCTTGTTGAAATCACACTGGTATGATTAACTTTGTGGTTCTTTTTCTGCCATTGTTGTTTAGCAAGAACCAATCCAGAACTAAATTTACTGTGAAGGACCCTCTTCTTTCTTTGGGCTCGCCATCGAAATCTATTTCGCAACAAGAACTCCTCGCGCAACCAAAGCCTCTTTCGCGAGCAAAATCTATAGTTACAAAAAGACAGTCTGCGAGTGACAAGGTATTTAAGAAACATTTGTTTTCATTGACAATATATTGTTGCCTCTGTTTCTTATTTAACTTGTTATTCGCAGGATGATGGAAACATTGGCAGAACTCCTAAAAGACTTCGCCAACCCAAGCCTGTTACTCCCAACATTCCATTTCCTTCTTTCAAACCTTCATCCCCTGCTGCGAAATCTTCGCAAGATAATTTTGTGCCTCTTTCCTCTGGTAACATTACTAGCGACAATATTTCTATACCTCAACTCCTCATAGACCAAGTTCCTTATAACTGCCCTACTACAAACGATCTTATACCTCCTCCTGCTATTCATGTCCTCGCTATTTCTCCAATCACTTCTCTCCCTGAAACCTCCTCTTCTCATGAGGTCCCTTTGACAAAGGACGACTCGTCTTCTTTGTTTGAACAAATTCCTCTAACTGCGGAAAATTTGGAAGGGATAGATGTGGCCTTTAAGGTCTTTTCTGATCTCGTGAATGATGCCAAAAAGACTTCTGCTGATCCTGTCAAATCCAACGTCTGCGAGATTATAAGTAAGCACCTTGGTCCTGATAAGGTCTCGCAAGCATCTTTAATTCAAGAGATTGGTAAGCTGAAGAGTGATCTCCAAGTTATGGCTGTGAAGTGCGATGATCTCCACCTTGAAAACCAAAAGTTTCACAACATCTCGCTAGATCGTGATAACCTTCGCAAGAAGAATGAAGAATGAAGAATTAAAAGATATATCAGACGGAATCTATCATTGAAGAAGTTCGAGTTGAAAGAGATGCTTGGATGGAGCAGTATAATCTCTTAGATAATCTTCATACCTATGCAGCTGATCAAATAAATAACTTGTCTAAAGAGAATTTTGATTTATCGCAAAAGCAAGACTTATTAAGTAGTGACTTATCTCGGCTCTCTTATTCTTTGACTAAAACTAATTTGGAGTTGGAAACTTTATCAGATGAGAATCGAACTCTTTCTCAAGAGAAACGTTCTTTGTTGAATAAGATGGCGAGCTACTCGCAGCAGTATGATGCTTGTCAAAAATTATGTGAAGAACAAGAACAAGCTAATCATACTTTGAAAAAATTGTGTGAAGAAATTACCGCCGAGAGAGATAAACTTATTCAAGGTAGAATAACTTTGAGTGTTAAAGCGAAGCAACTCCAAGAATAATGTGCCAAATTAGAAAAATTCAACTCTACTCTTGCGACCGAAAATTCCATACTTGTTTCCAATGAAAAGAACTTGCGATCTCGACTGAAAGGCTTAGTTGGAGATTCATTTGATGATGCCATGGATTGTTTGGGGAATAACTTCGCGGCTTTAGTTCAGCATCTTACTTCTCAAAAGGAAGGTAGTCAAATTATTTGACTATCTCAATTTATTTATTTATTCCATAAATGCTTTATTATCCTAGAAATGCCAATAATGTTCGATAAAATTTCCTTTGATCCTGTATATTTGTTATGCAGACTCTGAGAGAAAGCTTCGCTCCACTATCACCACCCTCAGGTCTGATTATTCTAAAATTCGCAAGGAAAACGGGCGACTCACCGCGTCTCTTGCGCGTTCTCGCGACCGTGCAGAGCGAAGGTTTGATTATATGTCTTATTGTAAGGACATTGATAGTAAGAATCGTCAAAAGGCACTGCTTCGTCAATTCCCTCTTAAAGCGGAGGTTCTGGTGAATGATATTTTGCTGTCAAAGTCTCTTGATCCTATTCATGTCGATCCTTTGGAAGTGAGTGATGATGAAGTCCCTGATTCTCCCGATAGTGATTATGAATATGAAAGCGGCGAAGATCTCCCTAATAAGGAAATTGTCGACGAAGATCCAAATAGAAGAACTCCTGATGAAAATCCAGTAACTGGCGAGAACGAAGGTGATGAAAACATTTCTGATGAAAATCCGCCAACTGACGGAGGCGAAGCTGATAAATGCGGAGAAAAGTCTCAACCACCCTCCGTATATGAAAATGCTGAAGCTGAGAGTTAAACTTTCTTTGTAATTTGTCGGAATTCCTTTTTGTGTGAATGACTTAACTCCTTGGTTGATTAATCCCCCTATTTCTTCCTTCCTCTTTTAATTAAGACAATCTCGCGAGCATGTTCGCTCATTGAATTTTTTATTAAGTAAACCCATCCCAATTAGGGACTTGATTTTAATTCTTCTCTATGCGACAAAGGCGCAGGCCACCTTTACATCTTCATGCATAGGCCCATTGACCTTCCCTTATCTTCATAAAGGTATTTTATCTCCTCGAAATATATAAGAAGTATGAAGTATCCTTTGAGAAGTATAAGAAGTACTTAATCCTCTAAATACAAGGAGTATTGTAAATCCATCATGCGAAACTCTCGCTCCATTTATGCTGTATTCTTTCGCGAAGTGGATAAGAAATATTAATCCTTGAAGTATAAGAAGTATTGCCTCTGTTCATGTGAAGTCATTATTCCATTTGTGGTGAGGATGCTTGTTGTTCATCGGTAAATATCTACTTTGGAAATGATTCTTGCCGAGAAAATAAAGAGCATAATCTCTTCATTGCTTTACGTTGAATTTTATCATTGCGACGAGGTCGCAGGTATCTCCATGAAAGGAGAAACCTACTTTTCTCGCCTTATCATTTCGGTAGTCTTTGTTTTATCTCTTCTTGTGGCGACAAGGTCGCAGGCCGCCTTTACATTTTCATGCAATGGCCCATTGACCTTGCCTTATCATTTTTGTGTGGTCTTCCAAGTTAGACCTCCCTAATTAGAGGTCTTCCCCTGCCACCTTTCATCGCGACAAAATCGCAGGACGTCTTTACACTTGCATGTAAAGACCCATTGATCTTGCCTTATCATTTTTCAAGTATTTTTGCCTCTGCAGGATGTTTTAGTTGCGACAATATGACAGGCCTATATATCCTTGCGAACATAAAGCCCCATGACATTGCCGTCGTGCGACGAAATCGCAGGACGTCCGTACACTTTCGTGTAAAGACCCATTGATCTCGCCTTACCCTCGCGTTAGTATTATTGCCTCTGCAAGATCATTGCACAAATATGACGAGCCTAAATTCTCTTGCGAAAACATAGCCTTATGACATTTGCGTCTGTTTTGACACTTCCCCTAATGGAAAGCATCACCCTTATCATCTCCCCGGTTGCCCCTTCAAGGAGGCGAAACATCGGCCATACAAGACTAGCTCCTCCCATCCGGTCTTAACAACAACCAGTTGTTTTCGCAGCCTCTTATCCCTTATACCTATAGAGTTTATGGTTACGAGGCTGCACCCTAAGTGGAGTTTTCTTCGGCGAGTGCAACGCATGCCAAGACTTGCCAAGAATGGCCAGGGGTAGGTTCATCCATCCCGGCACTCTGGATCAACCGTGTACCTCGCGCCTTGAGCATACACTGAATCCTTGGAAGAGACCCTCGGTCGCCCAACCAGGGTATAACCTACATATATAGTTGGGAATCCAAGGTACCTCTCCCGGATAGGCTTTCATGGGCCCCAAATTTTCATGACTCAGCCCGGGAGCGGTGTAACCTTCCCCCGAGCCATGTTGAGAGATACCCCTTATATGACGCACTTTAGGTCTTACATTTGCCTCTTACGAAATGTTATTCGCGAACTAGGGTGTACGCCATAAAGGTTCGTCCCATTCATTCATTCTTTTATTCAATCATTCTTCATCATTTGCTACTTTTCTTGCGAGATATTCGCCGATTCATTCATTTAATCATTCATTATCTCTTGTTGTTTTGTTAAGCCATTCATGACTTTTTTGTTATTCTTGCCGCGAGACCTTCGCGGATTTTCTCTCGCATTTCTTTCAATGTCACAAATATCTTGCGAAGAAGTACTTCATCTTGATTCATTTTCCCTTTCCCATTTTTACGGGTAATATTTCTTTAGATATAACCTGTTCCATGGTCTATCCAATTTTTGTCCCACATCTTTTCCTTCGGGATCCATCAATCTATATGCCCCTGTACCAACTACTTCTTTGATGATATAAGGTCCATCCCATTTTCTCGCCAATTTGCCTCCACTTTCACGTTGATATATTGGGGTTTCTCGCAACACCAAGTCTCCTGGTTGGAACTCACGTATTTTTACACGCTTGTTATATTCTCTCGCGGTCTTCGCCGATAATTCTCCATGTGTCGCAATGCCTTTTCTCGTTTTTCTTCCAATTCATCCAACTTGATTAGAATGTTGCCTCTCGCTAAGATTTTTATCCTGCACCTCTTTTTTGGTTGTCGGAATCACGACCTCGTTGGGAGTACCGCTTCAACTCCGTAAGTTAAGCAAAAAGGGGACATTCCCGTGGCTTCTCTTCTAGTTGTATTATAAGCCCATACCGCATTGGGTACTTGTTCGCACCATCCCCTATTGTGTCCTTCCAACTTTTTCTTCAATATATCTGGCAATTGTTTTGTTTGTTGCCTCCGCTTGGCCATTAGCTTGTGGATATAATGGAGTTGATTTTCCACATCTTATCTCGAAATGCATTAAGCGGAACTCTATATTTTGCCCTTCAAACTCGTTTCCCATTATCGGATACCAATTGTGCGGGGATCCCAAATCTCGCATATAATATTTTCAAATATGAAAGTAAAAACATCCTTATCGCGAATGTGCTGGACCGCTTTCACCTCTCGCCCATTTTGTGAAATAGTCCGTTGCGACAATTAAGTACCTTCTCTGTCTCCGTTCCCGGCAAAAATGGTCCCACAATATCTAAGCCCCATTTTCCAAAAGGCCACACACTTTTCGAAGAATTTAACGATGCTCAGGTGCATGTATCTTCTTCCCATGTCTTTGACAATCTTCGCAGCGTCTTGATATTGCTTTCGCGTCCTCATGCACATATGGCCAATAATATCCTTGCGTCTTTGCCTTATATGCCAAAGATCTCCCGCCTATGATTTCCAAGATCCCCGCTATGCGGCATCTTCAATATGGTTTCTCCTTCTTTCCTTGTTAGACATCAAGCAAAGGCCCATCAAAAGATCGCCGATAAAGCACGCCATCTCGTAATTCATAATTTGTTGCCCTACTCTTTAACTTGTGTGCTTCCAATCTATCTCTTGGTACCTCTCCTTTCATTAAGTACGCGTGAAGTTCTACTCTCCAATCTTCCTCGCGACATTGCATTTCATCTACCACCATCATTATATCTCGCTTCTTGTTCTTCCTCTTTATTAATTGATGGCGCCAAAGCAGATTCGTATTTTGATATTCCTCGCAATCGGGTCTGTCATCATACTTGATATAAAGGCAAAAGCGTCTGCGAGTCTATTATCTCTCCTTGATATGTGCCTCCACTTTATTTTCGGTGTCTGTCTTTGACAACACTTCTACAAGTTTCCTGTATTTCGTAGAGATGGATCATTTGTAGCATACATCTCTGTTATCTGACGAATTGCCAATTGCGAGTCACTGGTAATCCTCACATTCTCCAGTTTCATTTCTATTGCAAATCGTAGAGCATGTATTATAGCTTCGTATTCCGTTTCATTATTGGTAGACTCAAATTCCAATCTAAAAGCAAAAGCTAACTTATTGCCTTCTCTCAAGAGATCACAACAATTCCCACTCCTTTACCTTCTCCATTTGATGATCCATCCACTAATATTTCCCACCGTCCGGCTCAGCTTAACAAATCTTTTGGATCTCCATGCTCTTCTTCTACATCCATCATTTCATCCACCGCTTCATCTTCCTCCAAAGGAAATTCTCCGCGTAAAGTCTGCGACAACCCGTGACTTGGTTGAAGATAATATTTCATATTTGAGTTTGCAATGGCTTATTTGAGCATTCCATCTTTCGACTCTTCCCGATCTTTTTGAATTTTTCATTACCGACTCGATTGGTACCTTTGTTACCACCCTAACAAGATATGTGCTCGAAAATATATGCGAAGTTTAAACGACGATAGACTAACGCCAGTGGATTAGTTTTTCAATCTTCGAATAATTTCTTTCATGACATTAAAAGTTTTGTTGATATAATAGATTGGTTTTTCTACTCCTCCTTCGCAGAGAAGCGCACTTAAGGCATGCGAAGTTGTCGCGAGGTATATTAATAATTCCTCTCCCGGTTCTCGCTTCCGCATAATGGATATGTCCATTAAGTGCTCTTTGATTCCTTGTAAAGCCTTTTCACATTCGTCCGTCCACTTAAATTTCGATCCTTTTTCAAAACGCTGAAAAATGTTTACACTTATCGGATGACCCAGATGAACCTTCCTAATGATGCTAACAACCCATTCAGCTTTTGAACATCCTTTACCGTCGCAGTGTCGCATATCGCGAATCGTTTTTATTTTTTCCTGGGTCAACATGTATTCCTTCCTTTGATACAATGTAACCCAAGAACTTCCCTGACGCAACTCCGAAGGTACACTTTTCTGGATTTATTTTGATGTTAAAACGCCTCATTTGCTCAAAAATTTCTTTCAGGTCTCGCACGTGATCTTCTGCCTTCTTACTTTTTACCAGCATGTCATCTACATATACCTCTAGTGTTTTATGTATCCATTCTGCGAATACCTCTTCTACCATCCTTTGATACGTCGCCCCAGCATTTCGCAGGCCAAACGGCATTTTAGTGTAGCAAAGATAATCCTCTTGGAGCGAAGAAAGCAAGATGCTCTTGATCTTCCTCGGCCAGAGGAATCTGGTTGTAACCTTTGTACCCGTCCGGAGATGATACTCTTTCATTTCCTACCGCCGATTCGACTAGTTGTGGAATATCCTAAGCAATGGAAAACTGTCTTTCGGGCATGCTTTATTTAAATCAGTGAAATCAATGCAAATCCTTATTCCCTTGTTCTTCTTCTAACTATAACCATATTCGCTATCCATTCAGGATATTTCGCTTGTCTCGATAATCCCCGCGTCCAAAGATCTTCTCGCAGCTTCTTCTTCTATCCGAGGGTGATATGCTTTGTTGTTATCTTTCTAATTCTTTGTTTAAATGGCTTCACATTTTTATCAATTTCTAACTTGTGACAGGCTATCGACGGATCTATACCAGGCATCTCGTCCATATCCCACGCGAAGATGTCTTTATAATCTCTCAACAGATCGACAGTTCTTTTTTCTTCATCCACTCCTGATAGGTGTAGAATACACCGTATTTAATATCTAGTATTTATGCTTTCTTTGCGAGTTTTCTTGTAAATTATGTATCTTATGTGTGCTTTTGAGTTTATTAGGTGCAATGGAGTCATTTGGAGCAAAAAGACCAAGTAGAGCTCGGTCGAACCTAGGAGTTCTTGCTATCATCTTGAAGAGGACGAAAATGCGAAGCCAACGGCGAAAGAATGAGCTCATTCCGACATCGTATGAAGAAGATATAGGCGAAATAACAAATTAGGCTTGTCAGTTCCCCAGAACCGACAGTTTACCAAGAATGAAGAAGGAATTGTTAAGGGCACCAGGCTTAATTACTCAAGGCAGCCACGGAATGGGAGCTGAACTGTCAGTCTTGCAAGACTGACAGTTGATTACAACATTAATGGAACCTGCATGATTTGCATGACAGAAGAGATTGATTCTTTGGCCAATACTTTGTTCTAGGGTTTTGAAACATGAGACTTCTTTTTCTTCTTGTGATGAACTCCATGAATATGAGTACCTAAGTTTATTATTGGTTATGGAATAGTTGGATTTCACAAAGCATGATTCTTTGATTCAATATATTAGTTTTGTCTCATATTTATCGCTTGCAATTCTCCTCAAAATATTGTTTTATGATTGATTGATTGTTTTGTCAAGTTGCAAATTGGTAGAACTTCTAATCACATCTATTGCTAGTTTAGGGTTTATTATACGCAAAAGTGATATTCCTTGAATACAAGTAGCATAATATGATTATGGTTTGTAGTGATATATTCTCGTGATCATATGTGAATCGTAACCTTTGTTAAATTGAATTAGTGCGCTTTCCACGTTCAATTGCTTTGATTGGCCTGATTTCATAGAACTTAATGCATCTAGGGAATTAAACTTGATTAGTGCTTTTACACGTTAGGTTGTTCCTTTAGATAGAATTCATATTCGCATCTTTTAATGTGTTTGTTGATCGCAAGAGGAGATTTATGGATATTCTTGCGATCAAGGTATTCTAGGGTCTTTGATAAAAGTTGAGATTAAATATCAATTCTAATTATTGTGAAAAGCATGTTAGTGAATGAAAACGAAATCCTTAACCAATATTTCTTATCCTTGATTTGATTTGTTTGCTTGCTTTATTTGTTTTTATTTAGTTTATTACATAAAAATCACAAAACTACCTGTTATTTATAGGGAACCGAAACAATTTGACAACCTAGACCTCTCTCAGGATCGATCCTTTCTTGCCCTTGCTATATTTATATTTTGAGTAGTAAGAAAGTGTAATTATATTTGTGTCGCTTACGACAAATCGATCAAATTTTAGCCGTTGTGGGAGGCAACGGTTGTCAATTGATTTTGGTTTCTTATTTTTGTATTTAGTTTTTGTTTTATTTTTATTTTTCTTATTTTCTGGGTTTTAACCGTAGTTGAGAATCTTATTTCAGGTGCTTATTTCGATGGAAGGAGCATATTGGAACAATGGATACGGGTTTCAACCTCAACAATATGATAACTACCAATTCCATGGGTATAACCAAAACCAATTTATTGGTTATGACCAATACTCCATGGAACCTTATGGTTTTCCTCAACAATCTTATGGCGGGGAACAACCACAAGTATGGGAGGATTCTTATGCTCGTGAACAAAAAGTCTCTAATTTTATAGATAAAGTTTCCAACTTTTTAAAAGAGGAATTTCAAAAAGCAAAAGAGACTACAAACGAGCAACTCCAAGAACTTCGTGAAAGTATGACTATCTTGCGAAGAGACATTGATCAATACAAGGAAGATATGGATAATTCTAATGTGCATATGGTTTGTGATGAATATTTGATTGATGCTAATGTTGAAAAAGGCCAATCCTTGGGCACTTTCGTGGATAATTGTGTAGTTAACTCAACTCTTGATCTTAATAATGATCATTCACCTATTCAAAAGGATGAGTTAGAGATTAACAACACTAATTTCAGCGAGGAACAATCTTATGTTGACTATGATAGTGACGGTGATTATGATACATTGCTTGAAACAACTCATGGTGACATCTCCGAGGAGTCTTTTTGGGATCAAGATGAAGATGAAGAGGAATATGATGACACTTGTGTAGATTACTCAAGCATTGATCTTAATAATGATCAAGAGCCTATTCAAAGGGTGGAGCTTGAGGATGATACATTTTCGAGTGTTCTAAAAAAGTTTCTTATAATAAAATTTGGATCCGCAAAAGAGTATGTGCCTTACAACAAAAAGGAGGAATGTGTTGAGAATGAGACCGGTATAACCAATATTGTGGAAGACCCAATTGAACTTGTGCATGATTGTAATGATGATGTTTATGTCGAGACTATGGTTAAGGCAGAAACGGACGAAGAATGGTTGCAAGGTTTGATAGAGGACCATGATACACAAGAGGTGAATAATTCGCTTGAGTTTTTCAAGGATGAAGAGGATTCCGTGATACAAGAGATTGTGAAAGGTTTATCTAACCCTTTGCCTATTGTTTCTTCTCCTTTACCTCTTATTGGTTTGAATATATGTGCTTCGAGAACATTATTAAATGACTTTGTTTCTCGTTTTCCGCCATTAGAGAAACTTGATTCTCATACTATGCAGGTTATGGAACAAGAAACCGTGGATGTACCCGACTTCTATATTCTTTATACACTTCCAAGTGTGGCCAAGAATAAGTGTGGGGGAAGCTTTTATCGGTTCATAGCTTCACTTTTGCTTTATTATACTAATATTTGTGTGAAGTTAATGTTTGAAAACAGGTTCTATGGAAGGATCCTCAACTTTTCCGATTATTGGTGTATGGGGAATGAATCTTGCAAGGATATAGTCTGGGCGACGACTATAAAACAAGCGCTTAGTGGGAGGCAACCCACCGGTTTTGTATCTCTTATCCTTTTGCTTTTTATTTTTGTTTCGTTTATTTATTTTTACTGTTTTTATATCATATTTGAATCCCCATGTTTAATTTCATTGAGTCCGTAATCTATCTTAGAAGAGAATTATGCCAATACCTTTTCGTCAGAAAATTTCAGACTGCGCGTAGTTCAGTCCAGAGACCATAACTGTCAGACCGTTTATCGAAACACTGTGAAATTTTGACACTGTGTAGAAAACACGTAGGTGAACAACTTTTGTGAAATGGAGTTTTTCCAAATTCCTTACCAATTTGCACAGTTTTTGCGTTTTATCTGCTGTTACGTCAGAATTCAGAACTTTTCGGTTTTACACATTGAGGACAATGTGAAGTTTAAGTGTGGGGGAGCATTTATATGTTTGTTTTTGACACCATTAGTGGATGGAACCATTTTGAATGCAGGAGTTGAGGAACCAATTAACTAAAAGGGAAGAATATAGCTCGAAATCACGAATTAACATGATAGTTGTTACCATATCTCTAATATCACCATATCACGTTCTATTTTTATTTTTCCATATTTATCTATTATTCTCTAAGTGCTTTGGTGGGTCACTAAAAATCGACGTGTTATTACTGCTAGGATGAAATAGAGTGGTTGAGTTACTAGAAAAAAAAAAGAAAAAAAAAAATGAAAAATATATGAAAAGGAAAAAAAAAAAAAGAAGGACCGATCAATTAGACCAAAACGGAATAAAAAGACACTTGGGAATAGCAATATGTGTGAAACGTAGTCCCTGTCTCCGTCGCCTAAACAAGCGTGGAATGCAGGATCCAAGGCAACTATCATGTACTTGCTGACAAGAAGCATGCGCTTGGATCCAAAAGATCTAATCATGCCGTCTAAAAAAAAAAAAAAAAAGAGAAATTGGATCCAGTTTGATCCAATCATATAAAAAAAAAAAAAAAGAGAACAAAATTATTATTGTGTTGAATAAAGTCACTTTTGGTTCCCTTGTATATGCCAATTGATTTGATGTAGCATTCAGCACCAGTAGCTCAATCCAATAGGATTAGGTTCATCTTAGCAGTGACCTTCAGACAGATATGGGAAACATCGAACACTTGTGAATATTCGCCAACATCTACATCTATACCCATCTTCTTAATCTTTTCATTGTGATTGTGGTTTGTCGGTTCCTAGTATTGTGGCTTGTTCGACTATCTAATTAGAGTTTATTTACTAATATATGAATTGAATTTGCAAGGTACCTCCTCCTGTAGGCAATTTGGATTCGTTCATTGATTTGTCACGAATAGACGGAGTTTGAAATATAGGTTTTGTAGGTATATCTCTAGTAAACCTTCACGAGACTATAACTCGTCCACTAGGGACACCTAGGGGTTTAAAGGCTTGTTATTTATGCTAAAAGTGACCGTAGCCTCGACGACACGGAGTTGTATGTACTTTATTGTTTTGTTTGATTTGCTCGAGGACTAGCAAAGTCTAAGTGTGGGGGAATCTGATAGGTGTAGAATACACCGTATTTAATATCTAGTATTTATGCTTTCTTTGCGAGTTTTCTTGTAAATTATGTATCTTATGTGTGCTTTTGAGTTTATTAGGTGCAATGGAGTCATTTGGAGCAAAAAGACCAAGTAGAGCTCGGTCGAACCTAGGAGTTCTTGCTATCATCTTGAAGAGGACGAAAATGCGAAGCCAACGGCGAAAGAATGAGCTCATTCCGACATCGTATGAAGAAGATATAGGCGAAATAACAAATTAGGGCTTGTCGGCCTCCCCAACCGACAGTTTACCAAGAATGAAGAAGGAATTGTTAAGGGCACCAGGCTTAATTACTCAAGGCAGCCACGGAATGGGAGCTGAACTGTCAGTCTTGCAAGACTGACAGTTGATTACAACATTAATGGAACCCGCATGATTTGCATGACAAGAAGAGATTGATTCTTTGGCCAATACTTTGTTCTAGGGTTTTGAAACATGAGACTTCTTTTTCTTCTTGTGATGAACTCCATGAATATGAGTACCTAAGTTTATTATTGGTTATGGAATAGTTGGATTTCACAAAGCATGATTCTTTGATTCAATATATTAGTTTTGTCTCATATTTATCGTTTGCAATTCTCTGAAAATATTGTTTTATGATTGATTGATTGTTTTGTCAAGTTGCAAATTGGTAGAACTTCTAATCACATCTATTGCTAGTTTAGGGTTTATTATACGCAAAAGTGATATTCCTTGAATACAAGTAGCATAATATGATTATGGTTTGTAGTGATATATTCTCGTGATCATATGTGAATCGTAACCTTTGTTAAATTGAATTAGTGCGCTTTCCACGTTCAATTGCTTTGATTGGCCTGATTTCATAGAACTTAATGCATCTAGGGAATTAAACTTGATTAGTGCTTTTACACGTTAGGTTGTTCCTTTAGATAGAATTCATATTCGCATCTTTTAATGTGTTTGTTGATGGCAAGAGGAGATTTGCGGGATATTCTTGCAATCAAGGTATTCTAGGGTCTTTGATAAAAGTTGAGATTAAATATCAATTCTAATTATTGTGAAAAGCATGTTAGTGAATGAAAACGAAATCCTTAACCAATATTTCTTATCCTTGATTTGATTTGTTTGCTTGCTTTATTTGTTTTTATTTAGTTTATTACATAAAAATCACAAAACTACCGGTGTTATTTATAGGGAACCGAAACAATTTGACAACCTAGACCTCTCTGTGGGATCGATCCTTTCTTGCCCTTGCTATATTTATATTTTGAGTAGTAAGAAAGTGTAATTATATTTGTGTCGCTTACGACAGCGATCAACTCCCATGTTAGTTCCAATCTTTAGCATCTTGGGTTTTTCCTTAGTTCCAATATTCACTTCTTTGGTTTGTTCTGCCGCGACGTAACTGGCCTTCGGTTTTCCCATGGGGGTTGGTCCTCTTGGTTCTTTCGCAAGATCATTTTCTTCTCCCGAGATCTCGCTAGGTATGCCTTTCCCTTCCTTTGCTCTTATCATGTAAACTCTGAACTCTTCTTCTTTCTTAGCCGCTCTCGCCATCTTTTTGCGGTGCTTTGATATATTCTTTCGCTTGTTTACTTGTTCCTCGCAACACTTTACTTCATTTTGATAATATATTCTTCCTTTAGCAGTATCCTCTTTGATCTCGCCAATTCCAGTTGGTGTTGGAAACTTGATACATTGATGAAGTGTTGATGCCACAGCTTTTATTGCATGTACCCATGGTCTTCCTAGTAATAAGTTATACGGTGATTCCATATCTACTACGCTTAATGTCACCTGTGTTTCGATTTTTCCTAATGGAATACGTATTTTTGTCTCCCCTCTAACTTTGGTCATGGATTTACCAAAACCTTGAATATTATATGCCGCGAAAGTCAGATCTTCATCTTTATATCCCATCTTCTTGTAAGCGTGATAGAACATGATGTTCACCAGACTCCCTGTATCGATTAAAACTCCATTCACCACCCATGTTTTCATTGTGTTCTCCGATTCCTCTCCTTCCTTATACGCGTTGAGTGCGATCACCAATGGAGATGTGTGATCCAAATTTTCTTTGGATATTTCCCCCGCCGTGAATGTTATTTCTTGCTTTTCCCAATCCTTCAAAGGTGATGTTATTTCTTTATCCGTAATCTTCTTTCCTTCAAAATCTCGTTTGTGTATTCTTCCTCTGACATTTTCGTGAAATTCGCAAATCATTACTCTTGTGTCTATGTTGTATGCCATATCTTTTTCATCCGATTTAAGATTTTCCTTTCTCATTTTCCTGATTCAAACAACTTTAATTGCAATCTTCTCTCTTTTACCAATAATCGTCCCTGTTTCTAGCGCATATGTAGTAGCAGGAAATCCCACACTACACCCCTTACTCAATTTTGCTTAATTAATTCATTGAAAGATGTAAGATCAAGAATATTTATTGATTGAGTTCATGAAATGTTTACACAGGATAATAGAATTACACTTAGAAATTAAAGCACTCTTAAACTTTCTCTCTCCTATTGACTTGCTTAACAATTCCCAAAAGATCTCCCCCACAACAGATTCACTTAGCCCTTTATATAGGGTAATACATAGTGGATGACAGCTAGCTATCCTTTATTTTCGGGAATATCCCGCGAAGTGTCGCAAATGCACAAACATTCGTTCTCGCGACACTCCTCAACCCCTCGCCAGGTTTCACGTCTTTTTTATGTTTTGCTTGTCGTTATTCATTGCGTCGTTTATTTTAGCTATCTGCGACTGCCTCGCGACATCGTCGTTTATTAACCCCGCGAGCCCTGTACGTTGTGATATTATGATCCTACATCACAGGTTCAAATATTACTAGAGTTAGACCTGAGTTTCTCATTTGGATGAACTGGAGAAGAAATATATCAGTTTCGAACATCGCAGGTTGAAAGATTACTAGAGTTAGACCTGATTTTCTCATTTGGATGAACTAGTAAAGAAATATACCAGTTTCGAACATCGCAGGTTCAAAGATTACTAGAGTTATACCTGAGTTTATCATTTGGACGAATTAGAGAAGAAATATATCAGTTTTGAACATCCTACGTTCAAAGATTACTATCCCAGGTTCAAAGATTACTAGAGTTAGACCTAAGTATCTAATTTGGATGAACTGGAGAAGAAATATGCTAGTTTCGAACATCGCAGGTTCAAAGATTTTTAGAGTTATACCTGAGTTTATCATTTGGATGAACTGGAGAAGAAATATATCAGTTTTAAACATCCCAGGTTCAAAGATTACTAGAGTTAGACCCGATTTTCTCATTTGGATGAACTGGATCAGTAATATATCAGTTTTGAACATCCCAGGTTCAAAGATTACTAGAGTTAGACCCGAGTTTCTCATTTGGATGAACTGGAGTAGAAATATATCGATTTCAACATCCTAGGTTCAAATATTACTAGAGTTAAACCTAAGTTTCTCATTTGGACGAATCGGAGAAGAAATATATCGATTTGAACATCCCGTGTTCAAAGATTACTAGAGTTAGAACCGAGTTTCTCATTTGTATGAATTGTATCGAGAAAGATATCGGTATTGAACATCCTAGGTTCAAAGATTACTAGATTTAGACCTGAGTTTCTCATTTGGACGAACTGGAGAAGAAATATATCACTTTCGAATATCGCAGGTTCAACTATTACTAGAGTTAGACATGAGTTTCTTATTTGGATGAACTGGATCAGGAATATATCAGTATTGAACATCTCAGGTTCAAAGATTACTAGAGTTAGACCCGAGTTTCTCATATGGATGAACTGGATCAGAAATATATCAGATTCGAACATCTCAGGTTCAAAGATTACTAGAGTTAATTCTAAGTATGTCGTTCGGATGAACTGGATCAGAAATATATCAGTTTTCAACATCCCAGGTTCAAATATTACTAGAGTTAGACCTGAGTTTCTAATTTATACGAACTGGAGAAGAAATATATCAGTTTCGAACATGGCAAGTTCAAAGATTCCTAGAGTTAGACCCGAGTTTCTCATTTGGATGAACTGGAGAAGAAATATATCAGTTTCGAACATCATAGGTTCAAATATTACTAGAGTTAGACCTGAGTTTCTCATTTGGATGATCTGGAGAAGAAATATACCAGTTTCGAACATCGCAGGTTCAAAGATTACTATAGTTATAACTGAGTTTATCATTTGGACGAACTGGAGAAGAAATATATCGCTTTGAACATCCCGAGTTCAAAGATTACTAGAGTTAGACCCGAGTTTCTCATTTGGATAAACTGGAGAAGAAATATATCACTTTTGAACATCACAGTTCAAATATTACTAGAGTTAGACTCGAGTTTCTCATTTGGATGAACTGGAGAAGAAATATATCGATTTCGAACATCGCGAGTTGAAAGATTACTAGATTTAGACCCGAGTTTCGATTTGGATGAATCGGAGAAGAAATATATCGCTTTTGAACATCCTAGGTTCAAATATTACTAGAGTTATACCTGAGTTTCTCATTTGGACGAACTGGAGAAGAAATATATCGGTTTCAACATCCCCGTGTTCAAAGATTACTAGAGTTAGAACTCGAGTTTCTCATTTGGCCGAATGGATCGGGAATATATCGGTATTGAACATCCCGAGTTCAAAGATTACTAGAGTTAGACCCGAGTTTCTCATTTGGATGAATCGGATCGGATTATATCGAGTATTGAACATCTCGGGTTCAAAGATTACTAGAGTTAGACCCGAGTTTCTCAATTGGATGAACTGGATCGAAATATATCAATTTTGAACATCCTGTGTTCAAAGATTACTAGAGTTAGACCCAAGTTTCTCATTTGGATGAACTGGATCGAAAATATATCGGTTTGAACATCCTGGTTCAAAGATTACTAGAGTTAGACTTGAGTTTCTCATTTTGATGAACTGGGAAAGAAATATATCGCTTTCGAACATCCCAGGTTCAAAGATTACTAGAGTTAGAACTGAAGTTTCTCATTTGGTCGAAATGGATCGAAAAGATATCGATTGAACATCCCTGGTTCAAAGATTACTAGAGTTAGACCTGAGTTTCTCATTTGGATGAACTGAGAAGAAATATATCACTTTTCGAATGTCGCAGTTCAAATATTACTAGAGTTAGACACTGAGTTTCTCATTTGGATGAACTGGATCAGAATATATCGCTTTTGAACATCCAGTTCAAAGATTACTAGAGTTAGACCCGATTTTCTTATTTGGATGAACTGGATCAGTAATATATCAGTTTTGAACATCCCAAGTTCAAAGATTACTAGTGTTAGACCCGAGTTTTTCATTTGGATGAACTGGAGTAGAAATATATCAGTTTCGAACATCACAGGTTCAAAGATTACTAGAGTTAGACCTGAGTTTCTCATTTGGATGAACTGGAGAAGAAATATACCAGTTTCGAACATCGTAGGTTGAAAGATTACTAGAGTTAGACCTGAGTTTCTCATTTGGATTAACTAGTAAAGAAATATACCAGTTTCGAACATCGTAGGTTCAAAGATTACTTGAGTTATACCTGAGTTTATCATTTGGACGAACTGGAGAAGAAATATATCAGTTTTGAACATCCCAGGTTCAAAGATTACTAGAGTTAGACCTAAGTATCTAATTTGGATGAACTGGAGAAGAAATATACTAGTTTCGAACATCGCAGGTTCAAAGATTACTAGAGTTATACCTGAATTTATCATTTGGATGAACTGGAGAAGAAATATATCAGTTTTGAACATCCCAGGTTCAAAGATTACTAGAGTTAGACCCGAGTTTCTCATTTGGATGAACTGGAGTAAAAATATATCAGTTTCAATATCGCAACTTCTAATATTACTAGATTTAGACCTGAGTTTCTCATTTGGATGAACTGGAGAAGAAATATATCAGTTTTGAACATCCTAGGTTCAAATATTACTAGAGTTAAACCGAAGTTTCTCATTTGGACGAACCGGAGAATAAATATATCAGTTTCGAACATCCCAGGTTCAAAGATTACTAGAGTTAGAACTGAGTTTATCATTTGGATGAACTGTATCAGAAAGATATCAGTATTGAACATCCTAGGTTCAAATATTACTAGAGTTAGACCTGAGTTTCTCATTTGGACGAACTGGAGAAGAAATATATCACTTTCGAATATCGCAGGTTCAACTATTACTAGAGTTAGACCTGAGTTTCTCATTTGGATGAACTGGATCGAATATATCGGTATTGAACATCTCAGGTTCAAAGATTACTAGAGTTAGACCCGAGTTTCTCATATGGATGAACTGGATCAGAAATATATCAGATTCGAACATCACAGGTTCAAAGATTACTAGAGTTAAATCTAAGTCTGTCGTTCGGATGAACTGAATAAGAAATATATCAGTTTTAACCATCCCAGGTTAGAATATTACTAGAGTTAGACCTGAGTTTCTAATTTGTACGAACTAGAGAAGAAATATATCAGTTTCGAACATGGCAAGTTCAAAGATTCCTAGAGTTAGACCCGAGTTTCTCATTTGGATGAACTGGAGAAGAAATATATCAGTTTCGAACATCATAGGTTCAAAGATTACTAGAGTTAGACTGAGTTTCTCATTTGGATGAACTCGAGAAGAAATATACCAAGTTTGAACATCGCAGGTTCAAAGATTACTATAGTTATAACTGAGTTTATCATTTGGACGAACTGGAGAAGAAATATATCAGTTTTGAACATCCCAGGTTCAAAGATTACTAGAGTTAGACCCGAGTTTCTCATTTGGATGAACTGGAGAAGAAATATATCACTTTTGAACATAACAGGTTCAAATATTACTATAGTTAGACTTGAGTTTCTCATTTGGATGAACTGGAGAAGAAATATATCAGTTTCGAACATCGCAGGTTGAAAGATTACTAGATTTAGACCTGAGTTTCTGATTTGGATGAACTGGAGAAGAAATATATCAGTTTTGAACATCCTAGGTTGAAATATTACTATTGTAATACCTGAGTTTCTCATTTGGACGAACTAGAGAAAAAATATATCAGTTTCGAACATCCCAGGTTCAAAGATTACTAGAGTTAGAACTGAGTTTCTCATTTGGCTGAACTGGATCAGAAAGATATCAGTATTGAACATCCCAGTTCAAATATTACTAGAGTTAGACCTGAGTTTCTCATTTGGACGAATCGGAGAAGAAATATATCACTTTCGAATATCGCAGTTCAAATATTACTAGAGTTAGACTCGAGTTTCTCATTTGGATGAACTGGATCAGAATATATCAAATGTATTGAACATCCCGTGTTCAAAGATTATTAGAGTTAGACCCGAGTTTCTCATTTGGATGAACTGGATCGGGATTAAATCAAAGATTGAACATCTCGGGTTCAAAGATTACTAGAGTTAGACCCGAGTTTCTCAATTGGATGAATCTGGATCGTAAATATATCAATTTTGAACATCCCGTGTTAAAAGATTACTAGAGTTAGACCCAAGTTTCTCATTTGGATGAATGGATCAAAATATATCGGTTTGAACATCCCGGTTCAAAGATTACTAGAGTTAGAACCGAAGTTTCTCATTTGGCTGAATCAGATCGAAAGATATCAGTGATTGAACATCCCTGGTTCAAAGATTACTAGAGTTAGACCTGAGTTTCTCATTTGGATGAACTGGAGAAGAAATATATTACTTTCGAATATCGCAGGTTCAAATATTACTAGAGTTAGACCTGAGTTTCTCATTTGGATGAACTGGATCAAGAATATATCGGTATTGAACATCCCCGAGGTTCAAAGATTACGAGTTAGACCCAGATTCTCATTTGTATGAACTGGATCGATTATATCAGTATTGAACATCCCAGGTTCAAAGATTACTAGAGTTAGACCCAAGTTTCTCATTTGGATGAACTGGATCAGAAATATATCTGTTTGAATAACCCAGGTTCAAAGATTACTAGAGTTAGACTTGAGTTTCTCATTTTGATGAACTGGGAAGAAATATATCAGTTTTGAACATCGTAGGTTCAAAGATTACTAGAGTTAGACCTGAGTTTATCATTTGGATGAACTGAATCAGAAATATATCAGTATTGAACATCCCAGGTACAAAGATTACTAGAGTTAGAACCGAGTTTCTCATTTGGATGAACTGGAGTAGAAATATATCAGTTTCGAACATCGCAGCTTCAAATATTATTAGATTTAGACCTGAGTTTCTCATTTGGATGAACTGGAGAAGAAATATATCAGTTTTGAACATCCTAGGTTCAAATATTACTAGAGTTAAACCTAAGTTTCTCATTTAAACGAATTGGAGAAGAAATATATCAGTTTCGAACATCCCAGGTTCAAAGATTACTAGAGTTAGAACTGAGTTTCTCATTTGAACGAACTGTATCAGAAAGATATCAGTATTGAACATCCTAGGTTCAAAGATTACTAGAGTTAGACCTGACTTTATCATTTGGACGAACTGGAGAAGAAATATATCACTTTCGAATATCGCAGGTTCAACTATTACTAGAGTTAGACCTCAGTTTCTCATTTGGATGATCTAGATCAGGAATATATCAGTATTGAACATCTCCGGTTCAAAGATTACTAGAGTTAGACCTGAGTTTCTCATTTGGATGAACTGGATCAGAAATATATCAGATTCGAACATCCCGAGTTCAAAGATTACTAGAGTTAAATCTAAGTCTGTCGTTCGGATGAACTGGATCAGAAATATATCAGTTTTCAACATCCCAGGTTTAAATATTACTAGAGTTAGACCTGAGTTTCTAATTTGTACGAACTGGAGAAGAAATATATCAGTTTCGAATATCGCAAGTTCAAAGATTACTAGAGTTAGACCCGAGTTTCTCATTTGGATGAACTGGAGAAGAAATATATTAGTTTCGAACATCACAGGTTCAAAGATTACTAGAGTTAGACCTGAGTTTATCATGCGGATGAACTGGAGAAGAAATATACCAGTTTCGAACACCGCAGGTTCAAAGATTACTATAGTTATACCTGAGTTTATCATTTGGACGAACTGGAGAAGAAATATATCAGTTTGAACATCCCAGGTTCAAAGATTACTAGAGTTAGACTTGAGTTTCTCATTTTGATGAACTGGGGAAGAAATATATCAGTTTCGAACATCGCAGGTTCAAAGATTACTAGAGTTAGAACCGATTTTCTTGTTTGGATGAACTGGATCAGAAATATATCAGTTTTGAACATCCCAGGTTCAAAGATTACTAGAGTTAGACCCGAGTTTCTCATTTGGATGAACTGGAGTAGAAATATATCGCTTTTCAACATCGCAGACTTCAAATATTATTAGATTTAGACCTGAGTTTCTCATTTGGATGAACTGGAGAAGAAATATATCAGTTTCGAACATCGCAGGTTGAAAGATTACTATAGTTAGACCTGAGTTTATCATTTGGACGAACTGGAGAAGAAATATATCAGTTTTGAACATCCCAGGTTCCAAGATTACGTGAGTTAGACCCGATTTTCTCATTTGGATGAACTGGAGAAGAATTATATCACTTTTGAATATCACAGGTTCAAAGATTACTAAAGTTAGACCTGAGTTTCTCATTTGGAAGAACTGGAGAAGAAATATATCAGTTTCGAACATCGCAGGTTCAAAGATTACTAGATTTAGACCTTAGTTTCTGATTTGGATGAACTGGAAAAGAAATATATCAGTTTTGAACATCCTAGGTTCTAATATTACTAGAGTTAAACCTGAGTTTCTCATTTGGACGAAATGGAGAAGAAATATATCAGTTTCGAACATCCTTGGTTCAAAGATTACTAGAGTTAGAACTGAGTTTCTAATTTGGCTGAACTGGATCAGAAAGATATCAATATTGAACATCCCAGGTTCAAAGATTACTAGAGTTAGACCTGAGTTTCTCATTTGGACGAACTGGAGAAGAAATATATCACTTTCGAACATCGCAGGTTCAAATATTACTAGAGTTAGACCTGATTTTCACATTTGGATGAACTGGATTAGGAATATATCAGTATTGAACATCCCAAGTTCAAAGATTACTAGAGTTAGACCCGAGTTTCTCAATTGGATGAACAAGATCAGAAATATCAATTTTGAACATCCGAGGTTCAAAGATTACTAGAGTTAGACCCAAGTTTCTCATTTGGATGAACTGGATCAGAAATATATCAGTTTGAACAACCCAGGTTCAAAGATTACTAGAGTTAGACTTGAGTTTCTCATTTTGATGAACTGGGGAAGAAATATATCAGTTTCGAACATCGTAGGTTCAAAGATTACCGAGTTAGACTGAGTTTCTCATTTGGATGAACTGAATCAGAAATATATCAGTATTGAACATCCCAGGTACAAAGATTACTAGAGTTAGACCCGAGTTTCTCATTTGGATGAACTGGATAAGAAATATATATGTTTCGAACATCACAGGTTCAAAGATTACTAAAATTAGACCTGAGTTTCTGATTTGGATGAACTAGAGAAGAAATATATCAGTTTTGAACATCCTAGGTTCAAATATTAAGAGAGTTATACCTGAGTTTCTAATTGAACGAACTAGAGAACAAATATATCAGTTTCGAACATCCCAGGTTCAAAGATTACTAGAGTTAGAACTGAGTTTCTCATTTGGATGAACTGAATCAGAAAGATATTAGTATTAAACATCCCAGGTTCAAAGATTACTAGAGTTAGACCTGAGTTTCTCATTTGGACGAACTGGAGAAGAAATATATCACTTTCGAATATCGCAGGTTCAAATATTACTAGAGTTAGACCTGAGTTTCTCATTTGGATGAACTGGATCAGGAATATATCAGTAGTGAACATCCCAGGTTCAAAGATTATTAGAGTTAGAGCCGAGTTTCTCATTTGGATGAACTGGATCAGGAATATATCAGTATTGAACATCCCAGGTTCAAAGATTACTAGAGTTAGACCTTGAGTTTCTCATTTGGATGAACTGGATCAGGATTATATTAGTATTGAACATCCCAGGTTCAAAGATTACTAGAGTTAGACCCGAGTTTCTCAATTGGATGAATTGGATCAGAAATATATCAATTTTGAACATCCCAAGTTCAAAGATTACTAGAGTTAGACACAAGTTTCTCATTTTGATGTACTGGATCAGAAATATATCAGTTTGAACATCCCAGGTTCAAAGATTACTAGAGTTAGACTTGAGTTTCTCATTTTGATGAATTGGGGAAGAAATATATCAGTTTCGAACATCGCAGGTTCAAAGATTACTAGAGTTAGAACCGATTTTATCGTTTAGATGAAATGGATCAGAAATATTTCAGTTTTGAACATCCCAGGTTCAAAGATTACTAGAGTTAGACCCGAGTTTCTCATTTGGATGAACTGGAGTAGAAATATATCAGTTTCGAACATCGCAGCTTCAAATATTATTAGATTTAGACTTGAGTTTCTTATTTGGATGAACTGGAGAAGAAATATATCAGTTTTGAACATCCTAGGTTCAAATATTACTAGAGTTAAACCTAAGTTTCTCATTTGGACGAACTGGAGAAGAAATATATCAGTTTCGAACATCCCAGGTTCAAAGATTACTAGAGTTAGAACCGAAGTTTCTCATTTGGACGAACTGATCGTAAAGATATCGGTATTGAACATCCTAGGTTCAAAGATTACTAGAGTTAGACACGAGTTTCTCATTTGGACGAACTCGAGAAGAAATATATCACTTTCGAATATCGCAGTTCAACTATTACTAGAGTTAGACCTGAGTTTCTCATTTGGATGATCTAGATCAGGAATATATCAGTATTGAACATCTCAGGTTCAAAGATTACTAGAGTGAGACCCGAGTTTCTCATTTGGAAGAACTGGATCAGAAATATATCAGATTCGAACATCCCGAGTTCAAAGATTACTACAGTTAAATCTAAGTTTGTCGTTCGGATGAAATGGATCAGAAATATATCAGTTTTCAACATCCCAGGTTCAAATATTACTAGAGTTAGACCTGAGTTTCTAATTTGTACGAACTGGAGAAGAAATATATCAGTTTCTAATATCGCAAGTTCAAAGATTACTAGAGTTAGACCTTGAGTTTCTCATTTGGATGAACTGGAGAAGAAATATATTAGTTTCAACATCACAAGTTCAAAGATTACTAGAGTTAGACTCGAGTTTCTCATTTGGATGAACTGGAGAAGAAATATACCAGTTTCGAACACCGCAGGTTCAAAGGTTACTATAGTTATACCTGAGTTTATCATTTGTACGAACTGGAGAAGAAATATATCAGTTTTGAACATCCCAGGTTCAAAGATTACTAGAGTTAGAACCGATTTTATCGTTTGGATGAAATGGATCAGAAATATTTCAGTTTTGAACATCCCAGGTTCAAAGATTACTAGAGTTAGACCCGAGTTTCTCATTTGGATGAACTGGAGTAGAAATATATCAGTTTCGAACATCGCAGCTTCAAATATTATTAGATTTAGACCTGAGTTTCTTATTTGGATGAACTGGAGAAGAAATATATCAGTTTTGAACATCCTAGGTTCAAATATTACTAGAGTTAAACCTAAGTTTCTCATTTGGACGAACCGGAGAAGAAATATATCGATTTCGAACATCCCGTGTTCAAAGATTACTAGAGTTAGAACTGAGTTTCTCATTTGGACGAATCAGATCGAAAGATATCGATGATTGAACATCCTAGGTTCAAAGATTACTAGAGTTAGACCTGAGTTTCTCATTTGGACGAATGGAGAAGAAATATATCACTTTCGAATATCGCAGGTTCAACTATTACTAGAGTTAGACCTGAGTTTCTCATTTGGATGATCTAGATCAGGAATATATCAGTATTGAACATCTCAGGTTCAAAGATTACTAGAGTGAGACCCGATTTTCTCATTTGGAAGAACTGGATCAGAAATATATCAGATTCGAACATCCCGAGTTCAAAGATTACTACAGTTAAATCTAAGTTTGTCGTTCGGATGAAATGGATCAGAAATATATCAGTTTTCAACATCCCAGGTTCAAATATTACTAGAGTTAGACATGAGTTTCTAATTTGTACGAACTGGAGAAGAAATATATCAGTTTCTAATATCGCAAGTTCAAAGATTACTAGAGTTAGACCCGAGTTTCTCATTTGGATGAACTGGAGAAGAAATATATTAGTTTCGAACATCACAGGTTCAAAGATTACTAGAGTTAGACCTGAGTTTCTCATTTGGATGAACTGGAGAAGAAATATACCAGTTTCGAACACCGCAGGTTCAAAGGTTACTATAGTTATACCTGAATTTATCATTTGGACGAACTGGAGAAGAAATATATCAGTTTTGAACATCCCAGGTTCAAAGATTACGAGAGTTAGACCCGAGTTTCTCATTTGAATGAACTGGAGAAGAAATATATCACTTTTGAACATCACAGGTTCAAAGATTACTAAAGTTAGACCTGAGTTTCTCATTTGGAAGAACTGGAGAAGAAATATATCAGTTTCGAACATCGCAGGTTCAAAGATTACTAGATTTAGACCTGAATTTCTGATTTGGATGAACTGGAGAAGAAATATATCAGTTTTGAACATCCTAGGTTCAAATATTATTAGAGTTAAACCTGAGTTTCTCATTTGGACGAAATGGAGAAGAAATATATCAGTTTCGAACATCCTTGGTTCAAAGATTACTAGAGTTAGAACTGAGTTTCTCATTTGGCTGAATCGATCGAAAAGATATCGGTATTGAACATCCCAGAGTTCAAAGATTACTAGAGTTAGACCTTGAGTTTCTCATTTGGACGAAACTGGAGAAGAAATATATCACTTTCGAATATCGCAGGTTCAAATATTACTAGAGTTAGACCTGAGTTTCTCATTTGGATGAACTGGATCAGGAATATATCAGTATTGAACATCCCAGGTTCAAAGATTACTAGAGTTAGACCCAGTTTCTCATTTGGATGAATCGGATCAAGAATATATCAGTTTTGAACATCCCAGGTTCAAAGATTACTAGAGTTAGACCCGAGTTTCTCATTTGGATGAACTGGATCAGAAAAATATCAATTTGAACATCCCAGGTTCAAAGATTACTAGAGTTAGACTTGAGTTTCTCATTTTGATGAACCGGAGAAGAAATATATCGCTTTCGAACATCGCAGTTCAAAGATTACTAGAGTTAGACTGAGTTTCTCATTTGGATGAACCAATCGAAATATATCGATATTTAACATCCTGGTTCAAAGATTACCAGAGTTAGACCCGAATTTGTCATTTGGATGAACTGGAGAAGAAATATATCAGTTTCGAACATCGCAGGTTCAAAGATTACTAGAGTTATACCTGAGTTTATCATTTGGACAAACTGGAGAAGAAATCTATCAGTTTTGGACATCCCAGGTTCAAAGATTACTAGAGTTAGACCCAAGTTTCACATTTGGATGAACTGGATCAGAAATATATCTTTTTTGAACATCCAAGGTTCAAATATTACTAGAGTTAGAACCGAGTTCTCATTTGGATGAACTGGAGAAGAAATATATCAGTTTCGAACATCCCAGGTTCAAAGATTACTAGAGTTAGAACTGAGTTTCTTATTCTGGATGAACTGGATCATAAAGATATCAGTATTGAACATCCTAGTTTTAAATATTACTAGAGTTAGACATGAGTTTCTCATTTGGACGAACTGGAGAAGAAATATATCACTTTCGAATATTTCAGGTTCAAATATTACTAGAGTAAGACCTGAGTTTCTCATTTGGATGAACTAGATCAGAATATATCAGTATTGAACATCCCAGGTTCAAAGATTACTAGAGTTAGACCCGAGTTTCTTATTTGGATGAACTGGATCAGAAATATATCAGATTCGAACATCCTAGGTTCAAAGAAATAGAGTAAGACCTGAGTTTTTAGAGCATCAGCTGCGAAAAACAATAAAATTAAACCCAAACGTATAGATCGGAATTTATTCAGTAAAAGTGAGGTATAAACAGCAACAGAAAAACAAGCGATAAATTTCATCTTTTAGAGAGACGAGATGAAAAACAAACGATACTAACATATTTCACAAATCAGAGTTATAGATCTGTAGTCACGTAGAAATTTGCTTCAGTGAAAGTTAGGGTTTCTTCTTCTTCGTTAAAACAAGAGGATTTGAGCGAAAAAGGTTTAGAGAAAGATAGATTTTTTTTTTCTTTTAGTAAGAGAGAGACGAGATGATTTGAGACAAATTGGTAAGAGTTGGGAAAGGGATAAGGCCAAGAAGTCATGTGGTTGAGCTTTGTCCATCAAAAAGGAAAGGTTTAACGGCCGAGATTTTTCCATCAAAAAACACGGACGACTAGCAATTTTTTGAGGTCCTCATACGAATTAAGGGGAGTGTAGAAGCATGTGTTTTTATAGAAAATCACAAACCGTCCAACCGAAAAAAGCCACTTTCTGTAAGTTAGACATTTTTGAGGTTAATGATGATCGAGTATCGATTTTGTTGGGTTAAATTCTTTTGCTTTCAATGCTATAAATTCTAGATAGAAATGTAATATGGGTATTTTTAATCATACGATTCGAACTAGTAATCACTCAATAACATTGATGTAGCTTCAACATTTAGTTGAGTTTAATTTAGAGAAAATGACAAATTGTCCAACAGATTTTACCATCAAGTTAAGAGAGAACTAGAGATAGACTTGAGTTTCTCATTCTGATGAAATAAAGATGTAGAATATCAAATTTTACAGTCTCAGGTTGAGAAATAACTAGAGATAGGCCTGAGTTTCTCATTCGGATGAACTGGATCAGAAATATATCAGATTCTAACATCCCAGGTTCAAAGATTACTACAGTTCAATCTGAGTCTTTTGTATGAACTGGATAAGAAATATATCCATTTTTAACATCCCATGTTCAAACATTACTAGAGTTAGACCTGAGTTTCTAATTTGTACGAACTGGAGAAGAAATATATCAGTTTCGAACATCGCAGGTTCAAAGATTACTAGAGTTAGACCCGAGTTTCTCATTTTGATGAACTGGAGAAGAAATATATCAGTTTGAACATCACAGGTTCAAAGATTAC
Source organism: Papaver armeniacum (assembly GCA_023531295.1). Taxonomy (NCBI): domain Eukaryota; kingdom Viridiplantae; phylum Streptophyta; class Magnoliopsida; order Ranunculales; family Papaveraceae; genus Papaver; species Papaver armeniacum. Next base: position 535,869 of record JAJJWW010000270.1, on the reverse strand, counting down.
TAGAGTTAGACCACGAGTTTCTCATTTGGATGAACTGGAGAAGAAATATACTAGTTTCGAATATCGCAGGTTCAAATATTACTAGAGTTAGACCTGAGTTTCTCATTTGGACGAACAGGAGAAGAATTCTATCAGTTTCGAACATCCCAGGTTCAAAGATTTCTAGAGTTGGAACTGAGTTTCTCATTTGGATGAAATGGATCAAGAATATATCAGTATTGAACATCCTAGGTTCAAAGATTACTAGAGTTAGACCCGAGTTTCTCATTTGGACAAACTGGAAAAGAAATATATCACTTTCGAATATCGTAGGTTCAAATATTACTAGAGTTATATCTGAGTTTCTCATTTGGATGAACTGGATCAGGAATATATCAGTATTGAACATCCCAGGTTCAAAGATTACTAGAGTTTGACCCGAGTTTCTCATTTGGATGAACTGGATCAGGAATATATCAATATTGAACATCCCAGGTTCAAAGATTACTAGAGTTATACCTGAGTTTATCATTTGGACGAACTGGAGAAGAAATATATCAGTTTTGAACATCCCAGGTTCAAAGATTACTAGAGTTAGACCCGAGTTTCTCATTTGGATAAACTGGATCAGAAATATATCAGTTTTGAAAATCCCAGGTTCAAAGATTACTAGAGTTAGACCCGAGTTTCTCAATTGGATGAACTGGAGAAGAAATATATCAGTTTTGAACATCCAAGGTTAAAAGATTACTAGAGTTAGACCCGAGTTTCTCATTTGGACAAACTGGAAAAGAAATATATCACTTTCGAATATCGTAGGTTCAAATATTACTAGAGTTATATCTGAGTTTCTCATTTGGATGAACTGGATCAGGAATATATCAGTATTGAACATCTCAGGTTCAAAGATTACTAGAGTTTGACCCGAGTTTCTCATTTGGATGAACTGGATCAGGAATATATCAATATTGAACATCCCAGGTTCAAAGATTACTAGAGTTATACCTGAGTTTATCATTTGGACGAACTGGAGAAGAAATATATCGCTTTTGAACATCCCGAGTTCAAAGATTACTAGAGTTAGACCCGAGTTTCTCATTTGGATAAACGATCGTAAATATATCGCTTTGAAAATCCCGTGTTCAAAGATTACTAGAGTTAGACCCGAGTTTCTCAATTGGATGAACTGGAGAAGAAATATATCAGTTTTGAACATCCAAGGTTAAAAGATTACTAGAGTTAGACCCGAGTTTCTCATTTGGATGAACTGGATAAGATATATATCAGTTTGAACATCCCAGGTTCAAAGATTACTAGAGTTAGACTTGAGTTTCTCATTTTGATGAACTGGAAAAAAAAAATATCTGTTTCGAACATCGCGGGTTCAAAGATTACTAGAGTTAGACCTGAGTTTCTCATTTGGATGAACTGAATCAAAAAATATCTCTGTATTGAACATCCCAGGTTCAAAGATTACTAGAGTTAGACCCGTGTTTCTCATTTGGATGAACTGGAGAAGAAATATATCAGTTTCGAACATCACAGGTTCAAAGATTACTAGAGTTAGACCTGAGTTTATCATTTGGATGAACTGGAGAAGAAATATGTAGGATCATAATATCGCAACGTACAAGGTTCGCGGGATTAATAAACGACGGTGCCGCGAGGGAGTCGCAGGGAGCTAAAATAAACGACGCGATGAATAACGACAAACAAAACAATTGGGAGACATGAAACCTGGCAAGGGCTAAGAAGTGTCGCGAGAATGAATATTTGTGCATTTGCGACACTTCGCGAGACATTCCCGAAAATAAAGGATAGCTTAGCTGTCATCCACTATGTATTACCCTATATAAAGGGCTAAGTGAATCTGTTATAGGGAGAGATCTTTTTGAATTGTTAAGCAAGTCATTAGGGGAGAGAAAGTTTAAGAGTGTTTTAATTACCAAGTGTAATTCTATTTTCCTGTGTAGACATTTCATGGAATCAATTAATAAATATTCTTGATCACACATCTTTCAATGAATTAATTAAGCAAAACTGAGTAAGGGGTGTAGTGTGGGATTTCCTGCAACTACATATGCGCTAGAAACAGGGAGGATCATTTGTAAAAGAGAGAAGATTGCAATTAAAGTTGTTTGAATCAGGAAAATGAGAAAGAAAAATCTTAAATCGGATGAGGCAGAGGAAAAAGATATGGCATGCAGCACAGACACAAGAGCAATGATTAGCGAATTTCATGAAAATATCAGAGGAAGAATACACAAACGGGATTTTGAAGGAAAGAAGATTACGGATAGAGAAATGGCATCACCTTTGAAGGATTGGGAAAAGCAAGAGATAACATTCACGGCGGGGGAAATATCCAAAGAAAATTTGGATCACACATCTCCACTGGTGATCGCAATAAACGCGTATAAGGAAGGAGAGGAATCGGAGAACACGGTGAAAACATGGGTGGTGAATGGAGTTTTAATCGATACAGGGAGTCTGGTGAACATCATGTTCTATCACGCTTACAAAAAGATGGGATATAAAGACAAAGATATGATTTTCGCGGCATACAATATTCAAGGTTTTGGTAAATCCATAACAATAGTTAAAGGGGAGATAAAAATACGTATTCCGTTAGGAGGAATTGAAACACAGTTGACATTGAGTGTAGTGGATGTGGAATCACCGTACAACATATTACTAGGAAGACCATGGGTACATGCACATAAAAGTTTGGGCGTCGACGCTTCATCAATGTATCAAGTTTCCTACACCAACCGAATCGGCGAGATCAAAGGGGATGCTACTAAAGGAAGAATATATTATCAAAATGAAGTAAAGTGTTACAGGAACAAGTAAACAAGCGAAAGAATATATCAAAGTATCGCAAAAAGATGGCGAGGGCGGCTAAGAAAGAAGAAGAGTTCAGAGTTTACATGATAAGAGCAAAGGAAGGAAAAGGCATACCTAGCGATACCTCGGGAGAAGAAAATGATCTTGCGAAAGAACCAAAAGGACCAACCCCTATGGGAGAACCGAAGGCCAATTACGTCGCGCAGAACAAACCAAAGAAGTGAATATTGGAACTAAGGAAAACCCAAGATGCTAAAGATTGGAACTAACATGGGAGCGGATGAAGAGAAAGAACTGTCGATTTGTTGCGAGATTATAAAGATATCTTCGCGTGGGATATGGATGAAATGCCTGGTATAGATCCATCGATAGCCTGTCACAAGTTGGAAATTGATAAAAATGTGAAGCCATTCAAACAAAGAATTAGAAAGATAGCAACACCATATCACCCTCAGATAGAAGAAGAACTGGGAAGATCTTTGGATGCAGGAATTATTAGACAAGCAAAATATCCTAATGGATAGCGAATATGGTTATAGTTCCAAAGAAGAACAAGGGAATAAGGATTTGCATTGATTTCATTTGATTTAAATAAAGCTTACCCTAAAGACAGTTTTCCATTGCGATATTCCACAACTAGTCGAATCAATGTACGGAATGAAAGAGTATCATCTCTGGACGGATACAAAGGTTACAACCAAATTCCTCTCGCCGAGGAAGATCAAGAGCATATCTTGCTTTCTTCGCTCCAAGAGGATTATACTTGCTATACTAAAATGCCGTTTGGTTTGCGAAATGAGCAACTTATCAAAGGATGGTAGAAGAGGTATTCGCAGAATGGATACATAAAACACTAGAGGTATACGAGATGGCATGCTTTGTAAAAAGTAAGAAGGCAAAGATCACGTACGAGACCTGAAAGAAATTTTTGAGCAAATGAGGCGTTTCAACATCAAAGTAAATCCGAGAAAATGTACCTTCGGAGTTGCGTCGAAGTTCTTGGGTTACATTGTATCAAAGGAAGGAATACACGTTGACCGGAGAAAGTAAAAGCAGTTCATGATATGCCGACACTGCGGCAAAAGGATGTTCAAAAGTCAATGGGTTGTTAGCATCACTAGGAAGGTTCATCTCGCGGTCATCTGATAGTGTAAACATTTTTTCATTTCAAAAAGGATCGAAATTTAAGTGGACGGACGAATGTGAAAAGGCTTTACAAGGGATCAAAGAACATTTAATGGATATATCCATTATGCAGAAGGTGCAAACCCGGGAGAGGAATTATTAATATACCTCGCGACAACCCGGCATGCCTTAAGTGCGCTTTTATGCGAACTGACGCAGGAGTAGAAAAACCAATCTATTATATCAAAGAAAACTTTTAATGCCGCAGAAAGAAATTATTCAAGATCGAAAAATTAATCTTGGCATTAGTTTATGCAACATTCAAGCTTCGCATATATTTTCAAGCGCATACTATTAAGGTAGTAACTAAAATACCAATTGAGTCAAATGATGAAACACTCAAAAGATCGGGGAAGAGTTGAAAGATGGAATGCTCAAATAAGCCATTGTAAACTCAAGTATGAGATATTATCCTCAACTAAGTCACAGGTTGTCGCAGACTTTTTAGCAGAATTTCCCTTGGAAGAAGATGAAGCGATAGATGAGATGATGGATGTAGAAGAAGAGTATGGAGACCCAAAAGACCTGCTAACTGAGCCAGACAGATGGGAAATATTAGTAGATGGGTCATCAAATGGAGAAGGAAATGGAGTGGGAATTGTTATGATTTCACCGGAAGGCAATAAATTAGCTTTCTCTTTTAGATTGGAGTTTGAATCCACGAATAATGAAACAGAGTATGAAGCTATAATACATGCTCTGCACGACTTGCAATAGAAATGAAATTGGAGAATATAAGGATTACCAAAGATTCGCAACTAGCAATTCACCGGTAATAGAGAAATACACTACAAATAATCCATCTTTGAAAAAGTATAAGAAGCATGTCGAAGAATTGTCAGACGAGATACCGAAAAAATAAAATGGAGGCACATATCAAGGAGAGATAATAGACTCGTGACGCTTTTGCCTTTATATCAAGTATGATGACAGACCTGATCGAGGAATATCAAAATACGTACACTCATCGCGCCATCAATTAATAAAGAGGAAGAACAAGAAGCAGATATAATGATGGTAGTAGATGAAATGCAATGTCGTGAGGAAGACTGAGCATAGAACTTCACGCCAGATTTAATGAAAGGAGAGGTACCAAAAAATAGATTGAGGCACACAAGTTAAAGAGCCGAAACAAATTATGAATTACGAGATGGCGTGGTTTATCGGCGATCTTTTGATGGGCCTTCGCTTCGATGTCTAACAAGGAAAGAAGGAGAAACCATATTGAAGATGCTGCATAGTGGGGATGCCGGAAATCATAGCGCGGGAGATATTTGGCATACAAGGCAAAGACGCAAGGATATTATTGGCCGATATGCATGAGGACGCAAGAAAAATATCAAGACGCTGCGAGGACTGTCAAAGACATGGGAAAGATACACGCGCTGTGGGCATCATTAAATTCTTCCACAAGTGTATGGCCTTTGGAAAGTGGGGTTTAGATATTGTGGGACCATTTTTACCAGAACAGACAAAGAAGGTACTTAATCGTCGCAACGGACTATTTCACAAAATGGGCAGAGGTGAAAGCAGTCCAGCATATTCGCGATAAGGATGTCTTTACTTTCATATTTGAAAATATTATATGCGATTTGGGATTCCCACAATTGGTATCCGACAATGGGAAGCAGTTTGAAGGGCAAAATATAGAGTTCGCTAATGCATTTCGTATAAGATGTGGGAAATCAACTCCATTATATCCACAAGCTAACGCAAGCGGAGGCAACAAACAAAACAATTGCCGATATACTGAAGAAAAAGTTGGAAGGACACAATAGGGGATGGTGCTAACAAGTACACAATGCAAGTATGGGCTTATAATACAACTAGAAGAGAAGCCACGCAGAATGTCCCCTTTTGCTTAACTTATGGAGTTGAAGCAAAGACTCCCAACGAGAGGTCATGATTCCGACAACCAAAAAAGAGGTTTGGGAGAAAATCTTAGCGCAGTAAACATTCTAATCAAGTTGGATGAATTGGAAGAAAAACGAGAAAAGGCATTACGACACATGGAGAATTATCGGCCAAGACCTGGCTAGAGAATATAACAAGCGTGTCAAAATACGTGAGTTCCAACCAGGGAGACTTGGTGCATGAGAAACCCCAATATATCAACGTGAAAGTGGAGGCAAGTTGGCGAGAAAATGGGATGGACCTTATATCATCAAAGAGGTAGTTGGTACAGGGGCATATAGATTGATGGATCCCGAAGGAAAAGATGTGGGACAAAAATTGGGTAGACCATGGAATAGATTATATCTAAAGAAATATTACCCATAAAAATGGGAGAGGAAAATGAATTAAGATGAAGTACTTCTACGCAAAATATTTGCGAAATTCGATAAAATGCAGAGAAAATCCATGAAGATCTCGCGATAAGAATAACAAAGAATCATGAATGGCTTAACAAAATGAACGAACAAAAGAATGGGACGAACCTTTATGGCGTACACCCTAGTTCGCGAATAACATTTCGTAAGAGGCAAATGTAAGACCTAAAGTGCGTCATATAAGGGGAATCTCTCGACATGGCTCGGGGGAAGGTTACACCGCTCCCAAGCTCGAGTCATGAAAATTTGGGGCCCATGAAAGCCTATCCTAAGAGGTACTGGATTCCCAACTATATATATAAGGTTATACTGGTTGGGCGACCGAGGGTCTCTTCCAAGGAGTCGTGTATGCTCAAGGCGCCGAGGTACACGGTTGAGCCAGAGTGCCCGGATGGATGAACCTACCCTGGCCATTCTTGGCAAGTCTTGGCATATGTTGCACTCGCCTCGAAGAAAACTCCACTTAGGGTGCAGTCTCGTAACCATAAACCCTATAGGTATAAGGGATAAGAGGTCACAAAACAACGGTTGTTGTTAAGACCGGATGGGAGGAGCTAGTCTTGTATGGCCGATGTTTCGCCTCCTCAAGGGGCAACCGGGAGATGATAAGGGGCGACGCTCTCCATTAGGGGGAGTGTCAAACAGACAAAGCAAATGTCATAAGGCTGTGTTTTCAAGAGAATTTAGGCTTGTCATATTTGTGCAATGATCCTGCAGATGCAATAATACTAACGCGAGGGTAAGGCGAGATCAATGGGTCTTTACACGAAAGTGTACGGACGTCCTGCGATTTCGTCGCAAGACGGCAATGTCATGGGGCTTTATGTTCGCAAGGATATCTAGACTTGTCATATTGTCGCAACTAAAACATCCTGCAGAGGCAAAAATACTTGGAAAATGATAAGGCAAGATCAATGGGTCTTTACATGCAAGTGTAAAGACGTCCTGCGATTTTGTCGCGATGAAAGGTGGCAGGGGAAGACCTCTAATTAGGGAGGTCTAACTTGAAAGACCACACAAAAATGATAAGGCAAGGTCAATGGGCCATTGCATGAAAATGTAAAGGCGGCCTGCGACCTTGTCGCAACAAGAAGAGATAAAATAAAGACTACCGAAATGATAAGGCGAGAAAAGTAGGTTTCTCCATTCATGGAGATACTTGCGACCTCGTCGCAATATAAAATTCGACATCAGTGAAGAATACATTTCAAAAATGATGATGACTGAGTAAAAATCATTTCATAAAATTGTAAGCGAATAAACTTGCGAGATTATAGTCATAGTTAAGAAGAAGAAAATAAGAGAATTATTCAACAAGGGATTTAATCTTTCAAAACAAAAAGAAAGTTGCAGCAAAAGTTACAAAGCAGTTAATTCTCTACATCAATGTTATCATCTTCACCAATAATTTTCAGCTTCACTTTCACAGAGAATGGAATTTCATCAAATTTTTTCAAAGAAGATTTTTATTGACAACCGGCATTGGCGACATCTTCGCCGCTTTCATAATCATAATCATCATCAGAGAGTTGGGGACTTCATCATCACTTACTTCTAAAGGTTTGACACGAACGGGTTCAAGAGATTTAGACAAGAAATGTCATTCACAATGACCTCGGCCTTGAGATGAAATTGACGAAGGAGCGTCGCTTTTTTTACTATCTATGTCCTTACAATCATACATATAGTCAAATCTCCTTTCGGCACGATCGCGAGAACGAGCAAGGGAAGTAGCAAGCGACCCATTTTCTTTGCGAAGTTTAGAGTTGTCTGACTTGAGAGTAGAAATAACAGAGCGAAGCTTTTTCTCAGAATCTGCACAACAATTGAATAAGTAAAGATTAAAAGAGACTCTTAAAGATTATGGGATTCCTAAATGAATAAAGGTAGTCAAATAATATGACTACCTTCTTTTTGAGAAACAAGATGCTGAATAAAAGACGAACAACTATTTCCCAATCGGTCCATGGCGTCATCGAATGTGTCCCCAACTAAGCCCTTCGGATTTGAGATCGCAAGGTTTTTTTCGTTGGAAATAAGTATGGCATTCTCGGTAACAAGCGAAGAATTGGATTTTTCTAATGAGAACATTGATCCTTGAATTGGTTCGCTTTTACACTCAAGGATATTCTACCTTGAATAAGTTTATCTCTCTCATTGTAACTTCTTCAAGCCGACTCCTCAAACGTGGTGAATAGCTCGTTCTTGTTCTTCACATAATTTTTGACAAGAATTATATTGTTGCGAACAAAGTCGCCACTTTGTTTAATAGAGAACGCTTTTCTTGAGAAAGAGTTCCGTTCTCATCGATAAAGTTTCCATTTCCAAATTAGCTTTATTCAAAGAATAAGAGAGGCGAGATATATCATTACTTAATGAGTCTTGACTCGAGCTAACGCGATGTTTTCTTTAGACAAATTATTTATTTGGTCGGCAAGATATGTATGAAGATTATTTAAGTAGTTATATTGCTCCATCCAAGCGTCTCTCTCAACACGAACTTCTTCACCAATGGATTCCAATTTATATATTTCCATTGTTCGTTTGGTTTTGGGCTTTAATAGCATACAAGGGGTTGAGATAAAAAAAAAAAAAAAAAAAAAAAAAATGATGGGGTGGCAAGAGCATACCTTTTAATTCCTCATTCTTCCTGCGAAGATTATCACGGTCTAGCGAGATGTTGTGAAATTTTGATTTTCAAGATGGAAACTGTTACATCTCTCGATCATAGCTTGGAGATCATTCCTCAATCTAGTGATTTCTTGAACCAAAGATGCTTACGAAAACCTATCAGGGACCAAGATGTTTACTTAGAATCTCGCAAACATCGGACTTGACAGGTCGACTTAAGTTTTCTTGGCATCATTCACAAGATCCGAAAGGACTTTGAGAGCCACTTCTATCCCTTCCAAGTTTTCTTTGGTAAGAGGGATTTGCTCGGATGAAGAAGCAATAATAGCAAGGGAAGGAGGAGACGGGCCATCTTTCATCAAGGCGCGTCACGAGGAAAGGAAGTCTCGGGAAGGATGATGGTGGAGAAATGTCGAGGCATGAATAGTAGGATTATTATGAGGAGCTTGATCTGCGAAGAGTTCGGAGTATAGGAATGCTGTCATTAGTAATGTTCTCGCGAGAATCAACCAAGAAATCATCTTGCGATGATCTTGCAACCTGAGAAGAAGGTGTAAAGGAGGGAAAGGAAACACCTGGAGTAACAGGCTTGGGTTGGCGAAGTCTTTTAGGAGTTTTGTCAATACTTCCATCATCCTGCGAATAACAAGTTAAATAAGAAACAAGAGGCAACAATATATTGTTAATAAAAAACAAATGTTTCTTAAATACCTTGTCACTCAAGACTTTCTCTTGAAGCCATAGATTTTGCTCGCGAAGAGGGCTTTGGTATGCAAGGGATTCTTGTTGCGAAGTAGATTTCGACGGCGAGCCCAAAGAAAGAAGAGGGTTCTTCACTGGTAAATTTAGTTCTGGGTTGGTTCTTGCTAAACAACAATGGCAGAAAGAAAACTACAAAATTAATCATACCAGTGTGATTTTAACAAGGAAAGATAATCTAAAAATTAATCAACCACAAAATCAGTCAGACATGGCAAAATTAACAAACCTAGACGCCATGAGAACAACAACTGGTAAGAAATAGCAAAAATGGTAAAGAAGATGGTGAGAGAAAATAGCGAGGCAAACACTTGCGTAACGATGAAGAAGAAGAACACTTGCGGGCGATGAAGAAGACGAAAAAGAAAAGGAAAATTCTTCATGAGGGACACTCTATAAATAGATGAGAAAAATATTACTTAGGATAACATTAAATGCACCGGTAAAATGGGTAAATATAGACACGTGTAAACGGTCACTACTAAATCCAAGGAAACCAGGCAAAAGGAATTTCAAAGTTAGGATCCAAATATCGCACAACATATTTCCTAACAGATTTGAAGAGCTTGCGAGATTGATTATTTTCCGTAACTCATGAGGCAAGAAATGACACTTCATATATATATTACAAAGAAGCTCCGGAACTTCGCCAAAAGAATAGAGGCAAGTACGTACTTTTCAAGAAAAGTATTCTTTCGCTCGTTCCTTCACCAATTAAAACCAAGGATTACTACAACAATGAATTTTTTCCTTAAAATCGCTCTTCAAGCAATATTCAAGAAAAAAAAGAGGCAAGATGTAGGATCATAATATCGCAACGTACAAGGTTCGCGGGATTAATAAACGACGGTACCGCGAGGGAGTCGCAGGGAGCTAAAATAAACGACGCGATGAATAACGACAAACAAAACAATTGGGAGACATGAAACCTGGCAAGGGCTAAGAAGTGTCGCGAGAATGAATATTTGTGCATTTGCGACACTTCGCGAGACATTCCGAAAAATAAAGGATAGCTTAGTCATCATCCACTATGTATTACCCTATATAAAGGGCTAAGTGAATCATTATAGGGAGAGATCTTTTTGAATTGTTAAGCAAGTCATTAGGGGAGAGAAAGTTTAAGAGTGTTTTAATTACCAAGTGTAATTCTATTTTCCTGTGTAGACATTTCATGGAATCAATTAATAAATATTCTTGATCACACATCTTTCAATGAATTAATTAAGCAAAACTGAGTAAGGGGTGTAGTGTGGGATTTCCTGCAACTACAAAATATATCAGTTTTGAACATCCCAGGTTCAAAGATTACTAGAGTTAGACCCGAGTTTCTCATTTGGATGAACTGGATCAGAAATATATCAGTTTGAACATCGCAGGTTCAAAGATTACTAGAGTTAGACTTGAGTTTCTCATTTTGATGAACTGGAGAAGAAATATATCAGTTTTGAACATCGCAGGTTCAAAGATTAATAGAGTTAGACCTGAGTTTCACATTTGGATGAATTGAATCAGAAAGATATCATTGTTAAACATCCCAGGTTCAAAGATTACTAGTGTTAGAACTGAGTTTCTCATTTGGACGAACTGGAGAAGAAATATATCACTTTCGAATATCGCAGGTTCAAATATTACTAGAGTTAGACCTGAGTTTCTCATTTGGATGAACTGGATCAGGAATATATCAGTTTTGAACATCCCAGGTTCAAAGATTACTAGAGTTAGACCCGAGTTTCTCATTTGGATGAACTGGATCAGGAATATATTAGTATTGAACATCCCAGGTTCAAAGATTACTAGAGTTAGACCCGAGTTTCTAATTTGGATGAACCGGATCACAAATATATCAGTTTTGAACATCCCAGGTTCAAAGATTACTAGAGTTAGACCCGAGTTTCTAATTTGTACGAACTGGAGAAGAAATATATCAGTTTCGAACATCGTAGGTTCAAAGATTACTAGAGTTAGACCCGAGTTTCTCATTTGGATGAACTGGAGAAGAAATATATCAGTTTCGAACATCACAGGTTCAAAGATTACTAGATGTAGACCTGAGTTTCTCATTTGGATGAACTGGAGAAGAAATATACCAGTTTTGAACATCTTTGGTTCAAATATTACTAGAGTTAGACCTGAGTTTCTCATTTGGACGAACAGGAGAAGAATTATATCAGTTTCGAACATCCCAGGTTCAAAGATTTCTAGAGTTAGAACTTAGTTTCTCATTTGGATGAACTGGATCAAGAATATATCAGTATTGAACATCCCAGGTTCAAAGATTACTAGAGTTAGGCCCGAGTTTCTCATTTGGACGAACTGGAGAAGAAATATATCACTTTCGAATATTGTAGGTTCAAATATTACTAGAGTTATATCTGAGTTTCTTATTTGGATGAACTGGATCAGGAATATATCAGTATTGAACATCCCAGTTTCAAAGATTACTAGAGTTTGACCCGAGTTTCTCATTTGGATGAACTGGATCAGGAATATATCAGTTTTGAACATCCCAGGTTCAAAGATTACTAGAGTTATACCTGAGTTTATCATTTGGACGAACTGGAGAAGAAATATATCAGTTTTGAACATCCCAGGTTCAAAGATTACTAGAGTGATTGCAGTTTTACAAGTGGTAAGTATAAGAGTATCGTTCGCTCGGACTTTTTTAAAGATTTTGATTTTAGGCTTAATGAAAGAAAATACTAACACAAACTAATTACAATTGATTTTTGTTATCAAGGAGAGATGAGTCTAGGGCTTTGGATTTCACTACTTCTAACGATGGTAAACTCAATAAATAAAACTTTAACATAATACTCCGACTTTACTCAAAACAATTTTTCGAACTCAATCTCATGCTTTGGAAGATATAACACTACATGCTCTTTTTTATGACTTTCGTCGCTATTCTAAGGCCTAATCCTCCTTCGCTTATAAAAAGAACGGTAGAGACTACCCAAAACAGTTTTACTGAAGCATGTAAAGAAGAGAGAATTTTTAGACAAATTAAAACATAATTTTTGGAGTAAATATGCCAAAGAAATTAATTACTAAATATTACCCATCCAAAATAGTTTCCTCCAAAACCCTAGAAAAGAAATTTAGCTACTCATAGAACGAAGATTGGAGAAAATTTCATTAATCATTGTATTGAAAAATAATAATAAAAGTGCTTACAATGATTTTCGTGAATAAACGACCGTCACCGATGGTCCTTGTTTTTCGATCATTTTGAAGAACGATAGTGGGTTAACACTGTCGTTGTATCTGAGACTGCTTCTGCGACGGCTTTTGGTGGTTCAATGTTCTTGGCGTTCTTGAGTTTTTACAGCAGCAGGTAACTTTTCTTTTTCTTCTTCCTGCTGCTGCTACAACTCCTCTGCAGCTTGATTTACTGTCTCCAATCGACCCCAAACTCTCCGACTTCCTTCCTAGAACTCGTACCACCCTATTTATATCAAACAGGGGCGAAAAATACCAAGAAAATCTCTTCTTCTCCTCCATGGCAAGTCACGATATTATTTCCTGTTTTATCTCTTATACACGTCTATGGTTGCTGTGAGTTGTTCAAAATATCCCAAGATACAGAGGAATCAAATCAGAGAAGAGATATCATCCCTTTCTTTCATCGGAACTTCCATATTCAGCTTCCAAACCTTCCCGAGAAAACTATCCTCCCTGTTTTTCTTCACGTCGATGATCCGGCCCAATTTCTTCCAGTCCAACACTCATACCAAGCCTGTTTATCCTTAACAGACCCAAAGCAACAGAAGTCCGCGATTAAATCTCGGTAAAACTCGTCCTAAGTTGACGAAGAAAATTCCGCAGGTGGTTGGACATCTTTCCCGCCAAAACTTGGTTCAAATGGGGAAGAAAATGGATGCCCCTTATCCGTTCATGGGGTGTGAATAGCAAGTGGTCGCCCCTTAGTAATTGAGGTGCCCCTTATCCAAATGAGGGGTCCGTATAGTAATTTTCTCCCACGAGCGCAAAAACCACTTTTCGAGCCAATTTCGCCGCACAAGCTTATTTTTCCAAAAACACCTACAAAGACATAAAATACCAAAATAAGCACAAAATTGAGTACTAACATTACAGAGAATTGAGACTAATATAGAAACATAAATGTGTCTATCAAATACCCCCAAACTTATTATTTGCTAGTCTCGAGCAAAACTAAAATTAAAAATTCTAACTCACTGTCGCAAGCATCGTCGATTGCATTTAGCGTATGCAATAAGCCTTTAAACCCCTAGGTGGCCCTAGTGGCCGAGTTATAGTCTCGGGAGGGTTTACCAGAGGTGTACCCACAAAACCTTTATACTCCAGACTCTAGCAGTTTACGCAGAACCTTGGAAGGCACTAAAGAATCTCCTTGGTTGGCATACTTATTGACTAATGAGGAAGTACCCTGATGCGAAATTCCAATTGCTGTACACGAGTTTGCACTCAAGCATACTAAAATTCATATATAAGAGACATAGCTCTACTCAGATAGTCGCACTATGGACATCAATATCCGGAGTCAAAACTAATCACATGGATAGATCAAGATGATGGATATAGAGAAAAACATAGATGGTTTTGATGTTGACTAGGTGAACGGTGTTTCTCATATCTCTGTCTGAAGGCCTCCGCCAAAATGAACCTATCCTAATGGACTGAGATACTAGTCTGACTAATATCAACACACTGGCATATACAAGGGAACCAATGGTCAATAATCCTAACTCTAGGTCAACACAACTGGCATATACAAGGGTTCCAGTGGTCGACTTTATTGAATTTATTCCGGTTGGTCAAATGGTCAGGTCTCAAATTTTTTTTTTTTTTTTTTTTTTTTTTAACAACATGTTTAGATCTTGCGGATCCAAGCGCATGATTCTTGTCAGATATTATATGGTAATTCCCGTGGATCCTGCGTTCCACGCTTGTTTAGGCGACGGAGACAGGGAGAACACACACATATTGCTATCCAAGTGTTAATTTTCTTCTTCTTTTTTTTTCTTTTTTTTTCTTTTTCACTTTCTTCATCTTTTTTTTTTATTTATTTATTTATTATTTTTTTTATTTTTAATATCTCAATCACTCTAATTCACCCTGGCATTGGTAACAACTTGAATCGTGAGCCCCACCGAATCACTTAGAAAAACATAGTTTAAAAACAAAACAAAATAAAAAATGTAGTGAAAAAGGACTCAACGAGATATGGTGAAACTATCATGTTATTTCTAACACCGAGCTCCGTGCTTTTATGAATAGACTCTTTAGATGTTTCCAAATAATCAGATTGGTTCCTCAACTCCTACAACCAAAATGCTTCCATCCACTTAGATTGGTTAGTGCCATCCTTAATAAGCATAATTTTCTAGGCTCTGGAGTTTAACAATGCAACTAAAAATTTTTTCCCATACCCCCAAACTTAAATCTAACATTGTCCTCAATGTTCTAAAGATGAAATTAAAAACATAAACAAGGAGAAACTGTTACCATTTGAAGCAAAAGAGATAAGGAAAGATATTACCGTGTTGCATGAGCATGGGTTACCTCCCAAGAAGTGCTAAGTTTAAAGTCTTCAGCCAGACGTTAAATACCACAAAATGGCTAATTACCTTTCGAATCATATATCAATAGTCGAAACAACTGTGGGTCAACAAAATCAAATAAAACTGCCACAATTATAAGACAAATGCACCAAATCAGAAGAATTAACAGATAGAGCACATCCTCATCCAAGGTTTCCTCGCAGACAACGGGTTTTTCGTGGTGCCCACTTGTGCTTCATATGAGTGTCTTGACAAATAGATTCTTCTCGAACTATGGGTTTTTAGTTGCCGGATTTCCTCCGGACAGCATCGGGAGGATCGGGTTGAGGAGCCTGGAAGAGACTCAGTAATACCTCATGTATACTAGGCTCGATTCCCAAGTCGGGGACTTCTACTAGGGATATTTGACCATCACTACCCCCAAACTTAGAGTAATCGGTATTCTCAGGACAAACCTCTAACTATTGCTTGAATTTATGGATCCTCGGAGTCTTTAAAATACTCAAGAGCTTCTTCTAGTGCACTATCCCCAAACTTAGGGTCAACATTACTCTCCGTAAGACCTAGAACTATGGCTTGAATTTCAGGGTCTGTAGAGTCTTTAAAGTACTCGAGAGTTTCTTCTAGTTCAACAGTTTGGTCATCTAACTGACTTAAGAGAATTGTCTCATCAAATTCATCTAAGGAATCACCAAATAAAGTGTCGTCCCAATTATCCCCGATTAGATCCCGAACTAAAGTGCTAATCATATTCACTTCCTCCAAGCCATCGAAGTTTGTCTATTAACATTAAATATATTTAGTTCGGTGGTCATATTACCAAAGGATATGTTCATAAGCCCTGGCTTACAGCTTGATTATAGCATTAGATGTGGCTAAAAATGGGCGGCCTAAAATCACCTAGTATTTGAGCACTAGGATCCCGAACAAAGTTGAGTGTCTAGAACAACAAAATCCACTTGGATAAATAAATTTATCAACCTCAATCAAGACATCCTCTATAACAACACGAGGTACTTTGACAGACCTATCGCCTAATCGTAGGGGTCATTTTAGTCGGTTTCAACTTACCAAGACCTAGCTGGGTGTACACATGGTACGGGAGTAGGTTAACACTGGCTCCTAAGTCAAGTAATGCTTTATCAACCATGTGATTACCAATCGTAAAAGATATGGTGGGGCATCCAGGGTCCTTATACTTAGGGGCTGTTTGGTTCAGAATGATTGAACTTACCTGACCAGCTAAAAAGGCTTTCTTATGGACATTAAGCTTACGCTTTCGAGAGTACAAAGATCCTTAAGGAATTTGGCATACGCAGCATTTGCCTAATTGCTTCTAATAAAGGAATATTAATGTTTACCTGCTTAAAAATCTCCATTATTTCGTTGAAAGTCGACTCTCTCTTTGTTGGAGCTAACAACTGAGGATATGGGGCTCTTGTCACAAAATGAGACCTATAGGGAACCACATGGGCATCACTAGAAATTTTATCAGTCTCTTCAACTAATGGTTCCTTCTGGGGCTCATCTTGAGAACTATAATGGGAACTAGAAGGTGGATCTACAGTATGTCCACTATTAGGCATGGCTACCTTATTGTCTACCGTTTTACCACTCCTAAGGGTTGTTACAGAGTTCACATGATTGAACTCTTTCTCTCTAGAGGATACTTCATGAATTTCTCTAGTATTGGGTAGTGGTTGACTGGGTGACTTGCCTTTCTCTCTTTCGCTCAAAATTCTATAATTTTATTAACCTGATTTTTTAGCTCTGAAATAGCCTGAGAGTTTTCCTGTAAACCTTTCTCAACCGTTTGCTTAAACTCGCATTGTTATGAGATAAGATGGCCGTGAGACTCTTCTAAGCTCATGATCTTCTTATTCGACAGGTTCCCGATCACTCGATCTCGGCCCTAAATGGTTCTTAGTATACCCAAAACTTGAGGAAGCCCGAGAATTACTAAACTCGGCCTTGACTCGACCCTAGACCAAGAGAAATTCGGGTGGTTTCTCCAATCGGGGTTATAAGTATCTAATATGGATCAAATCTCCGATGGTTTTCAAACCTAGAGTTGTTATAAAGAGCATGGGCTTGCTCTTTCGTATCTAGCATGGTGTGACCCTTGATTCATTTCTAAGGCTTCTAGACGCCTAAGAATGTCTGACCCATAATCAACTCTATCGATCCTATGGATAGGATTTCTAGGTATCTCTGGTTCTCTCATTGAAGCCCATTGCCTAGTTTTTTTTCTGCTAACTCGATGAATTCACAAACATTCATCCGGGGTCTTGATTGCAAATTCTCCACTACTAATTGTTTCTACCGCATACGGGTTTCATAATCAAGGCCCTCATATAAAATTTGGGCCATGTGGGCTTTTTCAAAGCCGTGATGTGGACACTGGTATAACAATTCACTAAACCTTTCTACATAATCGTGAAGCTTTTCACCTAGTTTCTGCTTAAAGGTTTGGATAGACTGCCGAACAGATGCAGTCTTATGGTGTGGGTAGAATTTCTTAACAAATGCCTCCACAAGACCATCCCAGGTGGTAATTGTTTTAGAGGGAATAAAATGATACCACTCTTTGGCTTTATCATAGAGAGAGAAGTGAAACAAACGTAACCTAAGCACATCTCTGGAGACATTCGGATAGTTCATTGTGTCACAAATCATTTCAAAGTCTCTTATGTGGGTATACGGGTTCTCATTCTCTAATCCCCTAAACTTACGAAGCAAACCAATAGTCTCAGGTCTAATATCAAGCCGTAGAATCTGGTGGAACTACACCTGGGTCACACAGACGGGTTCAAACGATCCCTAAGGGTTTTTACTGGGACCTCATCATCATTTTCCTTCACCATTTCGACAAAAATATAAGTAATACTAGTGAAGCAAGAAAATCGTGCACATGCAAATGCCATAACTAATTTAGGTAAGCTTGGGTTACCTAGAGCGAAATATACCCAAAGGTACGAGGCTGAGGTTTGTGGACTTTCACTGGTAACTCCCATAAGGCCCAAGGCACGGGTTCAACTTACTAATCCACTAGTTTTCCTAAATTCGGTAGTCTGACGAGATGCAATTGGTGTGTGCAGTGTTTTTTTTTTTTTTATATAAATAAAGTACTAAAATAAACACAAACAATATATACAAGAAAATTACAAGTCCAAAAATAAATAAAGAAACTACCAAAAATAAAAGTCCTTAAAATAAAATCTTCGGCTTTCTCCTTTTTTTTGGCAAGTCCAACCTTTCAACTTCCGTTTCAAGCAAAACCTGCACAATAAAGACAAAAATACCAAAGACGTAAAATAGAACAAAAGAATAATCTAAAAAAAATAAAAATAAAAATATATACAAAACCTAAAACCTAAACCTAATTACAAGTCCCCTAAGAATCGCCAAAAACTGATTGCAGTTTTACAAGTGGTAAGTATAAGAGTATCGTTCGCTCGGACTTTTTTAAAGATTTTGATTTTAGACTTAATGAAAGAAAATACTAACACAAACTAATTACAATTGATTTTTGTTATCAAGGAGAGATGAGTCTAGGGCTTTGGATTTCACTACATCTAATGATGGTAAACTCAATAAATAAAACTTTAACATAATACTCCGACTTTACTCAAAACAATTTTCGAACTCAATCTCATGCTTTGGAAGATATAACACTACATGCTCTTTTTTATGACTTTCGTCGCTATTCTAAGGCCTAATCCTCCTTCGCTTATAAAAGAACGGTAGAGACTACCCAAAACAGTTTTTACGAAGCATGTAAAGAAGAGAGAATTTTTAGACAAATTAAAACACAATTTTTGGAGTAAATATGCCAAAGAAATTAATTACTAAATATTACCCATCCAAAATAGTTTCCTCCAAAACCCTAGAAAAGAAATTTAGCTACTCATAGAACGAAGTTTGGAGAAAATTTCATTAATCATTGTATTGAAAAATAATAATAAAAGTGCTTACAATGATTTTCAGTAATAAACGACCGTCATTGATGGTCCTTGTTTTTCGACTGCCTGAAGAACGATAGTGGGTTAACACTGTCGTTGTATCTGAGACTGCTTTTGCGACGGCTTTTGGTGGTTCAATGTTCTTGGTGTTCTTGAGTTTTTACAGCAGCAGGTAACTTTTCTTTTTCTTCTTCCCCGCCGCCGCTCTAACTCCTCTCAGCCTTGGATTTATTCGTCTCCAATCGACCCCAAACTCTCCGACTTCCTTCCTAGAACTCGTACCACCCTATTTATATCAAACAGGGGCGAAAAATACCAAGAAAATCTCTTCTTCTCCTCCACGAAAAGTCACGATATTATTTCATGTTTTATCTCTTATACACGTCTATGGTTGCTGTGAGTTGTTCAATATATCCCAAGATACAGAGGAATCAAATCAGAGAAGAGATATCCTCCCTTTCTTTCATCGGAACTTCCATATTCAGCTTTCCAAACCTTCCCGAGAAAACTATCCTCCCCGTTTTCTTCACGTCGATGATCCGCCCAATTTCTTCCACCCAACACTCATACCAAGCTTGTTTATCCTTAATGCACTCCAAAGCAAATGTAAGTCCGCGATTAAATCTCAAAAAACTCGTCCTAAGTTGACGAAGAAAATTCCGCAGGTGGTTGGACATCTTTCCCGCCAAAACTTGGTTCAAATGGGGAAGAAAATGGATGCCCCTTATCCGTTCATGGGGTGTGAATAGCAAGTGGTCGCCCCTTAGTAATTGAGGTGCCCCTTATCCAAATGAGGGGTCCGTATAGTAATTTTCTCCCACGAGCGCAAAAACCACTTTTCGAGCCAATTTCACCGCATAAGCTTATTTCTCCAAAAACACCTACAAAGACATAAAATACCAAAATAAGCACAAAATTGAGTACTAACATTACAGAGAATTGAGACTAATATAGATACATAAATGCGTCTATCATAGAGTTAGACCCGAGTTTCTCATTTGGATAAACTGGATCAGAAATATATCAGTTTTGAACATCCCAGGTAGATTACTAGAGTTAGACCCGAGTTTAATCGATGAACTGGAGAAGAAATATATCAGTTTTGAACATCCAAGGTTCAAAGATTACTAGAGTTAGACTCGAGTTTCTCATTTGGATGAACTGGATCAGAAATATATCAGTTTGAACATCCCAGGTTCAAAGATTACTAGAGTTAGACTTGAGTTTCTCATTTTGATGAACTGGAGAAGAAATATATCAGTTTCGAACATCGCGGGTTCAAAGATTACTAGAGTTAGACCTGAGATTCTCATTTGGATGAACTGAATCAAAAATATATCAGTATTGAACATTCCAGGTTCAAAGATTACTAGAGTTAGACCCGTGTTTCTCATTTGGATGAACTGGAGAAGAAATATATCAGTTTTGAACATCACAGGTTCAAAGATTACTAGATTTAGACCTGAGTTTCTCATTTGGATGAACTGGATAAGAAATATACCAGTTTTGAACATCGCAGGTTCAAAGAATACTATAGTTATAACTGAGTTTATCATTTGGACGAACTGGAGAAGAAATATATCAGTTTTGAACATCCCATGTTCAAAGATTACTAGAGTTAGACCCGAGTTTCTCATTTGGATGAACTGGATCAGAAATATATCAGTTTGAACATCTCAGGTTCAAAGATTACTAGAGTTAGACTTGAGTTTCTCATTTTGATGAACTGGAGAAGAAATATATCAGTTTTGAACATCGCAGGTTCAAAGATTACTAGAGTTAGACCTGAGTTTCATATTTGGATGAACTGAATCAGAAATATATCATTGTTGAACATCCCAGGTTCAAAGATTACTAGTGTTAGAACTGAGTTTCTCATTTGGACGAACTGGAGAAGAAATATATCACTTTCGAATATCGCAGGTTCAAATATTACTAGAGTTAGACCTGAGTTTCTCATTTGGATGAACTGGATCAGGAATATATCAGTATTGAACATTTCAGGTTCAAAGATTACTAGAGTTAGACCTTTAGTTTCTCATTCGGATGAACTCGATCGAATATATTAGTATTGAACATCCTGTGTTCAAAGATTACTAGAGTTAGACCCGAAGTTTCTCATTTGGATGAACCGATCGTAAATATATTAGTTTTGAACATCCTGTTTCAAAGATTACTAGAGGTAGACCCGAGTTTCTAATTTGTACGAACTGGAGAAGAAATATATCAGTTTCGAACATCGCAGGTTCAAAGATTACTAGAGTTAGACCCGAGTTTCTCATTTGGATGAACTGGATCAGAAATATATCAGTATTGAACATCCCAGGTTCAAAGATTACTAGAGTTGGACCTGAGTTTCTCATTTGGACGAACTAGAGAAGAAATATATCACTTTCGAATATCGCAGGTTAAAATATTACTAGAGTTAGACCTGAGTTTCTCATTTTGATGAACTGGAGAAGAAATATATCAGTTTTGAACATCGCAGGTTCAAAGATTACTAGAGTTAGACCTGAGTTTCACATTTGGATGAACTGAATCAGAAAGATATCATTGTTGAACATCCCAGGTTCAAAGATTACTAGTGTTAGACCCGAGTTTCTCATTTGGATGAACTGGAGAAGAAATATATCAGTTTCGAACATCACAGGTTCAAAGATTACTAGAAGTAGACCTGAGTTTCTCATTTGTATGAACTGGAGAAGAAATATACCAGTTTTGAACATCTCAAGTTCAAAGATTACTAGAGTTAAACCTGAGTTTCTCATTTGGACGAACAGGAGAAGAATTCTATCAGTTTCGAACATCCCAGGTTCAAAGATTTCTAGAGTTAGAACTGAGTTTCTCATTTGGATGAACTGGATCAAGAATATATCAGTATTGAACATCCCAGGTGAAAAGATTACTAGAGTTAGACCCGAGTTTCTCATTTGGACGAACTGGAGAAGAAATATATCACTTTCGAATATCGTAGGTTCAAATATTACTAGAGTTATATCTGAGTTTCTCATTTGGATGAATCGATCAAGAATATATCAAGATTGAACATCTCGGAAGTTCAAAGATTACTAGAGTTTGACCCGAAGTTTCTCATTTGGATGAACTGATCGAATATATCGTATTGAACATCCCGTGTTCAAAGATTACTAGAGTTATACCGAGTTTATCATTTGGACGAACTCGAGAAGAAATATATCGCTTTGAACATCCCGTGTTCAAAGATTACTAGAGTTAGACCAAGTTTCTCATTTGATAAACTGGATCGTAAATATATCAGTTTTGAACATCCCAGGTTCAAAGATTACAAGAGTTAGACCCGAGTTTCTCAATTGGATGAACTGGAGAAAAAATATATCAGTTTTGAACATCCAAGGTTCAAAGATTACTAGAGTTAGACCCGAGTTTCTCATTTGGATGAACTGGATCAGAAATATATCAGTTTGAACATCCCAGGTTCAAAGATTACTAGAGTTAGACTTGAGTTTCTCATTTTGATGAACTGGAGAAGAAATATATCAGTTTCGAACATCGCGGGTTCAATGATTACTAGAGTTAGACCTGAGTTTCTCATTTGGATGAACTGAATCAAAAATATATCAGTATTGAACATCCCAGGTTCAAAGATTACTAGAGTTAGACCCGTGTTTCTCATTTGGATGAACTGGAGAAGAAATATATCAGTTTCGAACATCACAGGTTCAAAGATTACTAGAGTTAGACCTGAGTTTCTCATTTGGATGAACTGGATCAGGTATATATTTATATTGAACATCCCAGGTTCAAAGATTACTAGAGTTAGACCCGAGTTTCTCATTTGGATGAACTGGATTAGGAATATATCAGTATTAAACATCCCAGGTTCAAAGATTACTAGAGTTAGACCCGATTTTCTCATTTGGATGAACTGGATCAGAAATATATCAGTTTTGAACATCCCGGGTTCAAAGATTACTAGAGTTAGACCCGAGTTTCTCATTTGGATGAACTGGATCAGATATATATATAAGTTTAAACATCCAAGATTCAAATATTATTAGAGTTAGACCTTAGTTTCTCATTTTGATGAACTGGAGAAGAAATATATCGATTTCGAACATCGCAGATCAAAGATTACTAGAGTTAGACTTGAGTTTCTCATTTGGATGAATCAATCGAAATATATCAAGTATTGAACATCCCGTGTTCAAAGATTACTGAGTTAGCCCTAAGTTTCTCATTTGGATGAATTGGAGAAGAAATATATCAGTTTCGAACATCGCAGGTTCAAAGATTACTAGAGTTATACCTGAGTTTATCATTTGGACGAACTAGAAAAGAAATATATCAGTTTTGAACATGCCAGGTTCAAAGATTACTAGAGTTAGATCCGTTACATTTGGATGAACTGGATCAGAAATATATCTTTTTTGAACATCCCAGGTTCAAATATTACTAGAGTTAGACCCGAGTTTCTCATTTGGATGAACTGGAGAAGAAATATATCAGTTTCGAACATCCTAGGTTAAAAGATAACTAGAGTTAGAATTGAGTTTCTCATTTGGATGAACTGGATCAGAAAGATATCAGTATTGAACATCCCAGGTTCAAAGATTACTAGAGTTAGACATGAGTTTCTCATTTGGACGAATCTGAGAAGAAATATATCACTTTCGAATATCACAGTTCAAATATTACTAGAGTAACACTGAGTTTCTCATTTGGATGAATGGATCGGGAATATATCGGATTAAACATCCTAGGTTCAAAGATTACTAGAGTTAGACTTGAGTTTCTCATTTTGATGAACTGGAGAAGAAATATATCGCTTTGAACATCGCAGTTCAAAGATTACTAGAGTTAGACTGAGTTTCACATTTGGATGAATCAATCGGAAAGATATCATTGTTGAACATCCTGGGTTCAAAGATTACTAGTGTTAGAACTGAGTTTCTCATTTGGACGAATCGAGAAGAAATATATCACTTTCGAATATCGCAGTTCAAATATTACTAGAGTTAGACTGAGCTTCTCATTTGGATGAACTGGATCGGTATATATTTGTATTGAACATCCCAGGTTCAAAGATTACTAGAGTTAGACCCGAGTTTCTCATTTGGATAAACTGGATCAGAAATATATCAGTTTTGAACATCCCAGGTTCAAAGATTACTAGAGTTAGACCCGAGTTTCTCATTTGGATGAACTGGATCAGAAATATATCAGTTTTGAACATCCTGGTTCAAAGATTACTAGAGTTAGACCCGAGTTTCTAATTTGTATGAACTGGAGAAGAAATATATCAGTTTCGAACATCGCAGGTTCAAAGATTACTAGAGTTAGACCCGAGTTTCTCATTTGGATGAACTGAAGAAGAAATATATCAGTTTCGAACATCACAGGTTCAAAGATTACTAGAGGTAGACCTGAGTTTCTCATTTGGATGAACTGGAGAAGAAATATACCAGTTTTGATCATCTCAGGTTCAAGGATTACTAGAGTTATACTTGAGTTTCTCATTTGGACGAACTGGAGAAGAAATATATCAGTTTTGAACATCCCATGTTCAAAGATTTCTAGAGTTAGACCCGAGTTTCTCATTTGGATGAACTGGATCAGAAATATATCAGTTTTGAACATCCTAGGTTCAAAGATTACTAGAGTTAGACCCGAGTTCTCATTTGGATGAACTGGAGAAGAAATATATCAGTTTCGAACATCGCAAGTTCAAAGATTACTAGATTTAGACCTGAGTTTCTCAATTGGATGAACTAGAGAAGAACTATATAAGTTTTTTACATCCTAGGTACAAATATTACTAGAGCTAAACCGGAGTTTCTCATTTGGACGAACTGGAGAAGAAATATATCAGTTTCGAACTTCCCAGGTTCAAAGATTACTAGAGTTAGAGCTGAGTTTCTCATTTAGACGAACTGGATCAGAAAGCTATCAGTATTGAACATCCCAGGTTCAAAGATTACTAGAGTTAGACCTGAGTTTCTCATTTGGACGAACTAGAGAAGAAATATATCAGTATTGAACATCCCAGGTTCAAAGATTACTAGAGTTAGACCCGAGTTTCTCATTTGGATGAACTGGATCAGAAATATATCATTTTGAACATCCCGGGTTCAAAGATTACTAGAGTTAGACCCGAGTTTCTAATTTGTATGAACTGGAGAAGAAATATATCAGTTTCGAACATCGCAGGTTCAAAGATTACTAGAGTTAGACCCAAGTTTCTCATTTGGATGAACTGAAGAAGAAATATATCAGTTTTGAACATCACAGGTTCAAAGATTACTAGAGGTAGACCTGAGTTTCTCATTTGGATGAACTAGAGAAGAAATATACCAGTTTTGAACATCTCAGGTTCAAGGATTACTAGAGTTATACCTGAGTTTCTCATTTGGACGAACTGGAGAAGAAATATATCAGTATTGAACGTCCCAGGTTCAAATATTACTAGAGTTAGACCTGAGTTTCTCATTTGGACGAACTGGAGAAGAAATATATCACTTTCGCATATCGCAGGTTCAAATATTACTAGAGTTAGACCTGAGTTTCTCATTTGGATGAACTGGATCAGGTATATATTTATATTGAACATCCCAGGTTCAAAGATTACTAGAGTTAGACCCGAGTTTCTCATTTGGATGAACTGGATCAGGAATATATCAGTATTGAACATCCCAGGTTCAAAGATTACTAGAGTTAGACCCGATTTTATCATTTGGATGAACTGGATCAGAAATATATCCGTTTTGAACATCCCGGGTTCAAAGATTACTAGAGTTAGACCCGAGTTTCTCATTTGGATGAACTGGATCAGAAATATATAAGTTTAAACAACCAAGATTCAAAGATTACTAGAGTTAGACCTGAGTTTCTCATTTTGATGAACTGGAGAAGAAATATATCGAGTTTGAACATCGCAGGATCAAAGATTACTAGAGTTAGACTTGAGTTTCTCATTTGGATGAACTGAATCAGAAAGATATCAGTATTGAACATCCCAGGTTCAAAGATTACCAGAGTTAGCCCTGAGTTTCTCATTTGGATGAATTGGATAAGAAATATATCAGTTTCTAACATCGCTGGTTCAAAGATTACTAGAGTTAGACCTGAGTTTCTCATTTGGACGAACTGGAGAAGAAATATATCACTTTCGCATATCGCAGGTTCAAATATTACTAGAGTTAGACTGAGTTTCTCATTTGGATGAATCTGGATCGGTATATATTTATATTGAACATCCCAGGTTCAAAGATTACTAGAGGTAGACCCGAGTTTCTCATTTGGATGAACTGGATCAGGAATATATCAGTATTGAACATCCCAGGTTCAAAGATTACTAGAGTTAGGCCCGAGTTTCTCATTTGGATGAACTGGATCAGAAATATATCAGTTTTGAACATCCCGGGTTCAAAGATTACTAGAGTTAGACCCGAGTTTCTCATTTGGATGAACTGGATCAGAAATATATCAGTTTAAACATCCAAGATTCAAAGATTACTAGATTTAGACCTGAGTTTCTCATTTTGATGAACTGGAGAAGAAATATATCAGTTTCGAACATCGCAGGATCAAAGATTACTTGAGTTAGACTTGAGTTTCTCATTTGGATGAACTGAATCAGAAATATATCAGTATTGAACATCCCAGGTTCAAAGATTACCAGAGTTAGCCCCGAGTTTCTCATTTGGATGAATTGGATAAGAAATATATCAGTTTCTAACATCGCAGGTTCAAAGATTACTAGAGTTAGACCTGAGTTTCTCATTTGGATGAACTGAATCATAAATATATCAGTATTGAACATCCCAGTTTCAAAGATTACTAGAGTTAGACCTGAGTTTCTCATTTGGACGAACTGGAGAAGAAATATATCACTTTCGCATATCGCAGGTTCAAATATTACTAGAGTTAGACCTGAGTTTCTCATTTGGATGAACTGAATCAGGTATATATTTATATTGAACATCCCAGGTTCAAAGATTACTAGAGTTAGACCCGAGTTTCTCATTTGGATGAACTGGATCAGGAATATATCAGTATTGAACATCCCAGGTTCAAAGATTACTAGAGTTAGGCCCGAGTTTCTCATTTGGATGAACTAGATCAGAAATATATCAGTTTTGAACATCCCGGGTTCAAAGATTACTAGAGTTAGACCCGAGTTTCTCATTTGGATGAACTGGATCAGAAATATATCAGTTTAAACATCCAAGATTCAAAGATTACTAGAGTTAGACCTGAGTTTCTCATTTTGATGAACTGGAGAAGAAATATATCAGTTTCGAACATCGCAGGATCAAAGATTACTAGAGTTAGACTTGAGTTTCTCATTTGGATGAATCAATCGAAATATATCAAGATTGAACATCCCAGGTTCAAAGATTACCAGAGTTAGCCCCGTGTTTCTCATTTGGATGAATTGGATAAGAAATATATCAGTTTCTAACATCGCAGGTTCAAAGATTACTAGAGTTAGACCTGAGTTTCTCATTTGGATGAACTGAATCAGAAAGATATCAGTATTGAACATCCCAGGTTCAATGATTACTAGAGTTAGACCTGAGTTTCTCATTTGGACGAACTGGAGAAGAAATATATCACTTTCGCATATCGCAGTTCAAATATTACTAGAGTTAGACCCGAGTTTCTCATTTGGATGAACTGGAGAAGAAATAAATCAGTTTCGAACATCCTAGGTTCAAAGATAACTAGAGTTAGAACTGAGTTTCTCATTTGGATGAACTGGATCAGAAAGATATCCGTATTGAACATCCCGGGTTCAAAGATTACTAGAGTTAGACATGAGTTTCTCATTTGGACGAACTGGAGAAGAAATATATCACTTTCCAGTATCACAGGTTCAAATATTACTAGAGTAACACCTGAGTTTCTCATTTGGATGAACTGGATCAGGAATATATCAGTATTGAACATCCCAGGTTCAAAGATTACTAGAGTTAGACTTGAGTTTCTCATTTTGATGAACTGGAGAAGAAATATATCAGTTTTGAACATCGCAGGTTCAAAGATTACTAGAGTTAGACCTGAGTTTCACATTTGGATGAACTGAATCAGAAAGATATCATTGTTAAACATCCCAGGTTCAAAGATTACTAGTGTTAGAACTGAGTTTCTCATTTGGACGAACTGGAGAAGAAATATATCACTTTCGAATATCGCAGGTTCAAATATTACTAGAGTTAGACCTGAGCTTCTCATTTGGATGAACTGGATCAGGTATATATTTGTATTGAACATCCCAGGTTCAAAGATTACTAGAGTTAGACCCGAGTTTCTCATTTGGATGAACTGGATCAGATATATATCAGTTTTGAACATCCCAGGTTCAAAGATTACTAGATTTAGACCCGAGTTTCTAATTTGTATGAACTGGAGAAGAAATATATCAGTTTCGAACATCGCAGGTTCAAAGATTACTAGAGTTAGACCCAAGTTTCTCATTTGGATGAACTGAAGAAGAAATATATCAGTTTTGAACATCACAGGTTCAAAGATTACTAGAGGTAGACCTGAGTTTCTCATTTGGATGAACTAGAGAAGAAATATACCAGTTTTGAACATCTCAGGTTCAAGGATTACTAGAGTTATACCTGAGTTTCTCATTTGGACGAACTGGAGAAGAAATATATCAGTTTTGAACATCGCAGGTTCAAAGATTACTAGAGTTAGACCCGAGTTTCTCATTTGGACGAACTGGAGAAGAAATATATCACTTTCGCATATCTTAGGTTCAAATATTACTAGAGTTAGAACTGAGTTTCTCATTTGGATGATCTGGATCAGGTAAATATTTATATTGAACATCCCAGGTTCAAAGATTACTAGAGTTAGACCCGAGTTTCTCATTTGGATGAACTGGATCAGGAATATATCGTATTGAACATCCCGAGTTCAAAGATTACTAGAGTTAGACCCGATTTTCTCATTTGGATGAACTGGATCAGAAATATATCAGTTTTGAACATCCCGGGTTCAAAGATTACTAGAGTTAGACCCGAGTTTCGCATTTGGATGAACTGGATCAGAAATATATCAGTTTAAACATCCAAGATTCAAAGATTACTAGAGTTAGACCTGAGTTTCTCATTTTGATGAACTGGAGAAGAAATATATCAGTTTCGAACATCGCAGGATCAAAGATTACTAGAGTTAGACTTGAGTTTCTCATTTGGATGAACTGAATCAGAAATATATCAGTATTGAACATCCCAGGTTCAAAGATTACCAGAGTTAGCCCCGAGTTTATCATTTGGATGAATTGGAGAAGAAATATATCAGTTTCGAACATCGCAGGTTCAAAGATTACTAGAGTTATACCTGAGTTTATCATTTGGACGAACTAGAGAAGAAATATATCAATTTTGAACATGCCAGGTTCAAAGATTACTAGAGTTAGATCCGAGTTTTACATTTGGATGAACTGGATCAGAAATATATCTTTTTTGAACATCCCAGGTTCAAATATTACTAGAGTTAGACACGAGTTTCTCATTTGGATGAACTGGAGAAGAAATATATCAGTTTCGAACATCCTAGGTTAAAAGATAACTAGAGTTAGAACTGAGTTTCTCATTTGGATGAACTGGATCGGAAAGATATCTGTATTGAACATCCCAGGTTCAAAGATTACTAGAGTTAGACATGAGTTTCTCATTTGAACGAACTGGAGAAGAAATATATCACTTTCGAATATCACAGGTTCAAATATTACTAGAGTAACACCTGAGTTTCTCATTTGGATGAACTGGATCAGAATATATCAGTATTGAACATCCTAGGTTCAAAGATTACTAGAGTTAGACTTGAGTTTCTCATTTTGATGAACTGGAGAAGAAATATATCAGTTTTGAACATCGCAGGTTCAAAGATTACTAGAGTTGGACCTGAGTTTCACATTTGGATGAACTGAATCAGAAAGATATCATTGTTGAACATCCCAGGTTCAAAGATTACTAGTGTTAGAACTGAGTTTCTCATTTGGACGAACTGGAGAAGAAATATATCACTTTCGAATATCGCAGGTTCAAATATTACTAGAGTTAGACTTGAGCTTCTCATTTGGATGAACTGGATCAGGTATATATTTGTATTGAACATCCCAGGTTCAAAGATTACTAGAGTTAGACCCGAGTTTCTCATTTGGATGAACTGGATCAAGAATATATCAGTTTTGAACATCCCAGGTTCAAAGATTACTAGAGTTAGACCCGAGTTTCTCATTTGGATGAACTGGATCAGAAAAATATCAGTTTTGAACATCCCAGGTTCAAAGATTACTAGAGTTAGACCCGAGTTTCTAATTTGTATGAACTGGAGAAGAAATATATCAGTTTCGAACATCGCAGGTTCAAAGATTACTAGAGTTAGACCCGAGTTTCTCATTTGGATGAACTGGAGAAGAAATATATCAGTTTCGAACATCACAGGTTCAAAGATTACTAGAGGTAGACCTGATTTTCTCATTTGGATGAACTGGAGAAGAAATATACCAGTTTTGAACATCTCAGGTTCAAGGATTACTAGAGTTATACCTGAGTTTCTCATTTGGACGAACTGGAGAAGAAATATATCAGTTTTGAACATCCCATGTTCAAAGAATTCTAGAGTTAGACCCGAGATTCTCATTTGGATGAACTGGATCAGAAATATATCAGTTTTGAACATCCTAGGTTCAAAGATTACTAGAGTTAGACCCGAGTTTCTCATTTGGATGAACTGGAGAAGAAATATATCAGTTTCGAACATCGTAGGTTCAAAGATTGCTAGATTTAGACCGAAGTTTCTCAATTGGATGAACTGGAGAAGAAATATATAAGTTTTGAACATCCTAGGTACAAATATTACTAGAGCTAAACTGAGTTTCTCATTTGGACGAACTGGAGAAGAAATATATCAGTTTCGAACATCCCAGGTTCAAAGATTACTAGAGTTAGAACTGAGTTTCTCATTTGGATGAACTGGATCAGAAAGCTATCAGTATTGAACATCCCAGGTTCAAAGATTACTAGAGTTAGACCTGATTTTCTCATTTGGACGAACTAGAGAAGAAATATATCACTTTCGAATATCGCAGTGTTGATGGTGGTTTTTAGACAAGGGGTAAAATTGTAAAACCCCATGACCTAGTGTTACCCAAACACATTAACTAAGAGCATTTAACTCAGTGTAAATAATTAATAGGGGTATTTTTTCAAAATACCAGATTAGGGTTTTCAACACAGAACCATAATTCCAAAACCAAGTCGCACCCTGCGCATCATGGCAGCAATGCCAAACCAAGCCGCATACTGCGCACCATGGCAACAATGCCAAACCAAGCCGCATCTGCTGCGACCTTGGCAACAATGCCAAACCAAGCCGCACCTCGCGCACCATGGCAACAATGCCAAACCAAGCCGCATCTTTTTGCGCACCATGGCAACAATGCCAAACCAAGCCGCACCTTGCGCACCATGGCAGCAATGCCAAGCCGCTATGCCTTTGGCCCACGCCAAATATAGCGCCCTAGGCTTGCAAGACTTGCAACTAGGTCAACATGGCCGCACGTACCATTGGCACATGCCAACACGTGTCGCAAGCCATATTTCCAAGCCGCTATGCCTTTGGCCCACGCCAAATATAGCGCCCTAGGCTTGCAACACTTGCAACTAGGTCAACATGGCCCCACGTGCCATTGGAACATGCCAACACGTGTCGCAAGCCATATTTCCAAGCCGCTATGCCTTTGGCCCACGCCAAATATAGCGCCTAGGCTTGCAAGACTTGCAACTAGGTCAACATGGCCGCACGTGCCATTGACACATGCCAACACGTGTCGCAAGCCATATTTCAAGCCGCTATGCCTTTGGCCCACGCCAAATATAGCGCCCTAGGCTTGCAAGACTCGCAACTAGGTCACCACGGCCGTACGTGCCATTGGCACATGCCAATACGTATCGCAAGCCCTATTTCCAAGCCGTTATGCCATTGGCCCATGCCAAATATAGCGCCTAGGCTCGCAAGACTTGCAACTAGGTCAACATGGCCGTACGTGCCATTGGCACATGCCAAACACACACGCTGGTAACCTAACTTGCAAACCGTGCAACCTACCACCATGGCATTCCGCACATGCCATTGGCACATGCCACACGCGCTACTAGCAGCGCCACTTGCACTCAAGATGCAACCAACACTCGAGACATCAACACAAACTGGGGGATGCTTCTTTAGGGTTTTGGTTTGGCGTTCACAAAGATGCGGCGTACACTACGCTCACATTAAGAAAGCGTGAAAAGGAATAAAGCGGTCAAATAAAGAGGAAATAATGGTGAAAAAACGTTTTCACCCATTAAACCATGCGGTTACCACCTCCTCCCATTATTTCACCCTTTACTCTCTTCCTTCATGAGGCCGTGTACGTTTCAATCTCGACTTGTATAAATAGGTCTTACCTATTTCCACCGGACAACAAGTCTCGGTCGGAGAAAAATACTACACTCTCGGAAAGGCAACTTCGAAGCTCTCCCAAAAGCTTTCATCTCTTGCAGCTTCCCAAGCTTCTACTTTCGATACAAGTCGAGACGCTACTCTCCTAGAATTATTCTGGTCTCAACACCTTTCTTTGCTTCCTCCCCAAATCAACCCTTCTCCTCCACTTTGTGACCGAAGCAAGTCCTGAACGGCCATTTCTTGGTTTAGGCCGGACTTGTACAGATTGATCTCTCGAATCTATAAAGTGCTCACGTGCAACACATTTGTTTAGGGTTTGAACCAGTTTCTCACTCACCTACCGAAATTACCGAAATCGGCAGAAATGATTTTTATCCATAAACAATTGGCGAGCACAGCGGGAGGATTGATCTATCGGCTACAATATCAGATTGTCGATCTCGATCTTCACCCAGATGTCAAGATGGTAGGGGAAGGAGACTCAATCCGACTCAACTACCAGATGACCCGGTTACTAGTTGTAAAAACTACACAAGAAAACTGGGGACTTGCTGAAGATGATATTACTCAATCGCCGAAGATGCTACTAGCGATCGGGGACTTGCTGGCGATGCTACCAGCAAAACCGCCATCAAAATCGCCTTTTCCATGGAGAGGGGCGTGTTCGCAAAACCTATGAAGTGAGTAAATTCAGACTGGGCAAGATATACAATCCATTTTTAGGTTCTTAGTAAAACCGTCATACTACCGAGTCTTGTGCCTATTACTAGCACACACTTTCATAAAAGCAATATTCTTTTCCCAAAACATAATCAGAGTCATATTATCAAAACCATTCATCCCAGAAATAATCCAATACCCTAAAAAGCTACCAGCTGTCTATCAAAGATCAAGTTTTGAACCAGACATCCAATATGTTTTTCGGAAAAAAAAAAAAAGAACCTAAATGAAAGTTTAACGAGAAACGTTCAAGGAAAATCGTCCAACAGAAGTCTGCTCTTCTTGGAGAAAGTCAACTTTGCGTCTTCAAGAGACGCTCTCTTCATAGTCAACATCTTGGAAAGCTTTTCGAGTTCCATCTCCTGTCGGGCAATCTCCTCGGCAGAAAGGCTTTCGATTGCTGGCATCTTTCAACTTTTGGATCTCGGCAAGGCCTTCGACAAACCACGAAGTGTTGAACTCCTTTTCTACGCACACGTCGTGATGGTGCTCCCGGTTGGCAATAACGTCTTCGTAAACGTGTGACCAGTCACCTCACGCATATCCTCGATGGAAGATAAAGCCTCTTCCACACGCTTAACCAGCGCAAATCGACTAGTGACTTTCTTGGTTGTAGCCATATGCCCGTGTTTCTCCCAGATTTTGGTGTACAACGCCTCATGCTTAGCCGGCACGCTAAAGCCGCCAACCAAAGACATGACCGGATAAGGAACCAAGTACGGGGATCAAAATGGCGCTGCAAGTGGCCTCACGACTCATGCAAAGGGTCTTCTTCCATGTCTACGGCAACAACCATCGAGAATCATCCACCGTTTGAACCACGTCTGTGCTCGGCAATTGGCTAACTCCCATCTCCAAGTCACCTATGCAGGTCACCAAAGGCAAGTTTTCGTGTGACTCCACCCCTGAATCGTCCTCCGAACCGGATTACTCCTGTGACTTGAGTTAGACATTTTTTAAAAGAAGAAACAGAAGAAGAAGAAAGAAAAAGAAGCGCGAAACTCACCGAACCACTTCCCCAAGAAGAACCAAGCCGCGGAGGAATCACTCTCACTTGTTGAAATTTCTTCTTTATCTGACTCATCACCGCTATGAGTAGGCTCAGTGCCGCCGGAATTCCTTGAAGAAACTGCCGTCTCCTGGCAACGTGCAAGGGCAGCGAAAGCATTAACACTACCGAATTGCTAGGCAACTTTCGCTTGGGATCTCTCAACATTGGATACTTCTTCAAAACTGCTGGGGAAGGTTTGCAACGAACGTTTTCCACCACGTTATTCACAAAATCTCGGATCATAATAAACTCGTCTCACCAAAACTCATTATAGCCGAAGGTCGTCGGGTTACTCTTCCCATTTGAAAGAAGGGAAGACGGATACCCGGCTCAAGGGCATCACGTCAAGGGCGACACGCAATGAATCCTTAGGGATCACCTGGACGGTAAACAAGAGGCACCTTGATCGAAAACCATGTGACGAGCAAGACGGTCAATATTATAGCGGCTATCTCGAAAGACCCCACGAAGAAAGACGGTATATAACAGGCGAGCAGCTACGAATGAACAGGTTTTCACCAACACTCAAATCGTCATCGAAGACAAAGACGTGAGCGGAGCGAAGCAAAAAGGTGTCCATTTGAGTCACCGACTTATGGACCGGCCCCCATGGACGAAAAATTAATTTCATGCAACTTATCAAGAAAACTAACCAAGCTCACGCCAACTCTTGGGCGCTGTTCACTCATCGAAGAATTCGAGAGCCCCCCAACTCACGGGAAGCGAAGGCGGCGGTTTCGGAGCATACTTCTCGAAGTGCTCCCATAGCCGGACTTGTAGAAAAGCAACGTGCACATATGAATCCACTTTCATGAAACCATTCAAACTTGCATGTTCGCAACTAGGTGATCCGGATGCACATACGGGGAACCAAGGAACAGCTTGCCAATGGGAAGAACTTCACCTTTACCAACTTCACAAAGAATCTCTAGCAACTCCGGTCTTATTCCTTTCTTGCCGTAATCATCAAAAATGTCTCTGGACAACCAGAGAGCCAAAAATGCTGCGACATGAAGATCATCGCTTCTCATTCAGGCTCCAACTCGTCCTAAACCATTGAGATATCCACCAACCGTAAGGGCACCTTTCATCCTCTTTCCGGCAGAATCCTTCGACTTCGCAATGGAGTCTTTCCGAGCAAAATCCCCAAACTTAGCGGCCAGGTCATCCCGCATCTTCACCTCACTTTCAGATAATTGGATTCTAAGATTCCCATTACTCTAAGATTCACAAGAGAGCCACACTCTCCAAGGATAAAGTTATCTCACCCCATCTACATATGATTGTATGGGTGTCCTAACACCATCTGTAGATGAAAGCAACCAAGCCTGGGATGTCCTTCCTAACTGGAGATTTCTTCAAGTCTTGACAAGATCAATGACTCTGCGCTCGAGTCAAGTTGGTATTTATACGCTCCTTGCTCACCATGAACTCAACCCATCTGTCAAAAGAACGCAATGGACTTTGACACATCCTGAAGTCAATGTTGGAAGAAGAATATACCCCTTTATGAAGACAGAACCGAATGGTGCTCTCTGGGCGAACCGAACGTGTAGTAGCAGGTTTTCCCACACTACACCCCTCACTATATTTTGGTTAATTAGTCCATTGAAAGTTGTATAATTGAGAATGTTTATTGATTAATTTCATGAGTTGTTTTACACAGGAAAAGTAGAATTACACTTAGCAAGTAAAACACTCTTAAACTTTCTCTCTCCTAATGACTTGCCCAACAATTCCAAAAAGATCTCTCCTCACAACAGACTCACTCAACCCTTTATATAGGGTGATACATAGTGGATGATGACAATGTAATCTATCCTTTTATTTCGGAAATGTTCCGCGAAGTGTCGCAGATGTACAAACATTTATTCTCGCGACACTTCTTAACCCTCGCCCGGTTCCGTGTCTCTCTCGCTGCTTTTGTGTCGTTGTTCATCGCGTCATTTATTTTAGCTGTCTCATGCGATCGCCTCGCGACGTCGCTGTTTATTAACCCCGCGAGCCCTGTATGTTGCGATATTATGATCCTACATCTTGCCTCTTTTTCCTTGAATATTGCTTGAAGAGCGATTTTAAAGGAAAAATCTGTTGTTGTAATAATCTTTGGTCTTCGCTGATGAAGGAACGAGCAGAAGAATATTGTACTTGAAAAGTACGTACTTGCCTCTATTCTTTTGCGATGTTCCGAAGTTTTGCGTCTCCTGTCTCTCCTCATACTTTTCTTGCGAAGGGAAGAATATCATGAGAGCGATGCTTTTTATTCGCTGCGACCGCTTATCTTTATCTGTTTCAGCTCCGTACACAGTTTTTAACCATTAAAGCCGTTTTTCGACACGTCTCTTCCAACCGTTTATTCTTGACCGTTCATGTCTCTTCTCGCATTAAATGACCTCGTTTTTCTCGAGGATCTTTTTTCCTATATATAGTTTTCTTTTCCCCTCCTTTTCATTCTTTAGTTTCTCTCTGCAACTTCTTTGATTTTCTCCTTCCGCAATTTGCGCTTCTGCTACTGCAAATCTTCTCTTCGACTTTTCTAGCATCGATCTTAACCTTTAACTTCTCATCCATTCCCATACTGATAATGGCTGCCATTAGTCGTGTATACAAAGTTTCTTTTGATGAAGTTCAACAGAAGTTGCTCGAGAAGGGTTTCACTCTATCGACCATCCCTGATCAAGAACCTTCATCTATTCTTTCGCAAAGCTTTTCCGATCATCAATGTGATGATCAAAAGATTATAGTCTCGCTCGGTCATCTTCTCGCGGGACTTCCTATTCCCTTGTACAATCCTGAGTTGCCTTTATTTTATGAAATTTTGGCCCATGAAAAATTCTCTCGGGCTGTTTATCAATTAAGTGGCGATTGTATTCGCTTGATGCTTGAGTTCGCGAACCGCGGTGCAGGCAAAGGATCTTTATATACTAATTCTGTCAGAAATCCCAAATTCGCAGACTTGGAAATAGCTGTCGAGAAGTACACTGTGGAAAACTTTTTTGAAAATTACTCAGTGATAACTATGGTGAATGCGAAATCTCGCTGGGGCGTTCGCCTGAAGAAAAAGGATAATGTCTCTGAGGATAAATTGGTCATGCAGGATATTGATTGGCACCCGGGTAATAATACTACTCCTCGCCACTCCAAAGATGAGAAATGGTGGGTTGTACCCTTGATTTTAAATGGTCCTTATATCGCGGGCCCGACGTTCTTCCCGCGAATCTCGCAGGTATCATCCTTGGGAATTCAAATGGCCCGAGAAGAAGAAAGAGGTATGTTTCCGACTTCAAATTTGGCTTTCGTAACTTTCTTTCTATGATTGCTTTTTTTTTTGTGAAATCTCTCGATAGCCAAAGTTGAGAAGAAGCTACAAAAAGGATCCGTCTGAGGATACTCGACAATGCTCCGATCGCTTACGAGTGAAGTAAGAATCACTTCCTTTCTTCTTATTTTAAAACAATATTGTTGCCTCTGTTTCTTATCTTTACGCGTATGCGAAGGTTGGAGTTGA
This sequence comes from Papaver armeniacum, assembly GCA_023531295.1. Lineage (NCBI taxonomy): Eukaryota > Viridiplantae > Streptophyta > Magnoliopsida > Ranunculales > Papaveraceae > Papaver > Papaver armeniacum. The sequence goes on along the minus strand of JAJJWW010000270.1, from coordinate 497,908 downwards.
AGAAACTATTGCCGCGAAGATTAAAAGTAAGGGTAAAACTGCCGCCGCTGTGGTAAATCCTCTCGCCCCCTTAACTAAGAAGCGAAAGGTCCAATCCTCTTCTCGCCTTAACTCAAGCTCTGAATCTTCTGACGAGGATAACCATGAATCGAATTCCTCTCTTGCCAAGAAGATTCCATTGACCAGTTCTTCCATGGATCAGCTTATCCAACATCTTCTCGATCAAGTTTCCAAGGAATGGGAGATGCTCCCCTAGCTTCTCTTTGCGGGGCTCTCGCAAACGTGTGTAATGTCACTTTATTGAAGGCAATAATTCATTCAATGGAGTCTCTAGAGTTGTGTCTCCCGACCTTTTGAATGCACTTGGGTCTCTCGGTATGTGTACAATCATACTTCCCTTGCTAACTTTAAATTGTTTTAGTATATATATATGTTTTAATGATTTTTCTATCTTCTTTTATAGGTTGGAAGAACTTCCTTTGTAGTTGCCTCAGACCTTGAGAGAAGACGCAATAATCTTGAGAAGAAGAATTCGCAATCGAGCAAGAAGATTCGAGAATTGAGATCAAGCCATTGTTATCTCGCGATAAAGATGAGACGATTCAAAAGTTAAATACCGAACTTAACTCCCAAAGGGATAGGGTGTCCACTCTTCAAAACGCTAATCAAAGAACTTTATGGTATAAAATTTTACCTCCTTTTACTATTTTTTATTTAATCGGTCGCCTATTGCTACCTAACTTATTACTTTCACAGATGTATATAATCTCTCCGATGAGGCTATTCTTCTCCATACGTTTCCTGATCCTATGGATAATAACCTTCTTCTCGCTCACCTCAACAACTCTTTAAGTAGTTCATCAAACAAAATTAACGCCCTTTCATTAAATGAACTTCATCCAAATATCGTCTTTTAGAAATTGAACATAGATCTGGTTTAAGTGCTTACCCAACCAATTTAAACGAATGTTTCTTGAGTCCAATAAAGAAATCAAAATTTTGAGGAAGAAAATTAGTGACCTTATAGATGATAAAGATCGCATTGCTAATAATGGTGCAAAGGCATTAGCAACATTTCAAAATCTCTCCTTGAACTACAAATTGAACGGGATGAATTGCTTCGCTCAAAATTCCTTGCTTAGTGAGCGAGAAGATCAAATTCGTTCCCTCCTTGTTATAAATAGTGACGATGAATTCGCCTGGCTGCGAAAGTTTTAGATAATGCCAGAATAACCTAGGTGTTGATGTTAGTCTTCACGCCGAGCATACTTCCTTGATTAAAGATATGATATCCGATAGAGAAGGTTATTTATTACACCTTACTACTTCTTACTTCGTAGTATTGCTTGTAAATTATTAACTTGTTGTTACTTATTTGCAGAATCCGAGAAGAGGCTTCAAAGTTAGAATTAGAGAGCTTGAATCGAGAAAGAACAACTCGCGAGAATTTTCCAAATGAGAATTGAAGAACTTGAAACTGAAAAACAACAACTCGCCGAGAGTCTCTCTCTTCGTAATAACAAGTATTCCAAGTTGAAGAAACAATTTGAAACAACAAAGGAGAACTTTAATAATGATTCTGCTTCGTTTTCGCAATGGAGCCATGGAGTATGTTTGTAAGCACCAACATCCTCTCGCATACATATCCCCTCGGCTTCTTGAAAAGGTTCCCGAGAATCTACCTGTTTCTCGATGTTTCGATAGTGAGGTGGCGAAGAAGAAAATTCTCGCGATGAGAATAATAAAACCGATGAATCGATGAAGAAGAAGAATCACCAAAGATATAACTCTTTTTGTTTTCTTTTGTCAATATCGTGTAATATCCGTACATTGTCAGTATCTTTGTTATAATGAATTTCTTGGATTTTTTCCCCATGAATTCAATCTTCAATCCCCTTTTTTGGTAGTTCTTCCTTATAATATAATTGGCTAACATTACTGATGTATAACTCTTTCGTCGTAAGATGAATAACAATGTTCCATCTTTTCCATTCCCATACTTGCCTCTCGTTATTTATCTTCGATGGAAGATTTTAGTTGTCTTCTTGTATTTGATAATAATCTTATTATTAATTGAAATGTATCATCGCGACGAGTCGCTGGGTATCTTCATGAATTGAGTATTCTATCTCTTTTTGTGGCGACAAGGTCGCAGACCGCCTTTACATTTTCATGTGATGGCTCATTGACCTTGCCTTATCATTTTTGTGTGGTCTTCCGATTTAGACCTCCCTAATTAGAGGTCCTCCTCGCCACCTTTTATGGCGACAAAATCGCAGACGTCTTTACACTTGCGTGTAAAGACCCATTGATCTTGCCTTATCATTTTCCAAGTATTTTTGCCTCTGCAGATGTTTTAGTTGCGACAATATGACAGGCCTAGATATCCTTGCGAACATAAAGCCCCATGACATTGCTGCCGTGCGACGAAATCGCAGACGTCCGTACACTTTCGTGTAAAGACCCATTGATCTCGCCTTACCCTCGCGTTAGTATTATTGCCTCTCGCAGATCATTGCACAAATATGACAAGCCTAAGTCTCCTTGCGAAAACAAAGCCTCATGACATTTGCGTCTGTTTTGACACCCCCCCTAATGGAGAGCGTCTCCCTTATCATCTCCCCGGTTGCCCCTTCAAGGAGGCGAAACATCGGCCATACAAGACTAGCTCCTCCCATCCGGTCTTAACAACAACCAGTTGTTTTCGCAGCCTCTTATCCCTTATACCTATAGGGTTTATGGTTACGAGACTGCACCCTAAGTGGAGTTTTCTTCGGCGAGTGCAACGCATGCCAAGACTTGCCAAGAATGGCCAGGGTAGGTTCATCCATCCCGGCACTCTGGCTCAACCGTGTACCTCGGCGCCTTGAGCATACATCGACTCCTAGGAAGAGACCTCGGTCGCCCAACCAGGGTATAACCTACATATATAGTTGGGAATCCAAGGTACCTCTTCCGGATAGGCTTTCATGGGCCCCAAATTTTCATGGTTCAAAGCTTCAGGAGCGGTGTAACCTTCCCCCGAACCACGGCGAGAGATACCCCTTATATGACGACGCACTTTAGGTCTTACATTTGCCTCTTACGAAATGTTATTCGCGAACTAGGTGTACGCCATAAAGGTTCGTCCCATTCATTTGCGCATTTATATTTGTTAAATCATTCAATCATTCATGTTTCATTATTTGTCGATATTTGTTTGCGAAGTATTCGCATGAGTTCTGCTTTCACTTGTTGTATTTCACTTTTCTTTCTTAGTCGTATTCTCATTTTACTCTTGGCTGCGAGATTCTCGCACATCATTACTTCACTGTTACTTTGCATCCTGCTGTTATTGATTATTCACTTCTTATGCCTTTTGTTCCTCATATCTTTTGCTTCTTCATTGTTATAATATTGGTCTGTCTCTAAGTATTCACCTCGCGGGGTATGTTCAGCCCTCACTTCTATAGCATCTACCATCAGTTTTTCCTTTCTCTGTTCATTTCTCACATGTTGCTTCCAACCCTTTCTTTTGGCATTTCTTTCTTCGCAGTTTTCTATATCGACCTCATGGCACTGTTGCGACTCCTTCCAATCTCCCCGTATGATACCAATGCCATTTGGGTGTGGAAATTTTATGCATTGATGGTATGTTGAGGCGACCCCCAAAATTTCATGAAGCCATGGTCTCCCAATTAGTGCATTATACGGGGACTCCACATCAACCACACAGAATAAGACATCAGTTGATAATCCTTGTAGAGGTATGCTCATGTGAACTTCTCCTTTGGTTTGTTTGCAGTGCCATTAAAGCCATATATCTTGTATGTCGAGGGATCAAATCCTCATCTTTTCCTCCCATCGTCTTATAAGTATGGTAGAAGAGGATATTCACCGAACTTCCGTGTCAATTAGAATTCGGTTGATCGCCCAACAAGCTTCGCCTCATCATCTTCTCCATCGACCGGTTTCGGGTTAATCTCTAGTTTCACAACCAACGGGCTATCATGTGTTTCTCTTCCTTTTGGTACTTCATCTCGCAGAGAAAGAAATAGTCTTCAATCGCCACTTTTCTAATCACGTCGTTCTCGCTGTGCTCATTATTTCCTTATCATTAGCATCTCTCGCGAAGACTCTACTAAGCACGTTGTCATGAAAATCCTCGATGGTGCGATAGGAATGGACGATAGAGTTGCAGTTCAAATTCTTAGCTTTTGTTCCTACTTCTATCACAAATGTTTCTTTTCCCTTCGCTGACACACGTTCTGTGCATCTCTCGTGGTGGTGGTAATGTCCGACTTGTTTCTTCTCCCCTTAGAAAGTGATTCACTTTCCCCGATCAATCATCCCGAGAATAATTCTCTTTATGTTTCTACAATCGTTTGTTTGATGCCCATGGAAGCGATGGTAAGAACAAAACTCATGACTTCTATCGCCCGGCGGTGGTTCCATTCCAACATTCCAAGGTGCTTTGTACATTTTCCATCACAAGTATAGCTTCCCAAATCTTTTCCACGCTAGCATTCAATGTGGAGGCATCTTAACTGTTCCCATACTGTTCTATGACTTCTCTCGCCTCCACGGTTATTTTGCCTTCGTCCCACCATAAGTTTCTTGCACATGATCTAGTCTCTCGATTATCTTATTATTGTCAGTTATGGTTGTAATAGTTCCTTTCACGTTCAAACTCTTCTTGATCGTGGCTTCCCATGGCTACTATCTTCTCGCCGTCCCTCATCGCCTCTCCTTGCTCGCTGTCCTTGCGAAGTGCTCGCCACCGTATTTATGAATTGAGGTAACAAACTTGCGTTCATGGCATTAGAGCTTGTGTTCGCGATCGATAAGAATTCATTTCATTTTGTCTTTCTTCTAAGGCAATATATTCTTCCCGTAATTCTCGCAGCTTCGCCATTGTGATTGTATTTTTGACTCTAAAATTTGAATGTATAACAAGTTAGTCGCGAAGAGAGCATTCACAAATGAGAGTATGAGATATCTCTCTCAACCCGTCCCCGCCATTTCGCTACACATGGTCCTCCATCTTATCACAACTGCCTTAAGCTCTCGCCAATCCTTTGTTTCAACCCGAATACATCTTCAATACCGGGTCGCGAAGAGTTGTTACTTATGTATGCTCCCAGGAATGTGGCTTGTAAATGATTTAATGATGTGATTGTGTTCCTTGGCAGACCTTCAAACCATTTTAGTGCTTCTCCTATTAAGCTTGACGCGAAATATTTGCAAAATATGGCATCATGATTCTCCCATTGTAACATACATCTCATGTAAGCCTTAATATGTTGTATCGCACAAAGTTGTTCCATCAAAGATGTTAGTTAATGCAGTAGATTGCACTTAGGAGGTATTCCTCCCATCTCGTACTTCTAGCGTGAAGGGGTTCTTCGCGGCTTCGCGATGGCTTCGTCCAGCTTGTCTCCTTCCTCCTTCCCTTCTATTATTCAAGAATCCTCTCATTTCAGCTAGTTCTCTTAAGATTTGTTCATTTGCCTCGTAATTTGTTTCTACTGGTCTTTTTAGCTCGCTTCTCTCCTTCTTCGCTCGTGCCTATTTTGACCTTCCCCGCTCATTATTTTCTCCTCTTCTTTCCTCGCGACGCTCTTCTTCGTTTCTTTCATCAATTCGCACGCCATTGTATTGGTTATTCTCTTTCTTGGTTGCCTCTCCGCTCTCATCATCTCGCACCCTCTCATAATCTTCGTTGATATTTCTATTGTTACGATTTTGTTCCCTCCTTCTTCGCGGTTGTCATGGTTATTCTCACGGGATTGCTTCTTCCATCTCTTGATTTTCCATTTCCGCTCTTATTCTTTCTCTCTCGCGAGCTAGTCGCGCTTGTTCAATGTAGTGTCTCTCAATGTCATCCTCGATCTCTCGGTTTCTTCTCAATTCTTCTCCCGTGTAGAATTATTCTTCCTTCAAAGAAACTGGATCATTCGGCCCTTGGAGTTGCATGTTTTCTTGATTTTCCCTATTTCGCTCATTTTGAAGATTTTCTGGCCGAGGAATATAACGATCTTCTATTTCCCTCTTCTCTCGCCATGCTCGTATTCGGATTTTGTGTTTCTTCCCGGCACTTTCTCGTTGGTAAAACTCTCCTTCTTTCTTCTCTGTTCGATCTAGAACTTGATCTCACGCTACTTCTAGATCTCCTTCTTTGCAACCTCATATTTTCCATCCTCAATTCATGATTTTGTCTTGTCAAGTTTGCTCGCTCCTCTCGCTTCTAATCGTCTCTCTTCGTGTATTGTTTGTCTCAATCTTTCTAACGCCGCCATTTCTTCGCTTCCCGGATTCATTTCTCCATTCATCCCTTGCTCTCCTTGTCCATTGTTCACCAACCGCTGCTCCTCTTCTCTCTCGTCTTCGAATCGATCTCCAAGTATGCACACTTACTCTATCATAATCCACAGCCGCGTTTGCTACTGGGAGATTGGTGGTTGATTCTGACCTTCTCCATCATTTCTCATATTCATCCTTGATGATTCTCCTGTTTCATTCCTCCTTTCTCCAAAGAAGTCTCCCACTTCTTCTTACAATCGTTGGTTGCTCTTGTACATTTCTTCTTCTAGCCATCTTTCTTTTCAATGAATTCTTGAGTATCTTTTCCAAATTCTTCTCTCGTTAATCCAAATTCTTTCCAATTTCTTCGTCAATCACCGCTCGTCCCTGTTTCTAGCGCATATGTAGTAGCAGGTTTTCCCACACTACACCCCTCACTATATTTTGGTTAATTAGTCCATTGAAAGTTGTATAATTGAGAATGTTTATTGATTAATTTCATGAGTTGTTTTACACAGGAAAAGTAGAATTACACTTAGCAAGTAAAACACTCTTAAACTTTCTCTCTCCTAATGACTTGCCCAACAATTCCAAAAAGATCTCTCCTCACAACAGACTCACTCAACCCTTTATATAGGGTGATACATAGTGGATGACAGCTAATCTATCCTTTTATTTCGGAAATGTTCCGCGAAGTGTCGCAGATGTACAAACATTTATTCTCGCGACACTTCTTAACCCTCGCCCTGCCCATGTCTCTCTCATTGCTTTTGTGTGTCGTTGTTCATCGCGTCATTTATTTTAGCTGTCTGCGACTGCCTCGCGACGTCGCTGTTTATTAACCCCGCGAGCCCTGTACGTTGCGATATTATGATCCTACAGAACGTGTCTTCCTGTCATCCTCACCACCGGTTAGCAAAATCGGCACGAAACCTGGGTGATTCTTCCGAGCAGGGGCGAGGGCTCTAGTGAAGAATTCATCATCTATGTTCGGCTTGGAATTATGAGCATCCTTCGACGAAGTGAAATTTGTTCGGGTAACATCTTATTGAATTCCTTCATAACAATTTGGTAATAAGATATCTCGCACAAAACAAACGGAGAAAGGCGAAGTTATCTCCCGACACATAATCGTACCCAACAAAAAAAAAAAAAGAGAAAGGGGAAGGAGGACGTATTTTATTCGAGTTCAAGACTATATACACAATATTTTCTTCGGTTCGAGACTATATACGCGGCATTCTATACGGGTATAAGTGTGTCTACTGATATCCTTCTTCGGGTTCAAAAATATATATGGAGCATTTTTCTATTGGTTCAAAAAACTGCAAGCGTGGTACTTCTTACAAGAAGCAAAAATCATATATACAATATTTCCTGCGGGTTCGAAGTCATATGAAGCGTATACACAGTATTCTTCTTGGGGATTCATATAGGGTTCTCTACGGGTTCGAAATATACATGCAAGTGTTTAAATGCAGGCTCAAATACGCCTACAAAGTATCGTTCTTCGGGTTCGAATTATATACGGAGCATCCTCTACGGGTTCAAAATACACACGCAGATTTTCTTCGAGGGTTCAAATATTTCTTTCAGACCGAAAATTCATATATGCAATATTTCCTACGGGTTCAAACAATATATGCAGTAGTTCCCTTGGTTGCATACATACAATATTTTCTACAAGAGGCACGCCAAGAAATCATACGCAAGGATTGTGGAAACGCCTACTCTTAAGGTTTACACCTACGTGAAAAAAAAAGAGAGAGAAAAGTACTCGAAGACATACCCGAAGCCGGTTTCTCTTTGCCGCTAGTATGAAGAGAGGAAAGAATAAAGCGCAGGACGGGGAGAAAGGGGCTTTATATATATATAGGCGTAAAGACTTTGAAATAGGGAAGGATTTTACTTTTTACCAAAATCACGCGTGTAACAAACGAGCCCACAAAGGGTGCGACTGCCCAATGTCGCCCAAGTCACGCCTGCAAGCATGGTTTCCAAGTTGGACCGGCCCCACCAATTGCGCCGACCTCCCAATGGCCGCCCAAGTCACGCCCGAAGCACGCACGGTTTTCTACACTTTGCGCCGGCCCCACCAGCTAGCACACTCAGTTTCCCCATTCAGGCCAACCTCCCAATGTCGCCCAAGCTGCACCGGCCCCACCAATTGCACCAACCTGCAAGCACGCACGGCTTCTACACTTTGCGCCGGTCCCACACTCAGTTTCCCAACTCACGCCAACTTCCCAACGTCGCCCAAGCTGCACCGGGCCCACCAATTGTGCCAGCCTCCCAATTTGTGCAAGACTACCAGAGGCAAGGATTCCAAATCCTATTTATAAAAGGTCAGACAAGCCTCCTTCAATTTTCCTTACGTTTTGTTTGTTAATAGTTTGTCACCATCTTATGCTTACCTCGCAACAAAGCCCCTGTTCCGAGCTAAGCGGGGGACTTAATGTTGATGGTGGTTTTTAGACAAGGGGTAAAATCGTAAAACCCCATGACCTAGTGTTACCCGCAACACATTAACTAAGAGCATTTAACTCAGTGTAAATAATTAATAGGGGTATTTTTTTCAAAATACCGTTAGGTTTTCAAATACGTAACCATAATTCCAAAACCAAGCCGCACCCTCGCGCATCATGGAAGCAATGCCAAAACCAAGCCGCATATCGCGCACCATGGCAACAATGCCAAACCAAGCCGCATATCGCGCACCATGGCAACAATGCCAAACCAAGCCGCACCTGCGCGCACCATGGCAACAATGCCAAACCAAGCCGCATACTGCGCGCCATGGCAACAATGCCAAACCAAGCCGCACCCTGCGCACCATGGAAGCAATGCCAAGCCGCTATGCCTTTGGCCCACGAAAAATATAGCGCCCTAGGCTTGCAAGACTTGTAACTAGGTCAACATGGCCGCTCGTGCCATTGGCACATGCCAACACGTGTAGCAAGCCATATTTCCAAGCCGCTATGCCTTTGGCCCACGCCAAATATAACGCCCTAGGCTTGCAAGACTTGCAACTAGGTCAACATGGCCGCACGTGCCATTAGCACATGCCAACACGTGTCGCAAGCCATATTTCCAAGCCGCTATGCCTTTGGCCCACGCCAAATATAGCGCCCTAGGCTTGAAAGACTTGAAACTAGGTCAACATGGCCGCACGTGCCATTGGCACATGCCAACACGTGTCGCAAGCCATATTTCCAAGCCGCTATGCCTTTGGCCCACGCCAAATATAGCGCCCTAGGCTTGCAACACTTGCAACTAGGTCAACATGGCCGCACGTGCCATTGGCACATGCCAACACGTGTCGCAAGCCATATTTCCAAGCCGCTATGCCTTTGGCCCACGCCAAATATAGCGCCCTAGGCTTGCAAGACTTGCAACTAGGTCAACATGGCCGCACGTGCCATTGACACATGCCAACACGTGTCGCAAGCCATATTTCCAAGCCGCTATGACTTTGGCCCACGCCAAATATAGCGCCCTAGGCTTGCAAGACTCGCAACTAGGTCACCACGGCCGTACGTGCCATTGGCACATGCCAACACCTATCGCAAGCCCTATCCAAGCCGCTATGCTATTGGCCCACGCCAAATATAGAGCCCTAGGCTCGCAAGACTTGCAACTAGGTCAACATGGCCGTACATGCCATTGGCACATGCCAAACACACACGCTGGTAACCTAACTTACAAACCGTGCAACCTACCACCAAGGCATTCTGCACATGCCATTGGCACATGCCACACGCGCCACTAGCAGCGCCACTTGCACTCAAGATGCAACCAACACTCGAGACATCAACACAAACTGGGGGATACTTCTTTAGGGTTTTGGTTTGGCGGTCACAGCATGCAGCGTACACTACGCTCACATTAAGAAAGCGTGAAAAGGAATAAAGCGGTCAAATAAAAGAGGAAATAATGGTGAAAAACGTTTTCACCCATTAAACCATGCGGTTACCACCTCCTCCCATTATTTCACCCTTTACTCTCTTCCTTCATGAGGCCAGGTACGTTTCAATCTCGACTTGTATAAATAGGTCTTACCTATTTCCACCGCACAACAAGTCTCGGTCGGAGAAAAATACTACACTCTCGGAAAGGCAACTTTGCAAGCTCTCCCAAAAGCTTTCATCTCTTGTAGCTTCCCAAGCTTCTACTTTCGATACAAGTCGAGACGCTACTCTCCTAGAATTATTCCGGGTCTCAACACCTTTCTTTGCTTCCTCCCCAAATCAACCCTTCTCCTCCACTTTGTGACCGAAGCAAGTCCGGAACGGCCATTTCTTGGTTTAGGCCGGACTTGTATGTATTGATCTCTCGAATCTATAAAGTGCTCACGTGCAGCACATTTGTTTAGGGTTTGAACCAATTTCTTACTCACCTACCGAAATTACCGAAATCGGCAGAAACGATTTTTGCCCATAAACAGCAGGTTAAAATATTACTAGAGTTAGACCTGAGTTTCTCATTTGGATGAACTGGATCAGGAATATATTAGTATTGAACATTCCAGGTTCAAGGATTACTAGAGTTAGACCCGATTTTCTCATTTGGATGAACTGGATCGGGAATATATCGAGTATTGAACATCGCAGGTTCAAAGATTACTAGAGTTAGACCCGAGTTTCTCAATTGGATGAACTGGATCAGAAATATATCAGTTTTGAACATCCCAGGTTCAAAGATTACTAGAGTTAGACCCGAGTTTCTCATTTGGATGAACTAGATCAAAAATATATCATTTTGAACATCCCAGGTTTAAAGATTACTAAAGTTAGACTTGAGTTTCTCATTTTGATGAATTGGATAAGAAATATATCAGTTTCGAACATCGCAGGTTCAAAGATTACTAGAGTTAGACCTGAGTTTCTCATTTGGATGAATCAATCGAAAGATATCGGTATTGAACATCCCAGTTCAAAGATTACTAGAGTTAGACTCGAGTTTCTCATTTGGACGAACTGGAGAAGAAATATATCACTTTCGCATATCGCAGGTTCAAATATTACAACAGTTAGACTTGAGTTTCTCGATTGGATGAACTGGATCGGTATATATTTATATTGAACATCCCGGGTTCAAAGATTACTAGAGTTAGACCCGAAGTTTCTCATTTGGATGAACTGATCGAATATATCGATTGAACATCCCGTGTTCAAAGATTACTAGAGTTAGACCCGAGTTTCTCATTTGGATGAATGATCGTAAATATATCGATTGAACATCCCAGGTACAAATATTACCAGAGTTAGCCCCGAGTTTCTCATTTGGATGAATTGGAGAAGAAATATATCAGTTTCGAACATCGCAGGTTCAAAGATTACTAGAGTTATACCTGAGTTTGTCATTTGGACAAACCAGAGAAGAAATATATCAGTTTTGAACATGCCAGGTTCAAAGATTACTAGAGTTAGATCCGAGTTTTACATTTGGATGAATCGATCAAATATATCTTTTTGAACATCCCGTGTTCAAATATTACTAGAGTTAGACCCGAGTTTCTCATTTGGATGAACTGAGAAGAAATATATCAGTTTCGAACATCCTAGGTTCAAAGATAACTAGAGTTAGAACTGAGTTTCTCATTTGGATGAACTGGATCAGAAAGATATCAGTATTGAACATCCCAGGTTCAAAGATTACTAGAGTTAGACATGAGTTTCTCATTTGGACGAACTGGAGAAGAAATATATCACTTTCGAATATCACATGTTCAAATATTAATAGAGTAAGACCTGAGTTTCTCATTTGGATGAACTGGATCAGGAATATATCAAGATTGAACATCCCGAGTTCAAAGATTACTAGAGTTAGACCGAAGTTTCTCATTTGGATGAATTGGAGAAGAAATATATCGTTTTCAACATCGCGAGTTCAAAGATTACTAGAGTTATACCTGAGTTTGTCATTTGGACAAACTAGAGAAGAAATATATCAGTTTTGAACATGCCAGGTTCAAAGATTACTAGAGTTAGATCCGAGTTTTACATTAGGATGAACTGGATCCGAAATATATCTTTTTTGAACATCCCAGGTTCAAATATTACTAGAGTTAGACCCGAGTTTCTCATTTTGATGAACTGGAGAAGAAATATATCAGTTTCGAACATCGCAGGATCAAAGATTACTAGAGTTAGACATCGCAGGATCAAAGATTACTAGAGTTAGACTTGAGTTTCTCATTTGGATGAACTGAATCAGAAATATATCAGTATTGAACATCCCAGGTACAAAGATTACCAGAGTTAGCCCCGAGTTTCTCATTTGGATGAATTGGAGAAGAAATATATCAGTATTGAACATCCCAGGTTCAAAGATTACTAGAGTTAGACCTGAGTTTCTCATTTGGACGAACTGGAGAAGAAATATATCACTTTCGCATATCGCAGTTCAAATATTACTAGAGTTAGACACGAGTTTCTCATTTGGATGAACTGGATCGAGGTATATATTTATATTGAACATCCCGTGTTCAAAGATTACTAGAGTTAGACCCGAGTTTCTCATTTGGATGAACTGGATCAGGAATATATCAGTATTGAACATCCCAGGTTCAAAGATTACTAGAGTTAGACCCGAGTTTCTCATTTGGATGAACTGGATCAGAAATATATCAGTATTGAACATCCCAGGTACAAATATTACCAGAGTTAGCCCCGAGTTTCTCATTTGGATGAATTGGAGAAGAAATATATCAGTTTCGAACATCGCAGGTTCAAAGATTACTAGAGTTATACCTGAGATTGTCATTTGGACAAACTAGAGAAGAAATATATCAGCTTTGAACATGCCGGGTTCAAAGATTACTAGAGTTAGATCCGAGTTTTATATTTGGATGAATCGGATCGTAAATATATCTTTTTGAACATCCCGTGTTCAAATATTACTAGAGTTAGACCCGAGTTTCTCATTTGGATGAACTGAGAAGAAATATATCGGTTTTCGAACATCCTAGGTTCAAAGATAACTAGAGTTAGAACGAGTTTCTCATTTGGATGAACTGGATCGAAAAGATATCGGTATTGAACATCCCAGTTCAAAGATTACTAGAGTTAGACATGAGTTTCTCATTTGGACGAACTGGAGAAGAAATATATCACTTTCGAATATCACAGGTTCAAATATTAATAGAGTAAGACCTGAGTTTCTCATTTGGATGAACTGGATCAGGAATATATCAGTATTGAACATCCCTGGTTCAAAGATTACTAGAGTTAGACCGAGTTTCTCATTTGGATGAATTGGAGAAGAAATATATCAATTTCGAACATCGCAGGTTCAAAGATTACTAGAGTTATACCTGAGTTTGTCATTTGGACAAACTAGAGAAGAAATATATCAGTTTTGAACATGCCAGGTTCAAAGATTACTAGAGTTAGATCCGCGTTTTACATTAGGATGAACTGGATCAGAAATATATCTTTTTTGAACATCCCAGGTTCAAATATTACTAGAGTTAGACCCGAGTTTCTCATTTTGATGAACTGGAGAAGAAATATATCAGTTTCGAACATCGCAGGATCAAAGATTACTAGAGTTAGACTTGAGTTTCTCATTTGGATGAACTGAATCAGAAATATATCAGTATTGAACATCCCAGGTACAAAGATTACCAGAGTTAGCCCCGAGTTTCTCATTTGGATGAATTGGAGAAGAAATATATCAGTATTGAACATCCCAGGTACAAAGATTACCAGAGTTAGCCCCGAGTTTCTCATTTGGATGAATTGGAGAAGAAATATATCAGTTTTGAACATGCCAGGTTCAAAGATTACTAGAGTTAGATCCGAGTTTTACATTTGGATGAACTGGATCAGAAATATATCTTTTTTGAACATCCCAGGTTCAAATATTACTAGAGTTAGACCCGAGTTTCTCATTTGGATGAACTGGAGAAGAAATATATCAGTTTCGAACATCCTAGGTTCAAAGATAACTAGAGTTAGAACTGAGTTTCTCATTTGGATGAACTGATCAGAAAGATATCAAAGATTGAAACATCCCGAGGTTCAAAGATTACTAGAGTTACACATGAGTTTCTCATTTGGACGAACTGGAGAAGAAATATATCACTTTCGAATATCACATGTTCAAATATTAATAGAGTAAGACCTGAGTTTCTCATTTGGATGAACTGGATCAGGAATATATCAGTATTGAACATCCCGGGTTCAAAGATTACTAGAGTTAGACCCGAGTTTCTCATTTGGATGAACTGGATCAGAAATATATCAGATTCGAACATCCCAGGTTCAAAGATTACTAGAGTTAAATTTGACTCTGTCGTTCGGATGAACTGGATCAAAAATATATCAGTTTTCAACATCATAGGTTCAAATATTACTAGAGTTAGACCTGAGTTTCTAATTTGTACGAACTGGAGAAGAAATATATCAGTTTCGAACATCGCAGGTTCTAAGATTACTAGATTTAGACCCGAGTTTCTCATTTGGATGAACTAGAGAAGAAATATATCAATTTCGAACATCATAGGTTCAAAGATTACAAGAGTTAGACATGAGTTTCTCATTTGGATGAACTGAAGAAGAAATATATCAGTTTCGAACATCGCAGGTTCAAAGATTACTAGAGTTATACCTGAGTTTATCATTTGGACGAACTGGAGAAAAAATATATCAATTTTGAACATCCCAGGTTCAAAGATTACTAGAGTTAGACCCGAGTTTCTCATTTGGATGAACTGGAGAAGAAATATATCAGTTTTGAACATCCCAGGTTCAAAGATTACTAGAGTTATAACAGAGTTTCTCATTTGGATGAACTGGATCAGAAAGATATCAGTATTGAACATCCCAGGTTCAAAGATTACTAGAGTTAGACATGAGTTTCTCATTTGGACGAACTGAAGAAGAAATATATCACTTTCGAATATCGCAGGTTCAAATATTACTAGAGTTAGACCTGAGTTTCTCATTTGGATGAACTGGATCAAGAATATATCAGTTTTGAATATCCCAGGTTCAAAGATTACTAGAGTTAGACCTGAGTTTCTCATTTGGATGAACTGGAGAAGAAATATATCATTTTCGAACATCGCAGGTTCAAAGATTGCTAGAGTTAGACCTGAGTTTCTCATTGGACGAACTGGAGAAGAAATATATCCTTTTGGAACATCCCAGGTTTAAAGATTACTAGAGTTAGACCTGAGTTTCTCATTTAGACGAACTGGAGAAGAAATATATCAGTTTCGAACATCGCAGGTTCAATGATTACTAGAGTTAGATCTGAGTTTCTCATTTAGATGAACAAGAGAAGAAATATATTAGTTTCGAACATCTCAGGTTCAAAGATTACTAGAGTTAGACCTGAATTTCTCATTCGGATGAATTGAATATGGATTATAGCTAGATTTTTTTGATGTATAAAATTCCATCTAGACGATTATTTTCTAAAATTATAATTCCGAACTCCGATTAGTAAATATTTATCCTCCGAATTATGGAAACTGAAAATAAAATAAATTATTTTCCAAATAAAAAAAAGTTTTTCCAGATTGAAAAAATAAAAAATATATTAGGGACAAAAATCTTTTTTCTTTTTTCTTTTTTTTTTAAGCATGAAAATAAATACGGGAAAATTTTATAAAATTATTAAAATAAATAAAATGACATGAGTCATTTGTAGCCACAAGATTTTGTCGAGTTTTGAGAAACCGATGGATATGCAAACGTGTTACAAGATTAAAAAGAGATAGGAAACCGAAATCTAAAAGAAAAACTCGTAAGTATCAAAACCTTCTTCTTTCCTTAGAACTTTTCCCCCTCCCCGCTTCAATTTGCCGCTCCTTTCCCCCTCCCAAATCTGTCAAATCACCAGAAACAGATTCAAAATCGTTTAAATCTATTGTTAGTCAGTTCCCCCCAATTTACCGTCTAATTCTCTATTTAAGAGAGTATGATACTCCTGCTCATTATTTCAGATGAACTTAAGACAAAATATATCAGACTTAAACATCACAGGTTAAAAGATTACTACAGTTAGACCCGACTTTATCATTCGGATGAACTGAAGACGAAATATATCAGATTTAAACATCACAAGTTAAAAGATTACTACAGTTAGACCTGAGTTTCTCATTCGGATGAACTGAAGACGAAATATATCAGAACTGAACATCAAAGGTTCAAAGATTACCAGAGTTAGACCTGAGTTTCTCGTTCGGATGAACTGAAGACGAAATATATCAGAATTGAACATATTACCATTATTGGAAAAAAGTGGAATAAATATTATGGAGGCAGTGAAAATAACCATACTACCCTTATCGGAAATAAGTAAAGTAATTGTTACTAAATGTGAAAATGTCCATATTACCCTTATTAGAAAAAGTGCAATAAATATTATGGAGACTGTGAAAATGACCATACTACCCTTATTGGAAATAAGTAAAGTAAATGTTACAGACTGTGAAAATGACCATATTACCCTTATTGGAAAAAGTACAATAAATATTATGGAGACTATGAAAATGACCATACTACCCTTATCGGAAATAAGTAAAGTAATTCTTACAAACTGTGAAAATGACCATATTACCCTTATTGGAAAAAAGTGCAATAAATATTATAGAGAATGTGAAAATTACCAGACTACCCTTATTGAAAATAAGTAAAATAAATATTACAGACTGTGAAAATGACCATTTTACCCTTGTTGGAAATAAGTGCAATAAATATTATGGAGACTGTGAAAATGACCATACAACCCTTATCGGAAATAAATAAAGTAATTCTTACCGACTATGAAAATGACCATATTACCCTTATTGGAAAAAGTGCAATAAATATTATGGAGACTGTGAAAATGACCAGACTACCCTTATTGCAATAAATATTATGGAGACTGTGAAAATAAGTGAAGTAAAACTGTGAAAATGACCACATTACCCTTGTTGGAAATAAGTGCAATAAATATTATGGAGACTGTGAAAATGACCATACTACCCTTATCGGAAATAAGTAAAGTAATTCTTACAGACTGTGAAAATGAACATATTACCCTTACTAGAAATTAGTGCAATAAATATTATGGAGACTGTGAAAATGACCAAATTACCCTTATTGGAAATAAATAAAGTAAATATTACTGACTGTGAAAATGACCATATTACCCTTGTTGGAAATAAGTGCAATAAATATTATGGAGACTGTGAAAATAACCATACTACCCTTATCGAAAATAAGTAAAGTAAATATTATAGACTGTGAAAATGACCATATAACCCTTATTGGAAATAAGTCAATAACAATTATGGAGACTGTGAAAATGATCAAACTACCCTTGTTGAAAATAAGTAAAGCAAATATTACATACTGTGAAAATGACCATATTACCTTTGTTGGAAATAAGTGCAATAAATATTATGGAGACTGTGAAAATTACCAAACTACCCTTATTGTAAATATTACAGACTGTAAAATGACCATATTGCCCTTATTGGAAAAAAAAGTGCAATAAATATTATGGAGACCGTGAAAATGACCAAACTACCCTTATCGGAAATAAGTAAAGTAATTCTTACACTGTGAAAATGACCATATTACCCTTATCAGAAATTAGTGCAATAAATATTATGGTCATTTTCCATTCTCCATAATATTTATTTTCGATAAGGATAGTCTGGTCATTTTCACAGTCTCCATAATATTTATTGCGCTTATTTCCAGTAAGGGTAATATGGTCATTTTCAAAGTGTGCAGTATTTATTTTACTTATTTTCAATAAGGGTAGTCTGGTTATTTTCACAGTCAACGTGGTATTTATTCCACTTATTTCCAACAAGGGTAATATGGTCATTTTCACAATCAGAAATATTTACTTTATGTATTTTCAATAAGGGTAGTTTGGTCATTTTCACAGTTTTCATAATATTTATTGCACTTATTTCCAACAAAGGTAATATGGTCATTTTCACAGTATGTAATATTTACTTTACTTATTTTTAATAAGAATAGTTTGATCATTTTCACAGTCTCCATAATATTTATTGCACTTATTTCCAACAAAGGTAATATGGTCATTTTCACAGTATGTAATATTTACTTTATTTATTTTCGATAAGGTAGTCTGGTCGGTTTCACAGTCTCCATAATATTTATTGCACTTATTTCCAACAAGGGTAATATGGTCATTTTTACTGTCCGTAATATTTGCTTTACTTATTTTCATAAGGGTAGTCTGGTTATTTCACAGTCTATATAATATTTTATTGCATTTATTTCTGGTAAGGGTAATATGGTCATTTTCACAATTTGTAATATTTACTTTATTTATTTCTGATAAGGATAGTCTGGTCATTTTTATACTCTCCAGAATATTTATTACACTTATTTCCGGTAAGGGTAATATGGTCATTTTTACAGTTCGTAATATTTACCCTACCTATTTCCGATAAGGGTAGTCTGGTCATTTTCACAGTCTCCATAATATTTATTCCACTTATTTCCAACAAGGGTAATATGGTCATTTTCACAATCGATAATATATACTTTACTTATTTCCGATAAGGGTAGTATGATCATTTTCACAGTCTCCATAATATTTATGACACTTATTTCCAATAAGGGTAATATGGTCATTTTCACTGTATGCAATATTTACTTTATTTATTTTCAACAAGGGTAGTTCGGTCATTTTCACAGTTTCCATAATATTTATTGCACTTATTTCCAACAAGGGTAATATGGTCATTTTTACAGTCTGTAATATTTGCTTTACTTATTTTCAATAAGGGTAGTTTGGTCATTTTCACAGTGTCTCCATAATATTTATTACACTTATTTTCCAACAAGGTAATATGGTTATTTTCACAGTATGTAATATTTACTTTATTTATTTTCAATAAGGGTAGTTTGGTCATTTTCACAGTCTCCATAATATCTATTGGACTTATTTTCAATAAGGGTAATATGGTAATTTTCACAGTCTGTAATATTTACTTTACTTATTTTCGATATGGGTAGTCTGGTCATTTTCACAGTCTTCATAATGTTTATTGCACTTTTTTCAATAAGGGTAATATGGTCATTTTCACAGTCTATAATATTTACTTTATTTATTTTCAATAACGGTAGTTTGGTCATTTTCACAGTCTCCATAATATTTATTGCACTTATTTCTAATAAGAGTAATATGGTAATTTCATAGTCTGTAAGAATTACTTTACTTTTTTCCGATAAGGGTAGTATGGTCATTTTCACAGTCTCCATAATATTTATCGCACTTATTTCCGGTAAGGGTGATATGGTCATTTTCAAAGTGTGTTGTATTTACTTTACTTATTTTCGATAAGGGTTGTCTGGTCATTTTCACAGTCTCCATAATATTTATTGCACTTATTTCCAATAATGGTAATATGGTCATTTTCACAGTCCGTAATATTTACTTTATTTTTTTTTCAATAAGGGTATTCTGGTCATTTTCAAAGTCTCCAGAATATTTATTGCACTTATTTCCAATAAGAGTAATATGGTCATTTTCACAGTTTTCGAAATTTTTATTGCACTTATCCGGTAAGGGTAGTCTGGTCATTTTCACAGTCTTCGGAAGAAGTAGATATTTTTGTTGTGGTTTTGTCGACAAAATCGAGAGAAAAGGTTGGTATTTGTCCAAGTCAAATTTCCTACAAAGTCATGACTTGTTGACTTGGTCTTGATCCTGTTTTATAATATTAAGAAAATAAAAAAAAATAAAAAAAAAATCAATATTGATTTTTAGAAATTAAATAAAATTGTTATTTTGTATAAATGTTGCGAAAGTAGTGACAAGTAAAATCCTAAGTGTTACTAATTTGGGGTTGTTTTAGATGTGGTGAAATTCTTGGGTGGAAACATCATTTTAGATTATAATTGTGATTGTCTGGATAATTGTCAACAAATATTATTGTTACTAACAAAAAAATTTAATAATCCTAATCTTTATCACGAATACAAAATTTAACAACAGTTATAATTGTTGCAGGACTTATCACAGGTGTATCAGTGACTGAAAAATAAACTGTGACAGGTTACACTGTGAGAAAATCCTGGTTTTGGTGTACTGAAACTACCATTTACTTTGTCGTCTCATTGCAGGACTAAACCTCTAGAATTACTTCATCTTGATCTTTGGGGTCCTAGTCCTGTCATTTCTATTTCAGGATTTAGATATTATGTCAACATTGTGGATGACTATTCTAAATTCTGCTGGATATTCCCTTTGTAAGACAAGTCAGACTTCAAAAAGTTTTTTTTTTTCAATTTGAGCTTCAAATTGAAAATAAATTGCAGTCTAAAACTGTGGTTATTAGAACTGATGGTGGAGGTGAATTTCTCAACAAGGAACTTTCTTATTTTCTTACTGATTCAGGTATTCTTCATGAAATTTCTTGTCCACACACAACTAAACAGAATGGTGTTGCAGAATCCAAGCATAGACATCTTGTTGATGTTGGTAGAACATTTTTACTTCAGTTTGGTATTTCTTCTTCTTTTGGGGTTAAAGCATTTACTACTGCTAATTACACTATCAATAGACTTCCAACAAGGTCCATTCAGTTTAAATCTCCATTTGAGATGCTATATCAAAGGAAACCTGATTATACATATCTCAGAACCATTGGATGCTTATGCTTTCCCTGGCCAAGACCTTACACCAAACACAAACTTGAATCCAGAAGTTCTTCTTGCATTTTTATTCGTTATAATAATCATCATAAGGGCTATAGATGCATTGACATCTCCACTGGCAAAGTGTATGTTTCAAGACATGTTGTTTTTCAGGAATCTGTTTTTTCCTCTTAAAATTACTTTGCCTCCACACCCTGTATTGGATCTTTCTATGAGCAATTAATGAAGTACCATCTGTTGTTCATACTATACCAACTGCACTCTCTTATGGTTTTCATGCTCCTTCACCTGAAGTTGTTACTGCATCAACTCCTCTCCCATTTGCAGCTGTTACTGCTCCAATTCCTGCAGTCTCCACTGAAGCTCCCTCACCACCTAATACTCATTAGATGATCACTAGGGGCAAAGCTGGTATTTTCAGGCCAAAAGTTTATTCCACTCAACATGCTCTATTTGCATCTCTACAATCACAACAACTACCTTTTATAACTACTTGTGTCAGTCAAGCTCAAAAGTGTCCCAAATGGAATACATCTTTAGTTGAAGAACATACTGCCCTTCAAGATGCGGGTACTTGGTCTCTGGTTCCTCCCCATCCTTCACAAAATGTTGCTGGTTGCAAATGGGTGTTCAAGATAAAACAAAATCCAGATGGTTCTATTGATAAATTTAAAGCTAGACTAGGGCAAAAGGATTTCATCAACAAGAAGGCTTGGATTACACTGAAACATTCAGTCCTGTAGATAAACCTACTACTATCAAGATTATCTTATCTTTAGCAGTCCATTTCAATCGGTCTATCTCTCAACTTGATGTCAGCAATGCATTCTTACATGGGGATCTCACAGAAGAGGTTTATATGGTTCAACGACCTGGATTTGTAGGCAAAGAACATCCTAATTATGTCTGCAAGCTTCACAAATATTTCTATGGCTTAAAGCAAGCCCGCAGGGCCTGATATGATAAATACTCAAAGTTCTGCTCTCTTATAATTTTAAACCTTCTGCTGCAGATTCTAGCTTGTTTGTTCAGAAACATCAGCACAAAATCACCAAAATTCTCATTTATGTTGATGATATCATTATTACTGGCATCTCAAGTTGTGAGGGTAAATTAGCCGATGGACACGTGTCAACATCTTAGGAGATGGATTCATGAGGAGATGATGAGATAGGAGAATCGAATCATGCTCTGAAAAGGTGAGTTCGTCTGAATCGAGACAACCTGCTACAACGTCACATGAATGACGTGTGTAAGGAGTAGTCTAATCTGCTCAGACGGTCAAGTCTAAAAAGAAGGACTGCATTTAATGAAGGATAAGAAAAGATGTGGACGAATCTACATCGTGACAGAAGGCTCGGACGATCTATACTACGACCCAGAGGTGATACATCACGAGGTTCTCTAAGGAAGAGCTACACGATGACGAGCATAGCGAGACAACTCGGGATGAGAACCAAGCAAGCCATCACGAGGGATTGTATATAACCCGTCCGAAGCAAAGAAGATGATGTACGATAGCCCCACCAGCTCGGCGATACGAGTCTAATTTTCCTATAAATACCAGCCCATGTAGAAGGAGATGGAAAACTTATGTATTATTAGATGGTCTTTCTACATAGAATTCCTGAGAGAGATCTAGATAGTGAAAGAGTGAGAAATATAAGTGATATTTGTAGCTCTTTCAAGGGTAAGACCTTATAATCACTAAAGAAAACATCTTATTTCCCGTGGATGTAGGTCTTCATGGCCGAACCACGTTATATGCTTGTGTTAATCTTTACTTTACATGCTCGTTTCATCTTGTTCATCTTTAATCTTGAAGGTTTTATTAGTTTATAGCCTTTAGATTTACTTGGGTGTAGTCATAAGAAAAGATGCAACTACATTTTTGCGCTAGAAACAAGGTGGTATGGATATCTATTCTACCTCCCTAGTAACAGCTTTATATTATCTTTATAATCTCCATGAGAGAAGTAGTTTTCATGCTACCGAGTAGAAATCTGTAAGGATTCTTGAGTAGAGCTCGGACTCAAAGATGATCTACACGATCTAGGAAGTCTATAAGACCCTCAAAATCAACAGATCTACATGTTTATCACTAATTTTCTTTAAGATTTCCCATATCTTCCTCAAGGCGCTCAGGAGAGTTGAATATCGGGGTGAAAACGGAGTTTTAAACACTTAGGCGCTCAAACGATCTTATCCATGAAAGAGCCGGGAAGAAAGTTTGGTCAGACTTCATAAGAGAGAATATCGCCTTATGAAAGTCGAAAAGACAAATTATTCATAATGTTCTTCATATTCAAAGGAACTCAAGATAATCCACAAACTTCTTCTTAGAAATCTAACTCTAAGTCAAGGGGAAGGGTTAATGAGTACATAATCATTCATCAAACTCAAAAGTTTGTCCCAAATCAAGAGTTTAAAGACATTGAGAAATATTACCTAAAATGGGAAGATATGCTCAATCGTCATTTCTTGGATTTTTCACAGTAAAGGTATGACGTGTAGGAGGAGGTATTTTTCTTGAAAATAGAGACAAACAAAACACATTTTTCCCATCACTAAAAATTTATGCAAATAGGGAATGTTTTGACATCTTCACATGTCTCCAAAATTTACTGAAAAGTCTTCATGTACTAAACTGTCTAGTATGAACTATGACTTAGCAATTACACATGACCTGCAAATCTAGGGTCCCACTTTTCTGAAAGAAGAGACAAGTGTTTATGGGTAAAAATCATTTCTGCCGATTTCGGTAAATTCGGTAGGTGAGTGAGAAACTGGTTCAAACCCTAAACAAATGTGCTGCACATGAGCACTTTATAGATTCAAGAGATCAATGCATGCAAGTCCGGCCTAAACCAAGAAATGACCGTTCCGGACTTGCTTCGGTCACAAAGTGGAGGAGAAGGGTTGATTTGGGGAGGGGAAGCAAAGAAAGGTGTTGAGACCAGAATACCCTGGGAGAGTAGTGTCTCGGCTTGTATCAGAAAGTGGAAGCTTCGGAAGCTTGCAAGAGATGAACGCTTTTTGGAGAGCTTGCAAAGTTGCCTTTTCTGAGAGTGTAGTATTTTTCTCCTGACCGAGACTTGTTGTCTAGTGAAAATAGGTAAGACCTATTTATACAAGTCGAGATTGAAACGTACCTTGGCCTCATGAAGGAAGAAAGTAAAGGGTGAAATAATGGGAGGAGGTGGTAACCGCATGGTGTTAATGGGTGAAAATGTTTTCACCAATATTTCCTCATTTATTTGACCGCTTTATTCCTTTTCACGCTTTCTTAATGTGAGCGTAGTGTACGATGCAAGTCATGACCGCCAAACCAAAACCCCTGGAAAGCATCCCCCAGTTTGTGTTGATGTCTCGAGTGTTGGTTGCATCTTGAGTGCAAGTGGTGCTGCTAGGGGCGCATGTGGCATGTGCCAATGGCATGTGCGGAATGCCTTTGTTGCGAGTTGCACCTCGAGCGCAAGTGGCAATGCCAGAGCTGCTAGTGGCATGTGTGGCATGTGCCAATGGCATGTGTGGAATGCCTTGTACGTTGAGTGTGAGTGGAAATGCGTAGAGCTGCTAGTGGCGCGTGTGGCATGTGCCAATGGCATGTGCGGAATGCCTTGGTAGTAAGTTGCATGGTTTTCGAGTTAGGCTACCAGCGTGGGTTTTGGCATGTGCCAATGGCGCGTACGGCCAAGTTGGCCTAGGTCGCACGACTTGCAAGTTAGGCTACCGGCATGCATTAGGGGCACGGCTAGGTGATGAAGGCTATTAGCGAGCGTGTTGGCATGTGCCAATAACATGCGTGGCCGTTAGGGCTGTGGCCTTGGTACGAAAAGCTACCAGCGAGCGTGTTGGCATGTGCCAATGGCATGCGTGGCCGTTAGGGTCGTGGCCTTGGTAGGAAAAGCTACCAGCGAGCGTGTTGGCATGTGCCAATGGCGTGCGTGGCCGTTAGGGACGTCGCCTTGGTAGGAAAAGCTACCAAATGAGCGTGTTGGCATGTGCCAATGGCACGCGTGTCCGTTAGGGCCGTGGCCTTGGTAGGAAAAGCTACTAGCAAGCGTGTTGGCATGTGCCAATGGCATGCGTGGCCGTTAGGGCCGTGGCCTTGGTAGGAAAAGCTACCAGCGAGCATGTTGCCGACTTGGCCTAGGTTGCATGGTTTTGTAAGCCTAGGCGCGGGCGTCATTTTGGCATGGCGTGGCTAGAGCCAAGGAAGAGTGCTTGGCTTGGCTTGACGTGACTAGCGTAGCTAGGGCCAAGGCAGAGTGCGTTTGGCATGGCGCAGTTAGCTCGGGCTAAATGTGGCTGGCATGATTTGCCATTGGCACGGCTAGCATGGTTGGCATGCTTTGGCGCGTTTGGCGTGGCTGGCATGATTTGACATTGGCACGGAGGTGCGACCAAAGCATGGTTGGCATGCTTTGGCGCGTTTGGCGTGGCTGGCATGATTTGCCATTGGCACGGAGGTGCGGCGAGCATGGTTGGCATGCTTTGGCGCGTTTGGCGTGGCTGGCATGATTTGCCATTGGCACAGAGGTGCGGCTAGCATGGTAGGCATGATTTGGCGCGTTTGGCGTGGCTGGCATGATTTGCCATTGGAACGGAGGTGCGGCTAGCATGGTTGGCATGCTTTGGCGCGTTTGGCGTGGCTGGCATGATTTGCCATTGGCACGGAGATGCGACTAGCATGGTTGGCATGCTTTGGCGCGTTTGGCGTGGCTGGCATGATTTGCCATTGGCACGGAGATGCGACTAGCATGGTTGGCATGCTTTGGCGCGTTTGGCGTGGCTGGCATGATTTGCCATTGGCACGGAGGTGCGGCTAGCATGGTTGGCATGCTTTGGAGCGTTTGGCGTGGCTGGCATGATTTGCCATTGGCACAGAGGGGAATTAGGGTTTTGTTCGTTGTAACCCTAATTTAAAAAAAAAATACCCCCTATTAAATACTAACTACATGCATTAAATGTCCTAATAAATGTGTCACTGGTGACATTGGCTTATTTTAGGGTTTTATGAGTTTACCCTTTGTTTAAAAACCACCATCAACATTAAGTCCTCTGCTTAGCTCGGAACAGGGGCTTTGTTGCGAGGTAAGCATAAGATGGTGACAAACTATCAACAGCAAACCGTAAAGAGAATTGAGGAGGCTCGTCTGACCTTTATAAATAGGATTTGGAATCCTTGCCTCTCGGCGCTTTTGCACAAATCGGAGGCTAGCACAATTGGTGGGGCCGGTGCAGCTTGGGCGACGTTGGGAAGTTGGCGTGAGTTGGGAAACTGAGCGTGCTAGCTGGTGGGACCGGCACAAGGTGTGGAAGTTGTGCGTGCTTGCAGGCGTGACTTGGGCGACTGAGCGTGCTAGATGGTGGGACCGGCGCAAGGTAGGGAAGCTGTGCGTGCTTGCAGGCGTGACTTGGGCAACTGAGCGTGCTAGCTGGTGGGACCGGCGCAAGGTAGGGAAGCTGAGCGTACTTGCTGGCGGGACCGGCGCAACTTGGGCGGCATTGGGAAGTTGGGCGTTCTTGTGAGCCCGCACGATTTTGGTAGAGGGAAATCCTTCCCTATTTCAGAATCTTCACGCCCATATATATATATAAAATCCCTTTCTCTCATCTTGCACCTTATTCCTTTCATCCTTTCCTACTAGCGGCAGTGTCACAAAGAAAAACCAGCTTCCAGGTATGTCTTCCAAAGATTTCTCTTGTTTCCTTTTATGTAGGTGTAAACCCTAAGAGTAGGCGTTTTTCTTTATATATTGCGCATATAATTTCTTGGCGTGTCTCTTGTAGAAAATATTGTATGTATTCAACCAAGGGAAATACTGCATATATTATTCGAACCCGTGGGAAGGTGCTCCATATATTATTTTGAACCCGAAGAAGGTTATTGCAGACGCACTTGAGCCCGTATAAAATACTGCGTATATAATTTTGAACCCCGAAGAAAATATCGCATGTGCGCTTGAACCCGTAGAGAATACGTACATGAATCCCGAAGAAGAATACTGTATATATGCTCCATATGACTTCGAACCCGCAGGAAATATTGCATATATGATTTTTCGGTCCTGAAAGAAATACTGCACGTGCAGTTTTGAACCCGTAGAAAAATGCTCCATATATAATTTTGAACCCGAAGAAGGATACTGTAGACACACTTGAACCCGTATAAAATACTGCGTATATAGTCTTGAACCCGAAGAAAATGCTGCGTATATAGTCTTGAACCCGAAGAAAATACTGCGTGTGTAGCTTTGAACCCGTAGAGAATACGCCCTCATTTTTTTTTGTATTTCGGGTTTTCCTTTTGTTAGGCGCGGTTATGTGTCAGGGAGATAATTTTGTTTTTTTTTTGTGTGCAGATATCTTGTTACTAAGTTTTTATTAAGAAATCCGACAAGATGTTACCTGAACAAAATTTCGCCTCATCGAAGGATGTCCATAATTCCAAACCAAACACGGATGATGAATTCTTCGCCAAAAAACTTGTATCTGCTCGGAAAAATCACCCAGGTTTCGTGCCAATTTTGTTAACCGGTGGTGAAGATGAAAAGAAGACACGTTTGGTTCGCCCAGAGAACACCATACGGTTCTGTCTTCATAAAGGGGTATATTCCTCTTCCAACATTGATTTCGGGGATGTGTCAAAGCCCATTGCGTTCTTTTGATAGATGGGTTGAGTTCATGGTGAGTAAGGAGCACATAAACACCAACCCGACTCGAGCGCAGATTATTGATGTCCGTGAGCTTCAGAAACCTCCGCATTAGGAAGGATATCCCTGCTTGGTTGCTTTCGTCTCCAGATGGTGTTCGGACACCCATACAATCATATGTAGATGGGGTGAGATAACTTTCTCCTTGGAGAGTGTGGCTCTCTTGCTGAATCTTCCTAGAATCGGGAATCTTAACATCCAATTATCTCGAAAGTGAGGTGAAGATGCGGGGATGACCTTGCCGTTAAGTTGGGAGATTACGCTCGAAAAGACTCCACTGCGAAGTCGAAGGATTCTTTGTCTGGAAAGAGGATGAAAGGTGCTTTTATAGCTGGTGGATGTCTCAATGGTTTCCTGGGACGAGCCGGAACCCGAATGGCAAAAGCAAGGATCTTCATGTTGCAAAGATTTTTGGCTCTCTCGGTTGTCTAGAGACATTTTTGATGACGGTTATGGCAAGAAGGAAATAAGACCGTAGTTGCTAGCGATTGCCGTGAAGTTAGCAAAAGGTGAAGTTCTTCCCATTGGCAAGCTATTCCTCGGTTCCTCGTATGTGCATCCTGGATCACCTAGTTGCGAACATGCGAGTTTCGAATGGTTTTATGAAAGTGAATTCATATGTGCACGTTGCTTTTCTCGCAAGTCCTGCTATGGGAGCACTTTGAGAAGTATGTTCAAACCGATGCCTTCGATTCCCGCGAGTTGGGGGTTCCCGAATTCTTCGATGGGTGAACAAAGCGCCCAAAGGTTGGCATGAGCTTGGTTAGTCTTCTTGACAAGTCGTATGAAATCGCCGCCCATGGGAGTCGGTCCATAGGTCGGTGACTCAAATTGACACCTTTGCTTCTGCTCCGATCATGTCTTTGTCTTCTGATGGCGATTTGAGCGTTGGTGAAAACTTGTTTATTCAAAGCTGCATGTCCGGTTATATGCCGTCTTTCTTCATGGGGTCTTTCCAGATAGGTGCCTACAATATCGACCGTGCTGCTCGTCACATGGGTTTCGATCAAGGGGTGCCTCTTGCTTACCAGCCGGTGATCCCTAAGGATTCATTGCGTGCCGCCCTTAATGACAGTGCCCTTGAGCCGGGTATCCGCCTTCCCTTCTTTCAAACGGGAAGATTAACTTCGACGACCTTCGTCTATAATGAGTTCTGGTGCGACGAGTTTATTATGATCCAAGATTTTGTGAATAACGTGGTGGAGAATGTTCGTTGTAAACCTTCCCCAGCAGTTTTGAAGAAGTATCCAATGTTGAGAGATCTCAAGCGAAAGTTGCCTAGCAACTCGGAAAGTCCCCAGGCCAAGGAACGGAGAACGAAGAATCGTGCTGTCGGGTTCCGGACGGTTTCAAAAGATCCTCCCACAGCTCTCGTGTCTTTCGCTTCTTCCAATAACTGGGTATGTGTCGCCTCTTCATTGGTTTGTCTCAAAACACGTGAATTTCTCAATGAAAACATGTGTCTTGTTTCCTCCAGGGCTTCAGTAGTGTCAATGCTTTCACCGCCTTGCACGTTGCCGGAGACGGCAATTTCTTCAAAGAATTCCAAAGAAGACCGAGCCTTCTCATAGCGATGATGAGTCGAGAAAGAAGAAAGTTCGACAAGTGAGAGTGATTCTCTGGCAAAGACTGGTTCTTTTTCGGGAAGTGGTTCGGTGAGTTTCGCGCTTCTTTTCTTTCTTCTTCTATTTCCTCTTTTGAAAAATGTCTAACTCAAGTTCGCAGGAGGAATCCAGTTCGGAGGAGGAATCCAGTTCGGAGGATGATTCTGGGGTAGAGCCACATGAAAACTTCCCTTTGGTGACCACCACTAGTGACTTGGAGATGGGCGTTAGCCAATTGCCGGGCACAGATGCGGTTCAAACGGTGGATGATTCTCTGATGGTTGATGCCGTAGACATGGAAGAAGACCCTCTGTGAGTCGTGAGGCCAGGTACAGGCGCCATTTTTGATCCCCCGTACTTGGTTCCTTATCCAGGTCATGTGTTTGGTTGGCGGCTTCAGCGCGTCTTCGGCTAAGCATGAGGCGTTGTACACCAGAATCCGGGAGAAGAACGGACATATGGCCACAACCAAGAAAGTCACTAGTCGATTTGCGCTGGTTAAGCGTGTGGAAGAGGCTTTATCTTCCATCGAGGATATGCGTGAGGTGACTGGTCACACTGCTTCAAGACGTTATTGCCGATCGGGAGCACCATCGCGACGTGTGCGTAGAAAAGGAGTTCAACACTTCGTGGTTTGTCGAAGGCCTTGCCGAGATCCAAAAGTTGAAAGATGCAAAAGAATCGAAAGCCTTTCCGCCGAGGAGATTGCACGACAGAGGTGGAACTCGAAAAGCTTTCCAAGATGTTGATTATGAAGAGAGCGGCTCTTGAAGATGCAAAGTTGACTTTCTCCAAGAAGAGCAGACTTCATTGGATGATTTTCCTTGAATGTTTCTCTCCGTTAAACGCTCATTTAGGTTCTTCTTCTCTTTTTTTTTTTTGAAAGACATATTGGATGTCTGGTTCAAAGTTTGACCGGTTTTGGTAGACAGCTGGTAGCTTTTGAGGATATTGGATTATTTCTGGGATGAATGGTTTTGATAATATGACTCTGATTATGTCTTGGGAAAGGAATATTGCCTTTATGTAAGTGTGTGCTAGCAATAGGCACAAGACGCAGTAGTATGACGGTTTTATTAAGAACCTAAAAACAGAGCGTATATCTTGCCCAATATAAATTTACTCACTTGCAAACACGCCCCTCTCCAAGTAAAAGGCGGCTTTGCTGGTAGCATCGCCAGTTAGTCCCCAATTGCTAGTAGCGTCTTCAGCGAGTCCCCAGTTTTCTGGTGTAGTTTTTAACAACTGATAACCGGGTTGCCTGGCAGTTGAGTCGGACTGAGTCGCCTTCCCCTACCATCTTGACATCTGGGTAGAAGAACGAGATTGACAGTCTGACATTGTAGCCGATAGATCAATCCTCCCGCTGTGGTCGCCAATTTTTTATGGGTAAATGTGACTGGCATGATTTTCCATTGGCACGGAGGTGCGACTAGCATGGTTGGCATGCTTTTGCGCGTTTGGCGTGGCTGGCATGATTTGCCATTGGCACGGAGGTGAGGCTAGCATGGTTGGCATGCTTTGGCGCGTTTGGCGTGGCTGGCATGATTTGCCATTGGCACGGAGGTGCGGATAGCATGGTTGGCATGCTTTGGCGCGTTTGGCGTGGCTGGCATGATTTTCCATTGGCACGGAGGTGCGTCTAGCATGGTTGGCATGCTTTGGCGCGTTTGGCGTGGCTGGCATGATTTTCCATTGGCACGGAGGGGAATTAGGGTTTTGTTCGTTGAAACCCTAATTTGAAAAAAAATACACCCTATTAAATATTGACTACATGCATTAAATGTCCTAATAAATGTGTCACTGGTGACATTAGGTTATTTTAGGGTTTTACGAGTTTACCCTTTGTTTAAAAACCACCATCAACAACAGGTTAAGTATTATTGCATATATCGCAGGTAAGGCGATAGTGACGAGACGATATGCTCGCACGAGCTAAGATGAAAACGGTGGAGCCCAGCCAGAGGGACTAGACGACATGGAGCCGGGCGAAACCATGCAAAATGATATACGCCCAGGAGGGGGGCAACCCGATAATCAATATCGTAAAGGATTAACTGATAATTATAGCTCCGAACAAGAGGGAAACCCTTTCGAGAGGCAAGATGATGTACATCTAACTCAACCAGGAGGGTTGAATCATTTGCCAAGGCAAATAGTGAACAGTGAGGCCAAGAAGGAAAATCCTTGTACCCTCGGCAATGCCAAGACTACTATCACAGCCATTATGAGGCACAAGATGCTTAGAATGAGAGAATGAAGAAACTAGAAAGACGTAACAAGAGGTTAGAAGCCGCGGGCTCAAACACAAAACAAAGAAAAAGGTGCCACTCGCTACTATTGAGGAGATCCCCGAGGAGGAGAATCCTTTCGAAAACTTGCAAGACGACGAGCGAGTCCTTATCCCTGATACCTCGAACTAGGAGCTAGCGAATCGCTTTCCCAGGGGAAGCCGAGGCGTTCTAGACCAGGAGGACAACCCATCTGAAGGATCGTCAGGCGTCGATACAAAGCATAGATGAGAAAATAATATAGGCGATGAAATTAAAAATAATCACGAGGCCGAGAACCTCGCATCCACGAACCACAAACGAGGGGAGACCTCAAAGATGACTTGTTCCAAGATTGTATCATATGCTGAACAATCAGACGAGGATTCTAGGAGATCAAGATATCGTCGTCATGAAATTTCTTTCTCACCCGAGAGAGCCCAGGAAAGAAGGAAGAAGGCCGAAAAAAGACATAACGATGATCAATTACAAGCCCGACTCTGCCATCTCGAAGCAATGTGCAGAGAGGCCATATCTAGGAAAGAAAGCAAGAATTGGCGGAAGTAGTAGTACAAGAGGCTGGAAAATCTCCCCTGTCGGAGAATCTATTGGCCCTACCATTTCCAAGGAAATGCTCGCTTCCAACATTCACCGCTCCCTTCATCGGTAACGACGATATAATAGAGCACCTCCAGTCATACTGAATGACACTAAACCAGTGGAATCAATACGACGTAGTAATGTGTAGGTTCTTTCCCACTAGTCTAAAAGATGAAGCCCTAATGTGGTTCAATAACTTACCAAAGGCGTCGGATAAGTCATTTGACCACCTATCAGAATTGTTCCTAGAAACATACATACATAACATCCGAGTTAATCCATAGATCGACATGCTGTTCCAATTAGCTTGAGGGCCAAATGAGTCGCTCCGATCGCTAGTAACTCGCTGGAGAAAATTTTGCGCCGAGATCGGAAGAGTCCCTAAGACCTATGCGATCTTGGGATTCAAAAACAGTCTAAGAAAGACAGGTCTCATATTTTTCCACATGTACGAAACCATGCCACCCAATCTAGGAAAATTGAGAGAATTACAAGAGGACTACATGGCCCTTGAAGAACTCCAAGATGGTACTTATGACAAATTGGTAAAAGGAAACAGTAGAGGAGCAAATGTGGTGGAGCCACATAACCCTCAGGCGCCATCTCAAGGAGCAAGGCGATCCAACAACGGATCCACCCAGTTCGATAAACATCGGAATGGAGGATGGAAATGGTGATACCAAGCCCAACAAAAGAAAGTAAAATTTGTAGACCCGTCTACACGAAGTTAAACACTCCCATATCCGAGATCCTTAAGAAGATCGACGGAAAATACAAGATTACCTATCCATGGAACAGAGGACAACAGCCCGAGAAGGCCAAAAATATAACTGATTTTTGTGAATTTCACCAATTTCATAGTCACACGACAGACTCGTGCAGAGACTTGAAGAAAATGCTGAAGGATATGATCGATGAAGGCAAGCTTCAGGAGTACATCGCGCAACCAGCGATTCAACCAGTCGCAGGTGCACCTGTGCATCGGGTAGAAATTCCTCGCGAAACACAATACTTGGGATGCAATACGATATCCCACTCAGCTATCACAGCTCCCGTACCTGAAGGAAATAAGAATGACGATTTCACAAATGCAACTTCGAAGGTTACAAAGTTTTCAGCGTATAAATTGAACCTCCCATGCAGGAGTGGATGAAAATACCTATTAGTTTCTCAGCCTCTGAGGCACCTGATAGAGGACGAAACCACAACGATCCAATGGTGGTTACGATGGCTATCACACTCCCTGAACGCGAGGGAGAAGAAGAAAAGCCTAAGGTATTTCCTTGGGCCATGCCAAAAATACTCATATACGGAGGGAGTTCGGTCGAAATCCTATTTTATGAAACATTCAAACAGATGGGTCGTAGAGACGAGTGCCTAATACCATCAACCTACAATATATTTAACTTCAATGGCTCATCAACTCTCCCAAGGGGCGAGGTCACCCTAGAAATTTGGGTAGGTAAAATCCTCACTCTAACTACTTTCTGTGTAGTAGATGTACTTTCCCCCTACACGGCTATTGTCGGACAATCCTGGGTCCACGAGATCAAGGGAGTTGCTTCGACCTACCATCAGAGGTTAAGGTTCCTAATACCTTACGAGATCGCAGAGATCGTTGGAGACTATGGCGAGGCCAAATACTGTTACAACATGGACGTACAAAACGGTGAGAACAGAGTAAACTCCCATAAGGCGCAGAAAAGAAGGTCTAAGGACGCTAACGGCCAAGCCGAGACCCACGATTACATAACAATAGAAAGCGAAGCCCGGCGCTCGAACGTTGCTCCATCCTTGGAAACTATCAAATCTCGGACTCGTCTACGGAATCTTTGTAGCAATCACAGAAACTCTCCGAAATTGGAGATCATGAGTCCAGCTTCCACTCAGAAGTTGACACCCCCTTGATAAAAAGAAGGAGAAGAAACTGGTACGAGTGCTTACAAAACACTCTAATTCCTTCACACGCCATGCAGAAGGTATGATTAAAAGAAATTCACAAGTTTATTGTGATTGCTTGAGAACAAATTTTGAGCATAGTCCTACGACGCAAAAGGTGCGAATATCTCCCCCTAATATTGATCAACTTATAGAAGCATCAACCGGATGTGAACTATCATCCCTGATGGACCTATACTCGCGGGTTATAACATCCTAGGACAAGGGAAGAAATCCTTAACTCACAAAACCAGGTTCCAAGGACTCTCCTGGCTACGCACGAACAAAGATTCGAAGCAGACGACAAAACTATGCTTAAAACATCAAGAACCTAGGCATATCACCTCAGTAGGTTTGGAATCTGTCCCCCCTTGGCCATTGGCCAAATGGGGAATTGACATCGTTGGACCCTTACGAGCTGGAACAAGACAAAGAATATACTCAATCCTTAACAAGGATTACCACACGAGATGGGTAGAGGCCTCAGCCCTTGGACGTGTCAAAGACGACAAGGACCTCAAAGATCTCTCTGAACATATCATGTATCATTTAAATTCCCCGACTCTCATCCCATCAATTCATGAGACCCATCCCCGAAGGGAACATATTGATCTCTTCTCTAACTCCTCCAAAGGCAGGGAAAGGAAGTATACACCCATCTATCTCGAAAGCTACGGTCATAAAAAGGTCACCAACAAGACCACCACTGACATAATCAGAAAGAAACTAGATGGAGATAAGTCTAACTGGTGTACCCGGTTATACAATATTCTATGGAGCCATCGAACCACCCAAAGAGAAGCAGCAGGGACGACCCCCTTCACTCTTTTCCAAGAAGCAGAGACGATGATATCAGTAACTCAAACCAAGATTCGAGATAAGAACTCCACCTCGAGCATCATGCTCGCTAAGATAGACGATCTTGAGGAGAACCAAGAAAAACCTCCCCAGATAACAGGGGATTACCATTGGAGAAAAACCCCAAAACGTAATCGACATGACCATAAGAGACAATTTAGCCCAGGAGATAAAGTTTGGCGCGAGATCCCGCCATACCAGCGCGAGTCAGGAAATTTGCTCCCATCTGGGAAGGACCACTTATAGTCATCGCTAAGGAAGGTGACGGGCATACAGATTGCTCAAACCCAATGGGGAAGAACTAGAGCGCCCCTGGAACATGAAATACCTCAAGCAATACAACGCTTAAATAGCTTATCACTTAGGAAGATAACTTATGAAAATGAGACTCGAATCCCTACTTGTAAAAGGTCATGATACCTTACCTGAATGTACTAAGGGCTTATAAACCCTCTTTTGAGAATAATAAAACTACTCGTTTTGTGTGTTCACTTCATTTACTTTGATTGTTTAGTTTATTTTTTCCTCGCAATTTTTTGCTTTCATTTTTTATTTACTTTAATTTTTTGCTTTTCTTGCACTTGCATATAGCATAATCATACCATACATGCATTATAATGAAAACCCATCAAGATCATGGCACGGTGCTAGCCACACCTTCAATTCTACAATGAATGATATGGGTAAAATACCTAAGTTGCCCGAGACAGATACATACCTAGGCAATGCCATCTATCCCACTGAAGCAAGATGAATCGGGCGACACCTTAAGCTACCTAAGACAGACATAGACCTAAGGTAATGCCATCACGATCACGAATCGGATGATTTCCTGCCATAACAGGAGATATCCAGAATCAAGGTACTTACCTTTGGCTAAGGCAAGAATCACTTGACCGAGATATTGCCCTCCAAAATAATGACAAAACAAGCAAGTGACTTACACAATTGATCACTTAAATAATGGGGCAAGTGTAACCTAAAACTGGGCAATATTAAAAAAACCGAGCCCATGAAGGCATCAACACACAGGAGAGAAGGAAAATGTGCCATACTCAACATCCAACACCGTAAGAGATGACATATCCAATTAATAAACTGATCATTCCTTGGCTTTGTCACCCATGCACATAATCTTCCCGGAGCCACCAAAGATCAACATATCATATGACATAATTTAACAAAGGAAATTTTCATCCATATGAACAATCACTTCAATAGAAAGTATCATTTCCTCTCACAGATGAGGATTTACCAAAGTATGAGTAGCAAAATAATGCCTCCAGCACAAAAGAGGACTTGGTTAGCACACTAAATAATCCAAACAATTAAAATATTGCCTCGCAACGAGAACGAGGACTTACAAAACAGTGTCTTTTTACACATCACACTATGAAATTCAAAAACCAAAAGGAGATCACAAAAAGATTCTTAAAAGGCAAAGTTTATGCGAACCAGAGAACCAACGAACTTAAGCCTGGCCACCATCGGTAGCACCCTGATCGGTTTCCATCCGATCCTCGCCCTCAACAGCATCTGGAGAAACTTGCTAGAACGCGTGCTCAATAGGCGAAGGCTGAATTGCAACATTAGCAGCAGCAACTGCTGCGACTCGTTGACGCTCATGAAGGACGTCGGCTTTGCACGGCTTGGTCATCATAGCTTTATACTCCACATGGAGGTTGCTCAACTTCTCATTCTTGTCAGCACGTTTAGCCTCCAGCTCATCCTCATGGTGATTCACCAATTCATTGAGCTCCTCATCAAGGCTCCGCCTTGCTGTTCTCTCTTCCTCCAACTGCCTCTCAACTCCCCATTGCGCTTACGAGCCTCTGCAAGATAAACAAACGGAGACAATCGGTTTGAAGACAAATACCACAAGAAGGGAATACACAAAATCAACATTAAAGCAACCTTCATGTTCAATTAAAACAACAACCAAGTCCTGCTCTAATTGAATCGTTTGAGTATCTAAAGCAGTAATTTGCTCTTCAGTAGGAGTTATGCCTGCATCACCGGCCGGGCGTGATATCATATGTCTATCACGTTCCCTTTCAAGCGCGATAAACTCTCGCTTGAGTCGTCCAAGCTCCGCCCTATCATCCTCTGCCTGCGTCAACAAGGGAAAGTGATTGGACTTCCACTCTATAAGCCTATCCTTTTGAGATCAGAGGAGCTTGATCTCATCCGAGCGGTCCACAGCCACCTGCTTAACTTTATCTAACAGCGTAGGAAGTTCAAAGATACGATCTCGGTGTACATCCACATCCTTTCGAAGTTGTACATTTGTATGCCTATGACCAGTATTATCTATCTCCTCCTCCAAACGTTTGACCATGTCTACAAATAGAGGGGATAATTCATAAGTATAAAACCTATTATGGGGAAGAAAAACTCAGACGAAAGAGCAAATACATACCTTCCAATTCTTTGTTATCCTGACAAAAGGATAAAGCTTCCTGCTTGGCAATTTCCAAAGCAGAACGAAGGTTCCGGATCTCCTGCTCAGCATCCTTGGCTCGCCTCCTAGCAACTCGAGTCTCGGAGAGCATACTGGTCCTCAAATTGTTGCTCTAGTAAATCAGCCAACATCACCAGTTAAACTGGAGCATCCACAGACACCAATAATTAAAAGAAAGTTAAAGTATTGAATACATACTGCATGCACAAGATGCTTTTTAGCGGACTTAGCCAAATAAGTTAAAATATGATCCCTCTCGTCCTTATTCAACCGAGCATACTGACCCGAGCATAGCATTTTCATCGCCTCGGATCCTCCACCAAAGACAGTGGAAGATGCACTAGAAGGAGCCACTGGAGCAGAAGGAAACCCACCAACAAAAGTACTTGGTACGCCAGGAACACCACCACCCCCACTTACAATCATAGGGACAATGTCACCAGCACCACTACCAACGCGAGTACCCGAATCGGGAAGAGCACCCTTGTCAGCGAGATTACTCGCCAGGGGCAGACTCACATCCGACGCGATAACAGCATCGTGACAGAAGGCTCGGCGATCTATACTATTCCCCAGTGGTGATGACAAGCAGAGCGAGACAACTCGAGAGGAGAACTAATCAAGCCATCACGAGGGATAGTATAGAACCCGTCCGAAGCAACGAAGACGATGAACGATATCTCCACCAGCTATATCACGAGACCAGACCTTCACGAGTCTAATTTGCCTATAAATACCAGTCCATGTAGAAGGAGATGGACAACTTATGTATTGTTAGATGGTCTTTCTACAGAGAATTCCTGAGAGATATTTAGATAGTGAGAGAGTCAGAAATCTAAGTGATATTTGTAGCTCTTTCAAGGGTATATAAGACCTTATAATCAATAAAGAAAACATCTTCTTTCCCGTGGATATAGGTCTTCATGGCCGAACCACGTTATATGCTTGTGTTAATCTTTACTTTCCATGCTCTTTTCATCTTATTCATCTTGAATCTTGAATGTTTTAGTAGTTTACAACCTTTAGATTTACTTGGGTGTAGTTATCAGAAAAGATGCAACTACACTAGTGTTTATTGTAGTGAACTTATTTCTCAACTGCATCAACATTTTCCTTTGAAGTATTTGGGTCCTATTCACTACTTCTTAGGTCTTGAGGTCAAGAGAAATGATAATAGTCTGTTTCTCTCTCAAACCAAGTATGCCTTGGACTTATTGGAAAAATTTTATATGGCTGGTGCAAAGCCTTGTTCTTCTCCAGTTCCTGTCAACTTTAAACTTGTAGAAAACTCAGGTACTGCCCTCCAAGATCCTTCTTCTTACAGATCACTAGTTGGAGCATTGCAGTATCTCACTTGGACAAGACCTGAGATGAACTTTGCAGTTAATCAGGTTTGCCAACATATGCAGTCCCCAATCTCATATCATCAAGTAGCTGCTAAGAGGATTTTAAGGTGCATCAAACACATTATTGACTATGGCATACTGTTTACTAAAGGCATCTCTGCTGTTCATGGGTCCCGTGATGCAGACTGGGCTGGTGATCCTGATACCAGGAGAAGCACTGGAGGTTATTGTATATTTTTTGGTTCTAATCATATCTCCTGGTCAAGCAAGAAACAACCTATTGTGGCTAGATCTTCTACTGAGGCTGAGTTTCGCAGTTTAGCTAATTCTGCTGCAGAGGTAATTTGGGTGTGTAAACTTCTCACTGATATTCATGTATTTCTCCCTGTGGTTCCATCATTGCTGTGTGACAACAAAAGTGCTATCTCATTTTATTCTAATCCAGTTTTTCATACTAGAATGAAACATCTGGCCATAAACTATAATTTTGTCAGGGAGTTAGTTCAGTCATGGGATTTGAATATTTCTTATATCTCAACTATTGACCAAGCTGCTGAAATTTTCACCAAAGGCTTAGCAGGACCTCAGTTTGAACTACTCGGAGACAAGCTGAGAGTGTTTCCAAAGTCTGCTCACATCAGCTTAAGGGGGGATAATAACACACATCTCATTGACACTCTTTCTACACTCCTGTGAGTTGTCATGTGAGCTGTATTTCTTATGTGCTGTCAGTCTCCTATTGGTTTATCATTTTCTCTTCATTCATTGGTCCTGTATAAATATTCGTGTCGGTTCTTTTATTGTGTAAGAATTATTCTTCTCTTTTCAAGATAACTGTAATAACTTTTCCACCATTAATGAGATTCCTCTGGTTTTACTAATAGGCACTGCGTAATGAACTAAGAATGCACATGTTACGTAGGAGAATAAATTCACATTTGCTTCTCACCAATTTACCTATATTGCAGGTGAATGAGATGTGGAAGAATTGAGACTTTGCAGATCTTTGGTTTAATGATATGGAAGCGTATAAGAAGGAAAAAAATCAAGTTTAAATAGAATGGAAAATAGTGAAAAACTAGAGCTAGCAGCCGGTGGTGCATTAGAATTACTATTTCAACAGTTCTAAATTAAAAGTACTATTTTTCCAGTCATCAAATGTTGTATTTGAAATCATTGTGGTTTGGTGCTAATGCTTGCTGCTGGGGGTATTGGGTCTGCTACAAACTTCACTAGAATGGGCTTACACCTTGTTTGTTTGCGGCTGACTCATCTAAGTCATCTGGATCTGAATCGTCTGGATCTGAGTGAAATCACCTGACTCATCTGGATCTGACTCACTAAGGTCTGAGTCGGAAAATATGTTTGTTTAGTGAGTCAGACCTGACTCAACTAACTAATTTTTTTTTGGACAGAAAATGCCCTTGTGCCCATTTTAAACCATAACGTCTACGGCAAACTGTTCCACATTTTAAACCACAACATCTACTAGAACATCACATATTGTTCCATTGCACCCTGAGCAACTTTCCTTTTTGATGGAATTAAACATATTCCACATCCCAAAACAATAAAATCTAAAGATTCAACACATAGTAGCAGTAATCGAAGAAAAAAAAACACAAAAATATTATCATTCATATGCAATTGAATCAAAGGAAACAATAATCAGTTGCCATAAGACATAACAAATCATCATAGGCTCGGGCAGTATATATATATGGAAGTCACTATATTAAACACATTAGGGATCATATCAAGTTAAAAACTCCTTCCAAAATAATATTGATCTACAAGAGAACTGCATGTACCCTGCACAAAACTCGATAAACGCATATAATGTAACGCCATACTAACTTCTAAATTTGGAAGAAAAAACAGGAATATTTTCGACACCATGAAATGTGAGTTTTATGATCAACCTCTAAGATTAGGTAATGTGTAATGTTGTCGGTAGCCAAAGGAATACAAACAACACCCATCATACTCATAAAATTCACAGCGTATTCCAACTAACACCCTAGCAGAGCCAAAAGAGTCCAGTTAGGGCCTGACTATAATATCTATATACTTCAAACTTTGTAAAGTAGAAAATTAAAATTTCGTTACATAGATAGAAAGTTCCTTTACTCTGGTCCTCATATGCTAAAACAAAAATTACTAGTACCGCTCTCCAACTCAAAAGCTCGGATAATACAACTACAGTGGAAGTTTGCTAGTACAGCAAATCTATGATATTACACGCATCCTAAGAAGGTATTAGAATACCCACAGTACCCCAGTGACATGTTTCCTGTAGTGTTCAATCAGTATGTGTTCATTTCCAATGAAAATCGTACCGCTGCCAAATCTGTTTTCACTGATCCTGTTGTTTATTGTTGCATAATGGCTTATCGTCAAAAGCAGAATGTGTATGCTTTCTTTACAAATAGTGGGCACAGGGCAACATTTAGTTATTAAAATTTCATCAATTCCATATGAGCCAGAATGATAAAACTAACTTCGCAAATTTTTGTCTACATTTTTTTCAATTAGATCCATCAAACTAAAATCCAAACCCATGTCAGTGACAAAGTAACTATGACATCCAACCCTAAACTCTTTTTCATTTCACTCTATTGAGTCGAGAATGTACTCTTAAGGTTCAACCAAAAATTTTCACACTTTATATACTAGATTAACACTGACAACAATATCCAAACATAGTATACCACCAAATCACCGCCACCTCCAATCACCACAAATTACACAAACAACTCATAAGCAAGTATTAAAAAAAAAAAAAGGAAAAACAAAATGAAATCCCTGGTTGTATGGCCAAGTATCTTAAATATAAAAAGGAAAAACCCTTGTTCTATCAGTTATGATTTTCTCCTTGGCATTTTCACAAACACCATCAAATATTCAACCAGAAAATATAAATAAAAACCCATGTTCTAAATCAAATAAAACCCATGTTCTAGATCAAATAAAACCCATGTTTGAAAAGAAAATATGAATAAGAACCCATTTTTCCAAATCACATAAAACCCATATGAAAATAAATATGGATGAAAAATTATACCTGAAGAAGATGATAGTTCGTTCTAAAAGAAGCTTTTAGATCATTTGAAAAAGATGGAAAGATGAGATGAGAGTGACGATGGAGATAGAAATTAGTGGATTTGTTGAGAGAAATGATTGAGATATCAGTTGATAATAGATCTAGGTTTTGGTTCATCATCTCCCATATCTGCTTCCGACGGAACAAACGAAGAAAATGAGAAAGGAAATGCTAAAACGTCGAAGGCATTTTTGTTAATTTTAACGAGTCAGGGGTTTGGGCCATCACTCAGCAGCATTTCTATACCTGACTCCATAAGGCCCGAGTCAGGGGTTGAGTCCGACTCAGATGCCGAGTCAGGAGTTGCCAAATTTACAAAACAAACAGTCTGACTGCTGACTCGGCGCGAGTCAGAGGTTGACTCAGACCCAGACGCCGAGTCAGCTGCAAACAAACAAGGTGTTAGTATAGATATGACTCCCAATCTGTTATTCAGGTATCTTTCAGGAAATGTGTGCCTTGGTTTGTTTTGGCAAGGTGGAGAAGAATGTATGGAAAGTTTGAAGTTTGTCGATTGTTATCGAGAAATCAATTTATATAGTGATCAGAGAGGATTACTTTTAGTTTTATTCCTTTTCTTGATAGATTGGAGTGGCTGGATCAGGATAACTTTAGATTTATATAGTGATTCTTTGGCCGTTATAGCTGTTTTTTTTGCTAAATTCATCTTTTGTAACCAACTTGTAAGTGATTTGGTTAATTTTGGTAATAAAATTGATGATTTAGCTAATTTATTTTATTCCGTTGGATGTGTTATTCAACAGTTTTTTGGGCACCACTCCTTTTTGGAGGGGACCATGATTTTATTTTGGGTAAGACATTAGTTTTAAATTGAAGTTACCTATCATCCAAATATTTATGTTAATACCCAAATTACTTTTTTTAATTAAGTATAATCATTAGTTAGTGTAATAATTAATTAAATAATTAAATTGAGTAATTAATTATTGGAGAGGTTAAATTAATAAGTTGGTTTTTTTAGAAGAATAATTTTTGAGGAAAAAAATAAGAAGTTTTTTTTTTTTTTTTTTGATTTTTTTTGAGATGGATGATTTCGAAATGAGGGTTTTAGGTACTTAGGTAAACTTCAAATTTAGATAATGCTGCTTGATTTGGCTAACACACTTCGGAAAAATGAAATTTCTGTTATGTTAACAAAGTTCGGCCACAATATCTGAAGAACTGATCTTTCATAGAATTTTTGCTTTGTTCGACTGTCGAGTTTCCAGGATAGGTAACCGAACTTTTAGGATGGGTTTTATAGAGTAATGTTCGGTTAGAAAAAAATTACAATTCAACCGAACTCTTGTGTTGGTAATACAGAGAAAAGTTGGGCTTTCAAAAAAAAAGTTTGCGATTTAACCGAACTCAAGACTTGGCTATACAGAGAAAAGTTCGATTAGGAATTTTTTTCTTTCGATTCAACCGAACTCTAGAGTTGGCTATTCAAAGAAGACTT
Organism: Papaver armeniacum; assembly: GCA_023531295.1. NCBI lineage: Eukaryota > Viridiplantae > Streptophyta > Magnoliopsida > Ranunculales > Papaveraceae > Papaver > Papaver armeniacum. The sequence continues at coordinate 454,626 of JAJJWW010000270.1, read as the reverse complement.
GGGTTACATTTTTATTTATTTTTATTTTTTTTTCTAACCGGTTAGTAACACATTTATTTTCCTAATCGAACTGTTGGTGTTATTCGTTCCCAAAAAGTTCGGTTATGAAACTAGGGTAGTTTCAAAAATCTGCTAACCGAACATGCTACTGTAACTACCATTTTCACCATTTTTTGATGATTACTACGCGATTTCTTCAATCAAAAAGGAATTAAAAGAGATAGTTGGCGGGAAAAGAATAAAAGAGGAAGAAGAAGTGTTAAAATAGCCGGCAATACTTAAGAGTTTTTGGGTGAGTTTTGTTTTTGTTTTTATTAATGATTTTGATTAGGGTTAAATTAATATATTTGATTAGGGTTTAGGTAGTTATTTTTTTTTTTCTTTTTTTTTTTTTTTGATTAGGGTTTAGGTAGTTATTAATTAGGTATAAATAAAATTAGGGCAAAGGATATGTTTGTCATTTCATTACTTTAGGACATCCCTTACAAGTGTGGGGTTGATATCCAAAATAAATCATGGTTCCCCTCAAAAAGGAGTGGTGCCCAAAAAAACGGTTCTTGTTATTTTATCTCTGCTTGGTATTTCTCCCACCTGTATTCACATTTCACACGCCTAACTGTTTACCAAGCCCAAAATTCGTCTTCTAAGTTTCCTGCTATCTATTATACGAGCTTGCAATTCTTTTCTGTAAGGAAGGAGTATGCCATTGCCGATACTTCCGAGTTCCGAAGCAATTTGGCATTGCCGAAACATACTGTATGTAAGGTTCTCTTCCCCTTTATTTTTTATCCGGCTTCTTTTTTTCATCTACATTGTTGTTGAACCGTCGTCCACAACACAAAATGCATTGGGCTTAACAAAGATGCATGTTGGGCCGAGTAAGAGACGGATGAGATTCAACAATCAGATTCAGAGCAAAGTCAACCGAACCCCATGAGGATTGAGAGTTGTCATTTGGGTACGTAGCTCCGTTGTGATGCATTGTAGCGGCAGTGTGAAGATCATTCTCTATCTTATAATCCTCATATGCGGGATTATTACTTCCATCCTGGCATGCGAGAAAGTCAGGGTGATGAACTAGGTGCTTCACGAGAATGTTGCTCAGAACATACGAAAACTAAAGTTGGAGGCCTGGCTTGGGCACATTCAAGTTGAGCAGCAGTAACTTGCTTATCCTGGTAAACAGAAATTTGTTGGGTTCTAGAGTGGCATGATACCACCACTTTGGAATAAGCTCTTTTTTCTGGATGGGACGTTAGGTAATCCCCTTTTACAATGATTAATTCAGCATATCCATAACATATTTTCCATATCCTTTTTCTTATATATTACGTCCTCATAATGTTACGCTATATAAGTTTCCTCACCAAAATGACATAAAATTGGTCGACAACATATTTTCCACAGATGATTCTCTTCCCGTGATATGATTCTCTTGATAATATCCATTGATATAAAAACAATCCAGAAGATCTTGTGCCAAGCCTCTCAACAATTTAGATGGTGTCCTATGGACCGACCATATCTTCAAGATTGCTAATGGGGTGTCAGGATTGGTGGGGTGTACCAATCCAAGGCAAAAATTGTTGTCATATATAAAAACTGTTTTGTCTTATTATAGTTTTGGTACACCCCTATTAATCCTGGCATCTAGAGGTGTAAATTTGGACGGGCCATCACGTTTATGGCACATCACATCACGTTAAAATTCGAGCACAGCACGTCACAACACGTGATCGGCCCAGCACGGGCACAACACGTTTGTTTAATGTGCTGTGCCGTGCCAGACAAAATAGGCACACGACCCAGCACGTGGCACGTGTTAGCACACGGCCCAGCACAGCACAACACGCGAAGAAAACACGCCACGTCATGCATAAAATACTACACAATACATCACATTTGATGCATATTTCACAAAAAAAAAATCATTGTTTAGCCAATTTCTGACATTTTATCTTCGATATGCTAATTTATTTCTATAATAATACATGTACTTACTAAAATATCTCAAAAATATTTATTTTGGAGAACATAAAATAAGTGTGCTAGCACAAAGACAAAGACGCAAGACAACACGTTTATTATTCTCAACAAAGACAAAGACGCGAGACGCCATTTATTACGACAAAGACAAAGACGCGTCCGTCCGAATCTTCTCAGACAACCCAGCCAAAGACAGAAGCACGCTAAGCACGTGACTTCGTGGGCTGGACTGTGTCGGGCCGGCACGTTTTACACCTCTACTGGCATCCCATTAGCAGTCTTGCATATCTTGCCGCATCAACTTATTTTTTATTCCCCATCAAGCTCAACATGTATCCATCCACCCACTCGCAAACATCCCCACCAAAATTCTTCGTTTTGCTTCTTCTTTGGGGTCAAAGCTGCAAAAGTACATACAATAAATAAATTGAGCGAACAATCTTTTTCTTTAGCCGAAAATAAATTATCTTTTTCTGTTGGAGTACAGCAAGAGAGACCCTAGTTTGACAAGTGTGGCACAGCAAATTGACCACGTTACATGTACACTTTACGCATGCATACAAACCCCTGCAATGAACTGAGCAGAAAAGCGGAAGCGATACACTTACCGACATTATCTCCAGCAAAATATCCCGATAGGAAAATCAGCGGAAGAGATAAAACTTCTCAACATCGGGTTATGTAAAGGGCACATGTGGGTCCTATTTGTTATGCGGGATAAAAAAGAGTAATGCTACACATACCGCTGGTGCCACCGTGAAAAATCCCGCGGATCAGATCCAATGGTGAAAGGGGAGACCTGGGGGAGATATGCAGGGGGTGGGGTATAAGGTGGGGCCACTTTTTTCTCTCTCTCACGCGGTGGTGGCCGCGGGATTCCTCCTCGGTACACCAAGCATTATTGGATAAAAATCAAAAGGTTTATTCGGTACACGTATCATTTACGGTAGAAAAGGTAACCAGGTTAAGCCCGACATTGGCTCAGTGGCTTCCTTCTTATGTCTAGGGTTTCCAAAGGTAGATCAAATTTCTTGGATAATTATATACTTCTTTATTTCCGGAAAAGAGATAGCTACATTCACTTTTTCATTTTACTCGAGGATTATTTTTATTTCTTTTGTACTGTTGTTCATGCATCTCAATTATGATCATCATATCACTCATCAAGTGACCAAAATTCTTGCTACATATTTTTTTATAATATGTTAGACTGATCATCTCATCTAAATAAAGTTGCACAGATCGTGTAGCCAGTGGAATGGAAATAAAATGCTATTCTTCAAAACCAAAAAAAGAAAAAAAGAAAATGTTGATGATAAATATGGAAAATCCCTTTCATTTTAATCTAGTTTTTATTTATTAGAAGAGAGACCCAGTGCAAATTTATATCCACGAAGTAAGCCCTCGTTTCCATTCAAATTCAACTATTAATTACTTGCTTGTATGTATTGAGCCTCTCATTAATATTCAACTTGAACTCGTATTGAGAACGCAACCTCCACTCGTATGGAGAAATTTTGTTGGTTGAAACCGTGCTCAAGTATTGACAACCCCCATTGAAATAGCATCTTCCAGAACTCTCAAATTCTTTGTTTACTTCTTTGCCTTCATTAAGCCCAACTGAGCTTAACATTGACCATCATCATTATATCAGCGGACTGTGCATGCTTACTGCATGAATCTCTGATAAATAGTGGCGTGCCTTATTAACATTCGTTATGCTGCTCAACCTACAACCATACACTGTATCCTAATTAATAAGGTGATTACTACTTAGAGTAATCACCTATCCTGGCTGTAGACTTTTCAAAAAAATAATATCCTGGCTATAGAGTAGTTTGACCATCCCAATATTCCCTTGGATTGGCTATATTTATCCGAGCAGTGCTGGCTTTCCGCAAAAGTGGCTTTTTTACCGTTAGATCATGCTAAAACCCAGATTTAACAGTCTTGAACCTTTTAAAGGAAGTGATGGGTCCGGTCCTTAAAGTGGTGGATCCTTTCCTGAAAGTGATGGGTCCTTTCCTGAATGTGAATCTAATCGTTGATTTAATCATCCAACGGTAAAGAAGCCGCTTTTTGCGGAAATCATCCCACAAAGACGTGTGGGATAGCATTTGTCTATCTTAAATAGCTAATTTGTTGGTTCTCAACCCAGGTGATGTAAAACATTCTCAAAATGCAGTGGTTAGTGAAACTTAAACTAGGTAATTTATTGTAAATCACTCTATCTTTGGTAATTTGTCAGATCTCCCCAACTGTTTCAAGTCATGAGCCACTGACCTGCATCGAGAAAGGAGCCTTGAACCTATGCGGGCTAGCTAGGTAGGGGACCCCTGTTGCGCATTCTATGATATATTCGTTTGGCAAATTGGTGTGGAGAACCAAATTCTCTTTTCAAGTTTTTAAAATTTGAATTTGCCTGGGGGAAGCAGGCCAGTGATCGGTTAGGATTTTGAGGTTAACTTTGTTCTTCCAACAATTGGAACAGAAACAAAAGTAAGTTCACTCGTGTTAGTCACTATAATCAACCTAAAGTGATTTTTAAGTCAAGACACTCTCAGGCAACGAATCAAGACTTGGGCTAACGGCTATGGGAGAAATTTTTTGATGGGGGCAAATAACGATGGGGTATGGGGGACGAGTACAAAATTCGACATTTTTCCATCTTTTCATTACCATGTTTAACTACTCCCTCCGTCCTAAATTATTAATCCGCTTTGACTAAGTTAAGATATTAATGAGATCGGAGGAGTGTACAAAACTACCCCATAATAAGTTAAAAAAATGAGGAAACGAATCAAATAAGTCTTTCTTTCAATGTTTGAGGAGAAGTACGGTCAGTTGTTTTAGCTTCAGAACATACTGATCATGGTTTAGAAAAAACCCATGATAACGGTAAAAAACAACTTCTCCCTATCAGGATTTGGGGTGATTGGATCAAGAGAAATTGGTTTTAACAACTCATTTTCTTTATCATCTGTAACTTTTGACTTTCCCCGGAAAAAACTTTTCCTAGATGAATCGATATCATTCTTCATCTTCTTTAAGTAGCTTTCAGATTCCATAAACGAAGAAAAATCATCAATTTCTTTCCTTAAACCCTAAAAACAGTAACAAAAAAACCTAAATTTAGAATCTTTACCAAATTTAAATTAAAACAAATATACCAACATACCTTTCAATCCACAGAAATCCCAAACTCAAATAAATATTCCTTTGGCGTTTGAGGAGAAAATCAGCTTGGCAGGATCATCAGTTCTGGCGCCATCTATGACCTGTTTGTGAAGGGTAATAGGGTGTAAAAATTGAAAACTTTAATTTGTTAAAAACGGTAAGTAAAAGAAGGACAAATGTCGGATTTCTATTCGTCCCCATACCCATCGGTATTTGCCCTCATCAAAAAAAATTCTCCGGCTATGGTCCCTAAATTCAAGATACAACTTGCCAAAACCATGAAAAATTCCTTGGTTCGAAGTAATGTTCAACGGATTGTTTGAGCATGATCTTGAATCAAGTTTGTTACACATTATTATTATTATTATTATTATTATTATAATAAATTATAATTTTTATAATTATTTTAATTAAAGATAACGATTATTACATTAACTAGTTGGAAGCCTAACAAGCTAAGCTCCAACGACATACTACTACATTAATTGAACAGGTTGCTGTGCTAGCCTACCAACGGGCCTCATGGGGAACCTTGCCAAGGGGAGCCGAAACGGCGGGAGGGGGGCGAGATTGTGTCACAAGGGGGCAAACTAACACTACCTTCCATGTTAATTCCTGCAATATCACGCCATTGGGGACTCGAACCTGGGACCTCCTGGAGCGCATTAAACTTTGGGGAACGCCATGTTAATTCCATGTTATTATTATTATTATTATTTTTTATTTTTTATTTTTTATTTTTTTTGTGCTCAACCGTTGAAAGCATCAAATAGAGATTTTATTCATCTATTTGCGCCCAACTATCGAGAGTATCAAACCTAAATTATTTCTTTTAGACTGAAAATGGCAAATTCAATTAAAATGAAAGCTTTCACGGAAAGTGAAAACTAACAGAGAACAAATACAAATACACGCATGGCTAAAATTAGCTCATGTCAATAACAACATTCCAGTTACATAAGATGGTACTTAGTGAGAAACCATCAAAATTTTCTATATGCATAAGCTAATTAAAAAGAGTACATTTAACGGCAATCACCAATTGGTTCCAGTTTTTTCTCCGTCTACCATATAGATGATTATTCCTTTCGTTTCAAATAGTCCACCAAATAGCAAATGGAATTATACCCCAAAGCTTTTTACTCATTTTGTTACCCTTTTTGTTTGGCCATTCTCAAAGAGCTGCCTTTGCCGAGTCTGCAAAAGCCCAATTTACTCCAATACTACCAATAAAATAGTTCCATAGCTTATATGTCTTCTTACAATGCAAGAAAAGATGCATATTCGTTTCTTGTGCATCATTACGGAATAAGCAAATGTTGTGATCAGACTTCCCAGCTTTTTCTAGATAGTCCAGCGTGGGCTCCATTGTAGCATAATGTCCACACCAAGAAAGAAACCTTTAGTGGAATTTAGTATCTAACAACTCATCAGATTTAGTTTATGAATTAATATCTAACAACTCATCTATTTATTTGCGTAGATCATTGAGCGCATCAAACTTGTATTACCATAGGGGCTAGCTAGGACCTAATATTAGCTGATGTGTTGAATTTAGAGAAGCATATAGAGATCAGTTTTATACACCTTGTTTGTTGCATTTGACGAATGTATATGGTTCGTGTTTGACTCGGCCCGAATTAAAAGTCTGACCGTTTATATTTTCAGTTTTTTGAGGTGTAACTCGAAATTTCACTCCGCTCATGCATCTAACTTGAAAATATTCGTTAACGCATCTGATTAATCCTCGTACTAAATAATTTTTGAATCGAATGTTATGAGCTACATATTCATATGAATCAAAGTTAGACGAGTTAATTGAGTTAGAAAATATAAACAACATGTTATTCTTATAATAAGATGAAGGCGTCTGAGGGAAAGAATCCTATGCTAGAGCCCTGCTGTCTGATGGCCAATTAACTCTGCATAGGTTTATTAAGAATTTTCCGTTAAGTATGAGCATTTATAATATCTTGATATAAACCCAAAGTAAATGTACTTTGGTTCCCTAAACTACATAAATTTAATTAATTAAGAAGATTAAAAAGAGATTGAATTGTCCCTGACGTATTGGCATATATAATTATCACGCTTTCGTGCCCTCATTGGTATGAATTAACATTTTTCTTATACTCTTTTTCATATCTTTCATTCTCTAGATTACCCAGTATGCGTGATTTGTTTAAACGTTGATGAACGATTCTCTTAATTTGATTTGCTCAAGTTTATAATTAGGAAATCAAATATGCTTCTTTAATTTACTTTACGCCGTAATATATATTTTGTTTGTCGGAAGTACAATGCTGTCGATGACTACGTTTCGATTTGTGGTTGGCTGTTGGAAGTTACAAAAGACTCGTACATATAATGCTGCAACCAGTTCGTACGTTTTTCATTCTTTTATTTTCTGCACATCTTTTTTCTATTTGTTTATCTAGCTATTAATGGTGATTCAATATGTACTCCTCTATTTAGCTTGTGTGTGGATAAAGAATATACCGTTGCCGATGAAAGCACGGATATCAATAGAATTATGCTACTTCTTTTGTTGATCTTATTTGTAGAAGCGAAATCTTGTACTAATTCGTTTGTGCTTTCTCAGCGTCAAAGACAATACATTCTCCTCTATTTATTGTATTCATGAAAGAGTTATTGATGCATTCCATGTTCAACGACAAGTTATATACTACCGATCATTTTAAGAAAACTAAAAGGCCCTCAAAATGCAATTCATAATATTGACGCCTCGCCGGCCTATTGGATGGAATGCCGGTGCTGTAACACACACAGCCACAAGCAAACAATCGTTGTACTTATATTATCTTAAAGCTAAATGGCATGCGTATGGAATACTATGGATGGATAAGGTACGGAATACTATGGATAGCACAAGGTACCCACAGCTCTTTTACGTCAGCTTAGATTAGATTAAACTGGGATGTTGAATCTCTGCATTGTAACCAATTATACTCGCCAATAATTTTTTTGTATGAATCGGTGATATAACTATCCTTTGAAATGAGCAAAATAAACAGATCTAACTTTAAAAATAAATTTACTACGGAGGATATTTTGCATCTTTTAATTAAGTCGTACATGTACTACGGATCCCAAAAGGGTCCCTTAGCATATAGGGCCTCAACCTTGCAGCATTGTATATTCTTAATCGTCTACCTATGGCTTCTATACTTTCTTGTTAGTTGCCAGTGTATATATACTATTATAACCAAATTTGTTTTTCCTTCTTGATCGATGTCAAAAGCGATTTTTGTAAGCAGTTTTAATGCGCAATCAGGACTATTAGGACCATATAATGAAGGTTTAGTGGTCCAACTATATTAGCATAAACTAATGTGTAACCTTAATTAACATGCGACTTAAACTAATGCATAACTTTAATTAACATGCGATTCAAAGTAATGATATTGTTATTAACAGTCTAAGTGAAAGCCTGACTATTATCTTATCCTTAACCTTTTTTTATTCTTCCAAGTTCCGAACATGCTATCTATCTTATTGTTTGTTCTCTGCTATCATCTTGGAAATGTGTATGTCTTGAATGTTTTGAACCATCAAACTTGGAAGACTTGTCGGTTTAGGGAGACAGAAACAGCATGGGATAGAGAGATAAGATTTGGAAAGAAAGCCGAGTTGCTTGTTGTTACTGGTGATAATAAGGGGTTTTGTTTTTGAGTTGTGGCTGCTTAATTGGGTTTAGTGGTAATCCCCTGGTTATATTTTGTTTAAGCTTTGGGTTTTCCTTTTGTTGTATTTTCCTTTTTCAACTTCCTTGTTTGGTGGGCCCTAGTGCTACTGTAATTTGCCTCTGTTTTTATATCTACCCAATCAAGGGCAGTGATGGACCCTTAGTGAGGTGGTGGGTCTTACCTGAATGTCATGGGACCCATCCAAAAATGTAGGAAATATCATATGGTCCTAGAAATAATATATTAGAGAGATTAAATTCCGAATCGACCTACCAATCGTCTGCTTTAGTCTATTTGGTAATATAAATTATCATTTGGTCCTAAAATTATAGTTTGGTCCTGGGTGATGTCATGGATGATGTAAATGTCATCTTGTAGTGGCAAAAACACCCTTATATTATTGTTTGGTCCTGAAAATAATGGTTTAATTCACAGGTGATGTCACAGTCTTTTTTTTTTCTCTCACTTAATAAAAATAAATAAATAAAACTTAAAACTTAAATATCTTTTGAACCATATGTCTAAAAATGATAAATTTTATATATTCTGAAAGCCCCCGACGATAGCTTTCCAACGAGTACCATTGTCGCTATGTTTCGGAGCTTTTATTTTTTTGCCTTACTTTTTAGCTATAAAATGAACTATTATACGAGTTCATTCTACAAAATGAACTACATTGATGAACTATTATATTCTGGAATGAAGTCCATATAAAAACCTAAAAAAAAACAGACTTCATTCCAGAAATGAAGTCCATATAAAACATGTACAAACAGACTTCATTTCTGGAATGAAGTCCATATAAAAACATGAAAAAAACAGACTTCATTCCAAAAATGAAGTCCATATAAAACATATACAAACAGACTTCATTTCTGGAATGAAGTCCATATAAAAATATGAAAAAAGCAGTACTTCATTCCGTAAAATGAAGTCCATATAAAACATATACAAATGACTTCATTTCTAATGAAGTCCATATAAAAACATGAAAAAACAGACTTCATTCCGTAAATGAAGTCCATATAAAAGCATAAAAAAAACACTTCATTTCAAATGAAGTCCATATAAAACATATACAAACAGACTTCATTTCTAATGAAGTCCATATAAAAACATGAAAAAGCAGAGACTTCATTCCTAAATGAAGTCCATATAAAAAGCCTAAAAAAGCACTTCATTTCGAATGAAGTCCATATAAAAACATCAATATCTTCATCTTCAAATGAAGTCGCTTTTTTCATTCTCTAATGAACTACTATTATATTGAAAAAAATTAAAAGCTCCAAACATAGCGACAATGGTACTCGTTGGAAAGCTATCGTCGAGGGCTTTCCGAATATATAAAATTTATTAATTTTTGACATATATTTTGAGAGATATTTAATTTTTAAACTTTTAAATATTAAGGTAAGAATGAGAGAAATTAGTAGAGAAAATAAACAAGAAAAAGAAAAACCATTCACGTGAGAGGAAAACATAAGAGAGAGGGAAGGAAGATTTTTAGATATTTTAATAATTATGGACCAAATGGAAAAGGTGATTTGTGAAAGGACCAAATAGACATGGGACCACCTTGAAAAGGACCAAACCATATTTTTCCCTCCAAAAATTTGGTACGGGAGGGTGTTGTTTTGGTGGTTTGCCAAATATTTTTGCTTCAACGAGCCAAAAAAAAAAAAAAACAAATTGGGTTTAGTGGGGACTGAACTCAACATAAAACAGAGAAAAAGAAACGTAGGCCAACTTTTTCCATTTGAAAGGAGATTTAGAATTAGAAAACACCTTGATATGAGGAATTAAATTAATGGGACAGGTTGGCCGGGATATGTACAGGCATGAGGGAGAGATAGTGAGAGCAAGTCTTATGGTGGAATCCAAGCTATTCCAAGTGTGGAAAATCCATGAAATGTCAAGTCTAATTGCTTCCAAGTTGGGGTCTTCCACGAAAATCCAAGCAACCTTCCATGGTTTCGTGGAAGGTTCGTGGAATCTATAAACGCCATTAAGAATAGCGCTAAACGCCAATAAGAATAGCGCTAAAAACGCCAATAAGATCTGCGTTTTTTTATCCGTAGATTTGAAACGAGTTGTTGAAATCTAACTGCCGAAAAAAAACGCCATTGTTAATGGCGTTTTTTTAGCGCAATTAAGAATTGCGTTTTTCTAGCGCCATTAAGATTAGCGTTTCTGCTATTCCACCATTAGACTTGCGCTTCCATCCACACTTCCAAGTGATGAGGTGGCGTGGAATATGGAAGATGGAGGGATTCCACCATAAGAGCAAGTCTTATGGTGAGGGGGTAGTACCATAGTGGTGGTGTGAATGTTTAATCCAGATAGATTATAGATCTCTTTTTTCTTGGTCAACGCTTCTAAAGCGAAATAAAGTTAGGGGATAGGGAGAATAAACCAATGGGAGAATTGGAACCGGAAAAAGTGAGACCACAAGAGAGAGAGAGGGAGAGAGGTGCTTGTGATCCCTTCTTATATAAACGACCAACAGGTCTTCACTTCTTCTTCACTCAGAAAATCTCAGCAACAATCTTCTAATATAACAGTTAAGGTTTTATACTCTTGTGAGAGTGAAGAAGAAGAAGGGGTCTAGCTAGCCATATAGCTAGTAAGGGTCTAAGGAAGATTCTTATCTTCAGGTCAAGTAGTAGTATGACGTACTAAGCACGGTAGTAGTACAGGTATGATTTTATTTGCATAGGTTTATATGGTGACAGAAGAGAGTGAGCACACATGGTTTTCCGGTACGAATGTTCCCATACTTGAAGCACTGCGTGCTTACTCTCTATCTGTCACCCCGACCACCTAATTTGAACTATCTTGCTTACTCTCTATCTGTCACCCCGACCACCAAATTTGAACTATCTCTTGCAGGATCTGTTTCTTTCTTACTTCAATGGCTTCTTCATCAAAGTACACCTCACAAGGGTTTCTTTAGATTATTTTCATTGTGAAGGATAACCGTGTCGACAGTCCTGATAACTCTAAACTGGGTCAGTCAAGAGACCTGGTAAATAGCTCGAAGTCAGTAGCATAATATTCGTTCTAGGCTAAGTTGTTAGTTTGTTTACAACAAACTACTTAGCACTCTTTCTTATTTATTTCAATCTTGCCTTTTTCAAAAAAAAAAAGAAAAAAAAAACTTCTGAAACAGCCTGAAGAAGTATTCACATATAAATAAATCTATCTCTCCCACTGTTTAAGTGTGGAAGACATTCGCCAAAAATCTTTTTTAAGTTTCATTTTAGGAAATATACTACCCATGGTACATCTTCACCTTCTTCATATACCATTAAGAGGAGGTGTTGATGTCATTAATGGTTTTGTTGGGTTCCACTTTTAGTTTACCTTCATGCTTTTCTCTGATCTAGTATGTGTTTATGATCTTCTGTGGTACTTCACTGGTTGGCAGTGATTAAGATCCATCTATCAGTGTCCTCTCTCTTTTTCTAGAATCTCCACAAATCTTTTGTTTGTACGTATGTGTATGTTAATTCTCGGAGAACTCTTTCGATAGAACCCTAGTTGAATTTTGAGATGCAAAATCTTTTCAAGAATGAAGGGAGAAAAAATGTATATATTTAAGTAATTTGGTTTTTAACATTGTTTCTTCTTATGATGTTTATTATGGGAGTCAATGCGTATTGCAGGGGAGGGAAAGTTGGAGGGAAATTATTATGTGGAAACTGAGATTTGGTATAAATTACTGGAGAAATAATTTCCGATGTACAACTACCTCAAATACTTTAATTAATGGTTTATGCAAATCAAGAAAATGAAAGAGGCAGTTTCCGTTCGATACTGTCACATACAACACAATCATCGATGGATGCTGCAAAGATGGGAAAGTGGACTCATGAAGCATTTAAGCTTAGGACGAGACGGTTAAGCCGGGAGTCACCTCAGATATATTAAGATATGGTGTAATGTTACATGGGTTGAGATGGATTCGCAGTTTCGCACTTGTATAATCCAAACATGGCTTTGGTTTTATAGTGGTGAAGCTACTCGTGATTTTTTTTTTTTTTTTTTAATTTTAAGCAAGCTACTCGTGATGGTTTACAGTCTAATGTGCAAAAGCGAGAGAGAAAAACGAGCCAAAATAGCTTTAATGTCTCAAAACTTATTAAATCTCAAGTGTACATACATATTTCACATACGTACAAGTTGTTATAATCTTCTCTGGTCCTCCTATTCTTTTACTAAGAAGTCCTATTCTATAGTTGTTTAGGTTTAGTCCTATTGTAAAGTCCGATACTAGTGATGTACCTATTCTCTAGTTTATTCTGTTTAGTATTCTCATCTGTAATCTCATGTAATTCATATAAATACTATCAATGAAATCAATCTCATAAGTTGTGGGAGAAACTTCAAACCAATATTCTCCAAGACGAAGAAGGTGAGCTTAAACTAATGATAGTTTTTATGACTTTTGAGGTGAATCAGACACGCTCGATTGCAATGCTTCATCTTGTCAACCTGCAAAAACCTAAAGACGGGAAGATTCAACATATTGTGAAACAGAAAATCATTCTACGATATCTCATTTAGATAGGATAATGTTCTCAAAATAAGAAACTTATTAATCTTCTACTAGATATATAGAGAACTAACTTACAAATAGCTACTTATACGATAGACACAATATCTTGTAAAATATTTATATAGTTGGAGCAGAACTGTTAAAATACTAGACTAGTACAATTTCTTTTTCAGGGATATCTGTAATATCATAGATGTATGGATAAATAGGTTTCAAGAAAACATGGCACTAGCTAGCAAGGTTGCGTTTGAGGAATGCAACTTGGACTGAGATACGTCAAAAGTAGCGTTACAAATGGACCTTTTTTCTATCCAAGAGTCGGGCCGAGACGCCAAGTGAATTATGGATGAGATACTGGTAGCAGAGCAATAAGAGCAAAGTCAACCAAACTTCATCAGAGTTCGTCATTGCGATCACTATCTTGTAACCATCGTATGCTGGATTGTTATTTCCTGTGCACACCAGAAAGTTAGGGTGATGAACCAGAATTTCACGGGAATTAATGTTGCTCATCATAGCATACGAAAACTAGGCCTGGTCACATTCAAGTTGAGCACTAGCTACCAAGGAAGAGAGAGTTCAGATTAACTTCAGAGCAACAAATGAACAAATAAGCTTCTAGTGAGTTATAGCTATACTTCCCCGGGACGTTCCGTGGGCAGCGAAATCCTTGAATTATCATTATTATTTATTTATTTTATAGCGAGAACTGAGCAGCAGTAACTTGCTGGGAAACTCAAATTTGTTGGGCCGTAGAGTGTATAATACGAAATCCACCACTTTGGTTTGGAATAAGTTCTTTTCTTGATGGGACATCAGGGAACCCCCTTTTTGATTAATTGAGCATATCCATAACATCTTTGCCATATCTTTTTATGGGACATTTTATAAAGTACCAAGTTTTGAAATGTACACTTCAAAAATACCCCGTTTTTTATAAATTTTCTAAAATATCCCGTTTTATTTAAAAGGCAAATTTCATCCAGTTAAGTACTAGGTGGCAGTTATCTTTCCAATTAAAGTCCTATTTACCCCTGAACTACATTACCTTGGTAGAGCGGAAAAATGATTCGACGATCCTGAAAGAGGGCGTAACGATCCCGAACTAGGCTTGACGAACCTGAAAGTGGTGCAACGACCCTGAATTGGGCTCGGCTAACCGGAAAAATATTATAGAAGATTGATTCTCCACCAACCAAAAACCCCAAGATACTTGGGAATGATGAACCCTTTCAGGGAATGATGAAAAGAGCCTGAAAATAATTACACGATCCTGAACCGAGCTCGAAAAATTGGAAAAATGATGTAGAAGGTAAATATACTAACAAGTAAAGGATAAAGAAGTAAACTTTAAAGAAAGTAAACTCGTGTTGACTAACTTGGATGGAAAACTAAACAGTTGGGGCACTTTAGAAAATTTGTAAAAAACGTGGGTAACAAAAAAATGAGGTCAATAAAACGGGGTACCTTATAAATTCTCCCTCTTTTTATTTGGTTTGGATATGATACTGTTTGAATTCAGCCATCGTATACTTTGCTTTATGTGATATTATTCTCGTGCTAAATAACCCGGCTAAATTGGGTCATGAAATCTAATCGGGCCATGCACTAGAGGACAAAAAAGGTCACCCCACCCTAATATGGGCCACCCTTTATCAATTTTTTCTAAATGGCTAAAAAGCCCCTGCATAATTAGTAATAATCTTAAGTAATTATTGATAATCTTACTTAGTTAGAGTTTAATTTATTTTTTTTCAAATTTTTTATTTATCCATGTGTTTGAAAAATCGCTGAGATAATGGATATTTTTTTTTTGTTTGCCCAGATCCGTATGAAAAATCGTTATGGTATTGAAGTGGTTCATTGACGATTCTAAACAGTCGTTAATGTTTAGACTGTTTCAGTGACGATACTAAACGGTCGTTATTTTTTATAAAAAGAGTCGTTATCTGACTGGTGTAAACCGTCGTTACTGTTTCAGTGACGACACTAAACAACCATTAATATTCGACATTTTAGTGACGACTCTAAACAATCGTTATTTCTTATAAAAGAGTCGTTATCTTCTTCGAAGAGTTATTAATGGCGGAAATGTACAGTTTGGAGTCGTCATATAAAGATCAATACCATGATGACCCTTTGGAAGGGTCGTTATTGTTTTTATTATGTATATGACGACCCTTAAAGTCATTATTGTCTGGTCGTTATTTGAAAAAAAAAAAAAATAATCAAGGATAAAACAGTATTTTCATAATCAGATGAATACGCCCCTGAAAATTTTGGGATGCAAATAAAATATCATGGCCCAATTGGATTTTATGGCCCCAATTAAACTAGGCTGAATAAGTATCCCTTCATCATTGCTCTACGGGTTTTGTCAACTATCACTAGGTATTTTCCTTTTTTTTTTTTTTTTTTTTGATCAACAAAACGATATAATTTTTATATAAAGTAGAAAGAATGAAAGAATTACTTGATAGAAACTGCTTTAAAATAGTTCAAAATGAAACTATTTCCTAATTGTTTCTTCCCATTTACGTCTATATACGAGGACCATTTCATTTTCATAAAGAAAATTTGATCGACATTTTCCACTGATGATTTTCTTGTCGAAATTATCTATAATAATTTAGTATTAGGTTACAATTGTTTATTCTATCACTTTCACATTAGATTTGCAACTGAGTGTAACTAGGACTTATTTGAAGGCCCGCAACATGCAGTATCGGGCTGCAGAATATTAAGGGGTAAGTCGCGAAATCTAGGAGTCTTTATGAAAAAATACAGAGTGACAAGGAACCACTTGGTAGTACATCTGCATGGGTTGTAAAATTTGGCTTCGCATAATAGGGCCGCACTAAAGTCTCAACTCTCAAGACCGAGAATAGTTGAACCAGAACCTTGATTCGTCTTTTCACAAATGTGCTGCTGTATTTCCTATATTCATGGCATTCGGCATTCATTCACTTTCGTTGTTATCTACCCATAAGATTTATACATATACTATTGTGCCAAGCCTCTAAATAGTTTATCAGGCGTCCTATGTACCGACTAGGGCTGCACAACGGGTAGGGTGGGTAGGATATGACCCATTTCGCCACCCTATCTGCTTACTTGTGGGTAAGAAAACTTTTACCCGCCACCCTACCCGTCATTAAACGGGTAAGATTCTACTCAACCCATTAATTGACGGGTCGGGTAGGATAGGGTGGCGTGTATAACCGTTTTTTTTTTTTTTTTCCTTTTTCCTACCAAAGTTTGGAAGGTCTGTCAGATACTCATATTACCCTTTCAAAATTGTTGCAACCAATCACAAGAATCTTAGCAGCCAAGGATTTGAACGACAAAAGAAAAAAGGTGAACTTTACATCGGGGGTTTATAGCCGCATCAATCATGAAGTAACTCGAAATGAAAAACATCGGGATAACCCACCAAAAGATGTAACAAACTAAAGAAACAATGGAGCCAAATCGATGTCCCGCAATCCCAGTAACTCAGTGGATGGACCAGATCACCAAACAACTAGGCCTTCATGTAACCTTATTCTTCAATCGTCGTCTACGATGATGGAATAAGCACTAAGATCCCCAAACATCTCTGCAGCACACCAAAATTCAGTTAAATCTCAATAAGTAATAAGGATATGCCCAACAACTGCTTCTGGTAAAGCTAATACGTGGCCACTGGCCTGATTCTGGCCACTGAAGTATTATACTTCTTCAACCCATCCTTAACAACTAAAGCTAATACGTGGGAAGCACATCTGACATGCAAATGCTTACCTTCAACAATTGATGATCCCCAACTTACAACTCTCTCCTTGACATATTCTATTGCTTTTTTATTTGCAGATGCATTATAGAGAGTGATGGTGAAAACTCTCTCAAGCCCCCACTCGATTAAACACTTCTCCAATGTTCTTCCAATATGTTCACCTCCATGACTAGTGATTAAACAAAAACATATGATTCTCTTGTGTAGCTTCCATTGGTCATCGATAAAGTAACTACCATGTAGTTGTAGTTCTGAATGGACGTCCAAGTATCTGTTGTGAGACAAACTCTAACCTTGTTCACTTTGAAATAGTTCACCAACTTGGCCTTTTCAGTCACAAACAGCCTGCAGATATCACGATAGACGATCATCCGAGATGGAAGTTTGAACCTCGGCTCAAGATACCTACAAAATGCTATGAACCCTTCACCTTCAACCATTCGGAAAGATTGTTCATCTGTGATAATGAAATTTATCAAGGCTCTCATATATGCTTCTTGACAAAACGTAGCCCCATCCATACGTTGCTGGTCTCCCAGATTGCTAGGCTGACCGAGAGACTGCTTTCCCAAATGTGTATCCAAATACTTTTGACACTTATTCAAATGCCAGTTCGAATTAGATGTTCCATAATCCTTACCGCCATCCTTATATTTACCACCTTCATAGTAGTTTCACTTCCCCATGTAATACCATCTTCATCAACACTCCTTTCGAAATGATTCAATACCCAAGATGTGCTCTTCCACTTCATACTTTCTTTGACCTCAGTTTGAGAAGATAGTGGAGGTGGAGGTGGCGGAGATACAACATCTCTGGCCCTTTGTTGCACAAATTGAGATGTAGCTTGAGAGGGAATAAAAGCTCTCGTTGACATCACTTCGTAATCTCAACCATGTTTCCTCACAAAAGCTTGCACAACCTAAACCATGTTTAGTGAATTTTCCCGATGTGAAGATCAATCTCAATAAGAACTTTTGATTGACTGCAATACGACAAGAATATATATGCTTAAGGAGATTCAATTTACTGCTAGGAAATTCAATTTATCTAACAAACTCAATCTTACATATAATCTTACATATGCCGGTACATGACAAAAATTGATGTCTGATATATTATGATGTGGATATTCTTTGAGGATATTGATAGGAAGTCCATAGAAAGTTCAGAAAGTGAAAAAAAAAGACGAAATACAAAATTACAAATGATAACAGTGAAAGAAAATAGTCTAAAGGCCAATATATCAATCGATGTTCCATATATTTGTGTCACTGAAAGGAAGTATGCATCAATGTCAGTCAGCAAAAAATCAAATTGTCACTAGAAGTATTAACCATGGCAGACACAACAAAATATCTTTCCATTTTCACCAAAATTTTTATTAAACGCAAAGCATGCATCATTTCTATGTTGAATGCAAAAATGAGAGGTACTGCTAAATACCTAAGTAGTTTACAAACCCCGGTATAGAATCAAGCTCCATAACAATGTTATCACCATAAGCCCCATGACTTGAAAGCGGAGACAGTTGGAAATGGCTAAAAGTATAATATGCAGTACATAGAAAGTTCATAGAAAGTATAATATGCAGTACAACAATTTTTGAGATTCAAATTCAATCTGTTGAAGCCACTAACTTAAACAGCTGATAAAAATATATAGTCAATTAGAATAGGAAATATGTGTATTGATTGAGAGATTAGACAAACAAGTGGAGAAAAGAAGTTTGATGAGGACAAAAAAATATACGAAGAGGCAAAATAAGCATAGTAGGCAGGGGATATAAAATATGAGCACTCACCACACCAATTTAAAATAAATCTTAAGTTGACTGTATGCTTTGATTGACGAGAAAGGTGTGCATTGAAGCTTCAGTTCCGGTTTGCAACAAGATAGGCCTTGAAAATAAATCTGCCCAACGAAAACCCAAAGTTAAACAACCAATTCAACATGGATCCTCATCGAAAGAGAATCATGACAAGATAATCATATATCTTACCACATAAGGCAAGACAAGTAAAAAAGCTTTAGCCCCCTGAAACTTCCATTTAATAGATTCAGATAATTTCCTAGCATGAAAAAGAAGAGCACAATCAAATCAGAGGACTAATCAGATTGCATCACTTTCACTCCAATCATAGAAACTTGACATGTTCGTTACATTCATATAGAAATCAACGCAGACTTATACAAAGTAGCAAGAGCTAGCACATAATCTTTTAACCTAGCAGAAATATGTTATTACCTTTTACTCACTGAGTCACATACCATTCCTCACTCAAAAAACAAAACTACTGAATCATATTCTCATTACAAGGAATTTGTATTAGCTGAGGTACCTTATTAGTTCTCCTGTTCTTAATTATACATGCATTAAGCATCTAATTATCAAAATCACAAACTTAAGAGATGGGAAAATGGATCTAAAAAAACCTCTTCACAAGCTAATTTCATTCTTATAAACAACATTGGAAAACAAAGAAACCCATAATTCATGTACAAATAAGGAACCCTAATTGAATTTCTCTAAATCAAATTAAGAAAACATGCAATCATGGTAATTACGACCTACCCAAGTAATGAATTGAAAAAATGAAATCAATCTACAACATAACTAACCAATTGAATTAGGGCAGAAGAAATTTTTAAAAACAAAACCAGTTAGGAAGATCCTTACCTCTTGCACCCGAAATTGAAAAACCCCAATGCTTAAATTTAGTCGAAATCTTGAAACTCTTGTGTTTGGAGGTAAAGAAGATACTCGATGGAAATGGTTACTTCAGATTTCTACTGATACATACGTTTTGATTTCGGTTAGGACGATGAATGACATGTGACAGTGAGTTTCGATCTTTGATGTGAGAATTAGATTCCTCTTCGATTTCTAACTGTGATTTCTAAACAAACTGGATTTTCAATCTAGGGTTCTGGGAGTTTCTATGTAGAGAGGAGATGAAGAGGAAAACGAAAATGAATTTAGTTTTTAAGTTGAGTTGATTAATAAAAACCAACGGCCCAGATGATCAATTATAGAAAGATCAACGGCTACTATAAGTTTTTATATAAATAGGCGGGTAGGGTAGGATAATTTCGTGTTTTACCCGTCATCCTACCAATTTAACGGTGGGTAAGAAATCTCTAACCGTCACCCTACCCGCCAAATAATGGGTAGGATAGGATACGGTTAAAAAACTGGCGGGTAGGGTAGGATTGGCGGGTATGGATGAGGTATGTGCACCCCTAGTACCGACCATATCTTGGCGCATCTACCTATATATTCCCCATCAACCTCCACATCCATCCACCCACTCACAAACACCCCCACCGAAATTCTTCATCTTGTTTTTCTTCTTTACGAGAAGACTTGGATGGAGATCAAAGCTACAAAAGTTTTTACAACAGATCGTTCTAATCCTTTTTCTTTTGGAATATAGCAAGAGAGACCCCGGTGTGACAAGTGTGGAACCGACCACGTGACATGTACACTTTGCACATGCAATACAAACCCTTCCAATAAAAAAGGTAGCTTAATTAAGTGACGTTCTGTCTGACATTGGCTATATTTTCTCTACTGTTTAGGGTTTCGAAAAGACGGTTCATATAGTGGTCGATTGGTAGGGCAATTTCTTGAATTATTAGATGCTTTTTCTTTAGTTTGTGAATTGTTCATTCATGCATCTCCATTATTATCATGATGATGTAGTGACCAAAATTCTTGTTGCAGATTTTTTTATTATTAATATCTGAGATCGATCTATATCTCTTATATCTCCATCTCATTTCATCTTCGAACAGATAAAGTTGCACAGATTGTGGAGTGCGGAATCGAAAGAAAATGTTGATATGATGACTGATGAGGAACCCTAAGAGAATAGGGAGAATAACATTTTTTTTTTAAGTCGTATGATTTCTCACGGTAAGTGTAACACCCCCTCAAATAGGGAGTAGATAAAAACTTTCGTAATTAGTAAACCTGGAAAGGACACTTGGCAGGACTCTATTGATCAAAATATTAAAACATGAATTACATCCTGTTTAAACCCTGTATTTAACTGGTCGTTTGTAACACCGTTAGCCAAAATGTGGGTATACAATATTTATGTGTGAATTTACACTTAACTAATTACTTACACTTAGTTTACACCAAATATTTAACTGGACGTTACTAACGCCGTCTGATGTAGACAATACTTCCGTCAAAATGTAACCCTAAACCTAATCGAAACCATAACTTGATTTTTCCGGTCGCTGCCGATTTTACTCATACTGGATGAAACCATTACATTTATATTTGTAATGGTGTTGAAGCACATACAGAATAATGGAAGTGGATAGCGGAGACGTGATCAAAAGAGACCCAAAGCAGATAGTGAATAGAGGATATTTAGGGATCGGAGTTTTTGAGTTAAACTTATAAATACTTTTTTATGTTTTCTTTTCTGATTGTAGGGGTTGAAAGCAAGCTTTAGTATCCTTTTTCTAATCTACAACTCCTTATTTCTGTATTACTTTCGTGTAATCAATTAGTTTATAAATAAAATAAATATTTGAACACTTAGAATTTGTTATATGGGTATCTACAGACGGTAGAGTAGACGCCCTCGGAAAGAAGATTGGTTGTTACTATTTCTATTGAGGATAGGGGGAGGTCATCTCGGCAACAAGGGAAAGATGCTCGGTAAGAGAGCAGCTTTTATACACAACCAAATACGATTCTGTTTTTTTGGTCGTCCTACTTTGTCATATGGTGACTGTAGGTTGATTTTGTTTCCCATATCTAATTCCTTATGTTAATTACTCTCTTCCTTCTACTTAAATGAATCATGGGAATTCATTTACCGTAATGGTCACGCAGAATTACTAGATTAGAAAATATTTACTTGAGACAATTACAAAAGGATTAACTTCAATTAAGCAAATAATACCAATAGAACTGCTATCAAGTAAATAGGAATTAACGTTTGGGTATTTTACTTCTAATTATAATAAAAACAATTATAATTGCGGAAATAGAAAAATTAAAGACAAAACAAGATTTTGTTAACGAGGAAACCGCAAATGCAGAATAACCCCGGGACCTTGTCCAGAATTGAATACTCTCAGGATTAAGCCGCTATAAAAAAATCTAAACCAACTTCGTATATTTGAGATCAAGCAACTAAACATATAGTTCACCTAGTTCCATCTGTATCCCTGCGCCTCCAACTTGCAATAAGTCACGCACTTGGAACAATTCCTTTGGTTCGTATTCCAAACAGTAAGGAACAACAAATCTGTTCGGTAACAACTCTTTTCAAACAAGTGATATGAATTTGACAAAAGACTCTTCCATTTATCCCAATAAACTCCTTTGTCCGGTCCTTAGATCTATCTTTTCAACAAATACCAAAGTAATTGTTAAGACTATGCAATCAATACTTCTAATCACAAAGAAACGTATTGATGCCGATCTACTCAAATAATCAATCAAATCTATCACAAAGATAAACCGATTATAGTTGGATCTCCAGCCGATCAAGTTTTGTGCACACCAAATATTATGAACCCAAATCAGAAATCTTCTTTGTCTTCAAATCTTCTTAGATCTTCAATAAACACCTGCACACAATCAACTTGAATCTCTTGTGATCAATCATACACAGTACGAAGTCTGTTAACAATGGATTATCACAAGACGTCTTTAGATCTACAAATATTCTAAAGATCCCCGTCGAAACTTCGATATAGTTTGAGTGAATCTTATATTAGAAGAGAAGATTCTCAAGCATAAACAAACTAGGTGCAATCAAAGTTCAACAACCGTTAGTCAATCAAATCAATCGAAAACTAATAATAAACTGCAATTATCTAGTTTCCCACCAACGGTACTCGTAGAGCTTCCCAATCCCAAAGAAGTCTTTAAAATGAGCGGTCGTAAGAGATTTCACCTGATTAGGGTATTTTCCTCTCCGAATAGACGACTCCACCAGTAACAACACAATAAGGTAGTTTTTCTGGCTCTGAGGATTAGTTTGCTTGAAATGCAAACTTCAATATTTATAGACCAAGGAAGTTTGGACACCAAGGAATTTCCAAACCCGAAAATATTCTCAAGATATGCAATATATTTCCAAATTCGGTTTCCATAATTCCGGGAAATGCTTTGTCTAAATATTGACCGAAATCTCAGTAGAAAATCTCCAATTAGTAAATGCACATTACCAATTTTTATTTTCTAAAGATATGCATTTTAATTGCTGGAAATTGAAAGCATATAAAACTAAAAACCTTAATTAAACGATTCTCAATTTATTTCGATCCGGGATTCTCCTTATCTATTAAGGAATATCTTTGAACAATAAAAGATAAGTGTTACTGCACATGTTCAAAGTATGTCGACATCTTTACTTTGTAAATCCTTTTTCATATTTACAATCTTTGAACCGATATGCCACACTTCCAAAAAAGTTTAGAATTGGTTCATCCGACTTCCAAGAACTATGTGATTGATTATCCTATCAAATCACCAATCATGGGTTTCACGGTTCTACCAAAACAAGTTTCGATTCTACCTCCGTATGGGTACTTGGATCAGTCACACTAGCTTTCCAAAATTTGGTTGACTAGGTACTAGGATCGGTTACCACATATTTATGGTGTCTAACTTGTATTCGGTTGCACAAGTCATAGGATCGGTTACCAATATCTAAGACTTGTTGTACCTCTTACAAGGATCGATTCCCCTTTGCTTGTGATCGGTTGCACCTCTTACTATGATTGGTCCCCCAATGTCTAGATTTGGTCATACCAATTACAACAAATCGATCATACCATCTCAGGTGATTACTTAAGATCGGTTTCACTAATAAAAGTCATACCAATACAAAAGTCATGCCTTGTATGAGCGGTTATACTAAACACACATATTGGTAATCCAAAGATTTTCAATGAATAACAATACCAATAAGCCTAGCGATTTCCCTTTCGATTCACAAAACAAGTGTATGAATTGTACTTCCTTTAAACGAATGTAAAAACAATGTTTCCTAGGACGAAATCTTCACCCATACCCATACATAATCACAATAGCATTCATACGATTATGTCGATGTCTTATATACGAAGTTCAAAAGATAGACGTTATACTTCGTATTGTAATTCCTTAATATTATGTCTAACTAGAGTATAATCATTCATAGCTTCGCAGTTATTTTTTCCAATATGCATGACTTGAAAGATGCGTTAAGGAATGAAACAATTCAGGTCAAATATTACTAACCTCAAGTGGAAGGATGATGTTTTCGTTGTAGCTCCTTACTTCTTCACATTCTTCAAGTCTTCACGTAATACTTGTAATGTCTCATATCCTAATACTTTCAAGCTAACCTATACAAAGTTGACTCTAGTAAATAATAAAGCGATTCTTTAAATGATTTATGGTTCACTAAAATATAACAACCAAACTTGACATACCAATGGTTGGTGGGTTCATCCGAGCAATGCTCTAACAGGTTGTATCTTGAAGCTGGTTATTCAACCCATGCCATGATGTAAAAACAACCATAAAATGTAGTTGTCGCTAGTTAACAAGCCTAAACTGAACTGAGTTATAAAAATAAAATTTCCTTGTTTTGGATATCTGAACATGACTTTATTTCTGTTTGCCAATCTGTTTTGCTCTAAGTCGAACTCATAAAATCTAATAATAAAATGTATGACAACAGATCGATAATAAGATGACCTAGGCCAATGACCTTGAGCAAATTTATCTTAAATACGGTGAAGTTCCTTGTAAATAGTGGCCTATTCACTAGGTTCGAATTTTTTTTTACTAGAAAAGAAAATATAGTAAACTTGAAAAGGAATACATATTTTATAGTATGAAATGGGGAGGAGTGTTTCCCCATTCAACTGTTACATTATTCCTTCTACTGAATATTGAATATTGCAGCTTTATCTTCCAATCCATCTAGATCATGACTAATGTGATGAAATTTTACAGAAGAAAAAGAGTTCAAAAAAGATAAACAGTCATCTAAAATAGTGGAACTAGACCATCTTATTTGTTTAAAAATTTTATATTTAGGTCGGAGATAACATTTTTAGCATCTCTTATTACATCTATCTTGTAGTAATTCTTTATCTTGAGCCATCTGACAGCTTCCAGTACTGCCAAGCTTTCTGCTTCCTCTGTATCACTTGTTATCCCTACGATTGGTTTGCAACCTTGGTAGCTTCCTGCTGAGTATGTTAAGATTAGTCCAATTCCATACTTATGAGTGTATGAGAGGCATCAAAACATACTACATAGCAATCAGGAGGTATGTTTCCTGGGACTGGAGACACATCTTCAGTCTTTCCCGTGTGTTGTTGGTGTTGATCACTGTTATTAATATTTACTATGGCATTTAATGTTTTATTGATGTCCTACATGAAGTCCTTGACACACTAAACCTATTTATCTTGAAACACACTGCAGCATCGCTCTTTCTAGATACTCCAAGATATCCTAAAAACATAACAGATCTGTTCTTGTGTTTCCAGTTAACCATTTTTCTATCCAGTTAGTGATCAAAATGTTGAAACTAGAATATGACATAACTAAATTACCACGGGGAACTAAAGCCCGGACTGATATAGAAAAACCACAATGAAGAATAATATGCTCCATTATTTCATCATCTTATTATCACACATGCTGCAATAAGTATTCTGAATAGGAATATAGTATTTTATCCTACATTTTGAGGAAAGAATGTTCTCAATACGTTTCCAGATGAAAATTTGTACTTTAGGCATGACTGTAAAACTCCATAGCCCTCTATAGATAGGGGTCTTAGATTTTTCCAGAGTATTGCTAGTGGAGTTACTAGTAATAACTTTTATTAGGTTAGAATTTTAATGATATGTTTGTTAAGGATTTTTCATTAAATATCAGCCGCTTTTTTAGAGACTGACTTTTATGA
Organism: Papaver armeniacum; assembly: GCA_023531295.1. Classification (NCBI taxonomy): domain Eukaryota; kingdom Viridiplantae; phylum Streptophyta; class Magnoliopsida; order Ranunculales; family Papaveraceae; genus Papaver; species Papaver armeniacum. Next base: position 428,475 of record JAJJWW010000270.1, on the reverse strand, counting down.
GTTTTTATTTTAGCTTGTTCTTTTTTGTATGGGTCCATGTGATCTTTGACGGCTTGTTGTTGTTATTTTTTTTTTCTTTTTTGTGACACTCGAAATGGTTAGTTTTCATATTTGAGGCGTACAAAGTTGCACCCTTACTATTGTAAGGTGATAAGGGATATCCTAGGGCTAGTTAAATTACTTACTTTGATATCCATGATTAGTTTTATTTATTAACTTTTTTATTTATTTTCTATTAATTTTATTATAGTTTCTAAGATTTTTATTTTTGTTTATTAATTTTAATTTTAGTTTTGTTTTTTGATTCTTTTAGTTATTTTTTTAATTATTTTTCTTCCCTTCTCTCTTATCTACACCAACCGAATGCTAACCCGACTTCCATTTAAATCTTCTTCGACTAAAGTTAGAGGTTCTAATCGTTTTTCTAATCTGTAATTAATGAAGAAGATGAAGAAGAAAAACAAAAAGGAGTTAAAAGCAGAAATCAAATCGGGTAAAGTTGGAGATCGAGAACCAAATCATCATTGCAAGTTAAGTTGAATAAAAAATATTTTTCACAAATCCATGTTTTATTTTCTTGTGTTTGATTTTAGATTAAATCGAAAAATCTGGGTTTTAAGGCAGTTACAAAGTGAAGTTTGGCTGATAGTTAAAACGAATTATCAGCCGAACTCATTTTTCTTCACTCTGAAAGTGCAAATGAACAGTTCGACTGATAATTAAGCACAAATATGATATCCGAACTTCACTTCAGCCAAAAGCAGGTATGTTTTAAAAACAATTTAGGTTTTGATAATAATTTGTGAATTGAACCCAGACTTAGCTTTTGTAAATAAAAAAATTGAAAAAATAAATATTAAAAGAATAATGTCGATTGTTACCTTCATCACGATACTCAACATCACCACGACCAACACCACGATACTCATACCCAGATAATACATCTCTATCACTATCTCAATTGTTACCTTATCTCTAGGGGATAAATTCCATTGCCCGTTCAAAAATTATGATGGATGTCAGGATGGCGTTGGTGGTTGAGGCTACGCTAAAAGTGCAATCTACCGGCATATATCAGACATGCACTTCCCAACTGATAGAGACAAGGAGATTTGCAGAGAGAGGATACGGAATAATGTCGATTGTTTCGTTGCTTAGGAGAGGGTTTTATCTGACATGCAGATGTGGTTATGCATAAATACTTACACATCCATGCATGGAAAAAACCCTGCACTTACAAATCTCATCCTGCTGAGGTCATTGCTGGTATTTTTAACGGCAATGAAGCAGACATTCTCATCCATGGCGCAACGAAACCCCAATGTAGTGCTGGTACATCTTCCTCTTATGACAACCCCGAACCTGGTATTATTGATGAAAAATCACCACAATTATAAGTATCCCTTCGCCATGTAGATTAGATTTTTTTCGAGCCCTTAAAACTGCTTTAGATGCTGTGATTGCCAAGCCTATGAATCTGGATATGTGGTTAAAGCTTCTCCTATTACCTGCCTGTACCTTGAACCTCTATGTCCTCTGGTAAAAGGAAGAAGCTCCAGATTACTGCTATTAATCAGGCTCTTGTGAGTTGGAATGAACCGAATGGCTGTTTCCACTTGACTCAAAAATTGCTTGGTCTTTCCAAGCCAAAACCCAGACACAAGCCACCTAATAAGAAGAAAAAAGACACTAATATACTGGCATGTAGACGGAAAACTAGTTATGGGAACTATTCTGTGTCTATTTGTATCCTTTCATCTAACAGAGTTTCACCTTCCTCCCCTGAAACTCTGCATGAACTACAACTTAAACACCCACGCGCAAGACCCCCGATGATTCCTATAGACAAAAATTCAGACGATGCACTATCTTTTAATGCTACATCTGTTTTATCAGCAATTAAGATCTTCCCTAACGGTACCTCATGTGGGAGGGACGACCTTCGAGCTCTGCATTTTCTTGATAAAATGAGCGGCCCTGCTGTTGCGATTGCAGATGATTTATTGTTATTAATTGATGGTGTTATTAATTTGTGGATGGCTGGTAAGTGTCATACGGTGCTTGGTGAATACGTTGTGAAAATGCGCTTTCAAGAGAATCAAAGACTCAATCTTAATAAATTATATCAAAGAATTTTATCTCTCTTTCTTGGTTCAATTCTTTCTCAAGCAAATAGAAATGTGCGAGTTTAATTGAATACAAGAGAAATCACTTGAACGGTACCAAAGACCAATGTTCAAGGATCAATCAATTTCAATCAACAACCAAAGATCAGATTTCCAATTGATTGATTCAAAGAAAAAGCTTACCAACACATATTTCAAGAAATAGATAGGCGAGATAAACTCGGCTCGAAATAGCAAATGTGTATAATCAAAGTCTATATAGCAAACCGACTTTTGTCTCAAAATAGGAGATAGAGTAGATAGACTTTTGAGTGATAGATAAGGTCAAGTCTCCACATACCTTTTAGTCGATGAAGATCCACCAGTTCCTTGAGTAGTCCTTCGTCTTGTATGATGATCGTCATGGAGTTCTTGAGCTCAACTACACTTTCTATCCTAGTCCGAGACTTAGCTATAGTAGAATAGAAATCAAGACTTATAGTTTTGATTACTAACATTGACAAACATGCTTGAGATAGCAACGCATGCGAGTTCGACCGAGCAATACTCTAAAAATCTTCCCCTTTGTCAATTTTAGTGTCATAGTATCATTATATAGTATCAAAGTTCAATTGCATCACAACTTCGACAACAATACTATGGTGATATGTATCACTCCCCATTAGTCAATACTCCATCTCACATGGAAACCACTCCACCTTACATAATGATCCAAAAACCATATGTATTTGTAGTGTGAACTATATATTAATTCTCCCCCTTTTTGTCAATAAAATTGGCAAAGGTACGAAAACGGGATCCTATTGAAATTTCCGGAAGAGACATTTCATGACCAACAGAAAGCACATATCATCTTATTTAGATGCAATCATATAGCCGAAGCTAAATGCATTCATCAAGGAGTTTATAAAGATACAAGATAACCCCTATAATATTCCACAGCCGCACTCCCCACAAAGATTTGTCAATTAAGCACAAGTTCAATTAAGAACTCTCCCCCATAATATGTCATTCCCGAAAGAACAACAAGAGAGACCTTAATTTCAAAAGAAATGAAGGATTTCTTTGGACATAACAAATCACATACAAGTATGAATTTGAATCCAAAATATACAATTAAATTAACCACAACAGAACCCATGATTAATTTAATCGGAAATGCTCAACATAAGGGAGCTTTCAGAGACTAAAAAAATCAATTATATTAATCACAAGAGAACCCATAATTAATCTAATTAGAATACACAACCAAATTAATCACAAAAAGTAATGAATTTAATTGGTCATGCTCGACATAAGAGAACTTACGGAGCAACAACTAAATAACCAAATATGGATGACTAATTTAGTTGAAAATGCTCAACACAAAGTATCTCACGGAGCAACAACTAAGCCAAAAATTAACTTAGTCGATAGAGCTCAACATAAGACACCTTATGGAACAACAAAGTATGTACACAAAAATTGTGGATCGGAGATCGACCATATACCGTGGAATAAGCAAGGATTCATTCTATTTTCCATCACCATTTTCACAATGACATATAATAGACATAATCCTTGTAAACAAAAGATTTAAACCTATCTTCCATCAAAAATTGACATAATAGGCTTAACTTTGTATTTGTCAATAGTTCATTCCTTCTTTTATCAACACATGCATATCAACATATAAAGGACTTAAGTTTCGACAAGGAATGGGACAATCATACTTCACGGATGCAAACACACATATCCCATAACAAATTGCAATATATAAAACCATAAAGATTAATACTGCAAAAATCACCTTCCAAAAAATTTTAGAATTTTATACCAAAATCTAAAAACATGAAGATGAAAACGTTGGACATAGATATGTGTAATCACAATAATGGATATTCCAAAATCTAGTTATTCTTCTTAAACAAAACAAGAAAAAAGAAGATTTACTAGACATTATAGAGCTTTCTCAGAGCATCTACAAAGTATTCCTTCTCATTAGTGAAGAGACTATTGATTACGGGATCATTCAATTCCTCTAGGTCTTCAGAAATGTCAGTTAACTCACTAAGTTCTCTTTTTAGTTCACATAAGGTGTTCTTGGTTAGAGACAACATTTGTTCATAGAGAGTTATCTTTTGCAAAGAGGAAACGATTTGAGATTTTAAATCATTTCTCTTTTTGATGAAATCTTTCACCATGCTTCTAAAATCATTATCATAACAAACAGACAAGAGACAGTTAGAGGAAGAACCTTCTTTATTGATTGTCGACTTCGCTTTCTTTACTCTTGAGGAAGAGATTCCTTCACAAAGATACACATTAACTGCTTCAACTGCATTTCTTTTAGAGATCCCTCTAGTCACAGGAGCCATGAGACTGTATCTTTTGAACAGAAATGACAAAGAGAGGACACAATAATAAAGACGGATTTATGAACCCTAAACCCTAGAAGACATTGAATGAGTCTTTCAGGATTTATTATCCACGTTCCATCATTTTAGGAGAATATTTTCTTAACAAATATAAGACAAGGATTTACAAAAAAAAACATCCTGAGCCATTTTTAGTGCAAACCTCATTTTTCCCAAGCTAAAAATGAGGATGCGAATGTCACCAGCATTAGTTGGTGACAGAGTGAGCCATATGCTCACATCTTTTATTTATTCATGGCTTATCACTGGTTGTCGTGTAAACAGATTTCTTACCTCGTCTAGATCTGGATTTTTTTAACAGAGCTTAGTTGTCCGGACCTAGATTCATTTTCTGCATGTTCTCTTGAAGTTTGGCGATTTTCTTATTGCTCCTTCTGAATCTCCAACAAGTATTTTGAACATGCTTCGAATGTCCACAAAAGGAACAAGTTAATGAGGATTTTTGTGACTTTTCATATTTAACACAACAATCAACAGTCGTTGTTTCTTTAATAGTTGGAGTGGACAACTTTGAGCTCTGAGTTTTGCTTTTGAACCCCAAACCATTAGTGTTTCCAAAGGATCTCTGACCAAATAACATTGCTGCAATTTCAGATCTTCCAGATAACCTTTGCAGGTCATATTTGAGAGTTTAAATCTCTTCTTCCTTTAGAGACATGGTTCTGACGAACTTGTCATTAAGACGCTCTATCTCAATATTTTTCGCCTAGAGTGATGATTCAATCTTCTTCGAGTCCTTTAAGTGAAGGTTCTCTTGAAGAATCTCTTTATTCAAAAGATCAAGAAACTCTGCGTCATACTCAAGTTCTGAATCAGAAGTTGAAGTGGAGAGAGAATCTGTAGTAGACTCATCTGTGACATCCAGAGTAGATTTGTTTTCTATTGAATTATCTGAAGCATTAACTGAAGATGGATATTAATCACATATATTCCTTCTCTTTATCAAATCCTTGACCTCATTATCAGTGATTTATCAAAATCAACATGATTGGAGCAACATTCATCAACCCAAGACAAGTGAGAGGATGCACTTGTTTTGATCACAGAGTTGAGCGCGAACGTTCTGTCTGTGTCAAGATCAAGAATTTTTAACTTTCCAATCATAGTGTTTCTGGAAAGTGTATCAAGGTTATTTCCCTAAATGATGGCATCCTTCTTAGAGTCTTATCTAGATGGCAGCGATCTGAGAATTTTCATCACAATGTCCTTTTCAGGAATGGTCTTACCCAATGCAAAAGATGCATTAACAATTTCAGACACTTTGTGATTAAACTCATCAAATTTTTTTTCATCTGCCATACGAAGGTTTTCCCAATCGGAATTAAGGTTTTGAAGCCTAGCTTCCTTTTCACTGGTATTACCTTCAAATAAGGCTTCTAAGATCTCCCAAGCTTCTTTAGACTTAGTGCAATTTGACACATGGTGCTGAAAAATTGGGGTAATGGCATGTATGATGGTATTCAAACCGTCGGAATTTTTCTTTGCAACAAGTATCTCGGCAGGACTGTATTCACCAATATTCTTGGGAATGTTTACATTTCCAACTGCCACAACAGGAGCATCATATCCATTAACAACATATACCCATGATTGAAAATCACGTGCTTGAAGAAAACCTCGCATAACAATTTTCCATCATAAGTAATTAGAGCCATCAAAGACTGGTGGTACGTTGATAGAGATAGCGCACCTCTATCCATAGAGTCAGATCGCTACAAACACAGAATTGTAAGGTCTTGAACGTATTTGCCTGCTCTGATACCAATTGAAAAAGCAGGGGTACAACAACCACACCTAATATTTCGCTTAGCAATCTATATGGACAAACTCCAATGTACTTTCAAGAGAATCAATTAGACTCAATCTTAATAAAGTATATCAAAGAATTTTATCTCCCTTTCTTGATTCAATTTTTTCTCAAGCAAATAGAAATCTGCGAGTCTAATTGGATACAAGAGAAATCACTTGAACGGTACCAAAGACCAATGTTCAAGGATCGATCAATTTCAATCAACAACCAAAGGTCGGATTTCCAATTAATTGATTCAAACGCACAACCTGTGATATTTAAATAATATAACAAAATATAATGCAGAATAGAAATAACACAGACACCAGAATTTTGTTAACGAGGAAACCGCAAATGCAGAAAAACCCAGTACCTAGTCCAGATTGAACACCACACCGTATTAAGCCGCCTGCGGACACTAGGCTAATACAAACTAACTTCGATCCTGACCGTAGTTGAACCCCAATCAATCTCACACTGATTCAAGGTACAGTTACGCTCCTTACGTCTTTGATCCCAGCAAGATACTACGCACTTGATTCCCTTAGCTGATCTCACCCTCGACTAAGAGTTGCTACGACCCAAAGTCAAAGACTTTCATAAATAAATTTGTATCACACAGAAAAGTCTACAGAATAGACAAATCTGTCTCCCACAGATAAACCTACAAGTTTTGTCCCGTCTTTTGATAAATCAAGGTGAACAGGAACCAATTGATAACCCGGACTTATATTCCCGAAGAACATCCTATTATTATCAATCACCTCACAATAATCCTAACCGACGCAGCGAGAAAAGATATTGTGGATTCACAAACAATGAGACGAAGATGTTTGTGATTACTTTTCTATCTTTCGTATCGGAGATAAAGATCTCAAGCCAATCGTTACGATTGTACTCAAAACGATAGAATCAGCAAGATCAGATCACACAACTACGAGAAAGTAGTATCGGTCTGGCTTCATAATCTCAATGAAGTCTTTAAGTCGTTAACCTAGTTTAAGAAGAAAACCTAAAGTTAAAGGAGAATCGACTCTAGCTAATACAACTAGTATCACACGGAAGGTGTGGGCATTAGGTTTCCTAGTTGCTAGAGTTCTCCTTTATATAGTCTTTCAAATCATGGTTTGCAATCAATGTTAGCTTGGTAAGAAAGCATTCAATATTCACCGTTATATGAAAACCTGATTAGATTCAAGCTAATATCTTTCAAATGTTGGATCGAAAACTTATCTTGTTACACACAAATGAAATGTACTATTTTGGGTTTATGTAACCGTACCCAACATAAAAATTTGTTGGTTCAACAATAGTTAACCAAATGTTTAGCCATATGAGCACTTTCATATCAACCATATTCTTCTTCACCATAACTAGTTCAAATGAACTAGTTAGAGAGTTTCAATTGCAAGGAAATCTTATGTAACTACACAAGACACAATCGAAGCAAAAACGATTTGATTCACTCGAATCGGTTCATGAACTATATAGCCACGGTTTGTATTTTGCATTCCTTAGTTTTTATAAATGAGTTCACAAACAATCGTTTTTAGATATATCCAACTCAAGTTCGCAAATTTAGTTCGCGGACTTAAGTTCCCGGAAGGAGTTCTCAAAGAATTTCTCGGGAAGAGAGCTTCCGCTAGTTCGCGGACTGAGCTCACGGATCTGATTCCGGTTTTCTTGATCAACAAAGTTCGCAAACTTCGGTTCAAGGAAAAAGGACTTATATATATATATGTGTTACCACACAATGCTTATATCCATAATTGGTTATTTAATCTAAACTCTCATTTCAATCATTGAAACATTCTTAGAGGACATTTCGTCAAAGTAAGCAATTTTCAAAGTGATTAAAACGTGTCATGACTTTCGTCAGTAGGTAAAGATGAACTTGGCCAAATAAAAAGCTTACCAACACATATTTCGAGAAATAGATAGGCGATATAAACTCAGCTCGAAATAGCAAATGTGTATAATCAAAGTCTATATAGCAAAACGACCTTTGTCTCAAAATAGGAGATAGAGTAAATGGACTTTTGAGTGATAGATAAGTTCAAGTCTCCACATACCTTTTAGTCGATGAAGATCCGCCACTTCCTTGAGTAGTCCTTCATCTTGTATGATGATCGCCATGGAGTTCTTGAGCTCAACTACACTTTCTATCCTAGTCCAAGACTTAGCTATAATATACTAGAAATCAAGACTTATAGTTTTGATCATTAACATTGACAAACATGCTTGAGATAGCAACGTATGCGAGTTCGACGAGCAATTCTCTAACACGTTGCTAATGCGCATTTAACAGCGCTTCTTAAACCTGGCGGTGGTTTAAGACCTATCGTTGTTGGAATCATATGGTGTAGGCTGTGTTCGAAACTTGCAACTACTTCAGTTCGCAGGGATATGACAGTATATCTAGGATCATACCAGTTCGGTGTTGGCATACCCTGTGGGGGGGAGATATTTTACATGCTGTTAATAGGCTCTTGGAGTTGAAAGGTGATGATCCCAACATGTCTATATTATTGATTGATTTTTAAAAACGCCTTCAACTTAGTTGACAAGTCTACTCTAATCAAAGAAATAAGATCCCACTGCCCCAACATCTCAAGGTGGGTGAAATTTTGTTATTCATCACTAGCTAAGCTTTATTACAATGACGTTGCACTTTCTTCAGCAAAAGGGTTCAATAGGGTGATCCCCTTGGCCCCCTTTTGTTTGCTTTAGCATTACAGCCTATTGCGGAAATGATTGCTTCATAATGCGCTCTAACCCCTCATGCCTGGTACCTAGATGACGAGACTATTGCAAGAGACACCTTGGAGGTAGCTAAAGCTTTGAAAACCCTACAAGCAGAAGGGCCGCACAGTTGTTTGTACCTAAATATATATAAAACTGAACTTTACTGGCAATCTTATGATCCTAGATGCAACTGATGTCTTCCCTGCATAGATTGGTAAACAAGCTTTGGGAGTAAAACTGTTTGGAGGGCATGTAAGTCGTGATTTGCAGTTTTGCAGAGACATAATGCAGTGTATGGTCGACAAAACAGTCTAGCTCATGGCCAAAATTTAAGTTGCAAGACTCGCAGAACGAGTTGTTATTGGTACGCAATTGCAGCGGCATATCCAAACTATACTTCACTCTGCGTACTACGTGTACCCAAGCTTTACAACCTGCAACTTCGACTTTTGACATGCATCTCATGTAGTACCTTCGACAGATTATTCTTGGTGATGGTTCATGCTTTGGACAAGTGCAACAGCGTACTGCAACTTTTCCCATCAGAGATAGTGGTTGAGGAATACTTACAATGGCTGACACCGGAGCTTACTGTTATCTAACATCCCTTGCTCAGACTTAGTACTTGCAGAGTACCATATAATCTTTTCCGGCTATTCTGGAATCTTGCACTAACTATCAATATGCTTTGCTGACTTATACACAGGCATGTGGTGTATCTTCTTCTAGCTTCAACATCCACGACGCCGCCCCTCAGTTCATGAAAAAACTGTATGCAAAATACTTTGATGTTGTTAAGGATAACTTACCCACAAGCCTTTCATTAACAGAACACGACTTGTTCTTATAGCAATGCAACAGAATCCCACACGCTATGGACTTTCCGAAAGCAATTCAAATTAATGGGTTGGGTCAATCGGTTGGGCCTAGGCAGTGTCCAGCTGTACTCAAATATCGTCTTGGAATACCTTTCTTTGACGACGACATCTTATGCTCCAGATGCAATAAGCCGATGGACAATTTTGGTGATCACGCTCTGCATTGCGCTAAGGATGTAGGACTTAAATACCAGCATGACCTTGGTAGAGATGTTTTGTCAGATATGTGGTATAAAGCTGGGGTACTGGCTATGTAGTAGCAGGAAATCCCACACTACACCCCTTACTCAATTTTGCTTAATTAATTCATTGAAAGATGTAAGATCAAGAATATTTATTGATTGAGTTCATGAAATGTTTACACAGGATAATAGAATTACACTTAGAAATTAAAGCACTCTTAAACTTTCTCTCTCCTATTGACTTGCTTAACAATTCCAAAAAGATCTCTCCCTACAACAGATTCACTTAGCCCTTTATATAGGGTAATACATAGTGGATGACAGCTAGCTATCCTTTATTTTCGGGAATGTCCCGCGAAGTGTCGCAAATGCACAAGCATTCGTTCTCGCGACACTCCTCAACCCTCGCCAGGTTTCATGTCTTTTTTATGTTTTACTTGTCGTTATTCATTGCGTCGTTTATTTTAGCTATCTCTGCGATCGCCTCGCGACATCGTCGTTTATTAATCCCGCGAGCCCCCGTACGTTGCGATATTATGATCCTACATCTTGCCTCTTTTTCCTTGAATATTGCTTGAAGAGCGATTTTTAAGGAAAAATCTGTTGTTGTAGTAATCTTTGGTCTTTGTTGATGAAGGAACGAGCAGAAGAATACTGTACTTGAAAAGTACGTACTTGCCTCTATTCTTTTGCGAAGTTCCGAAGCTTCTTTGAGATGTATATGTAGTATCGTCTCCTGTCTCTCCTCATTGTGCTGATAACGCGAAGGGAAGAGTATCATGAGAGTGATTCTTTTGATTTGCTGCGACTGCTTATCTTTATCTGTTTCAGTTTTGTACTTTTACACGGATTTTGATTATTAATGTCTTTTCTTGACACGTCTCTTTCAACCGTTTATTCTTGACCGTTCATGTCTCTTCTCGCATTAAATGACCTCGTTTTTCTCGAGGATCTTTTTCCCTATATATAGTTTCTTTTCCTCTCCTTTTCATTCTTTAGTTTCTCTCTGCAACTTCTCTTTGATTCTCTTCTTCCGCAATTTGCGCTTCTGCTACTGCAAATCTTTTCTTCGTCTTTTCTAACACTGATCCTAATCTCCAACTTCCCATCCATTCCCATACTGACAATGGCTTTCATTAGTCGTGCATATAAAGCTTCTTTTGAGGAAGTTCAACAGAAGTTGCTCGAGAAGGGTTTCACTCTATCAACCATTCCCGGTCAAGAATCTTCATCTATTCTTTCTGCAAAGTTATTTTCTGATCATCAATGTGATGATCAAAAGATTATAGTCTCGCTAGGTCAGCTTCTCGCGGGACTTCCCATTCCCTTATACGATCCAGAGATACCTTTATTTTATGAAATCTTAGCCCATGAAAAATTCTCTCGGGCTGTTTATCAATTGAGTGGCGATTGCATTCGCCTAATGCTTGAGTTCGCGAATCGTGGCGCTGGCAAAGGATCTTTATACCCTACTACTGTTAGACACCCCGATTTCGCGAGACTTGGAAATAGTGGCACGAGAAGTACACTTTGTAGAGAACTTTTTTGAAAATTATTCAAAGTGATAAAGATGAGGAATGCGAAATCTCATTGGGGCATTCGCCTGAAAAAGAAGGATAATGTCCTCGAAGATAAATTGCTCATGCAAGATATCGACCGCACCCGGCAATAATACTACTCCTCGCCACTCCAAAGATGAGAAGTGGTGGGTTGTACCCTTGATTCTAAATGGCCCTTATATCGCGGGCTCGCATATTCTTCCCCGCGAGTCTCGCAGATATCATCCTTGGGAATTCAAATGGCCTCGATAAGGCAAAAGAGGTATGTTTCCCTCTTCAAATCTTGCCTTTGCGACTTTCTTTTTATATTTGCTGAGTTTGTGAAACTTTTCAGATCGCCAAATTGAGAAGAAGCTACAAAGATAATCCGTTGGAGAGTACTCTGACGATACTTCGATCGCTTACGGGTGAAGTAAGAAAACATTCCCTTTGTCATTTAAAACAATATTGTTGCCTCTGTTTCTTATCTTTAACCGTATGCGAAGGTTGGAGTTGAAGAAGTCAGAGCCGCGAAGATTAAAAGTAAGGGCAAAACTGCTGTTCGCAAGGGTAAATCTTCTGCTCCATTAACTAAGAAGCGAAAGATTCAATCTTCTTCTCGCCTTTCCTCAAGCTCCGAATCTTCTGATGAGGATAACCATGATTCGAATCTCTCTCTCGCTAAGGAGATTCCGTTGGCTGGCTCTTCTATGGATCGGTTATCTAGCATCTTCTCAGACTCTTTCCAAGGAATGGGTGATGCTCCCCTAGCTTCTCTTTGCGGGACTCTCGCAAATGTGTGTAATGCTGCTTTACTAGAAGGCAATGATTCTTTCAATGGAGTCTCTAGAATCGTGACTCCTGACTTCTTGAACGCACTTGGGTCTTTGGTATGCATGCAGTCACATTTCCCTGTTAGTTTTAAATTTTTAAATATATATGTATTGACAGTTTTTCTGTTTTCTTTCATAGGTTGGAAAAACTTCTTTTGTAGTTGCCTCAGATCTTGAGAGAAGGCGCAACAATCTTGAAAAGAGAAATTTACAATTGAACAAGAAGACCCAAGATCTGGAAGCTGAAGCCGCGTCATCTCGCGATAAGATTCAAAAATTAGAAGCTGATCTAGTCTCCCAAAAGGAAAGAGTATCTACTCTTCAGAACTCAAATCAGCAACTTTATGGTATAGTAATTTTCAATTCTCAGATCTTTTTCATGTTGTCTTTTACTTTTCTTTGTCTGACTATTATTCTCGCAGACGTGTATAATCTCTCCGAGGAATCCATTCTTCTTCATTCATTTCCCGAGCCTATGAATGATGATGTCCTCCTTACTTACCTCAATCAATCTCTAAGTAGTTCCTCTAATAAAACTAACCTCCTTTCATTAAAGGATCTTCAATCCAAATATCACCTCTTAGAGATCGAACATAGATCTAGTTTAAATCTAACTAATCGCTTTAAACGAATGTACCTTGATTCCGAGGAGAAAGTCAAAACTTTGAGGAAGAAAATTAGTGATCTCATAGATGAAAATGATCGCATTACTAACGAGAGGTGCACAAAGCGTTAGCGAGAATTCCACAAATCTCTTCTTGGTGTGCAAGTTGAACGAGACGAACTCCTTCATCGTATACCATGCTTAAGCAATGAGAAGAGCAAGTTCGTTCTCTTCTTGTTATTAATAGTGATGATGAATTCGCCTGGGCCGCGAAGGTTTTAGATAATGCCAGGAATAACCTAGGTGTTGATGTTAGTCTTCATGCCGAGCATACTTCCTTGATTAAAGATATGATATCTGATAGAGAAGGTTACTTATTATACCTTACTGCTTCTTACTTCTGTAGTATTGCTTGTAAATTATTAACTTGTTGTTTCTTATTTGCAGAATCTGAGAAGAGGCTTCAGGTTAGAATTAGAGAGCTTGAATCTGAAAAAGAACAACTCGCCAAGAGTCTCTCCCTTCGCGAGAATAAATATTCCAAGTTGAAGAAACAATTTCTAACGACAGTGGAGAACTTTAATAATGACGCTGTTCGTTTTCGCAATGGAGCTATGGAGTATGTTTGTAAGGACCACAATATCCCTCTGCATTCATATCCCTGGCTCCTTGAAAAGGTTCCTGAGAATCTGCTTATCTCAGACGTTTCTGATAGTGAAGCTTGCGAAGAAGAAAATTCTGGTGATAAAGGAGAAGAATCAGATGAAGGAGAAGGATCACCAAAGAGATAATTCTTTTTGTTTCCTTTTGCTGCCTGTAATATCTGTACATTTCTGTATCTCTTTATTATGATGTATAATTCTTGCATCAGAAGATAAATAACAACATTCCATCTTTTCCATTCCCATACTTGCCTCTGTTATTAATCTTCAGATGGAAGATTTTAGTTGTCATCATGTATGTGGTTGGGTAATAATTTTATTGTTATTGAAATGTATTGGTGCGACGAGGTCGCAGGTATCTTCATGAATGTATTTTATTTCCTCGAAATATATAAGAAGTATGAAGTATCCTTTGAGAAGTATAAGAAGTACTTAATCCTCTAAATACAAGAAGTATTGTGAAACCATCATGCGAAATTCCCGCTCCATGTTCTTTGCCTCATGCTATGCTGTATTCTTTCGCGAAGTTCTGAAGTGGATAAGAAATATCAATCCTTGAAGTATAAGGGGTATTGCCTCTGTTCATGCGAAGTCATTATTCCATTTTTGGTGAGAATTCTTGTTGTTCATTGGTAAATATCTTCTTTGGAAATGATTCTTGCCGAGAAAATAAAGAACATAATCTCTTCATTGCTTTACGTTGAATTTTATCATTGCGACGAGGTCGCAGGTATCTCCTTGAAAGGAGAAACCTACTTTTCTCGTCTTATCATTTCGGTAGTCTTTATTTTATCTCTTCTTGTTGCGACAAGGTCGCAGGACGCCTTTACATTTTCATGTAATGGCCCATCGACCTTGCCTTATCATTTTTGTGTGGTCTTCCAAGTTAGACCTCCCTAATTAGAGGTCTTCCCCTGCCACCTTTCATCGCGACAAAATCGCAGGACGTCTTTACACTTGCATGTAAAGACCCATTGATCTTGCCTTATCATTTTCCAAGTATTTTTGCCTCTGCAGGATGTTTTAGTTGCGACAATATGACAGGCCTGGATATCCTTGCGAACATAAAGCCCCATGACATTGCCGTCTTTGCGACGAAATCGCAGGACGTCCGTACACTTTCGTGTAAAGACCCATTGATCTCGCCTTACCCTCGCGTTAGTATTATTGCCTCTGCAGGATCATTGCACAAATATGACGAGCCTAAATTCTCTTGCGAAAACATAGCCTTGTGACATTTGCGTCTGTTTTGACACTCCCCCTATTGGAGAGCGTCGCCCTTATCATCTCCCCGGTTGCCCCTTCAAGGAGGCGAAACATCGGCCATACAAGACTAGCTCCTCCCATCCGGTCTTAACAACAACCAGTTGTTTTCGCAGCCTCTTATCCCTTATACCTATAGGGTTTATGGTTACGAGGCTGCACCCTAAGTGGAGTTTTCTTCGGGCGAGTGCAACGCATGCCAAGACTTGCCAAGAATGGCCAGGGTAGGTTCATCCATCCCGGCACTCTGGCTCAACCGTGTACCTCGGCGCCTTGAGCATACACTGACTCCTTGGAAGAGACCCTCGGTCGCCCAACCAGGGTATAACCTACATATATAGTTGGGAATCCAAGGTACCTCTCCGGATAGGCTTTCATGGGCCCCAAATTTTCATGGTTCAGGCTTCGGGAGCGGTGTAACCTTCCCCCGAACCATGGCGAGAGATACCCCTTATATGACGCACTTTAGGTCTTACATTTGCCTCTTACGAAATGTTATTCGCGAACTAGGGTGCACGCCATAAAGGTTCGTCCCATTCTTTTTCGCATTCATCTTTTTTAAATCATTCAATCATTCATATTTCATTATTTGTTGATATTTGTTTGGAAAGCATTCGCATAATTCCATTTCATTTGTTGTATCTTCATCCTTCTTTCTTGACCGAATTCTCATATACTCTTGACTGCGAGATTCTCGCACATCCTTACTTCAACTGCTATCTTTTCTCCTGTTTGTGTTGATTATTCATTTCTTATGCCTTTTATTCCTCATACTCTTCGCCTCTTTGTTATCATAATATTCGCCTGTCTCTAGGCATTCACCTCGCGAGGCATGTTCAGTCCTCACTTCTATAGCATCTACCATCAGTTTTTCCTTTCTCTGTTCATCTCTCACATGTTGCTTCCAACCCTTTCTTTTGGCATTTCTTCCTTCGCAGCTTTCTATATCGACCTCATGACATTGCTGCGACTCCTTCCAATCACCCTGTATAATACCAATGCCGTTTGGATGTGGAAATTTTATACATTGATGATATGTTGATGCGACTCCCAAGATTTCATGAAGCCATGGTCTCCCAATCAACGCATTATACGGAGACTCCACGTCAACCACACAGAATAAAACATCAGTTGATAATCCTTGTAGAGGTATTCTCATGTGAGCCTCTCCCTTTGGCTTGTTTGCAGTGCCATTAAATCCATATATTTTGTATGTTGAGGGAATCAAATCCTCATCCTTTCCTCCCATCGTCTTATAAGTATGGTAAAAAAGAATATTCACCGAACTTCCAGTATCAATTAGGATTCGGTTGATTGCCCAAATAAGCTTCGCTTCATCATCTTCTCCATCAACTGGTTTTGGGTTGATCTCTAGTTTCACAACCAATGGGCTATCATGTGTTTCTCTTCCTTTTGGCACTTCATCTGCAGAGAAAGAAATATTCTTCACCGCCACTTTTCTAATCACGTCGTTCTCGCCCGGACTCATTATTTCTTTATCGTTAGCATCTCTCGCGAAGACTCTACTGAGCACGTTGTCATGAAAATCTTCGATTGTGCGATAGGAGTGAACGATAGAGTTGCAATTCAAATTTTTAGCTTTTGTCCCGATTTCTATCACAAATGTTTCCTTTCCTTTCGCTGACACTGTTCTGTGCGTCTCTGGTGGTGGTGGTAATGTCTGTCCTGTTTCTTCTCCCTTTAGAAAGTGATTAAGTTTCCCCTGATCAATCATCCTGAGAATAATTCTCTTTATGTTTCTACAATCGTTTGTTTGATGCCCATGGAATCGATGGTAAGAGCAAAACTCATGACTTCTATCGCCTGGCGGTGGTTCCATTCCCACGTTCCAAGGTGCTGGTACATTTTCCATCACAAGTATAGCTTCCCAGATCTTTTCCACACTCGGGCATTCGGTGGAGGCATCTTAATCTCTTCCCATACTATTCTCGACTTCTCTGCCCTCCACGGTTATTTTGCCTTCGTCCACCATAAGTTTCTTGCACATGATCTAACCTCTGAATCTTATTATTGCTGTTACGGTTGTAGTAGTTCCTTTCTCGCTCAAACTCTTCTTGATCGTGGCTTCCCATGGCTACTATCTTTTGTCTTTGTCCCTCATCGCCTTTCCTTGTTTGCTGTCCTTGCGAAGTGCTCGCCACTCAGATTTATGAATTGAGGCAACAAGCTTGCGTTCATGGCATTAGAGCTTGTGTTCGCGACTGGATAAGAATTCATTTCATTCTGTCTTTCTTCTAAGGCAATATATTCTTCCTGTAATTCTCGCAGTTCTGCCATCGTGATTGTATTTTTGATTCTAAAAATTTGAATATATAACAAGTTGGTCGCGAAGAGAGCATTCACAAATGAGAGGATGAGGTATCTTTCCTCAACACGTCCTGCCATTTCGCTACACATGGTCCTCCATCTTATTGTCAACTGCCTTAAACTCTCGCCAACTCTTTGTTTCAACCCGAATACATCTTCAATACCTGGTCGCGAAGAGTTGTTACTTATGTATGCTCCTAGGAATGTGGCTTGTAAATGGTTGAATGATGTGATTGTGTTTCTTGGCAGTCCTTCAAACCATTTTAGTGCTTCTCCTATTAAGCTTGACGCGAAATATTTGCACAGTATAGCGTCATGATTCTCCCACTGCAACATGCATCTCATATAAGCCTTGATATGTTGTATCGCACAGGTTGTTCCATCAAAGATGTTGGTTAATGCAGGTAGATTGCACTTAGGAGGTATTCCTCCCATCTGTACTTCTAGCGTGAAGGGATTCTTCGCAGCTTCTGCGATGGCTTCATCCAATTGTTTCCTTCCTCCTTCCCTTCTATTATTCAGTAATCCTCTCATTTCAGCCAGTTCTCTTAAGATTTGTTCATTTGCCTCGGAATTTGGTTCTACTGGTCTTTTTAGCTCTGCCTCTCTCCTTCTTCTCTCGTGCCTATTTTGACCTTCCTGCTCGTTATTTTCTCCTCTTCTTTCCCTGCGACGCTCTTCTTCGTTTCTTTCGTCGATTCGCACACCATTATATCGGTTGTTCTCTCTTCTTGGATGTCTCTCAGCTCTCATCTGCACCCTCTCATAGTCTTCATTAATATTTCTATTGGTACGATTTTGTTCCCTTCTTCTTTCACGGTTGTCATGGTTATTCTGCTGGATTGCCTCTTCCATCTCTTGATTTTCCATTTCTGCTCTTATCCTTTCTCTCTCGCGAGCTAGCCGCGCTTGTTCAATGTAGTGTCTCTCAATGTCATCCTCGATCTCTCGGTTTCTTCTCAATTCTTCTCTCCCGTGCAAAATTATTCTCCCTTCAGCAGCTGGGTCATTCGGCCCTTGGAGTTGCATGTTTCCTTGATTTTCCCTATTCCGCTCATTTTGAAGATTTTCGGGCTGAGGAATATAACGATCTTCCATTTCCCCTCTTCTCTCGCCATGCTCTGTACTTGGATTTTGTGTTTCTTCCTCGGTACTTTCTGTTGGTAAAACTCTCCTTCTTTCTTCCCTATTCGATCTTGAACTTGATCTCACGCTACTTCTTGATCTCCTATTTTGCAACCTCATATTTTCCATCCTCAATTCATGATTCTGTCTTGTCAAGTTTGCTCGTTCTTCTGCCTCTAGCCGCCTTTCTTCATGTATTGTTTGTCTCAATCTCTCTAATGCTGTAATTTCTTCGTTTCCTGGATTTATTTCTCTATTCATTCTTTGCTCGCCTCCTCCTTGTCCCTGGTTTACCAGCGGCTGCTCTTCTTCCCTCTCGTCTTCAGAATCAGATCTCCAAGTATGTACACTTACTCTATCATAATCCACTGTTGCGTTTGCTACTGGGGAGTTCGCTGGCTGATTTTGATTTTCTTCATCATTTCTCATATTCATCCTTGATGATTCTCCTGTTTCATTCCTCCTTTCTCCAGCAAGTCTCCCACTTCTTCTTACAATCGTTGGTTTCCCTTGAACGTTTCTCCTTCTAGCCATTTTTCTTTTTCACTGAATTCTTGAGTATTGCTCCAAATCTTTTCTCTATTAATCAAAATTCTTTCCGATTTCTGCGTCAATCTCTGCTCGATCCCTGTTTCTAGCGCATATGTAGTAGCAGGAAATCCCACACTACACCCCTTACCCAATTTTGCTTAATTAATTCATTGAAAGATGTAAGATCAAGAATATTTATTGATTGAGTTCATGAAATGTTTACACAGGATAATAGAATTACACTTAGAAATTAAAGCACTCTTAAACTTTCTCTCTCCTATTGACTTGCTTAACAATTCCAAAAAGATCTCTCTCTACAACAGATTCACTTAGCCCTTTATATAGGGTAATACATAGTGGATGACAGCTAGCTATCCTTTATTTTCGGGAATGTCCCGCGAAGTGTCGCAAATGCACAAACATTCGTTCTCGCGACACTCCTCAACCCTCGCCAGGTTTCATGTCTTTTTTATGTTTTACTTGTCGTTATTCATTGCGTCGTTTATTTTAGCTATCTGCGACTGCCTCGCGACATCGTCGTTTATTAATCCCGCGAGCCCTGTACGTTGCGATATTATGATCCTACAGGCTAGGAAAGAAGTCTCTTCAGGATTTCTATCCAACTCAGCCAAGGATCCAAATCATGCATATATTCTTATTATAATTGGGAAGATGGAAAAGATGTTTGTTTAGATGTCACGGTTGTTTCTCCCTTCACAAGTGCTAGACCACGTAGCTTCACATTGGGGCACGCTATTTCTTTGGCAATCACCCGCAAGCGTAATAAATACCTTGATATGTGCTCCACACATGGATATAGGTTTGGCATGCTAGCTTTTTCTACTTTAGGGGAACTAGGTGATGAAACAATTGCATTTCTGAATAGATTGAGGAACTGCCTCATCGGTTATGATGCTAATCATAAAATAGGTGGTTATCTTTATCATATGATAGGTATTGTTATTCAAAAAGGGGTTGGCGCCCAGTTTGTCGCTCGGCTACCTTCTACCGACGTGTATTGATTGTATTTTCTTTGTCTAATAAAATACCCCTAGTGGTCTCCTTTTTTAAAAGAATAAAAATAAACAATAATTATAAAAATATAAATTATAACGGACTGCCATCATTAAAATATGTTGGATAAGAGGTGATGGGTTTTACCGGCCAGTGACCCTATTTAGCCACAATTGTGTATGCCCCAAAATTTTAAGGTGTGCCTCATAATATGATTCTTTTATTAATAGAAAAATTAGGAGCAGTAAGCAACTCATCATAGCAGTTAAGTCCACTATATTCAATTGGTTATTTCAAACCAAGACTTTGATGGTTACCCTCTTTCAAATTTAATTACTGATTGTGATGCTTTTGTAAACCTAATTTGATTGGGGGCCATACATTTTAATTGGGGCCAAGCACTATTTACAAAAAAAGGTCACCCAATCCTAATTTGGGTCACCCCTTATAAAAATAGTTTCTAAATGGCTAAAATGCCCCTGAGTGATTAGTTTTAAGATTTAATTAAGTTGATTAGTGGGATAATTTTGTTTAGATAAAAATCAGGTTTTGGGATTAAAATTTGGGGAAATTTTAGTTTTGAGTTTTTTTTTTGAGAAGAAGAGTAGTTTTGAGAGGAAAAACTAGGGTTTTTAGAAATGAGTGATTCAAGTGAACCCGCACCTCAAAACAATCAGGTAAACCTCATATACTCTTGAAATTGTCTGAATGGTGCTCCAAGGGGTCGATTGATGGTTACTATGGAACTACTCAGAGTGAGGGTCGTTATAGTCGGGTGTTGTATACGCCAATGACCCTAAAGAGTCGTCACACTGTTGACACACATGGCGACGACTCTAACCTGCAACTTTTAATGGTGATGAAAAATCGTCAAGGTGGTGTGTTAAACCATGACGACTGTTTATAATGTTCATCTAGAGTCGTTAGTTGATTCGTTTAATACCCAGACGACTCTCGAATCCAAACTCTCTGTATAAAAAGGCAAGTTTTGTGTGTTTGAGTCGTCATAGGGATATTCTGATATACTGACGACCCTAACCAACCATTTATAATGTTAACCTAAAGTCGTTAACCAATAACAAGGGTCGTCAAAACAGGGTCGTCATTTTCAACCTAATACGGTAACGACTCTATTCTAGGGCAAAAAATGTTGAAGTAGCAGAATTAGGGTCGTCATCTTCATCCTAATACACTAACGATTTTTCATAGAATCCGCATGCAAATGAAAAGTCGTTAAGGGTTTTCATTTCGATGCTAACGACTCTTACACTGAAATTTCGATAATAACGAATACAAGGTGGGTTTAAGTTCACATATCTTCTAATTGGAAACATAACTTTCTTGGGTTTTGATTTTTGGCGACGATTACGCGATGAATCGGTTGAAGAAAAAAAATCTCTTCAAAATAGTCGTTAATGGTGGTGGTGGAGAAGAGAACGGGGAGGAGAGGAAGATGAAGAAGAGAAGCCTAATTAAGATTTTTAATTAAAGTTAACTTATTTTTAATGTTTAGTTTTAGGTAAGGGTAAAACAGTCTTTTCAATATCGGATTAATACGCCCCTCAAAATTTTGGGGTGCAAATAAAAAGTCATTGCACCCAATTAAAAAGTATGGCCCCCAATCAAATGAGGTTTGTAAACTGTCCTCGACAGACTTTTGTTTTGCTCTTCTTCGAGCTGGTGTACTTTTGTACCTTGAGTGACACTTTTTTTAATATATATATTGCCCTTTTCCGTCAAAATGAAATAAAATGAAAAGAAAAAAAAAAAAAAAAAAAAAAAAAAAAAACGAAACCCTAAAAAACTTGGGACCAGCTACAACATCCAACTAAATAGATTGGAGTCTCTTACTGCTAGGCATCTTTAATCTGTCTTCAACCTTTGCGAATGAGAAAATAAAAAAAGTAACCAAAAGTAATGTACTTAAGTTCCCTAAAGCACTACTCGAACTTAATTAATTAAGAAGATGGATTGAAGTGAACAATTTATCCCTGATGTATGCGCATATAAGATTGATTAAAAAGAGATTAAATTATCCCTGATGTATGCGCATATAATTTGTCTCACATTTCCCTTGAACTATTTTCATATCTTTCATTTTCTATATCACTCCGTACGTGATTTGCATAAACATTCCAGTGATTCTCTTAATTCGATTAGTTCAAGTTTATATAATCAGCAAATCAAATATACTTTAATTTACTTTCCGCCGTAATATATCTTTTGTTTGTCAGAAGTACAATGTTGTTGATGACTACGTTTCGATTACTGGTTGGCTGTTGGAAGCTGCAGAAGGCTCGTACATATGTTTATGCAACCAAATACATAACACAAAATTGGTCAAAAAGACCAAAATCAACAATTCCTGGGTGAAAAAGACACTTAGGTTTTGATACTGTTTAAATAGCCAAAAATTAAAAAGATACTGTTTAAATAGACAAAAATTTAAAAATAGGCGAGGATGTAACCAGTTTCATCTGTCCATTTTCAAATATTTTTTTCTTATTTTTATTTTACACAGGATGCATCCAGTTTCATCCTTGCTATTTTTTTAAGTATAAGCCAGGATGAATCCAGTTTCATCCTTGCTATTTTGTTTGGCTATTTCACCCGTACTTTTTTTTACTCGTCCATTTGAACCGTGTTTTAAATTTTTTTGGACAAATGACCCATTTTCTCATAACACAAATTTGTACGTCCTTTCTTTTGTTTAATTACAATTCTTCTATTGGTTTGTCGGAGCAGTTTTTCTAGGAGAAAATGGGTCATTTGTCCAAAAAATTTAAAACACGGTTCAAATGGACGAGTAAAAAAAAGTACGGGTGAAATAGCCAAAAAAAAAATAGCAAGGATGAAACTGGATTCATCCTGGCTTATACTTAAAAAATAGCAAGGATGAAACTGGATGCATCCTGTGTAAAATAAAAATAAGAAAAAATATTTGAAAATGGACAGGATGAAACTGGTTACATCCTGCCTATTTTTAAATTTTTGTCCATTTAAACAGTATCTTTTTAATTTTTGGCTATTTAAACAGTATCAAAACCTAAGTGTCTTTTTCACCCAGAAATTGTTGATTTTGGTCTTTTTGACCAATTTTGTGTTTTTCTAGCTATTAGGGGTTCAAACATATTCTCCCCTATTTATTGTTTTTCTATCTAGCGTGTGCACATCGGTAGAATGAAAGTCACGCACTTTGTTTGAAGCTTTACAAAATGAATCCTCACACAACGACGTAGACTAGTGACTCCATAACTCAGTTGCAAAATTTCTACCAATCTAATCTCCTCTCTTCTTTACAATAACTTCTCCTTATTTCTTTGTTTTTAGTTCTCATTAATGATTC
Source organism: Papaver armeniacum (assembly GCA_023531295.1). Classification (NCBI taxonomy): domain Eukaryota; kingdom Viridiplantae; phylum Streptophyta; class Magnoliopsida; order Ranunculales; family Papaveraceae; genus Papaver; species Papaver armeniacum. Next base: position 405,094 of record JAJJWW010000270.1, on the reverse strand, counting down.
TATCTGCCTAATTTTTTTCTTTGGTTTGATTGTTCTTTGCATATTTCGATTTCTTTTGATTTACATGGCTAACTAATCGTTTCTGCTCTCTCCTAAAATGTTTATGCAGCTTGTGGTTTCTACAATAGCGTTTGCCTTCAGTATGGTTGTGTTCAAGGCGTTTGTCGAGCTTGTTATTTTAGATCGTTTGACAGAATGGAAGATCTATGAGGTCATCAATGCATTTGGTTGAAGAAAATCTTTCTCCGATTCAACTCAGTTTCCCTATTTAGGTACCCATCCCGCCCTTGCTTCATTTCAAAAAAATTCAAACGCCAAAAGCACCAAATCAGCCGCAAATTCAGGTTTCTCATTATTATCGGAATTCTTCTTCCCAGTTGTTCTTTTATTATGTGTTCTGTTACGCATAATACTATCTTTACTGAGTATCTTCAACAAAAAGGTAACTATACCTTTGACCTTCCTAGTTTAAAACACAAGGAACCCCATATCTCACCTTTAGATTTATTTCACTCCCTAAACCCTAAAGTTCCAAAACGAACAAATTGGTTTACAATGGAGAACGAAGGAAATAATGAAGTTGGAGCTTTGGTCAATAAGTTCAAACAGTCTACACTTGCTCTAGGTAACACTGAAGAGATGGTTGTTGTTCAACATGAGAATAACCCTGGGGAAAAAGATGAAGGAGAGAATGCTTGGGAAGCTTCTGCTATTGGGAAGATCATTATTGAAGGAAGAATGAATCATGATCTGGTTCAAAAATATATCAAGTTCACATGGCCATTCATTGCTGAAGAAAATCTCCGTATTGTAGAGATTGAACCTAATCTTTTCATCTTCAAATTTAATGATTGGGATCTGCTTAACACTGTTATCAATGAGCGACTTTGGAACATCAACAAAAAAAATGGTGGTTCATGATTACATCCCAACATTGGTCTACACAGAAAAACACTGGGGATTTAAATAGTTCTCTTGCCAGAGCATATGAATGTTGCTTCTGTCACTAAAATTGGTGAAATTATGGGAGAAGTTGTGGCTATAGAACCGAAAGATGCCATACCTAATGGGAGCGATCCTGTTAAAGTCTGTGTCAATATCGACCTCACTGATCCACTAAGAAAAGGTGTGAAGGCCATAACTAATACAGGTCTGTCAAAATGGATCAAGTTCTACTACGAGCATCAGCCAAGTGGTATCTGCACAAACTGTTGTGTCATTAAACACTGTAAGGTTGCCTGTAAGGATGCTGCAAATTTCCTTGCAAAGGTACATGAAAAGCCTAACGTTTTTGGAAATGTGAGCAATATGAGGCAAACAATTTCCTCGAGTATCAACATGAATGCTCCAGTTTCAAGGAAAAATCAGAAGAAGTTCGCCAAGAACACCATTTTTGTCCCACCTAAAGATGGAGTTCCTATAAACTTTGATTGCTTTCTCAAAGATAAGGATCGTAACAATGATAAAGCTATTAGACTAGGTAAAAGAATTAGAACCTCTGCAGGCGACTCGTCAAGCTCTACTGATGTCACAGTCTCGTCCACCAATGCCAACGGTGATGACCTCATGGTGAACCAAACGGCTCACAGGTGCACAACCTCAGAACCACAAGATGAAACAACATTAATGGAGAGTCAGGTAACTCTTATTTATCTTACTTCCTACAATTTCTTTTTACTGCTATTAATTTCTATCTTCATTAATTTTATCACTATTTATTACTTTTTTTGGTTTTCTGCACTAGGATATATCAATTTCTTCGCCACATTATCTGCTTTTACTTTCGAATTAGGGTTCTCATAGTTTCATTTACTCATTTATTGTGTCTGAATTCCAGTTATATTTATCATAAATTCTGCATACGACATAAAGTCTGTTTCTTTATCCACAAGTTTAAAATAGTCACTCTCATTTTGGCTGTCTTACATACCAATACCAACTGTACTGATCTGAATCAAGATTACTTGGCCACCATGAGAATTCTCTCTTGGACTGTTCAAGGTTTCAAATCTACTGCCACTAGAAATCATCTTAGTGACTTAGTTAGAACCCAAAACCCAGATATCATCTTCCTCTGTGAAACTAAAATAAGTCAACTTAAGAGTAAACCTCTTCTTTCCCAATTTCAGTACCCTAGCTAGGCTTTTATAGAGACAGTAGGTCTTTCTGGTGGTTTTGTGTTTTTGTGGAAAAATGGGTTCATCTGTGATCTTGTTTTTTCGAACCTTAACATGTTCAAATTAGTCATACAATATGATCAAAGTAAACCGGAGTTCTTACTTGCCTGCATGTATAAGTACTCCAACTACAATAAGAAGAAAGAACAATGGGATTTTCTTCTTAAAATTAGTGAAAAAGTTAACTTTCCCAGGATTCTTCTAGGTGGTCTTAATTTTCACTTGCTAGAAAATAATGAGGGTCCTTCTTCTTCTTCAGATGGGTTTGTCAATAACATTATTAGAACTAGTGGTTTAAAAGATATTGGTTATGTAGGAAAGGACTACACTTGGACTAGTAATAACTTAGGCTCTGGCTCTAGAAGATCTAGAATAGATCTAGCACTAGGTAATGGGGATTGTAGTGCTCACTATCCTAACTCCAAATTACTGCATCTCACTCAATTTGGGAGTGATCGCATCCCAATATTACTAGTCACAGATGCCACTACTCCCAAATGTTGGAAACCGTTCAAGTTTTTCTTTACTTGGTTAAATGACAATACATGTATCCGTGTATTGAAAATGCATGGAACACCAGTGTTACTGGCTCACCTGGATTTCAGCTTATCCAAAAACTTCAAACAACAAGAAGAGATCTATTTCTCTGGAACAGAGAACACTTTGGGGACATCAATTAGAAGGTGGACAATATGCAACAACAACTTAATATTCTTCAAGAGCAACCTTTTAATGCTGAAACTCATAATAAAATCTTCTACATCAACAAAGAGCTGGAAAATTTACACAGAATGAATAGTGAATTCTATCAGCAAAAATCAAGAGACCATTTGATTAAGGACATGGACACCAATAGCAAATACTTCCATATCAAAGCAAACAGAAAGAAAGCCATAAATAATATACATTCCATCAGAGATCACAACAAAAATTGGCTACATTCTAGAGAGGAAATATCTTTGCATATTACAGATCATTTCAAGTCCATCAGCACCATCACAAATCATGTTCTAGATGAGGGTCTATACTTAATAATTATTGATTATTGAAGAAGATAATTCTCTTTTGACAAGGATTCCTTCATATCAAGATATTTCAGTACTTTAAAATCAATGGAGAATTGGAGTGCACCAGGTTCAGAAGGGTTTCAAGATGGATTCTACAAGAGTCAATGGAATATAGTTGGAGAAGATGTCTGCAGAATGGTCACAAGATTCTTTGAGACTAAACATATCCTGAAGCAGATTAACAAAACATATATTTTCTTAATCCCCAAGAAGAAGAAAACTATTTGTGCTGCTGATTATAGACCAATTGGTCTATGTAATACTTCATATAAGATCATTTCAAAGATTCTAGTGAATAGAATGAAGCCCTTAATGGAGAAAACTATATCTCCTTATCAAGTTGCATATGTATCTGGAAAGCTTATAAGTGATAATACAGTTATTTCACAAGAAATAATTCACTCAATGAAGAAACAGAGGGGTCAAATAGGTTGGTTTTCTCTCAAACTGGATATGTCTAAGGCATTTGACAAACTTGAATGGAGCTTTCTCATTAAAGTTGTAGTAGCAGGAAATCCCACACTACACCCCTTACTCAATTTTGCTTAATTAATTCATTGAAAGATGTAAGATCAAGAATATTTATTAATTGAGTTCATGAAATGTTTACACAGGATAATAGAATTACACTTAGAAATTAAAGCACTCTTAAACTTTCTCTCTCTTATTGACTTGCTTAACAATTCCAAAAAGATCTCCCCCTACAACAGATTCACTTAGCCCTTTATATAGGGTAATACATAGTGGATGACAGCTAGCTATCCTTTATTTTCGGGAATGTCCCGCGAAGTGTCGCAAATGCACAAACATTCGTTCTCGCGACACTCCTCAACCCTCGCCAGTTTCATGTCTTTTTATGTTTTGCTTGTCGTTATTCATTGCGTCGTTTATTTTAGCTATCTCTGCGATTTGCCTCGCGACATCGTCGTTTATTAACCCCGCGAGCCACATGCGTTGCGATATTATGATCCTACATCTTGCCTCTTTTTCCTTGAATATCGCTTGAAGAGCGATCTTTAAGGAAAAATCCGTTGTTGTAGTAATCTTTGATCTTTGTTGATGAAGGAACGAGCAGAAGAATATTGTACTTGAAAAGTACGTACTTGCCTCTATTCTTTTGCGAAGTTCCGAAGCTTCTTTGAGATATATATACGAAGTGTCGTCTCCTGTCTCTCCTCATTGTGCTGTCGCGAAGGGAAGAGTATCATGAGAGTGATTCTTTTGATTTGTCTTTATGGCTTATCTTTATCTGTTTCGATTTTGTACTTTTACACGTTTTGATTATTAATGTCTTTTCTTGACACATCTCTTTCAACCGTTTATTCTTGACCGTTCATGTCTCTTCTCGCATTAAATGACCTCGTTTTTCTCGAGGATCTTTTCCCCTATATATAGTTTCTTTTCCTCTCCTTTTCATTCTTTAGTTTCTCTCTGCAACTTCTCTTTGATTCTCTTCTTCCGCAATTTGCGCTTCTGCTACTGCAAATCTTTTCTTCGTCTTTTCTAACACTGGTCCTAATCTCCAACCTCCCATTCATTCCCATACTGATAATGGCCTCTATGAGTCGTGCATACAAGTCTTCTTTTGAAGAAGTTAAACAGAAATTGATAGAGACGGGTTTTACTCTATCAACCATTCCCAATCAAGAACCTTCATCTATTCTTTCTGCAAAATTGTTTTATGATCATCATTGTGATGATCAAAAAATTATTGTCTCGCTGGGTCAGCTTCTCGCAGGACTTCCCATACCCTTATACAATCCTGAGATGCCTTTATTTTATGAAATCTTGGCCCATGAAAAGTTCTCTCGGGCTGTTTATCAATTAAGTGGCGATTGCATTCGCTCGATGCTTGAGTTCGCGAACCGCGGTCTTTGGCAAAGGATCTTTATACCCTAATTACATCGAAACCCCAAATTCGCAGACTTGGAAATAGGCTGATGAGAAGTACACTTTGTAGAAAACTTTTTGAAAATTATGCGGTGATAACTATGGTGAATGTGAAATCTCATTTGGGGCATTCGCCTGAAGAAAAAGGATAATGTCCCCGAAGATAAATTACTCATGCAAGATATTGATTGGCACCCAGGCAATAATACTTCTCCTCGTCATTCCAAAGATGAGAAATGGTGGGTTGTACCCTTGATCTTAAATGGCCCTTACATCGCGGGCTCGCATATTCTTCCTGCAAATCTCGCAGGATATCATCCTTGGGAATTCAAATGGCCTAAGAAGGCGAATGAGGTATGTTTCCTACTTCAAATTTTGCTTTCGCAGCTTTCTTTCTATCATTCTTTGAGTTTGTGAAATCTTTCGGATAACCGTTAAGAAGGAGCTACAAGAAGGATCCGTCGGAGGATACTCTGACATTGCTTCGATCGCTTACAAGTGAAGTAAGAAACATTTCCTTTCTTTTTATTTAAAACAATATTGTTGCCTCTGTTTCTTATCTTTACGCGTACGCGAAGGTTGGAGTTGAAGAAGCTTTAGCTGCGAAGAATAGAAATAAGGGTAAAACTGTCGCTCGCAAAGATAAATCTTCCGCTCCATTATCTAAGAAGTGAAAGGCTCAGTCTTCTTCTCGCCTTAGTTCAAGCTCTGAATCTTCTGATGAGGATGATCATGATTCGAATCCTTCTCTCACTAAGGAGATTCCGTCGACCGGCTCTCCTATGGATCAGTTATCTAGCATTTTCTCAGACTCTTTTCAAGGAATGGGAGATGCTCCCCTAGCTTCCCTTTGTGGAGCTCTCGCAAACGTGTGTAATGCTACTTTACTAGAGGGCAATAATTCTTTCAATGGAGCCTCTAGAATTGTGTCTCCTGACTTCTTGAATGCACTTGGATCTTTGGTACGCATATAATCGTATTTCCCTGTTAATTTTAAATTTTTAAGTATATATATATATACTAATAATGTTTCTATCTTCCTTCATAGGTTGGAAGAACTTCTTTTGTAGTTGCCTTAGATCTCGAGAGAAGACGCAAGAATCTTGAAAAGAAGAACTCGCAACTGAACAAGAGGATTCGAGAATTAGAAATTGAAGCTGCGTCATCTCGCGATAAAGACGAGAGAATTCAAAAATTAAACACCGAACTTGACTCCCAAAGGGATAGGGTGTCCACTCTTCGAACTCTAACCAAAGAACTTTATGGTATGAAATTTTACTTCCTTTTATTACTTGTATTTTATCGGTCGCATATTGTTACCTAACTTATTACTTTCGCAGATGTATATAATCTCTCCGATGAGGCTATTCTTCTCCATACATTCCCTGAACCTATGGATAATAACCTTCTTCTCGCTCATCTCAACAACTCTTTAAGTAGTTCATCGAACAAAATTAATTCCCTTTCATTAAATGAACTCCAGACCAAGTATCGCCTTTTAGAAATTGAACATAGATATGGTTTAAGTGCTGCCAATCAATTTAAACAAATGTTTCTCGAATCTCATAAAGAAATCAAGATTTTGAGGAAGAAAATTAGTGACCATATAGATGACAAAGATCGCATTGCTAACAATGGTGCACAAGCATTAGTAACATTTCAAAAATCTCTTCTTGAACTACAAATTCAGCGAGATGAATTTCTTCGCCATAATTCCTTGCTTAGTGAGCGAGAAGACCAAATTCGTTCACTCCTTGTTATAAATAGTGACGATGAATTCGCCTGGGCTGCGAGAGTTTTAGATAATGCCGAAATAACCTAGGTGTTGATGTTAGTCTTCACGCCGAGCATACTTCCTTGGTTAAGGATATGATATCCGACGAGAAGGTTGCTTATTATACCTTCTTTGCTTCTTACTTCTGTAGTATTGCTTGTAAATTATTAACTTGTTGCTATTTATTTGCAGAATCTGAGAAGAGGCTTCAGGTTAGAATTAGAGAGCTTGAATCTGAAAAAGAACAACTCGCCAAGAGTCTCTCCCTTCGCGAGAATAAATATTCCAAGTTGAAGAAACAATTTCTAACGACAGTGGAGAACTTTAATAATGACGATGTTCGTTTTCGCAATGGAGCTATGGAGTATGTTTGTAAGGACCACAATATCCCTCTGCATTCATATCCCTGGCTCCTTGAAAAGGTTCCTGAGAATCTGCCTATCTCAGATGTTTCTGATAGTGAAGCTTGCGAAGAAGAAAATTCTGGCGATAAAGGAGAAGAATCAGATGAAGGAGAAGAATCAAATGAAGGAGAAGAATCACCAAAGAGATAATTCTTTTTGTTTTCTTTTGCTGCCTGTAGTATCTGAACATTTCTGTATCTCTTTATTATGATGTATAATTCTTGCATCAGAAGATAAATAACAACATTCCATCTTTTCCATTCCCATACTTGCCTCTGTTATTTATCTTCAGATGGAAGATTTTAGTTGTCATTATGTATGTGGTTGGATAATAATTTTATTGTTATGGAAATGTGTTGGTGCGACGAGGTCGCAGGTATCTTCATAAATGTATTTTATCTCCTCGAAATATATAAGAAGTATGAAGTATCCTTTGAGAAGTACTTAATCCCCTAAATACAAGAAGTATTGTGAATCCATCATGCGAAACTCCCGCTCCATGTTCTTTGCCTCATGCTATGCTGTATTCTTTCGCGGAGTTCGCATATGTAGTAATCATTATTCCATGCGAAGTTCGCATATGTTCTTTGCTGAAACTTTGCGAAATGGATAAGAAATATTAATCCTTGAAGTATAAGAAGTATTGCCTCTGTTCATGCGAAGTCATTATTCCATTTTTGGTGAGGATTCTTATTGTTCACTGGTTAATATCTTCTTTGGAAATGATTCTTGCCGAGAACATAATCTCTTCATTGCTTGACGTTGAATTTTATCATTGCGACGAGGTCGCAGGTATCTCATTGTGACGAGGTCGCAGGTATCTCCATGAAAGGAGAAACCTACTTTTCTCGCCTTATCATTTCGATAATCTTTATTTTATCTCTTCTTGTTGCGACAAGGTCGCAGGCCGCCTTTACACTTTCATGCAATGGCCCATTGACCTTGCCTTATCATTTTTGTGTGGTCTTCCAAGTTAGACCTCCCTAATTAGAGGTCTTCCCCTGCCACCTTTTATTGCGACAAAATCGCAGGACGTCTTTACACTTGCATGTAAAGACCCATTGATCTTGCCTTATCATTTTCCAAGTATTTTTGCCTCTGCGGGATATTTTAGTTGCGACAATATGACAGGCCTGGATATCCTTGCGAATATAAAGCCCCATGACATTGCCGTCGTGCGACGAAATCGCAGGACGTCCGTACACTTTCGTGTAAAGACCCATTGATCTCGCCTTACCCTCGCGTTAGTATTATTGCCTCTGCAGGATCATTGCACAAATATGACGAGCCTAAATTCTCTTGCGAAAACATAGCCTTATGACATTTGCGTCTGTTTTGACACTTCCCCTAGTGGAAAGCATCGCCCTTATCATCTCCCCGGTTGCCCCTTCAAGGAGGCGAAACATCGGCCATACAAGACTAGCTCCTCCCATCCGGTCTTAACAACAACCAGTTGTTTTCGCAGCCTCTTATCCCTTATACCTATAGGGTTTATGGTTACGAGGCTGCACCCTAAGTGGAGTTTTCTTCGGGCGAGTGCAACGCATGCCAAGACTTGCCAAGAATGGCCAGGGTAGGTTCATCCATCCCGGGCACTCTGGCTCAACCGTGTACCTCGGCGCCTTGAGCATACACTGACTCCTTGGAAGAGACCCTCGGTCGCCCAACCAGGGTATAACCTACATATATAGTTGGGAATCCAAGGTACCTCTCCCGGATAGGCTTTCATGGGCCCCAAATTTTCATGGTTCGAGGCTTCGGGAGCGGTGTAACCTTCCCCTGAACCATGGCGAGAGATACCCCTTATATGACGCACTTTAGGTCTTACATTTGCCTCTTACGAAATGTTATTCGCGAACTAGGGTGCACGCCATAAAGGTTCGTCCCATTCTTTTTCGCATTCATCTTTGTTAAATCATTCAATCATTCATATTTCATTATTTGTTGATATTTGTTTGGAAAGCATTCGCATAATTCCATTTCATTTGTTGTATCTTCATTTTTCTTTCTTAACCGAATTCTCATATACTCTTGACTGCGAGATTCTCGCACATCCTTACTTCAACTGCTACCTTTTCTCCTGTTTGTGTTGATTACTCATTTCTTATGCCTTTTATTCCTCATACTCTTCGCCTCTTTGTTATCATAACATTCGCCTGTCTCTAGGCATTCACCTCGCGAGGCATGTTCAGTCCTCACTTCTATAGCATCTACCATCAGTTTTTCCTTTCTCTGTTCATCTCTCACATGTTGCTTCCAACCCTTTCTTTTGGCATTTCTTTCTTCGCAGCTTTCTATATCGACCTCATGACATTGTTGCGACTCCTTCCAATCTCCCTGTATAATACCAATGCCGTTTGGATGTGGAAATTTTATACATTGATGATATGTTGATGCGACTCCCAAGATTTCATGAAGCCATGGTCTCCCAATCAACGCATTATACGGAGACTCCACGTCAACCACACAGAATAAAACATCAGTTGATAATCCTTGTAGAGGTATTCTCATGTGAGCCTCTCCCTTTGGCTTGTTTGCAGTGCCATTAAAGCCATATATTTTGTATGTTGAGGGAATCAAATCCTCATCCTTTCCTCCCATCGTCTTATAAGTATGGTAAAAAAGAATATTCACCGAACTTCCGGTATCAATTAGGATTCGGTTGATTGCCCAGCAAGCTTCTGCTTCATCATCTTCTCCATCAACTGGTTTTGGGTTAATCTCTAGTTTCACAACCAACGGGCTATCATGTGTTTCTCTTCCTTTTGGCACTTCATCTGCTAGAGAAAGAAATAGTCTTCAGTGCCACTTCTCTAGCTGCGTCGTTCTCGCTTGGACTCATTATTTCTTTATCATTAGCATCTCTCGCAAAGACTCTACTGAGCACGTTGTCATGAAAATCTTCGATGGTGCGATAGGAGTGGACGATAGAGTTGCAATTCAAATTTTTAGCTTTTGTCCCGATTTCTATCACAAATGTTTCCTTTCCTTTCGCTGACACTGTTCTATGCATCTCTGGTGGTGGTGGTAATGCCTGGCCTGCTTCTTCTCCCTTTAGAAAGTGATTCAGCTTCCCCTGATCAATCATCCTGAGAATAATTCTCTTTATGTTTCTACAATCGTTTGTTTGATGCCCATGGAATCGATGGTAAGAGCAAAACTCATGACTTCTATCGCCTGGCGGTGGTTCCATTCCCACGTTCCAAGGTTCTGGTACATTTTCCATCACAAGTATAGCTTCCCAGATCTTTTCCACACTAGCATTCAGTGGAGGCATCTTAATCTCTTCCCATACTATTCTGCGGCTTCTCTGCCCTACACGGTTATTTTGCCTTCGTCCACCATAAGTTTCTTGCACATGATCTAACCTCTGAATCTTATTATTGTCATTACGGTTGTAGTAGTTCCTTTCTCGCTCAAACTCTTCTTGATCGTGGCTTCCCATGGCTACTATCTTTTCTTTGTCCCTCATCGGCTTTCCTTGCTTGCTTGTCCTTGCGAAGTGCTCGCCATCGTATTTATGAATTGAGGCAGCAAGCTTGCGTTCGTGGCATTAGAACTTGTGTTCGCGACGGGATAAGAATTCATTTCATTCTGTCTTTCTTCTAAGGCAATATATTCTTCCTGTAATTCTCGCAGTTCTGCCATCGTGATTGTATTTTTGATTCTAAAAATTTGAATGTATAACAAGTTGGTCGCGAAGAGAGCATTCACAAATGAGAGTATGAGATATCTTTCCTCAACTCGTCCTGCCATTTCGCTACACATGGTCCTCCATCTTATTGTCAACTGCCTTAAGCTCTCGCCAACCCTTTGTTTCAACCCGAATACATCTTCAATACCTGGTCGCGAGGAGTTGTTACTTATGTACGCTCCCAGGAATGTGGCTTGTAAATGATTAAATGATGTGATTGTGTTCCTTGGCAGGCCTTCAAACCATTTTAGTGCTTCTCCTATTAAGCTTGATGCGAAATATTTGCACGTGATATTGCATCATGATTCTCCCATTGTAGCATACATCTCATATAAGCCTTAATATGTTGTACCGCACCTGAGGTTGTTCCATCAAAGATGTTGGTTAATGCGGAGGTAGATTGCACTTAGGAGGTATTCCTCCCATCTCGTACTTCTAGCGTGAAGGGATTCTTCGCGGCTTCTGCGATGGCTTCGTCCGGTTGTTTCCTTCCTCCTTCCCTTCTATTATTCAAGAATCCTCTCATCTCGGCCCGGTTCTCTTAAGATTTGTTCATTTGCCTCAGAATTTGTTTCTACTGGTCTTTTTAGCTCTGCCTCTCTCCTTCTTCTCTCATGCCTATTTTGACCTTCCTGCTCATTATTTTCTCCTCTTCTTTCCCTGCGACGCTCTTCTTCGTTTCTTTCATCAATTCGCATACCATTACATCGGTTGTTCTCTCTTCTTGGCTGTCTCTCAGCTCTCATATGCACCCTCTCATATTCTTCATTAATATTTCTATTGGTACGATTTTGTTCCCTTCTTCTTTCGCGGTTGTCATGGTTATTCTGCCGGATTGCCTCTTCCATCTCTTGATTTTCCAATTCTGCTCTTATCCTTTCTCTCTCGCGAGCTAGTCGCGCTTGTTCAATGTAGTGTCTCTCAATGTCATCCTCGATCTCTCGGTTTCTTCTCAATTCTTCTCTCCCGTGCAAGATTATTCTCCCTTCAGCAGCTGGGTCATTCGGCCCTTGGAGTTGCATGTTTCCTTGATTTTCCCTATTCCGCTCATTTTGAAGATTTTCGGGTTGAGGAATATAACGATCTTCCATTTCCCCTCTTCTTTCGCCATGCTCTGTACTTGGATTTTGTGTTTCTTCCTCGGTACTTTCTGCTGGTAAAACTCTCCTTCTTTCTTCCCTATTCGACCTTGAACTTGATCTAACGCTACTTCTTGATCTCCTATTTTGTAACCTCATATTTTCCATCCTCAATTCATGATTCTGTCTTGTCAAGTTTGCTCGTTCCTCTGCCTCTAGCCGTCTCTCTTCGTGTATTGTTTGTCTCAATCTTTCTAATGCTGCGATTTCTTCGTTTCCTGGATTCATTTCTCCATTCATTCCTTGCTCTCCTTGTCCATTGTTCACCACTGCTGCTCCTCTTCCCTCTCGTCTTCGAAATCGGATCTCCAAGTATGTACACTTACTCTATCATAATCCACAGCCGCGTTTGCTCTTTGGGGAGATCGGTGGCTGGTTTTGATCTTCTCCATCGTTTCCCCTATTCATCCTTGACGATTCTCCTGTTTCATCCCTCCTTTCTCCAGCAAGTCTCCCACTTCTTCTTACAATCGTTGGTTGCCCTTGAACGTTTCTCCTTCTAGCCATTTTTCTTTTTCACTGAATTCTTGAGTATTGCTCCAAATCTTTTCTCTATTAATCCAAATTCTTTCCGATTTCTACGTCAATCTCTGCTCGATCCCTGTTTCTAGCGCATATGTAGTAGCAGGAAATCCCACACTACACCCCTTACTCAATTTTGCTTAATTAATTCATTGAAAGATGTAAGATCAAGAATATTTATTAATTGAGTTCATGAAATGTTTACACAGGATAATAGAATTACACTTAGAAATTAAAGCACTCTTAAACTTTCTCTCTCCTATTGACTTGCTTAACAATTCCAAAAAGATCTCCCCTACAACAGATTCACTTAGCCCTTTATATAGGGTAATACATAGTGGATGACAGCTAGCTATCCTTTATTTTCGGGAATGTCCCGCGAAGTGTCGCAAATGCACAAACATTCGTTCTCGCGACACTCCTCAACCTCGCCAGGTTTCATGTCTTTTTTATGTTTTGCTTGTCGTTATTCATTGCGTCGTTTATTTTAGCTATCTGCGACTGCCTCGCGACATCGTCGTTTATTAACCCCGCGAGCCCTGTACGTTGCGATATTATGATCCTACAAAAGTCTTGAGATACTTTGGTTTATGTGAAGATTTTTGTGATCTTATATATCAATGTATTAGCACTACTTCACTCTCTGTCATTCTTAATGGCTCTCCATGTGAAGAGTTCCAGCCTACAAGGGGAATAAGACAAGGTGATCCTCTATCACCTTATCTGTTCATATTAGCAATGGATATCTTGTCCATAGAATTCAATTTAGCTCAGCAAAATAACACAATTAAAGGCATTAAAGTGGCTGCTCATTCACCAGCCATCAATCATTTGCTATTTGCAGATGACTGCTTGATTTTTAGTCAGGCAAATCTTTCCTCAGTTAATCATCTACTTGAGCTCTTAAATAATTTTAGCTCTCAGTCTGGGAAACTCATCAATTTTGAGAAATCTTCAGTGTACTTCAGTAAAAGGACTAAACCATAAGTTGTAGCAACTCTTACTCAGATACTTGGAGTTAAAACAATATCCTCTAAAGAAAGATATTTAGGTTCTCCTCTTATTCTGGGTCATTCAAAACAAGAAGCTTTTAAGTGCATTGAAGAAAACTTTCAAAACAGATATACTTCATGGTCTTCTACTTCTCTTACTCAAGCTGGCAGAGGAACTATGGTGAAACATGTGCTCAACTCAATTCCAATATATCAAATGGGCACTTTCAAGATACCTTCATAAGTACTCAACAAGCTCACTACCATTCAAAGAAATTTTTTTTGGGGATACAAATCCAATAGAGGTTTAAATCCCATTGGATGGAACAAAGATTGTAAACCTAAGGATATGGGTGGCATGGCTTTCAGAGATTTGGAAATGCTTAATTTGGCTATACTTACAAAGCTTGCATGGAGATTGCTTACTGAGAAGGATTCACTATGGAGTCAAATTATGGACACTAAATACTTCAAAGAAGACAATATTCTGCATCAAAAGATTGAAGCAAAGAACTGTTCTTACACCTGGAATGGGATTACCAAAGGATTGATCATTATACAAAAAGATTACTTCATGGAAGTCAATAATGGGAAAAAGACTAAAATATGGCTTGACAGATGGATTCCAGGTATTCTCATCCCCCAACTCCAATTAATGATCTCCACAGATTTTATCAAGATGTAGAGGAGCTTATTCTGCCTAACTCAAACTCTTGGAATATGGAGCTTCTAAACAAGTTGTTTGATCCTGGTACTTCTCAGCAAATCCAAAGAATTTTTATGGATATTACCAAAGATGATGTTATGATTTGGATGCCATCTAGGGTTGGTAAATTCTCTGTTAAAAGTGCATATAAGCATCTCACTATGTCTGGCAGAGATATCCAAATTAATGGTCGAGTTATTCAAGCTTCAGTATGGAAATCACTTTGGCATTGCAGTGCAGCTCACAAAATCAAAGTTTTCACATGGAAAAGCATCCACGACATCCATTCAACCAAAGAAAAACTATCTGTCTATAATGACTCTTCTGACACTCAGTGTGGTCTTTGTGGCAATCATTATGAAACCATCAAACATCTACTACTAGAGTGTTCTTTCTCTAAAACTGTTTGGAGGCATCTCAACATTAATATTGAAGAAGAACAAAACGGGTTTGGTAGTGTTTCTGAATGGGTTGAAAATTGGTTCTCTGGTAATCACAGTTCTTCAAATGAGAAAAGATTTCCTCTCTATTATGATCGGATCTTGGGATGTTTGGAAAGATAGGTGTGATGCAGTCTTTCAGGGAGTATCTCTCAACCCACTTAATACTGTACACAAAATCAACTACTATTTAAATTCTCATATGAGCACTAATTCCATGCATAACTCTAGTTCTTCATTAATAGCAGTGTCACATTGGAAACCCCCTAGAAAAGACACCTTAAAATTTAATATTGATGCTTCCTTTAGCCATGATACTAACCAATTGGGTACGGGGATTGTACTCCGAAATTTTGCAGGTACCTGCCAAGGCATCCAAGGACACTACTCAGATGGAGTTCTAAGCCCTGAATGTGGAGAATACATGGCGATTCGTGAAGCTTTAATCTGGTCCAGGGATCTGAAGTTAAGAAGAATCCATATTGAAGCAGACGCTAAGCTTGTCATTCAGTCATTATTGGAGAATTCTCTCTTAATTCAATGGGAAAATAGAAAGCTTCTCATGGAAATTAAACATTTAAGTTTAAGTTTTGATTATTTTTCTTTTGTTAGTAGAGATGATAATCAAATTTCGGATGTTGTAGCTAAGTCTTTCAGAGAAACAACATCCAACATAAATCATCTCATTAATTTTCCTGCTGATATTTGTGAACTCTTGGAAAGGGATCTAATTTCTATTATAGCATAATCAATAAATTTTATTAAAAAAAAAAAAAAAAATCTAGCGTGTGCATATAGAATACACCATTGCGGATAAAAGCACGGATAGCATTACTATTAATCTTCTTTTGATGTATTTGAAAAAATTCAAAAAAAAAAAATGTACAAACCTATCTACCAAGGCTTTTGTAATATTTTTTGTTTTATAAGCACTCTTGATACGAATTTTGTTGTTTCGGAAGCAGCACGAATATTTATTTTTGGAGAATAAATCGACCTATATTAAAACCAACTAGATGAGTTTTTCTTTTTTGAAGCATCCAACTAGATGACTTGAAGAAGCTAGCCTCTAAGTACGCTTTCATCACAAACCTAAAAAGAAAACATTAAGACTAAATCTAAAGGTCTGGAAAATAGAAATTGACTTGCATATATGTTGTCTCGTTAAAAATTTAGAATTTCAACACGTGCATCTATGTAAACCCATCTAGTGCATGTAGGAATTACCAGCCTGATCTTTTGTAGTTTTTTATAGCCAAATTTTATATATCATAAATTTTGCTCATCGGTTTTCAACACTACACGAAATCAGGGAATTTGTAACGCTTGATTTTGTAACGGTTATTTTTTAAGTAACGTTGTATCGACGTTGGTAACTTTGTAACGTTGGATAATCGTTGCAATAATTGGTATATGTTACAGAGTTTCGGGAGGGCTGTGGGAAATTACCTTCCTATCCTCAACTTAAATTGCTAAGTTACATTATTACCCTCCATTACTACTATTAGCGCTTTTATTACTACTATCAGCTCCAAATTTCACCTCACACTCAAGGGCTACCCAGCCTCCCAGCGATTCTCATTTTTTCTCCAACATTTTTTCCCATTATAACTCTTCATTTTAATTACTGAAAATCAGAAAACAAATTTAAAATCCGAAAACAAAATTAAAATCATTTGAAATTAGTTTTTCATTTAATATGTCTGAAAATTAGAATAAGAATCAGTTGGGAGGTAGATAAACAACTTAATGTGTTGATAGAAAAACGGTTGAGACATTACTACATCATATCTTTCACCTCCATTTATTTCACATCTCACCAACTTCTTGGTATATCCATGAAGCCTCCATCGATTTCACCAAAAAATTCATCAGATTCAATTTGAGATTCAGTTGCAGGAAACTTCATCAACAAAATTAATTCAACCGATTCTTCCGTGACTCGTCGATTTCATTAAAGATTTAAGCTTAATTGAGTTATCGCAGAAGGATTGAGTTTGATTAAGATTTCTGAATCTATCAATTCTCCTGGGTTATCTTCAGCTAATTATTAAGGTATTTCTTTTATTGTTTTCTTAATCGACAGTTTTTCAACATATGAGGTTTATTAGTTTTAGAAATTGATGTTGTTGTGAATTGTATTCTATTGTAGTGTGTTGATAAATCTGTGATATTTTTAGGTTTAGTTGATAAACTTAAGTTACTAAGACATAGTACTTTGCTTGTTTTTAGGATGTCAAATTTTGTGGATAAATCTTTGATACGTAAAACAGACAATTATAGCCCCGAATACAGAGAAGGGGTTAGAAAATTCATTGATTTTGCAATGGAAAATAGTACTTGACCAAAAAAATGTGCTTGCCCTTGTATGAAGTGTGAAAATAGACATCGATGTGGATTCTCGATTGTTAGGACCCATCTGTATGAGCATGGTGTCGACAAGACATACACCACCTGGAGCTTACATGGTGAGAGAAAGGATGGTGCTTCAACAAGTCGTTCTAAGGGGAAGGCTGTACTCGAAGAAACGCCTGATAAGCAATCAGATTGTTTGAATTTGAATGATTTTATTGGCTCTTCCTTTGGTATTCATCATGACCATGATGGAACACAAATTGGAGAATCACCCTTAGAAGATACAGATGTCGAGAAGCGTTATAATAGGGTACAAATCGTTAGCGGCAGAGAAGTTATACCCTTCATGTGAAGACAATCTCACAATCCTCTATGCTATGGTAGAATTGCATAATGTGAAGAAAACTTATAAAATTTCGGGTAACTGGGTCAACAGTTTATTGGATTTGTTAATAGAGTGGCTTCCGAAACCCAACAAGTTGCCCAAAAACTATGATGCTATGAGGTCAATGATTAAGGATCTGGGGATGAAAGCGAAGGCTATTCATGCTTGTGAGAATCATTGTATTCTGTATAACGAGGAGAATGAGGATTTAATAGAGTGTCTGGTATGCAAAAATCCGAGGTTTAAGTTGAAAGCTACCAAAGATGGTCCCGTGGTAACAAATGAACCTTGCAAAGTGCTGAGATACTTTCCTGTAGACAAAAAACTAAAGAAAATGTATTCTCTACCTTGGATATCAGATGAAATGTTGTGGCACGATCGAGCGCAAGTTTCATCTGAATATATGTGTCATCCAATCGATTCAACTCAATGGGCACAAATGAAAATGAAGTTTCCGTTTTTTGCCGTGGAAGTAAGAAATGTTTGGCTTGGAATATCAACAGATGGGTTTAATCCTCATGGTGTACAGACTTTGAGTTGGAGTTGTTGGCATGTGATCCTTGTGGTTTATAATCTTCCGCCTTCTATGTGTATGAACTCTAAATTCCAAATGATGACTCTGTTGATACCTAGGGTAAAGTCACCGGGTCAAGACATTGATGTTTTTTTGCGGTCGCTGGTCAACACGCCAAAAAAACTTTAACATCAAGGTGTACAAGCTTTTGATTCTTTGAAAAGGGAGTATCTTACTCTGAAAGCAACTCTGATGTTTGGCATTCATGACTTGCCTGCTCAGGGTGTTTTAAGTGGATGTACCACTCATGGCTACTGTGCGTGTGTTTGCTGCGATGACGAAACTCGAAGTACTCATCTAGGTTACAATAGCAAGATTGTGTACACTAAATATCGTATATTCCTTAAGTCAAGGCAGCCATTTAGGGATGAGACTTTTTTGGGATTAGATACACAGGAGCATAAAAGTGCACCGCTGATACTAACAGGAATGCAGTCGCTTGAGAAGTTGACCGATGTTCATTACGAACCTGGTAAGTTAGTGGTCTGTAAGACAGGTAAACGAAAGAGATATCAGTCTGATGGAGAGGAAGGTGATTCTGAGCTTGTCACATGTGCTTTCTTCAAGAAGTGTATTCTTTGGGAAATTGAGTCGTATTGTGCCTTGACTATACGGCATTGCGTCGACGTGATGCACACGGAAAAGAACGTCATGGAACACATTATCTACACTATCTTTGATAAGGATAATAAGCTTATTGTTGCATGGAATAATCGTTACAAATTGAAGGATAATAAACTAAACTGTGGAGCGTGGAAAGAGAAGAAAACAAAGAAAGGAGTAGAGATGGTTCCGCTATTTGTTTTGATCCAAAAAGAGAAAACCGATTTTTGTCAGATTCTTAAAGATATAAAAGTTCCCACAGGCTTTTCGTCTAATATAAGTAACAATGTAAATATGGAGCAATTGAACTTGAGCAGCTTGAAGTCACATGATTACCATGTGATTATGGGGTACTTATTACCTGTTCTGCTTCAACATCCTTTCCAGGAGAGATAGACTTGCGTACTGCGCTTCAACAAGTCAGTTTGTATTTTAGAATTTTGTGCTCAAAGGTAGTTAGAAGAGAGTATCTGAACCGGGCTAAGTGTATGATTGCAGAGGCCATGTGTGTGCTCGAATGTATTTCCCGGCTAGATTTTTTTATAAGCGTGCACAACATGGTTCATTTGGCTGATGAGGCCTTAGTTTGTGGACCTATTAGGCATCGATGGATGTACCCATTCGAAAGGTGAATTTATATTTTACCATTTGTCCTTTATTTTTATTTATTTTTGTTGTTTTTGTACTGAAATTTACACGTACATACTGAATCAGGGCAATGAAGGAGTGCAAAAATATCCCAAATAATATCAGATACATTGAAGGGTCAATTAAGAAGTCGACTGAAATGGATGACTGTGTTAGATTTGCCATGGAGCACATGAAAAATGCTAATCAAGGAGGTCACAAAGAAAATTTGAAGCCCTTCTTAAAGGATGAACATGAATTCAGCGATGTGGGTTCTTTGCTTGATGAAAAGACGGTTCAGGTGAGCCCTATTCAGTGGATGCAGATAGGTTGGTGGGTAATTTTTCAGAATAATTCAGATGGTCTTGATGTTTATTACAGGTATTGGTTGGTCGTGTTTTTTTTGTATGTGGACAATGGGTTATTCTATTTAGATTTTAATACTATCTATGCTAAATGTAGGGATTATTAAGAGAACTATGAAGCTGATGGGGTTGCAATGGAGGAAGTCGAGATGCAAACCAAGTTCCTTAGTTGGCTGTATGAAAAGGTTTGCATTAGCGCTCCTGTTTGTTAGCGTAATAATGATGCAGTATGTTGATGTGTTGATTTTGTTTTCGCTTTCATAGCTTAGATCAGAAGACAAAATGGATACCGAAAACCAAGGACAGTGGTGTCACTGTGGTTGCATCAAACACTTTTAGGAGCTCGAAAATGGACAAAAGACCTGTTACCAACCTAACCCGGTGGTATGAGGTGATCAGAAAAATCCTAGAGTTGAACTATGGTACATTTAAAGAAACTGTATTCTACTGTGATTGGGTGAAGGTAGAGAATGGAATAAAGATCTGTCAGGATTCAGATTTTCCTTTGGTAAATCTTTAAAAATTGAAAATCCATACCAATATTTCGGACGAGCCCGTGATTCTCGCTGAAGAGGCTTCCCAAGTTTTCTACTCTAGAGATGTGAAACATCCAGATTGGTGGGTTGTTATTCATACGCCGAGAGGAATGATTGCAGATGTGGACAAAGCAGAGATACCAGGTCACGACAGTTTTCAAGATATTTTAATGGAGGAACCACATCTACGTAAATTGCTGGAGCAAAAGCGTCTCCCTAGAACAAAGAAATGAAAAATCTCCAATATATGTGTAATCTGTGTAAGTTACTTTATTGTTTCCGCCCCACTGTTTAGCAGCCCTTAAGTTAGAAGATGTTGTTTCCACCTAACATCTCCTTTTATCACTACCAAACAAATGCTCCCTTTCCCAACAAAATCATCTTCTTTGTGAAAGTAGTTTATGTTTTCTACTCAGAGACAAAAAGACAGCAGTTATTAGTTGCTCTTCAATAGTTCAGAAGATGAAGTAAGTGGGAGAAAAATAGCAAAATCATCTTCAATTTTAGTTTCTTCTGAATCTTTGAATAAACCATACTCTTCAATCTTCATCTACACAGGTATGGGTTTGTATTATTGTAAGTGCAGTTTCTTTATCTTCCTCTGCATGATTACATAAAAATGGATTCTCTTTTTAATGATCATTTTTTCTTTGTTGCAAAGAGAATGTAGAGAAGTGTAATAGCACTTAATGTATTATTTTAATTTATTTTGTTACTCTGTTTTGTGGTACACTATCTAGTGGGAACACTTTGTTTGTGGTGGTGTGTGGTTGATTTAAGAATTAAGTGTAATCACGATATGGGTTTTGTTTGAATTACATTATTCTACTATGTAGATGTGTTTGATTTAAGTTTTGTGGTGGTTGTTAACTTTTTTTCCCCTAGGGTTTGATCTGTTTTTTGAGCGAAAATGCAGATTGTTTCTGTTGTTGTTTCTAGGATTTGATCTGTTTTTGGATGAAAATGAAAATTGTTGTCTCTCTTGCTGAAAAACAAGTACTTTGGTATTTAGTTTTGTTTAACACCAAAGTAATTGTTTTTCAGCAATACTTTTTATACACTGTTGTATGGCGTCAAGGAGGAGTCGCAGTCCTGATTCGTCACATGAGAGGGAGATAGACAGGAAAGGAAAGAAGCCTAAGGTGTGTTGTTCGGATAACGAACCAGAGGAAGGCAGCTCCAAGGATCCTCTTGCTGAGTCTTATAAACTGATTGAGCTCATGACTCCTGAAGAGTTGAAACACCTCAAGAAGCGTGTGAACGACTTCATCGTATGTCATGAAATATGGCTCAAAGTTAAAGAGGATGAAGCATCACGCCGGAGGAAGGCTGCTGAAGAAGTTGCTTTGCAAGAGGAGTATGACAAGTTCAGAGACGAACAGTTTCGTCGTGCACATGCATTACTTGCAGCAAGTATGCCGCGATATCCTCCACAAGCAGATTTTCTGGCCTCTGATGTTGAATCTGAGGTTGAACCAGATTGGGAACCTTTTCAGCATGTGCCTGAGCCATACTAACCAGATGAGGAGGTAGAACAGCTCGCACATGATGATTTGGAGGACGGAATAGAAGCAAACAATTAGCATGACTTTCTCATGGGGCATGTTGATCCAGAAGAGGAGGAGTATGCTCAAGCACTACTGGATGCTGAAGATAAAGACGATGATGATGAAGACTATGAGGAAGATGAGACAAATGAAGTCACTGACGAAGATGAAGAGGATGAACATAAGGAAGAAGAAGAGGAAGATTAAGAAGATGAATCTGAGGAATATGATGGATATGACTTGTATGAGGAAGATTCTACAGATGATGATGAATGAGGATGATGGATTATGAGATTGTTCTAACTGCTGATGGATGAACTAACTTTTTGCGGGTATGTTTTGGTATATATATATATATATTATATACTTAGTGGTGATACCTAGGGGTATATTTTTTGGTTTACTTTTTGGTATATGGTTAACAAAACAGAACAATTGCTATGTGGATGATACGACGACGATATATTTTTTTTTTCAGAGATCGCTATGTGGATGTGATCTCCATTTTTCTGTTTTTCTGTAGCACACCTTTTGAAGACATTTTGTGTGTGCCATGTAAAACAGATATACACATGTATATTATATACATGTGTGTATGTGTGATTGTAATTGTTAAAAATGGAATGGACCTGTTCTGCAAGGGTATTTTCAGATTTTTTGAAATCAAGGAAAATTTTATGTGCTTATTCTGGCAGGGGTATTTTCGTATTTTTTTAAATCATCAAAAAATTTGATACACCTGTTCCGTCAGGGGTATTTTTGTAAATTTGAAATCAAGGAAAATTTTGTGCGCCTGTTCCGACAGGGGTATTTTCGTAATTTTTGAAATCACCGAAAAATGTACCTGTTTCGGTATGGGTATTTTCGTTATTTTTGAAATTACCGAAAAATACACCTGTTCCAGTAGGGGTATTATCGTAATTTTTGGTAATCTTACAAGATAAGTTCCGTATTAGGTTGTAGAATCCACTCATGAACCATCAAATCTAATATTTGGTAACTCAAACCTCACCGGGACGAGAACATTGGGTCTGTATATGGTAATCTTGCAACCTGATTTCAATAATAGGTTGTAGTTTCATCCAATCTGATATATTTGACATTTCAAACCTCACCTAGACGAGAACATTGGGTTTGTATATTGTAATCGTGCAACCTGAGTTCAATAATAGGTTGCAGAATCCACTCAAGATCCAATGAATCTGATATTTGACTTCTCAAACCTCACATGAACGAGAACACTAGGTTTGTGTATGGTAATCTTGCAATCTGAATTCAATAATAGGTTGCGTCGAATCTGATATTTGACTTCTAAACCTCACCTGGACGAAAAAATTTGGTCTGTATATGGTAATCTTTCAACCTGAGTTCAATAATAGGTTGCAGAATCCACTAAAGATCCATTGAATCTGATATTTGACTTCTCAAACCTCACCTGGAAGAGAACACTGGGTCTGTGTATGGTAATCTTTCAACCTGAGTCCAATAATAGGTTGAAGTTTCATCGAATCTGATATTTGACTTCTCAAACCCCACCTGGACAAAAAAATTGGGTCTGTATATGGTAATCTTTCAACCTGAGGTTGCAGAATCCACTAAGGATCCATTGAATTTGATATTTGACTTCTCAAACCTTACTTGGACGAGAATACTGGGTTTGTGTATGATAATCTTTCAACCTGAGTCCAATAATAGGTTGCAGTTTCATCGAATCTGATATTTCACTTCTCAAACCTCACCGGGACGAGAAAATTGGGTCTGTATAATCTTGCAAGCTAAGTTCCATAATAGGTTGCAGAATCCACTAAGGATCTATTGAATATGATATTTGAATTCTCAAACCTCACCTGGACGAGAACACGGGGTCTGTATATGGTAATCTTTCAACCTGAGTGGAATAATAGGTTGCAGTTTCATCGAAATTGATATTTGACTTCTCAAACCTCACCTGGACGAGAACATTGGGTATGTATAGGGTAATCTTGCAAGCTGAGTTCCATAATAGGTTGCAGAATCCACTCAGGATCCATTGAATCTGATATTTTACTTCTCAAACCTCACCCGGACGAGAACATTGGGCTTGTATATGGTAATCTTTCAACCTGAGTTCAATAATAAGTTGCAGTTTCATCGAAATTGATATTTCACTTCTTAAACCTCTCCTGGACAAGAAAACTGAGTCTGTATATGGTAATAATGCAAGTTGAGTTCCATAATAGGTTGCAGAATCTACTCAAGATCCATTGAATCTCATATTTGACTTCTCAAACCTCACCTGGACGAGAACACTGGGTCTGTATATGGTAATCTTTCAACCTGAGTTCAGTAATAGGTTACAGTTTCATCGAATATAATATTTGACATCTCAAACCTCACCTGGACGAGAACATTGGGTCCGTATATGGTAATCTTGCAAGCTGAGTTCCATAATAGTTTGCAGAATCCACTCAGGATCCATTGAATCTGATATTTGACTTCTCAAACCTCACATGGACGAGAACACTGGGTCTGTATATGCTAATCTTTCAACCTAAGTTCAATTATAGATTGCAGTTTCATCGAATCTGATATTTGACTTCTCAAACCTCACCCGGACGAGAACATTGGGTTTGTATATGGTAATCTTACAAGCTGAGTTCCATAATAGGTTGCAGAATCCAGTTAAGATCCATTGAATCTGATATTTGAATTATCAAGCCTCACCTGGACGAGAACAATGGGTATGTATATGGTAATCTTTCAACCTGAGTTCAACAATAGTTTGCAGTTTCATCGAATCTGATATTTGAATTCTCAAAACTCACCTGGACGAGAACATTGGGTCTGTATATGGTAATCTAGGTTGCAGAATCCACTCAGGATCCATTGAATTTGAGATTTGACTTCTCAAACCTTACTTGGACGAGAATACTGGGTTTGTGTATGATAATCTTTCAACCTGAGTCCAATAATAGGTTGCAGTTTCATCGAATATGATATTTCACTTCTCAAACCTCACCGGGACGAGAAAATTGGGTCTGTATAATCTTGCAAGCTAAGTTCCATAATAGGTTGCAGAATCCACTAAGGATCTATTGAATCTGATATTTGAATTCTCAAACCTCACCTGGACGAGAACACGGGGTCTGTATATGGTAATCTTTCAACCTGAGTGGAATAATAGGTTGCAGTTTCATCGAAATTGATATTTGACTTCTCAAACCTCACCTGGACGAGAACATTGGGTATGTATAGGGTAATCTTGCAAGCTGAGTTCCATAATAGGTTGCAGAATCCACTCAGGATCCATTGAATCTGATATTTTACTTCTCAAACCTCACCCGGACGAGAACATTGGGCTTGTATATGGTAATCTTTCAACCTGAGTTCAATAATAAGTTGCAGTTTCATCGAAATTGATATTTCACTTCTTAAACCTCTCCTGGACAAGAAAACTGAGTCTGTATATGGTAATAATGCAAGTTGAGTTCCATAATAGGTTGCAGAATCTACTCAATATCCATTGAATCTCATATTTGACTTCTCAAACCTCACCTGGACGAGAACACTGGGTCTGTATATGGTAATCTTTCAACCTGAGTTCAGTAATAGGTTACAGTTTCATCGAATATAATATTTGACATCTCAAACCTCACCTGGACGAGAACATTGGGTCCGTATATGGTAATCTTGCAAGCTGAGTTCCATAATAGTTTGCAGAATCCACTCAGGATCCATTGAATCTGATATTTGACTTCTCAAACCTCACATGGACGAGAACACTGGGTCTGTATATGCTAATCTTTCAACCTAAGTTCAATTATAGATTGCAGTTTCATCGAATCTGATATTTGACTTCTCAAACCTCACCCGGACGAGAACATTGGGTTTGTATATGGTAATCTTACAAGCTGAGTTCCATAATAGGTTGCAGAATCCAGTTAAGATCAATTGAATCTGATATTTGAATTATCAAGCCTCACCTGGACGAGAACACTGGGTATGTATATGGTAATCTTTCAACCTGAGTTCAACAATAGTTTGCAGTTTCATCGAATCTGATATTTGAATTCTCAAAACTCACTTGGACGAGAACATTGGGTCTGTATATGGTAATCTAGGTTGCAGAATCCACTCAGGATCCATTGAATTTGAGATTTGACTTCTCAAACCTCACCTGGACAAGAACACTGGGACTGTGTATGGTAATCTTGCAACCCGAGTTCAATAATAGGTTGCAGTTTCATTGAATCTGATATTTGACTTCTCAAACGTCACCTAGATGAGAACATTGGGTTTGTATATGGTAATGTTGCAAGCCGAGTTCCATAATAGGTTGCAGAATCCACTCAGGATCCATTGAATCTGATATTTGACTTCTCAAACCTTACCTGGACGAGAACACTGGTTCTGTATATGGTAATCTTTCAACCTAAGTTCAATAATAGATTACAGTTTCATCGAAATTGATATTTGACTTCTCAAACCTCACCTGGACAAGAACACTGGGTTTGTATATGGTAATCTTGCAAGCTGAGTTCCATAATAGGTTGTAGAATCCACTCAAGATCCATTGAATCTTATATTTGACTTCTCAAACCTCACCTGGACAAGAACACTGGGTCTGTATATGGTAATCTTTCAACCTAAGTTCAATAATAGGTTGCAGTTTCATCGAATATAATATTTGACTTTTCAAACCTCACCTGGAAGAGAACATTGGGTCCGTATATGGTAATCTTACAAGCTGAGTTCCATAATAGGTTGCCGAATCCAATCAGGATCCATTGAGTCTGAAATTTGACTTCTCAAACCTCACCTGGACGAGAACACTTGGTCCGTATATGGTAATCTTGCAAGCTGAGTTCCATAATAGTTTGCAGAATCCACTCAGGATCCATTGAATCTGATATTTGACTTCTCAAACCTCACCTGGACGAGAACACTGGGTCTGTATATGGTAATCTTTCAACCTAAGTTCAATAATAGATTGCAGTTGCATCGAATCTGATATTTGACTTCTCAAACCTCACCTGGACGACAACAATGGGTCTGTATATGGTAATCTTACAAGCTGAGTTCTATAATAGGTTTCAGAATCCAGTTAGGATCCATTGAATCTGATATTTGACTTCTCAAGCCTCACCTGGACGAGAACACTAGGTATGTATATGGTAATCTTTCAACCTGAGTTCAATAATAGATTGCAGTTTCATCGAATCTGATATTTGAATTCTCAAACCTCACCAGGACGAGAACATTGGGTCTGTATATGGTAATCTAGGTTTCAGAATCCACTCAGGATCCATTGAATATGAGATTTGACTTCTCAAACCTCACCTGGACGAGAACACTGGGTCTGTGTATGGTAATCTTGAAACCTAAATTCAATAATAGGTTGGAGTTTTATCGAATCTCACATTTGACTTCTCAAACCTCACCTAGACGAGAACATTGGGTCTGTATATGGTAATCGTGAAACCTGAGTTCAATAATAGGTTGCAGAATCCACTCAGGATCCATTGAATCAGAGATTTGACTTCTCAAACCTCACATGGACGAGAACACTGGTTCTTTGTATGGTAATCTTGCAACCTGAGTTCAATAATAGGTTGCAGTTTCATCGAATCTGATATTTGACTTCACAAACCTCACCTGGACGAAAAAATTTGATCTGTATATGGTAATCTTTCAACCTGAGTTCAATAATAGGTTGCAATATCCAATAAGGATCCATTGAATCTGATATTTGACTTCTCAAATCTCACCTGGAAGAGAACACTGGGCCTGTGTATGGTAATCTTTCAACCTGAGTCCAATAATAGGTTGCAGAATCCACTAAGGATCCATTGATTATGATATTTGACTTCTCAAACCTTACCTGGACGAGAACACTGGTTCTGTATATGGTAATCTTTCAACCTAAGTGGAATAATAGGTTGCAGTTTCATCGAAATTGATATTTGACTTCTCTAACCTCACCTAAACGAGAACATTGGGTCTTTATATGGTAATCTTGGAAGCTGAGTTCCATAATAGGTTGTAGAAACCATTCATGATCCATTGAATCTGATATTTTACTTTTCAAACCTCACCTGGATGAGAACACTGGGTCTGTATATGGTAATCTTTCAACCTGAGTTCAATAATAGGTTGCAGAATCCACTAAGGATCCATTGAATCTGATATTTTACTTCTCAAACCTCACCTGGATGAGAACACTGGGTCTGTATATGATAATATTTCAACCTGAGTTCAATAATAGGTTGCATTATCTATTAAGGATCCATTGAATCTGATATTTGACTTCTCAAACCCCACTTGGACGAGAACACTGGGTTTGTGTATGGTAATCTTTCAACCTGAGTCCAATAATAGGTTGCAGTTTAATCGAATCTGATATTTGACTTCTCAAACCTCATCGGGATGAGAAAATTGGGTATGTATATGGTAATCTTTTAAGCTGAGTTCCATAATATGTTGCAGAAACCACTAAGGATCCATTGAATCTGATATTTGACTTCTCAAATATCACCTGGAACACGGGATCTGTATATGGTAATCTTTCAACCTGAGTTGAATAATAGGTTGCAGTTTCATAGAAATTGATATTTGACTTCTCAAACCTCACTTGGACGTGAACACTGGGTCTGTATATGGTAATCTTGCAAACTCAATTCCATAATAGGTTGCAGAATCCACTCTGGATCCAGTGAATTTGATATCTGACTTCTCAAACCTCACCTGGATGAGAACACTGGGTCTGTATATGGTAATCTTTCAACCTGAGTTAAATAATAGGTTGCAGTTTCATCGAAATTGATATTTAACTTCTCAAACCTCACCTGGACGAGAACACTGGGTCTGTATATGGTAATCTTGCAAGCTGAGTTCCATAATAGGTTGCAGAATCTACTCAGGATCTATTGAATCTGATATTTGACTTCTCAAACCTCACCTGGACGAGAACACTGGGTCTGTATATGGTAATATTTTAACCAGAGTTCAATAATAGGCTACAGTTTCATCGAAATTGATATTTGAATTCTCAAACCTCACCTGCACGAGAACACTGGGTCTGTATATAGTAATCTTGCAAGTTGAATTCCATAATTGGTTGCAGAATTCACTCAAGATCTATTGAATCTCATATTTGACTTCTCAAACCTCACCTGGATGAGAACACTGGGTTTGTATATGATAATCTTTCAACCTGAGTTCAATAATAGGTTGCAATTTCATCTAATCTGATATTTGACTTCTCAAACCTCACCTGGACGAGAACATTGGGTCCGTATATGGTAATCTTGCAAGGTGAGTTCCATAATAGGTTTGCAGAATCCACTCAGGATCCATTGATTATGATATTTGACTTCTCAAACCTTACCTGGACGAGAACACTGGTTCTGTATATGGTAATCTTTCAACCTAAGTTCAATAATAGATTGCAGTTTCATCGAAATTGATATTTGACTTCTTAAACCTCACCTGGACAAGAACACTGGGTCTGTATATCGTAATCTTGCAAGCTGAGTTCCATAATAGGTTGTAGAATCCACTCAAGATCCATTGAATCTCATATTTGACTTCTCAAACCTCACCTGGACAAGAACACTGGGTCTGTATATGGTAATCTTTCAACCTAAGTTCAATAATAGGTTGTCGTTTCATCGAATATAATAATTGACTTCTCAAACCTCACCTGGAAGAGAACATTGAGTCTGTATATGGTAATCTTACAAGCTGAGTTCCATAATAGGTTGCAGAATCCAATCAGGATCCATTGAGTCTGATATTTGACTTCTCAAACCTCACCTGGACGAGAACACTTGGTCCGTATATAGTAATCTTGCAAGCTGAGTTCCATAATAGTTTGCAGAATCCACTCAGGATCCATTGAATCTGATATTTGACTTCTCAAACCTCACCTGGACGAGAACACTGGGTCTGTATATGGTAATCGTTCAACCTAAGTTCAATAATAGATTGCAGTTTCATCGAATCTGATATTTGACTTCTCAAACCTCACCTGGACGACAACATTGGGTCAGTATATGGTAAACTTACAAGCTGAGTTCCATAACAGGTTTCAGAATCCAGTTAGGATCCATTGAATCTGATATTTGACTTCTCAAGCCTCACCTGGACGAGAACACTTGGTATGTATATGGTAATCTTTCAAACTGAGTTCAATAATAGGTTGCAGTTTCATCGAATCTGATATTTGAATTCTCAAACCTCACCTGGACGAGAACATTGGGTCTGTATATGGTAATCTAGGTTGCAGAATCCACTTAGGATCCATTGAATATGAGATTTGACTTCTCAAACCTCACCTGGACGAGAACACT
This sequence comes from Papaver armeniacum, assembly GCA_023531295.1. NCBI lineage: Eukaryota > Viridiplantae > Streptophyta > Magnoliopsida > Ranunculales > Papaveraceae > Papaver > Papaver armeniacum. The sequence goes on along the minus strand of JAJJWW010000270.1, from coordinate 374,967 downwards.
GGGTATGTATATGGTAATCTTGAAACCTGAATTCAATAATAGGTTGGAGTTTTATCGAATCTTACATTTGACTTCTCAAACCTCACCTAGACGAGAACATTGGGTCTGTATATGGTAATCGTGAAACCTGAGTTCAATAATAGGTTGCAGAATCCACTCAGGATCCATTGAATCTGAGATTTGACTTCTCAAACCTCACATGGACGAGAACACTGGGTATGTGTATGTTAATCTCGCAACCTGAGTTTAATAATAGGTTGCAGTTTCATCGAATCTGATATTTTACTTCACAAACCTCACCTAGACGAAAACATTTGGTTTGTATATGGTAATTTTTCAACCTGAGTTCAATAATAGGTTGCAATATCCAATAAGGATCCATTGAATCTGATATTTGACTTCTCAAACCTCACCTGGAAGAGAACACTGGGCCTGTGTATGGTAATTTTTCAACCTGAGTCCAATAATAGGTTGCAGTTTCATCGAATCGGATATTTGAGTTCTCAAACCTCATCTGGACGAGAAAATTGGGTCTGTATATGGTAATCTTGCTAGATGAGTTCCATAATAGGTTGTAGAATCCACTAAGGATCCATTGAATCTGATTTGACTTCTCAAACCTCACCTGGACGAGAACACAGGGTCTGCATATGGTAATCTTTCAACCTAAGTGGAATAATAGGTTGCAGTTTCATCGAAATTGATATTTGACTTCTCTAACCTCAGCTAGACGAGAACACTGGGTCTTTATATGGTAATCTTTCAACCTGAGTTCAATAATAGGTTGTAGAATCCACTAAGGATCTATTGAATCTGATATTTTACTTCTCAAACCTCACCTGGATGAGAACATTGGGTCTGTATATGATAATATTTCAACCTGAGTTCAATAATAGGTTGCAGAATCTATTAAGGATCCATTGAATCTGATATTTGACTTCTCAAACCTCACTTGGACGAGAACACTGGGTTTGTGTATGGTAATCTTTCAACCTGAGTCCAATAATAGGTTGCAGTTTCATCGAATCTGATATTTGACTTCTCAAACCTCATCGGGATGAGAAAATTGGGTCTGTATATGGTAATCTTGCAAGCTGAGTTCAATAATAGGTTGCAGAAACCACTAAGGATACATTGAATCTGATATTTGACTTCTCAAATATCACCTGGAAGAGAACACGGGTCTGTATATGGTAATCTTTCAACCTGAGTTGAATAATAGGTTGCAGTTTCATAGAATCTGATATTTGACTTCTCAAACCTCACCTGAACGTGAACACTGGGTCTGTATATGGTAATCTGGAAAACTCAGTTCCATAATAGGTTGCAGAATCCACTCTGGATCCAATGAATTTGATATTTGACTTCTCAAACCTCACCTGTACGAGAACACTGGGTCTGTATATAGTAATCTTTTAACCAGAGTTCAATAATAGGTTGTAGTTTCATCGAAATTGATATTTGAATTCTCAAACCTCACCTGCACGAGAACACTGGGTCTGTATATAGTAATCTTGCAAGTTGAATTCCATAATCGGTTGCAGAATCCACTCAAGATCCATTGAATCTCATATTTGACTTCTCAAACCTCACCTGGATGAGAACACTGGGTTTGTATATGATAATTTTTCAACCTGAGTTCAATAATAGGTTGCGATTTCATCTAATCTGATATTTGACTTCTCAAACCTCACCTGGACGAGAACATTGGGTCCGTATATGGTAATCTTGCAAGGTGAGTTCCATAATAGGTTTGCAGAATCCACTCAGGATCCATTGATTATGATATTTGACTTCTCAAACCTCACCTGGATGAGAACACTGGGTCTGTATATGGTAATCTTTCAACCTAAGTTTAATAATAGGTTGCAGTTTCATCGAATATGATATTTGACTTCTCAAACCTCACCTGGACGAGAAAATTGGTTTATATATGGTAATCTTACAAGATGAGTTCCATAATAGGTTGCAGAATCCACTCAGGATCCATTGAATCTGATTTTGACTTCTCAAACCTCACCTGGACGAGATCACTAGGTTTGTATATGGTAATCTTTCAACCTGAGTTCAATAATAGGTTGCAGTTTCATCGAATCTGATATTTGACTTCTTAAACCTCTCCTGGAAGAGAACATTGGGTTTGTATATAGTAATATTGCAAGCTGTGTTCCATAAAGGTTGTAGAATCCACTCAGGATCCATTGAATCTGATATTTGACTTCTCAAACCTCACCTGGACGAGAGCACATGGTATGTGTATGGTAATCTTTATACCCGTGTTCAATAATAGGTGGCAGTTTCATCGAATCTGATATATTTGACATCTCAACTTCACTTGGAAGAGAACATTGGGTCTGTATATGGCAATCTTGCAAACTTAGTATGCCTTGTTCTGTTTCCGATTATGTGTTTGACCCTAATTTTGACCAAGTTGACCACAAAATTGACCAACTTGACCACGAATTTGATCAACTTCACCACAATTTTGACAAACTTTACATCGATACAGACGCCTTTGACCTAGATATTTTGAGAGAAGCAAATCTCTCCTCTATTATTGTACCCTTGTCTCTTGTCCGAAAAAGTAAGGTTTCAATTTTGGGTCTCAAATTTCGTTCCCTCTCAAATCCTCACTCTGATATATCTTTTAGATTTTTATTCCCTCTCAAATTTAAGAAACCTTTTCTAATTCCCTCTCAAATTTGAGAAACCTTTTCTAATTCCCTCTCAAATTTGAGAAACCTTTTCTTATTCCCTGTAGAATTTCATTTCACCCCTTTTTTAAATTTTCAGAATGATTTCAAATCTAATCCTTCTCTATAAATAAAGGGAGATGAAGATCTCAATTTGTTTCCCTTCATTCTCACCATCCTCATTCGTGATTCTCACTTATACCCCTTTCTTCTTCTGTACCTCTTACCTCGCATACATCTCTGTACATCATTCATTCTCCAGAGGTAATCTATGTAGCTTTTACTTTCGAATATTTATTTCAAATTAGGTTTTCTTTTTTGTTGGTTGGTATCTCCTTCATAGATTTACTTGTATGTTGTTATTTACTGCTTTGCAATTCTTGGTATTTGGTTGTTATCTCTTTCCATAGATTATAACCAAACTCAGGGTTTCTACATGGTTATGAAGTTTTTCTTAATAGGTTGTTCTTATTACATTAAAATTATACCGTTGTTGGTTGTAATCTCCTTCCATAGATTTCAACCAGAATTTGGGGTTTTGTATTTTCGTTCACTGCTAGGTTTGCTCTCATTTTAGTTCAATTGCCTAATATGTTGTTTTTTGTTTGGTTTTTTTGGTATGAAGATATTGTCAAGTCAGGATTCTCACACTTCAGATCATGTTGTGTCCCAATGAAACTGGTTTTGCATCTGATGTTCGTAGTACTCCATCTCATGGTGGTTATGAAAATGGTTCGCTATCTAATGAAGCTTCTCTATCTCATGATAAAAATCAATCTGATTCTGACTTGGAGGAGACACAACTTCCACCCAGACTCTTGGTGGAAATAGATGAATATGGAAGACCATTTGGTGAATATGCATCAAAGTTTGCAACTCGTGCAGGGGAACTCATTCGAATTCACTGTATAATTGACTACAAAGACTGGAGGATCATTCCTGCAGCCTTCAAGGACCAAGTCTGGAACATCCTCATGGTAACTTATTATCTTATATGATTTGCTCAACTTATACATATTAGTGTTTATAGAACAACTACCTAGTTATTGTTTATGGCTGACAAAAATACTTCATCGTTTCAGGACAAATTTTGTTTCGCATATGATGAGTCTCTTGTAAGGCCATTTGTCCAAAAAATATTTCCCCATAAGTTTCGTTCATTCAAATTAGAGGTACGCCTTAACATTTTGAAAAATCTTGAGACTCGCGAAGAGATGGATGCAGCATGCCCTTATGGTGTTAATGATGACGTTTGGAAACGATTTGTGCATAATTTGTACCAACTAGGCATGAAAGAGAAGTATGCTAGATATGCTGAGAACCAGTGTAATAGAAATATTCGACATTGTTTAGGGAGACTCTCCCATGCCAACAAATCCTACAGAGTTGTAAGTACTTTCTAACCTAGTGGTCTTAACATTAAATTCTCAAACTATTTTATTTGGACAACCCTTACTGACCATATTGATTGTGCAGGACAAAAAACAAGGTAGGGTTATCGAGTGTCGTGGTGAGAGTTGGATGCTGGCTCATGTAGGGAAAATGGAGTTGTACATCCAAGTGAAGTTGAAGCATATGTGAGTAATGGACCATCATATGTTGTTCAGAGTTCAAATAAATTTAATTGTTTACAGTTTGGTTCTTTTGGATTTCAGGAAAAAGGGAAGGTTGTCGTAGACAAGCGAAAGGTTGAATCCGAAGCTGGTTTTGAGGTTGTTGTAGATATTACCAATGATCCAGTTAATGAAGTTTTTGGTGATGAATTTAATCGTAGTTATTGCCGAGGCTTTTTATCGACTGTTACCAAGAAGCAAGCAATAAAAGGAAATTTGGTTCTTCAATAGCCGCGAGTGCAAAAGCCAATTCATTTACTCTAGCTGGTAATGAAGGCAGGATGGACAGGATCCAAGAGGAGTTAAGTGTTCTCTCAAAGGTGAGCTTTAATCTGTAATTCATTTACGTCATTAATTTTTATAGTTAGAGACACTACGGGAAAATTAGTGATTAACTACACCAGATAACAGTTGTCATACGATATACGACAACTCATATCTATAGGTTGCACAAGGGGGGGGGTTGTAGAAAGTCCTCAATTCTTTGCAACTCGTCAATATTAGTTGTAAACATGGTTGTCGTTCCATTGTATACTACGCTTCTTTCAGTTGTGAATGTTTTTCGAAATTTCCTCTTAATGCCTAACACAACTCATACCTGGGTTGTGATAATAACTCCTACACTACACTTGTTGGGGTTGTAGAAATTTCTTTGACAATTATGGTTAGAGTTGTACGTCATTTGTTTGACAACTATGGTTTGAGTTGTATGTCATTTCTTTGAACAACTATGGTTAGAGTTGTATGCCATCTCATTGACAACTTCTGCTTTTGTTGTATGTCACTTCTTAGACAACTTTAGTTAGAGTTGTATGTCATCTCATTGACAACTTCTGCTTTTGTTGTATGTCACTTCTTTGACAACTTTGGTTTGAATTGTATGTCATTTCTTTGACAACTATGGGAAGAGTTGCATGTCATTTATTTGACAACCCTAATTCTGAGTTGTTGTACATATTCGATTTGGAAAAAAAAATTAAATTTTGAGAATTCAAATACAATATTAAATATGCATTACTTTAATAACCATGAAAGAAGATCATATTTCCAATTATTATCACTATTGTTTCTCACTACAGAAGATTAGTTTTACAGAACTTGGACACTAAAAAAAAATCTAATAACACTTGTGTTTTAGAAACCCTTCTGGCTATTCTTTCTCAGCTTCAAAAATCATCTCTTAACCCTTGGAATTCTACTGTGGGTGAGACTGTGACAGCAAACTTCAACTCCAATGGCACAATCTCTGTAAAACAAAAGTGCAAACTTAATTTAGTATACCATGATCACAACCAAATATGAATAGTAAAGAGTGGCGCCAGAATGGTGTTATACTAAAGAATAGGATACCTAGAGAACTGATTTGGAACCATGTTATAATCCAATACTACGATTCAGGTAAAACAAAGTTCATTCCAGGCATTGACTCACCGAAAAAAAAATATTCATCTCATAAGGTGACAGTATGAAGTCTGCTAAAGCAACGTAGTAACTGACCTTGCTGCCGAAGCTTTGTCATTGAACTAAGAAGCCATTCGGCGACTAGTAACAGTTTCTACTTCCATATTGCTATCATCCTCAAAATCTTCTCCAAAATCTGAAAGTATCTTGGTATCATTTCATATAATTAACCTGAAAAGAAACCAATTGTCGAACGTAAGATCGAGAAACCAATCAATAAGTACCATATCTTGATTCACAACAAGACAGAGTCCAGTTGCCTTGATGTAGTTGCTTTTGAGCGAAGAGATTTACATTCCATGGCGGCAGAGATTTCTCAGCTTTAGATGATTTCATAGGAATTCCCTTGTACATTTTCACTCGTTTATTCAAAGCATCTCTCCTACGCAGTGCCAGTTTTTTGTTAGGATCGAAAAGTAAAACTTCTTCAAAAGCCTTGAGAGCAGCTTTCAAGTCTTTCAAATTGATTGATTCCCTTCTCGAGCTACGCATCACGGATGTAGCTAACACCAAGGGAATTGTGAACCTGCATAATAAAGGTTTAGGCACATCCATGTATAGTGCAGACGACAGAAACAAGAAAAAAAAACGTAAAATGAGTGGCTTCAGAGGTACTAGTGTGACGGCAAACTTGTATAAGTTTGAAAGCAAACTAAGAGGGAGGAGAATATAATGGAAATGGTACTGCACCTGTGCAAGATCTTGATCATCTCCATCCCATTTCGAGATTGCTTGTTGCAAATATTTAATTGCAGCTGGGTAGAACTTCTTTCTCAACATCACTGCCCCAAGTTCAAAACCTTGTTCATCTACCATCCTTGTTGCAAATATTTAAATGTTCATCTACCATCCTTGTTCATCTCGAATTCCACCAAAGACAAAGAAAACCTTTAAAATCAAACATGTTACCATACCTATTAAGTGAATCTTGACAAATAGACCATTTGCAAAGCAGCTCGCCCATGAAGCTCATTCTGCAAATAAATACCGTAGAAGATTAAGAAATGTACATCGAAAAAAATGGATAATATTCAAATTCAAGAACTAGACACAAAAAGTATTATCCCAAAGACTAGGGTTATGAAGAATTAAACTAACGGTGTAGTATTCCATTTATCCGTTCAAGATACCTCGTGTCATGTTTTTTTCTTTTGATTATTTAAGTTTCTCTTAATAGTTGATACTTTTCTCCCTTCATGTGGTCAAGTGACTTTTTGAACTGGAGAGAAACCAGTGTCTTAACTTTATTGATGAACCTAAGTAGTGGATAAGAACAAATATGCAAATTGAACTGTTCTCATTCTACAAGATTAAACATAGAAATCAAGGAAGTAAGTTGTGTACACTCTCGGTAGTTTCTTAGTACTTGTGTGGGTGTGTGTTTGTATGTATGTATGTATGCGGAACACTTAGCTAGTCTGTGAATAAGAAACTCCCAGAAGGTAACATAAGAATTTTGTAAGGCAAAATTAAAAAGATCATACCATCATGCAGACTCTACTTAACCCATTGTAGTGGTGGCAATACTTAAATCTCTACATGCTTAGGCATTATTACTAAACTTTTATCGGAAGTCCTAATTTCATACACAAAAACCGTAGAAACTTATAAGTCAGCGCTAATTTTATCTACCAAATCAAAGCGGGACTAGACCCATACTTTTCATATACGAAACAAATTACCCAAAGGCCATATCTTTCATTACTTTTTCGAAATAGGGTAATGCTTGTTGAAGTTTACTGTCCATCAAAGCGTCACCTTCTTTCAAAGTCTACAATTTCAAACATTTGAAAAGTTAGTGACAGTGATGATAGATATTAACAAATAAGCATACAAAGCAAAGTTAAAATAAATGTTCACTGTCACGTAGTTTTCAAATGATAATGCTGGAGTCTTATCTCGCATACAAAGGGCAACATATTCAAGAAGTGACACTTTAGTTGTTGTATTGTATCTTGGGTGTTTAAAATTTAAAGAGATCCAAGATAGCAAACACGAATTGTTTGTGTAAATGTGGAAACCAGAGAAAATGAATTCTTATATCATAGATTGTTTATTACAAGATTAAGGAAGTAATCAGGAATATACACAACCTTTCAAATAGATTGAACTCATACAGTAAATCTTACGTCTTGTTTGCTTACTCTGATTAAGCATGATCCTAAATGTAATAGGAGACGAAGTGACAATTGATGGATTATTATTGGAACTTGAAAAGGGATACAAGGGAACACTATTTACCTGCAATTCTTTGGCAGAAAGGTCAAGCTCTGAACGAACAATGACTTGACGAATCACAAAGAACGTGAAGCAACAAGTACGATAACTGAATTCCCAATTCAAATAGCTCCCCAACCTGGTAAACTGAGTTAAATCTCATCTCTTCTTCCTCATCCACAGCTTCCTCAGGGTTTTAAATATGTAGATCTGAAACCACATCTTCTTCTTCTACTACACCAATCTTCATCATAATAACCACCACCATCTTAATTTCTCATCAGTTCAATCTTCTCAAACCACCAAAATCTAGTGAACCCATCTCCGTAACATCAACATCTCCTGCTCAACCACAACGAACAACTCTGCACTTCAAGATGATTGAAGGTGGTGTCAATACAAGTATGAGATTTAGAACCAGAAGAAAAGGTAAATCCGATAATAGAAGATAATAGAAGTTAGGGTTTAGGGGATGAGTTCAAGATGAAGTTAAATAGATAAATCAAAGAAGAAATTAACGGTTTCTACTTGAACTAAAGCTAGGGTTTGTGAGGATTCATTATGAAATCGAAAAGAGAATCAATGATTTGGGAAATCAGTTAATTGGATTTGAAAATATCTTGAGATTTGGTTTTGTTTCTTCAACAATGAGGATGTAGGGTTTCTGATTTGCTTCATGCTGAAACTGATTCCTTTGTTAAATCACTGGTTAAGCAAATCTCGAGTTGGGTTTTTTCTGAGGGAAGCGCAAGTTTGGGTTTTTTTCTGAGGGATGGAAAGATGAGAGACGGGAGAAACATGAGTGAAGGCAAGTGAGAGAAAATAATTTCATTTTATGTAAAAGAATTTGAACGGTTAAGATGTGGTATGACGGGTCATACGGATTATGAAAAAAAATCTTTGGACTGATGCATTTAAGTTAAGAGTGTCATACGGATCAAGAAAAGTGTGTTTTCTTTGTGCTTTCTCTTTGTGTTAATAGGAACTCATGTTTTCGGTTTAATTATCAACCTTCGACATGAAAAAAAATCCAAAAAAAATTTAATAAATTTAGGACATTATTATCAACATTCTGATATAAAAAGATCCAAAAAATGTATAATATTGCATCAGGAAAATGAAAATGAATTTGATAATTGGTGTGTTTCTTTGTGCTTTCTCTTTGTGTTTTTGTGTGTTTCTCTTTGTGCTTCCGCTTTGAATTTCGACTAGTCGCATAGGTCATGAAGTAATTTTGACAACTCATACATGCCATGAAGTAGCTTTATTATATAATACATCATCGAAATCGATAAAATTGAAGCTTTGTGAGGGTTATGACTTTAAACTTAGCATGATACATCATCGAAATCGATAAATATGAAGCTCAGTGTTGATTCGAACTTCAAATGTAGTATAACGATATACAAACTATGAACCAAGAAGCTCTAGGAGGGTTCTGACTTCAAACTTAGCATGATACATCATCGAAATCGATAAATATGAAGCGCAGTGTTGATTCGAACTTCAAATGTGGTATATCGGCATACAAAATGTGAACCACGAAGCTCCAAGAGAGTTATGACTTTAAACTTAAGATGATACATCATCGAAATCGATAAATATGAAACTCAGTGTTGATTCGAACTTCAAATGTTGTATAACGATATACAAACTATGAACTAAGAAGCTCTGGGAAGGTTCTGACTTCAAATTTAGCATGATACATCATCGAAATCGATAAATATGAAGCTCAGTGTTGATTCGAACTTCAAATGTGGTTTAACAATATACAAACTATGAACTTGGCCGTCAGTGGACTATCATAAGTCGAAAATTTCGTAAGAACGATGAATCCATCCATTTACAAGTAAGATTCCTTCGAAATATTCCCTGAAACCTTAAAAAAACCATATTTTGGCATATTGTATGGAAACCCTGGCTCCGAGATTGAAACCGGGCCGTGAGTGGACTACTATAAGTCGAAAATTTCGTAAGAACGATGAATCCATCCATTTACAGGTAATATTCCTTTGGAATATTCCCTGAAACATTAAACAAACCATATTCTGGCATAATGTACGCATACCCCGGCTCCGAGATCGAAACCTGGCCGTGATTAGACTACTCTAAGTCATAAACTTCGTAAGAACGATGAATACATCCATTTACAGGTAAAATTCCTTCGAAATATTCCCTGAAACCTTAAACAAACCATATTCTGGCATATTGTACGCATATCGTGGCTCCGAGATCGTAACCTGGCCGTGATTAGACTACTCTAAGTCATATCGTGAAACCTTCCCTACTCTAAAGGGATCAAGCACAGACCGTAGTTCATCCGCGAAGGGACAGAAACTTAAACCAAATCGTTTGCAAGGCTGTGGCCTAGCAAAAACGGTAATGGCCTGGTCCGTATAGGCCGTTCCGCCAAGATGCACAATGATTATGAATCATCGGGTCCACGTCATGGCATAGTGATGCCAACGCATCAAATACCCTCTTCGAAAGGCTACGCAACTATAAATGAGCCTTAGGCATCATTTATACTCTTCCGGCTAAGCTATGAAGCTTACTTGGTGCATAGTCCGCATATGCACCTTCAACCAACTACCCCTCCTTATATATGTCTTAATGGAATTTCTACAAATCATTTTAGGGGAGGGAATATCATTCACCAACTCCTGATTCCGTACGTTGCAGCGGCCTTCCCAAAGTCGCGCAATCATCGTGCTTCACCATCAAAACCGCATGTCATGTTGCATAATGATCGTGCAACATCGTTTCTGCCAACGTCCCTCTCTGGTCTGATGGACAATGATTGTGCGATATTGGTTGTTGGCCAATAACTCTCATAATGCGCAATGATTACGCTGTAAGCTCCAGGCCACCTACCCAACTGGCCTAATGCATCATGATGATGCAACATTGGCCCTTTGCCAAATGCCAAACATAATGCGCCATTTTTGGCGCGGTATTGGCCTTAATCCAATCCACCTTTTTCACGCTGCGGAAGCTTTGGATGAAGCTTCATCACAAGCAAATGGCGCATCTTTTAGCATGCGCCATGCTAAAAACACGGGTGTTACATTATCACACCCTTCAAAGAATTTCTTCCCCGAAATTCAAAACCAAAACTATTGTGGACAATCTCTTCAAATTGGATTCCTGAGCAAAAGTCCGTACTGAAGCTCGAAATCGCGGGTTTCTTCAAGTTGTCATGAACAACAATTTAGACCTTCTGAGCACATGTCCCATACCACCTGCCCAGGGATCCAAAAGTGCCCACAACAAAACCAAGAATCACAATTGGCCAGTGCCAAGAGGATATCTCGACAAGAGCGCATCCCATAATACGCACTCAGAAGTCCCTAAGGTTCACAAGATTGGAAGATGTCATCGAAATGACAAAGCAAAACCTAACGCAACACTGTGAGGACTAATCTCTAATGCCAGAGCAGTTGGATGCAAGCCACCGTCCCTGACGGATTTACCGGGTTGCCACTCGTAAGTGGGATGCTAGCCGGGCCTGACAACGCACACCCTTGGCCAGTGCCAAAGTGTGGGGATGATCAGTCCCATTGTCTACCCACCATCCCGCACGGTCTTCCGGATGCTCGTAGCGGGGTGCCACGGGCGTGGCAAACTCACAAGACTTATACAAGCTCAACTCGATTCGCATAGTAACTGGCATAGCAGTTACAAACTCTTTCACGCGCAGAAGTTGGCCTACTCTCCAACTTTAAGTTTCCATTAAGGAAAATACCTGTGGACAAGTCCACTCCGCACAAGTCCCTAGAGTTTTCTCGGAACTTGCTCGATACCATCTCGTGACGGACCGGAAAATTACGCCTTTGGCGCGTTTCCCATGCAGCCGTAATCTCCCCGATGCGCCATGATGAAGCTACGATCCGGGCCTTTAAAGCTAGGCAAATGCACGTCCATTTGCCCTTGCAAGCATGCTCGTGGAGCATGACGCATCTAACTTAGCTTCCACACCGTTCCAACTTACCCTTTTCCCCCAAAAGGGTTTACGGCCATAAGGCCAATGCCAATGCATTTTTCACGCATCTCTGGCTTTGCCTTTACATAGGGAATTCATCACTGAATTTCCTTGCTAGCTGAGCAACCGTCATTGTCCAGGTATAAGCCTTGGACTTTGGCGTAGGCTGCACCAAGCCCTTGCCATTTCCTAAGTTACCTTGCTTACCAAATCTTTATAACTTGATAGGAAGTATGAGCATCCACTTACTGGCATGCAACTAAGCCTCATCAAGTATGGCCACAATCATCTCTTGCGTCGAGATACCGAGCTTAGATGATATGAGGGGCCAACGTCTTTGACCGGCAATGCTGCAACTCATTGCGGCTGCCTACGTACCCTTCCCTACTCTAAAGGGATCAAGCACAGACTGTAGTTCATCCGCGAAGGGACAGAAACTTAAACCAAATCGTTTGCAAGGCTGTGGCCTAGCAAAAACGGTAATGGCCTGGTCCGTATAGGCCAAACTGCCAAGATGCACAATGATTATGCATCATCGGGTCCACGTCATGGCATAGTGATGCCAACGCATCAAATACCCTATTCGAAAGGCTACGCAACTATAAATGAGCCTTAGGCATCATTTATACTCTTCCGGCTAAGCTATGAAGCTTACTTGGTGCATAGTCCGCATATGCACCTTCAACCAACTACCACTCCTTATATATGTCTTAATGGAATTTCTACAAATCATTTTAGGGGAGGGAATATCATTCACCAACTCCTGATTCCGTACGTTGCAGCGGCCTTCCCAAAGTCGCGTAATCATCATGCTTCACCGTCAAAACCGCATGTCATGTTGCATAATGATCGTGCAACATCGTTTCTGCCAACGTCCCTCTCTGGTCTGATGCACAATGATTGTGCGATATTGGTTGTTGGCCAATAACTCTCATAATGCGCAATGATTACGCTGTAAGCTCCAGGCCACCTACCCAACTGGCCTAATGCATCATGATGATGCAACATTGGCCCTTTGCCAAATGCCAAACATAATACGCCATTTTTGGCGCGGTATTGGCCTTAATCCAATCCACCTTTTTCACGCTGCGGAAGCTTTGGATGAAGCTTCATCACAAGCAAATGGCGCATCTTTTAGCATGCGCCATGCTAAAAACACGGGGTGTTACATAAGTATTCATTTAGGGTGTTCTTGATGTGCACTATCTTGTACCCGATGCTCCTCAAGGACCGAAAAAATGTTGCACACTAGTTGATTATGTTTTAGGTGGATTTTTAATCTGGCCTACAAACCGGTTGATCTTGCAACCGGTAGATTAAGAAGTTTGGAACTTATCTTTTGGTGTATCTTTTATTACTTTTTATACATATGCTGCTGCTAATATTTTGTTGTGTTCTTTTGATTTAGTCACTCTTTAATTAGAGAAAGCTTCTTAGTCTTGCCTGCAATTTGGTTGGTCCTGCAAGATCTAGACTAAGCAGTTTGAAATATAGTTTTTTGTGCAGCTTTCCTTACCACTAATATATACATACTGCTGCTTTAGTTGTGGAGTCTTTTTTCACTCTCTAGATAGAGTGTACCCCAGAGTCACTTTAAACATTTCTTAAAAATACACTTCTTCGAGTGTATCGGGTTATACTAACTACAGTAAAAATATACATCTACAACTGGAGATTTACAACTCCGAGTGTATCGGGTTGCAAGGGAATTGAAATGGGTTATACAGTTCAGTGGTTGTAGCCAGATCTGGTGGAGATGATTGATGGTAAGCAGTGAAAGGAGATATAAACGGCGAGAACTCAGGAAGCAACAGTAGATGGGGATATTACAACGGCCTAGGTGCTGGAGAGTTGAACTGAAGTTAAGTTGAGGTGCCAGTTGTTGAATTTCAGTTGCTGCTGCCGTGAATTATATTTAAGTTTGTTTCTTGAAATTCCTTTAATTTTCTAACTTAAAGTTGATCCGTTGTTTGTTTTGTTGAGCAGGGTGTTCTTGTTATCAAGGTATAGATCATGTTAGATTAGGATCCCAAAGGAAAGAATGGTCCAATGACTTCATTACCTGATGTTGTTACAATCCACCAACCTAAGAATGAAGAAGACTCATTAGAAGGCCTTCAATAGTGGCTCCTACCGAAATCGAAATGCCAGCTCAAATGGTAGGTATAGTAGCTTGAATTGGATGGGTTTTTAAATTTGAGTCATTTTTGAGTTCTGTAATTTCTCAGAGGAGGATTTTGAATTATATCACTTAACAAGTTTATATGGGTTTCTTTTTGTGATGGTTGCAGGCTAGGCTTGTATGCTGATCTTGAGCTGGTGATTGAGTTGATATGAAATTGGGACTGTATGAATAAATGTATTGCAGTGGATATGCATAGATGAAGTTGTAGAGCAATTGCAGATGCCGGTTGTTACAATGGCTGTGACGATGTGTTTGAGGTAAAGCTGAAATTGGTACTGATATTGAGCAATGAAGCTGAGACATTTTCTTTATTTCCGTTATTTGCTCTCATTCTGTGATAGACTTCCTCTGTAGGTTCCTTGCTAAGATGTTACTTCCAAAAGGTAAGATGTACTTATCCGACAACATATTGGAATTACAGTAAGTAGTTTGATTTTTTAAATTGAAGGTGTTAAAATGCGTTTGTTGACTAGAATTCTTTCGAATGAATCTGTTTTTTATTGGATGTTCCATTTATGATTATATCAGTTGTCCCATCTATGTTTCTAATGTTGGTTCATTTGATAAAATTTGTGGTTCCTCTAGTCACTCATTTTTTGTTTTTGTTTTTGGTGATTCAGGTATTGAGTTCGACAGTAAATGAAGATATGAATTAAGTCTAGATAACTTCTACAGATGAGGTAATCATAATGATCTCTTCTTTGTTTTTGTTTTGTTCAACTGTGGAACTAGTATGATTTATGATATGATTCCATCCATGATTATTGAATTCTGTTAATTTTTTGATTTAGGGTTTTTGTGCCACTTAAAATTTGTGTATCTGTGTTATCTGATTTCGGTGTTGACTAGTTTTTGTTGATTTTTTTTACAGGGAAAAGACCCATTAATGTGGGGATTAAAGGGTTTCCCTACTACGGATGCCAGATTTCAAGGTGGGTTTTGGCTGCTGAAGATATTTGCTTCAGAAATTCGATATCGTCATACTTATTCAGACTCGGTAAGGACGCTTCATTCATCTTGCTATTTGTTATTTGTGCTTTGTGGGATTTAGTCTAAATTTAATTTACCGATTCTTGTTCTTTTTGGTTGCAGTTGATTTACCGACTTGGTTTTGAAATGTTGAATCTATATTTTTGCAGATAACCCCAGGAGTATTTTACATTGGACTGCCAAAAGCTGGACCCAATTGCACCTTTAAATCTTACATGATTTAGGTATGTTTATACTATTGGCTCTAAATTAGTTCCTTAATTCTTAGTAAGTTTGGCTTTTGTGGGCTATGCTCATTGTTTCAATGTGTTTTCCTTTTCTGTGCAACATCAGTGCTCGAATTGATTGGATGTCAAACCTTGGGAATATGATTGTCAACTCAGATATGGCAAAGCTTGAGGATATTGGGAGGAGTGTGCTTGTATGATAGATATATGATATTTTTAGTCATGTTAAAAGAATCTATCATTTTCTTTTCTTTCGTTACTTACAAGGTGATTTGAAGTTAGCTAGGTAATGCAATTGGAGTGGCAGGTATTGAATGAATGTAAATGTGTTACACCGGCAGGTTAATGTGAACTTATGAATGTGAAAGACTTTCAGCAATTCGGTTTCAGCTATAATTGTTTTTTTCAAAATAGTTATATGCACACAATTTCTAATAAGAGTTGTGCTCCATATTTCAACTACACAAACCAAAGACTATGAAAGAATGTCTTTACGACATAACTAGGTGTTGTCCAACATAGTTCTACAACTCTAACAAGTGTCATGAAAATCTTATTCATAATAGTAATAAGAGTTGTTACATATTTCTACAATACACATCCTAGGTTGTCTAAGATAGTCCTTCAACTTATACAAGTATTGTGTAATATATTTCTACAACACACATCATTTGTTGTATAAAATAGTCTTACAACACAAGCAGAAGTTGTGTTAGGCTTTCAAAAAATAATCGAAAGAGAATCACAACTTTGGAAAGATATTGTCGAACCATGAATCGCATCACCCTTTACAACTCTTAGTCAAGCATTGTAGAAAAGCTTGGACTTTCTACAATACCCCCCCTTCCACAATGCATAAAATGGAGTTGTCGCAGGGGTACTACAACTCTAATCTGTAGTCGTGAATGATGATTTTTCCCGTAGTGACTCCTTTGTGTATATCTATATATGGATGTATTTTATTTACTTGGTTTTATTTGTCCCACCCCCTTTTTAACTCCGCCATTTTAAATGTTGGTCCCTAGCCCGGGTAAAGGAGGAGGGAAGAGGGGAAACCTTGTATCCTCTTCTGATATTTCATATCGTTTTTTTGTCTGTTTTCAGGACCTTTGGTGTGGAAAAGAATGTTTATGTAGAAGTTTATCAGTTGTGTTTCTTTCATATATGCAAATCCCATGAGCATAGGGTACCGCAGGTCGCCTTTTTAATCTCAGGTTTGTTACCCATACCTATTATGATCTCCTCAAATATGTCATTCGCTTAATCAGCTGCCATGCATCTGACCGATAATTATTTGTTTTGCAAGGTTTCATGGATTCTAACACCCGAAGATGGAGAAAGTTGGCAA
Organism: Papaver armeniacum; assembly: GCA_023531295.1. Lineage (NCBI taxonomy): Eukaryota > Viridiplantae > Streptophyta > Magnoliopsida > Ranunculales > Papaveraceae > Papaver > Papaver armeniacum. The sequence continues at coordinate 358,251 of JAJJWW010000270.1, read as the reverse complement.
GTTATTTTAATCTCAGGTTTGTTTCATTACCTATTATGATCTCTTCAAGATACATCTATTCATTATTTTCAAGTATGTTTTTACACGATTTTTGCCAAAAGGTACAACTTACTACCATCGAGTTTTCGGAGTGGAGATGTTATGATCGTTAGGTTTGATGTAATTGAAGGAGATAAATGCAGCTAACCTGACGAGCAAAACATTCTCCTCTCTAATTTTACTGGTGACTGAACTATTATAATTATTAGTTTCCTTGTTGTCATTCTCTACCTCCGGCTGATACACTTACATGCTACAATTCTCTTTTTGTTTTGTGAGGTTTCACTGATGCTAACACCTAAAGCTGGAGAATACCTACTGCAGATAGTTGACAAGTCATTGTAATCTCAGGTTTGTTTGCGTTACCTATTATGATCCCTTTGAGTATGTGTTTCACAGTTAGTGCGTAAACTCTTGACACATTAGAGTTTCTTGCATTACTTACTGAAAATTTGGTTGACTGATGGTACCATTATCTTTGTTATTCGAGAATTCATTGATGCGAACACCTGAAGCGGATCAGTCCCACTCTGTAAGGGTTAATCATGAAGCTAGTTAAACAAGTGAGACATTGTTGGCCTTGCAAAGCTGTACCAAGCGAGACATTCTTTTCTCTACTTCTATTAATTAGTGTGTAAAGTCTTGCTATATCAGTGCATTGTTTGTTGTCATCTTAATTTAACATATGAAACCATGTATATAAATTCCCAGTGACAAGTTTGTCAAATATAAACTTTTGATACTTAGGTTGCCATGTTCATATAAAAACAGTGAGAATGTATGCATTAGTAACTTTCTTAGAAACTGCTGAAACACATAACATAGGGAACCATGTATGTTTTTTTTTTTTTTTGCCTCAAGCAGTTGTTTCACTCACATATACTTAGGCATCTGAATGAATGAGGAGACAAATCTTGGTTCAATTGGTTGGTCTATAATGGGAATGTATGTATTTCAAAATGACAATGAACATGTAAATTGAGTTTCTGTTTCATTTTTGTTGTTTTGTCAGGATACTTGAATCGATGGCAATAGTTGATGCCATGAGCTGGTTTAGGCTACCCTGATGTCAAAGAACGACTTCATGAACAACTTTTTTTCAGCCAAGGTATAATGCAGAAAAACACTTATATACTGAAAAACACAACCCTTGTCATTTGATTATAACCATATAGGGAACCATGTATTTTTTTAGGTTTAAGCAGTTCATTCAATGTAAGAATGATAATCGTATATACTTGCGTATGTGAATGACTTAGGAGACAAACCTTGGTTCAAGTGATTGTTATATGGATTTGTGAATGAATGAATTCCTTATGCTGCTAGAATGATAATATATGTATTGTGGAATGAGAAATGAATTATGGGTTTCAGATTCAATATTGCAGGTTCAGAAATGAATTGCAATGCTGCAATGCAGCTTCAGAAACTAGTTGTATTGCAGCTTCAGAAATGGATTGCATTGCAGGGTCCAATTATGGGAGCTTATTTATAACAGAAAAAAAACATTACATTTTTTTTTTTGAAAACTATACTTTTTTACCAACGTCAAATCAACGTTATAAAATTTGTTAGTAATTAGCACACCTGGAAAATTCATTACTATTATAATCAATCGTCAACGTCTAAAGCCGTTAATCTATATGTTACAAATGATAGAACTTGGCAGACGGTAAACGTTACAGTCAGCTGATAAGAATCAAATCGTTACAACAAGTTGTTATATCCAAAATGTTACAATCAAACATCAACGTTTGAAGCCGTTACTTTAGACGTTAGAAATGATTGACACGTGTTGTACAACAGCCGTTACACTAAGCTATCACGGTTTTAAATCGTTACAATAACTGTTAAATCCAATCTGTTACAATCAACTAAACAACGATTAGAATCGTTGCTGTGACTGTTACAAGGAAGGACAGGTGGAAATAAGTCAACCGTTACATACAAAGTCGTCGATACGGTATCTGTTACACCGAACTGTTACAGTCCAACCATCACGATCTGCACAATAACGACTATCCGTTACAACAAAATGACATCAGATAAATTTTGTGTTGACTAGATAACCGTTGGTGTATTTATTCCAACAAATGAAACCGTTATTTTATAAAATTTTATTGTAACGAAATCAACCGTTGATAAATTATTGTAACATTAATAATAACGACACTTTTCCAACATTTTTTTGACGTTAAAATATATAGATACTAATTTTTTTTCGACGTTACAAATTCCTTAATTTCGTTTAGTGCAAAGCAGTTAGTTTCATGTACATTCGCATGGGGTAGCATGGTTACCGCATTTTACAAGAAGTACTTCTTTGTGTCTGAACAAGTTACCTTCTCGGACCTAGGAAGAATGTACCAGCGGGACAGCGAACATCCGAATGATTTCGTTAAGAGATTCAGGGTTCAAGCACTAGACTGTCATGACCCAAACGTGGACGAGCAAAATATGGTGAATACATAAATCAACGGTATGGCTCCCATATACCGCGCCTTGCTAGAGAACCTGTGTTTACAGACATTCTCCGAACTCCATGAAGATGCCAGAAGATCCGCAACGACAACACCAGCGTTATTGGAAATGGCTAGACCGACCAGAACCGAAGACATGCGCGAAAATCACGGAAATAGACATCTCCTCAGCAAACAATTTAACACTGGCCCCTCCTCTGTAAGTGTAGTAAACGGGGGAGGAAAAAGGAAAGCCCCAGCTGCAGACCAGCAGCCTAAACGTCAAGCACCAGCACGACAAGGGACTCCGCCACGGAAGGCCGCCGCTAAAGCTCCCATGCGTCATCACGAAGCTGAAGGAAATACCCTGGATTTCCTGTTTCCCATTGAGGAGGTGATCGATCTCCTAGAAGCATGGATTCAAGACAGACACACCGACTTAGGCCGAGATGGCAAACCCCAAATACTACCACTACCACAAATTTTTTACCAACCAACCAGTGATTGCAACAGACTAAAACATATCTTCAAAGTAAAGATAGAAGCAGAGGAACTCCAACTAGGAAACGAGGGCGTACATCGATACCCACTTACAGTAGGGAGTTGTGGGGCCTCTGGGGAATCCGTGCATGAGACTGTGCAGTCCATGATGCAACATGTATGCGAAATTCTCTACCTTTCCAAGGTACAAAGCCAAGATATTTTTGCGGCTCTCAATCGCGTTGTGTCCGGAAAACGGCTTTTTCCCTCTATGGAAGTCAAGTCAGGAGCCCAAGCTCCCCCAGCAAGCGGGGTCGAAAAGGAAAACTGGGGACTGCTGACCACATCCTATTTAAGAGGTATTGAATTTTGACAACACGCTTGTCGACACGACCTCTGACTTCAATATTATCACTTTCAAGACTCTGAAGGTAGCGGGTTTTATGAAACAAGAGGCTACCGATCCCTATCCATGATCGAGAAACCATGAGGGGAAGCCTTAAACGCGCACGGCTACATCAACCTCGAGGTCAAGATAAAAGATGCTATAATGCATGGAAAATTTCACATTGTCAAAGAACTGGGTTACGACCTAATATTGGGGCACTGGTGGGTACTCGACAACAAGGCGAAATTGGGCACGTCCCCTCTACCAATGTCACCCGAAAGAATTTCCAACAAATCGTCCCGTTTTCTGCCGCACCGACGAATTGCTGATGGAACCCTGACGCCTGAAGAAAACCTGTTGGCGCTAACTCGTGGATTCCAAGCACAAGTAAGTCTGGCCAAACGATCTTCTCTACAACCAGTCATTTCTACCCCCCCGTTCCGTCATGGGGACTCAGCGCGATTACTAGCGTGGACGCTGTCAAGAGATTTGAATGGGGCGCTGGGCCATTCAAACGCTTTGCAAAGTATTTGGAAGCTGCCATCGAAACCAACGAGACCAAGATTCAAACGGTTGCACAACACCTGAACCCGTTTTCAATCGGAGATATAGTGGTCAAAGTGAACTCATTTCAAGTTGGGAAGATGACGGGAAAGATAGCTGGTCGGATTGGTTTTCCTGAGGAAAAAGAAGACGAACCTTATCTGGTGGCAGACGTTCTTTAAGGAGGATACTGCCAGCTCATCAACGCAGATAAGCCAGAAGGTGTGATAGTTCACTCGCGATGGCTCAAGCTTTCCAATCCCTAAAACGCTGTACTTTTCCCAGCCACTCTCCCTTTAGTACTTCCTTCAACAGTTTCTCTTGATATTTGTATTTCCCCTAGATGAATATACCGTTTGTATTCTTTTCCGGAGTTTCATTTTTCATTCAAAAAAAAAAAAAAAAAACATGCATTTCCTTCCAAGTGGGTTTTCCCAAATTTCAGAAAAATTTACCAAATCAATCCAAAATCATTGAGAAGCCATTAACCATCATATCATAACCAGAAAGTCAAAGCAGTGTCAGAAATATCCTATTCAATCATTCGAAAATAAGAAATTGCAACCGGGATGCTAATTGGCGAAGCCCTAACTTCGCCACAAATACAAAGAAGGTAAAGATGAGTCTGCAAAGCATCAGGATGACTACACAACAGATAGAAACAATAAAAGGAGAAGCTAGTCATCAAAAGTTGACACACGAGTCGGCTCAGTCAAAACTCCTTTCAAGCACTTTCCTCAACAATCTCTCGGGCAAAAAAGGTTCTATCCAACAGCCGCATCAAAAGTAGTAACCTCAACATCCCATCCGAAAGCCGCCTCAGCAGCAACATCACTCGTCTCCTTCCCGATGCTCGTATCAACAACCGGTCCATCATATGCCACCATGACCCGCCCGATGTCGCCAACAATAGTCTCGGCACATACCCCGAAGGTTGTCTCAGTTTCATCAAAGGCGTATTCCTTGAGGGTTTCCTCAGCAACCTTATGAGGCGAATTTCCCGATTCATCCGCATCCGAATCGAGAATTGTGACACCACCCTGAACAAAAAAGTTACGTCGGCTTTCCCCTAAAAGTTTCGCAGGCTCAGTTTTCTGTCTTTTCAACCGAGAAGCGAGCTGTACCGCCCTAGCATTTGGCCGTAAAGAAGTCTTACTACACTTAGGTCTCTAAGTACACCAAGGCGCTTTGTTACTCTCCCATTCCTCCTCCATGTTCACTGAATCCAAGAAGGTTTGAACACGCACCCGCACTTCACCTATATGGGAGGAATGTAGGCCCTGAATAATTCTGAAAGCTTCATGGAACAGAGATTCAGTTCTATCTAACGCCTCATAAGAAGAAAATTGGCTTTCGCCGATTCCAAAGCTTATCTCCGAAGGGTTAGAGGTACGACTGCCTCCGAAAGATCCCATTGTACACTACAAAACCAGAGAAAGTATGCAAGTTTTTACCCTATTTTACACCAGCAACATACATAAGGAAGAAGACAAAATGGAAACTAGAAAACAAGAGACGATACATGTAGTTGCAGGAAATCCTACACTACACCCCTCACTAGAATATACACAATTAAGTCATTTTAAGATGAACAATTACAATTATTCTTGATTGAATTCTTGAATGTTTACAATATGAAATGGAAATGAGTTATATAATTACAATCACTCTAAAACTTTCTCCCTCCTAATGACTTGCCCAATACTTCAAAAAGAACTCTCCTTCCAATAGGCCTACTCGGCTCTTTATATAGGACATTACATAATGGATGACAGCTAAGCTGTCCTTTATTTTCGGGAATGACTTGCGAAATATCGCAAGTGTATAAGTATATAATCTCGCGATACTCCTAAATCTTGCTAGGTCTTCACATCTTCCTCGTGTTTTGGCTGTCGTCATTCATTGCATCATTTATATTAATCTTCTGCGACGCCTTCGCAATGATGTCATTTACTAATCTCACAAGGTATAGATGTCGCAATATTCTGATCCTACATCTTGCCTCTTCTCATGTCTTCTCTGCGAAGAAGAGAATGTCATGAGAATTAATGTGTTCAAAGTGCCACAGCTGTTCATTTTTCATCAATTTTTCGTCGACAAGACTCCGTGAATTAGGCACAACCGCTTACACGTATCCAGAATCTCTTTTTTTACCGGCTCATTTAATGTTAACCGGTCACACTTTTCTTGTCTATTTAAGAAAGAATTCTTTATGAGAATATTTTCTTTCTTTCACCTCTTCTTCTTCATCGTCTGCAACTTTTTATTGTTGTTTTTCTTCCCCGCAATTCTCCTCATCATCTTTCTGTTATCGTTCCTCTGCTACTGTTCTCATCATCTTTCTGTTATTGTTTCTTGGAGCCACCAAGGTTCGTTGATTCTGCTGAAATTGATCTTTTTGTGATTGATCTCTTTCATAAAAATCATTTTATTTTGATATTGTTCTTCCTTTAATGAATCCCCTGCTGTTTTTGTTTTAGCAAGAACAAATCTAACACCAGATTCACCGTTCTGAATCCTACTGTCTCCATGAGCTCGCAACCGAAAACCACTGTTACTAAAAGGAAATCTGCGAATAGCAAGGTATTAAAGAAACATTTACTTTTAATAACAATATTGTTGCCTCTGTTTCTTATTTAGCTTGTAATTCGCAGGATGACAAAAATATTGATAATTCCCCTAAGAAGCCTCGTCGTTCTAAGCCTGTTGCACCTCCTATTTCCTTTCCTCCATTCAAGCTTATAACTTATCCTGCGGTATCTTCGCAGGATATCCCATCTTCTGTTGCGATAACTTCGCAGGATAAATCACTTCCTCCTTCCCAGGATAAACCATCTTCTCCTGCGATATCTTCGCAGGACAAATCAATTCCTTCTCCTATTCTCACTATCTCTGGAAATGTCGCTGCCGATATTCCTGAATTTTCCATCAATGAAGTTCTTCAAGATGAACCCCTTTCCACTTTTACCATCAATGCCTCTGTCTCGCCCCCACTTGTTAATCAAATTTCTTCTTCTGGCATTTCTATGACCAAAGATGACTCAATTCTTCCTTCTCCCTCCATCATTTCCTTTTCATCTGGGTATATCCCTCTTACCAAAGAAAACCTGGAAGGGACAGATGTAGCTTTCAAAGTTTTATCAGACATCATGAATGATGTCAAGAAGACCTCCATTGATCCCATCAGGTCTAGTGTTTGCGAGTCCTTGAGTAAGTATTTCGGTTCTGACAAAATGTCGCAAATGTCTTTGGAACAAGAAATTAAGACTTTGAAGAGTAATCTTCAAAACACTTCGCTGGATCGTGACAATCTTTGCAAGAACAATGAAGAATTAAAAGGTATCACTTTCTCTCTTTTTTTTGAAGACCTTGTTCGCTTTTCAATCCTTGAATCAGAAGCGTAAAATGGAGATATATCAGTTGGAATCTATTGTGGAAGAAACTCGAATGGAAAGAGATGCTTGGACGGAGCAATATAACTGATTAGATAACCTTCATACATATTCTGTTGACCAGATAGATAATCTTACCCAAGAAAATGCTCACTTAGCTCAGAAGCAAGAATTATTAAGTAATGAATTGTCTCATCTCTCGTATTCTTTGACTAAATCTAATTTGGAGTTGGAAACCTTATCAGATGAGAATGGAACTCTGTCTCAAGAGAAGCGAGCTTTGTTAAATAAGGTGGCGATATCTTCGCAACAACTTGATGTTTGTCAAAAAATATGTAATGAACAGGAACAATCTATCTGTTCATTGAGAAGTAAGCTCGAAGAAGTCATTGCCGAGAGGGATAAGCTTATTTAGGGTAGAATAACCCTAAGTGTGAAAACAAGCCAGCTCATGGATAAATATACCAAGTTAAAAGAATCCCACTCCTCCCTTGCTAAGGAGAATAACTTACTTATTTCTAACGAAAAGAATTTGCGTTCTCGATTAAAAGGTCTTATTGGTGATAATTTTGATAATGCCATGGATCATTTGGAGAATAGTTGCTTGGCTCTGACCCAACATCTTATCTCGCAAAAGGAAGGTAGTCATAATATTTGACTGCCTCATCCATCTTTTTCCTTGTCTAATTTTATTATGATATCCTTTATTTATAACTATGTTGTTCTTCTTCATGTTCGCATAGTCTGAGAAAGATCTTCGCTCCTCCCTTTCTACTTTGGAATCCAGCCATGCCAAAATTCGCAAGGAGAATGCAACACTTTTCGCTACTCTTGCCTAGTCTCGTGATCGGGCCACAAGAAGATTTGATTATCTTATTCATTCCAAAGACATTCAGAGTATAAATCAACAGAAGGCACTCCTTCGTCAATTTCATCTTAAAGCTGAAGTTATTGTGAATGACATCTTGCTGTCTAAATCTCTTGACCCTGTTTCTATTGAACCTTTGGAAGTAGAAGATGATGAAATTCCTAATTCTCCTGATAGTAATTATGAATACGAAAGTGGTGAAGATTTCGCAAATGAAAAAGCGATCCCTTCTAATAATGAAGTTGTCAATAATGATCCAAATGAAAGGGTTTCTGGCGAGAATCATCCAACTGGCGAAAATGAAACTGATAAAATTGTTGAAGAGTGTTTAACATCTCCCGTTGGCGAGAAAAATAATGTAGAGAATTAATTGCTTTTGTAATTTTATATCTTCTAGTCTCTTTATCTTTATAACTCTTTGCATAGGATGCTTTTAAATTTCTTCTGAAGTACACTTTTTGATAAGAAAGATTGAGTCCCATGTTGAACACTTCTCTTATTCACTCTTTCTACCTAATGAATGACTTTATCTTGTGTGGATTTCTTTGCATTCAAATGATTAAGCAAATCATTCTTAAAGTGATAGCCTGCTTCATTGTTGTTGAATTAATATTTGCAAATTCATTCTCGCAAGCATGTTCGCTTACTCTTTTTGTGTGGTCTTATTTTGCCTTCCTAGTTAAAGGTCTTATTGCGTCACCCCTCAATATTGCGACAAAATTGCAGGATGATAGACACATTTATGTGTCTAATATGTCTCAATTGTATGTATTTTTAGTACTCGACTTTTGTATTTATTTTGTTATTTTATGTCTTTATAGGTATTTATAGAGAAATAAGCTCTTGCGGCGAAATTGGCTCGAAAAGTGGTGTTTTACACCCCAGGATAAAGTACTAAAGGCACCCCAGAAAATTACTAAAGGCACCCCATGGGAATGTGTTATTCGGACTCCAACAACGGATAAGGGGCGACCACTGGATAAGGGGTGACCTTCTTCACAAATTCAAAAAAAAATTATTTTGGCGGGAAAATATTTGCTCTTCAACGCAGATTTTATCGATTGCATTTGGACGTGATTTTGTGCGATTCAATCACTGAAACTTTTGGAAAGATGTAATATATCATAAAAGAGCTGGTATGGGTGATTGTTTCGATCAATTTGGCCGGATAATCACGTGGAAGAAATCGGGGCAACACGGGTTTGAAAATGATATTCACGGATTTTCAGCAAGTTTGATGTGTCTTTGCTCGTGTTTAGATGACACTTAGTCATTGAAGATGCGTGTAGAAGCTAAATAAGGGAGTATCGTAAGTCGTTTACGCGTGGAGAATGATTTCGGGAAAGAAAATATTCGTAACATATTTTCTTTTAACACCGAGTAATGGAGGATCATGGAGAGTTAATGAGCGTGATTTCTTGTCGCTTTTGGGTATAAATAGGTTCCCCTGGGTGTCCTAGAAGGTGTCGAGAATTTGGGGGCTTGAGGAGAACGAGGAGCAAGAAATCACCATGAACAAAGAAGCTTCCTGCCGCTTTGTTTTATGCTTCTTGATGAAGATGAAGAACACGAAGAATGGACTAGCAACAACGGTCGTTTGTTAACAAAGTGACACCGAAAAAGTGGATCTTGGGTCACGGGCGTGGGTCGTATTTTTCCAAAGACACAAGCAGTTCAGCTCATCGTTGTTTTAAACGTCTTTTGTGGGTCGCGAACTCTGTTTTATACCATTTTCTCTTCTTCTCTTTATTGTAAACACCATTTGAGCCATAATAAATAATTATTTTGAGAGCATGTTTACCATGATGAGCTAATTCCCTCGTAACCAAGGCAATGGAGGAAGCTATTCACGCAACATAAATGGGTAACTATTTCATTTAATTATATAATTCACCTAATCGTCGCTTACTGCAGAGTTTTAAATTGTTTGAATGATTGTCTTAATTATTTGTGATTCAGTTTGATAGGTTATGCTTGGTTTAATCTCTTGATAATCTATGCTTAAGGTTTACAAATAACATTTGAGAATTTGTATGATTGATAGTGAATTAAAGATAAAAGAGGACTGAAGAATTGAATAGAGCTTTGAAATATTTATCATTCAATTTTGCGTAATAGTGGAATCTAGTGTCTTGGTCACCTCTTGCCCACTTTGTTAATATTTTTGTATATATATTTTTCTATCATTTCAGTTTATTAAGTCTAAAAAATCTTCCTTCACAAGTCTCAAAGAACCTTTCTACTACAACATCATTGATAAATACCATCAATTTTTGGCGCCGCTGCGACGCGGACTTGTCTTTAGGCTAGAGTTTTTAGATTTTTTTTTTAGGTTTTTATTTGTTCTTCTTTACGTTTTTGGGTTTTTGTCTTTTCCTTACAGAATTTGGAATTCGGAGCGAAAGAAAATTTTGCCAAACCTTTTGGTGAATACTTAAAGACTGGGAGTAAAAGGCAAAGCGAAAGGAACGAAAGAAGAAGATTTTTTTGTTTATAAAAAAAAGAGAGAAAAAAAAAGAGAGTTTATTTCTTTAGATTGTATTAGGATTTCTTTATTCTTGTAATTTTTTCTTTTGCACTTTACTCTTTACTTTTTGGACTTTGGACTTGGACATTTGGACATTATTTTATTTTTTTTAAAACCCTACGGAAGGGTAGTCTCAATTATAAACTGTACAGGGAAGGACGGTGATTACGATATCACCTCGGCCCCTCGGGTTCGTACATGACATAGGAGTCGTGGCCCGAGTCGACTTCAACGGTTCATCCCCCGTCTGGAATGGGAGGTAAGAATTCTAAACACCCACGAATCCCCTGTCAGCGGGTTTACTGGATGATTTTGTATGTATATATGTTGAGGTCTTGAATACGGCTGCTTTAATTTCCTAGTAAAGGGAAAGGATTGGCCATACAAGATAAGGGTTCGGATTTCATCACCGTTCTCTTCTTGCCCGCCTTAGGAAAACAAAACCAAACACGAACCTAAGCTTAAAATACTGACTAGAACGAGACCAATAGGGTAACGAGCTTAATAGGAAAGTCATTCGAAAAATATTGGTTACTCTTTTAAGCATACTTCGAAGTTCATGATGGTTTCGTGAGTTGAATGCGTGATCGCGCCGCCTTGTAATGCGGTGAGGCCTTGGGTATCAAAGCTCCACGCAGCTTCCCTCGCCTCTATTCAACTTACTTAAACTCGGATTGATTCCGAGGGGTTTGCTCAGATTGTAACGAATTCCCTTTCGAAGGATTAGAAGCTGGTCTAGAAACAATATAAGTGGAGCCATCATGCTTTTTGTTTGCTAGAAATCAGTAGGTTTGTTTTGGTCAAGTCAGCCTTTGTTTGTGTTTGTGTAGAATTCCCTTGCAGTTAGGATGTCAAACTGGTATTATAACAGCCAATACAATGATTATCCAACTGAACAATATGGACATTACTCTTTTTATGACAAAAGTGTGAATAGTGGTTGGGAACGCCAATCTTTTGAAGGTTATGGGTCATACCATGGTGAGCCCAATTACTATCCACATGTACATCGGTCATTCGAGCAAGGAGATTATAGTAATAGTTCTTCATCTCTAGAGGATACAATCAAACTTTTGAAAAGTAGTCCTTATTATGATCCTTCTGTTCCTCTTCCTTCTCTAGAAGAGTCCCTCGAGGGTTTAGCCGAGTCGACACAAAAGTTAGCCGAATCAACATGTAAGTTAGCCGAGGTAAATAACGTAGTTATGGACGAAAGGACCGCAACAACGACTCGAATCTTTAGAAGATATCCTCAATAGATTAACTCAAAACTTAGATCCAACACTAAGGGAACTTTCTTTGGAAGAAAGCCTTGAGAGGATGGCTGAGTCGACACGTAGACTTGAGTTAGAGACGAACGAAAGTATTGCTCGAAATAACTGGAATTTCCAATATAGTGTATCCAATAATACCCTTGAGAATGAAGATGACGAGGTTAGAATTGGTAACACTACTTGTTTAGATGAGGTTCAACCATTTTCATGTTATTATAATAATGATTATGATGAGGATAGTGTTGATGAAGAATTTGAAATAAATAGGCATAGTGATCAGGAACTTGCTACTCCAATTAAGCTTTGTAATAATAGGGTTATTTCTGGTTCAGATCCTAATAATTTTAAAAATTATTCACCTATTCAAGAGGACGAGGATTTGACTAGAGATACTGTTTTAGAAGATATAGTATTTCTTGTTTACGAAGTCGATAATGAGGAACGGGTTTATCCTGAGAATATTATTTTAGAGTCTAACGATTTAAAAACAATAGTCTTAGACGAAGAAGATGAACTCGTAGAGCTTTTAAATATGAGTGAGGATGCATCACCTGAGTATAATCTACATGAAGTAATTGACCATTTTCAGGATTTTGATGATCTAGAAATTAGGGAAATTGTAGCTAGTCTATCTAGAGACACCCAAAATTCTAAGTTTGGGGGTGATTATCATTCTCCTTATGCCTTACCTTTAGCTCTTACAGAGATCCCTCACTTGGGACTTGATATATGTGCCTCAACCATTGTGCCAGATTACCTTCATGCTAGCTCTCCCAAACCTAATAATGTCCAGGAAGAAGTTCAGTTGTTAGAAACCCATCCTCTGGTTGATGTGGTTAACCCAGGCTATGATACCAAAATTGACTTTGTTTTCCCACCAAAAACTTTCCTTCAATTTGTGGGAACGTATAAGTTTCAGATGTGTCAATTATTAAGTTTTGAGACTAAACCTAATTACTTTAGGATATTAGGGTCGACACATTTTTTTAAGGAAGACCACCACTCTCTTTGTGGTCAATCAGTATGAGTCAAGTCTGATTGACTTCGAGGATCCGCAATTATTTAGGTTATTATTATGTGCTTCTAAGCTTTTATTTGAGTTTTTCCGGACTCTAGAACCTAAACATTCGGATTCAACTTTTGAGGAAATGCAACCTATGAAAATTTGTTATCTAGATCCAGGTTATAGAACTCGAACTCCGAACCACAACTAGATGTAGTTGTCTTAAACAGAAACTAGACAAGGGTGTGTTTTATTTGTTAACTTTCTTGGCATGTTGCGCTTCCTTTTACTTGTGATAGCCCTTTTTGGTTTTGGTGATCCTCGATTATTCCTATTTATTACTTTATGATTCTATAAGGTGACTAATCCTTTCCAATGTCCTGGGTCAAGACTTTAAACTTAGCACTTCTTGGGAGGTAACCCATGCTCATGCAACACGGTAATATCTTTCCTTACTCTTCTCTTCAAGTGGTAAAAGTTTCTCATTGTTCATGCTTTTAATTTCATCTTTAGAACATTGAGGACAATGTTAGATTTAAGTTTGGGGGTATGGGAGAAACTTTTTAGTTGCAATAAATAAACTCCAGAGCCTAGAAATTTAAGTTTATTAAGGTCGGCACTAACCAATCTAAGTGGATGGAAGCATTTTGGTTGTAGGAGTTGAGGAACCAATCTGATTAGATGGCAACATCTAAAGAGTCTATTCATAAAAGCACGTAGCTCGGTGTTAGAAATAACATGATAGTTTCACCATATCTCGTTGAGTCCTTTTCACTTCTATTTTTATTTTTATTTTCTTTGAAATATGTTTCTCTAAGTGATTAGGTGGGGCACACGAATCAAGTTGTTACCAATGCTAGGGTGAATTAGAGTGATTGAGATACCAAAAAAAAAAAAAAAAAAAGAGAAAAAGTTGAAAAAAAATAATAAAAAAATAAAAAAAAAATAAAAAAATAAAAAAATTGAGACCAGACCATTAGACCAACCGGAATAAATTCAATAAAGTCGACCACTGGAACCCTTGTATATGCCAGGTTGTGTTGACCTAGAGTTAGGATTATCGACCACCGGTTCCCTTGTATATGCCAAAGTGTGTTGATATTAGTCCGACTAGTATCTCGATCCATTAGGATAGGTTCATTTTGGCGAGGCCTTCGACATGAGATATGGGAAACACCATTCACTTAGTAAACATCAAAACCATCTATGTTTTTCTCTATATCCATCCTCTTGATCTATCCATGTGATTAGTTTTGACTCCGGGTATTGATGTCCATAGTGCGACTATCTGAGTAGAGCTTTGTCACTTTATATGAATTTTAGTATGCTTTCGTGTACATCAATTGGAATTTCGCATCAGGGTACTTCCTCTTGTAGTCAATAAGTATGCCAACCAAGGAGATTCTTTAGTGCCTTCCAAGGTTCTGCGTAGATAGCTAGGGTATGGAGTAAAAGGTTTTGTGGGTACACCTCTGGTAAACCCTCCGGAGACAACACTCCGCCACTGGGGCAACCTAGTGGTTTAACGGCTTGCTGCACGTGCTAAGTGTAGTCATTTTATTTTCTAGATTAGTTTTGCTCTAGGACTAGCAAATAATAAGTTTGGGGGTGTTGATAGACACATTTATGTGTCTAATATGTCTCAATTGTATGTATTGTTAGTACTCGACTTTTGTATTTATTTTGTTATTTTATGTCTTTATAGGTATTTATAGAGAAATAAGCTCTTGCGGCGAAAATTGGCTCGAAAAGTGGTGTTTTACACCCCAGATAAAGTACTAAAGGCACCCCAGAAAATTACTAAAGGCACCCCATGGGAATGTGTTATTCGGACTCCGCCGAACGGATAAGGGGCGACCACCGGATAAGGGGTGACCTTCTTCACAAAATCAAAAAAATTATTTTGGCGGGAAAATATTTGCTCTTCACCGCGATTTTCTCGATTGCATTTGGACGTGATTTTGTGCGATTCAATCGCCGAAACTTTTTGGAAAGATGTAATATATCATAAAAGAGTTGGTATGGGTGATTGTTTCGATTTGAATTTGGCGGATAATCACGTGGAAGAAATCGGGGCAACACGGGTTTGAAAATGATATTCACGGATTTTCAGCAAGTTTGATGTGTGTTGCTCGTGTTTAGATGACACTTAGTCATTGAAGATGCGTGTAGAAGCTAAATAAGGGAGTATCGAAGTCATTTACGCGTGTGGAGAATGATTTCGGAAAGAAAATATTCGTAAAATATTTTCTTTTAACACCGAGTAATGGAGGATCATGGAGAGTTAATGAGCGTGATTTCTTGTCGCTTTTGGGTATAAATAGGTTCCCTGGGTGTCCTAGAAGGTGTCGAGAATTTGGGGGCTTGAGGAGAACTGAGGAGCAAGAAATCACCATGAACAAAGAAGCTTCCTGCTTTGTTTTATCTTTGTTGATGAAGATGAAGAACACGAAGAACAGGACTAGCAACAGCAGTCGTTTGTCAACAAGTGACACCGACAAGTGGATCTTGGGTCACGGGCGTGGGTCGTATTTTTCCAAAGACACAACACTTCACTCTGTCGTTGTTTTAAACGTCTTTTGTGGGTCGCGAATCTGTTTTATACCATTTTCTCTTCTTCTCTTTATTGTAAACACCATTTGAGCCATAATAAATAATTATTTTGAGAGCATGTTTACCATGATGAGCTAATTCCCTCGTAACCAAGGCAATGGAGGAAGCTATTCACGCAACATAAATGGGTAACTATTTCATTTAATTATATAATTCACCTACTCGCCGCTTCTCACAGAGTTTTAAATTGTTTGAATGATTGTCTTAATTATTTGTGATTCAAATTTTGATAGGTTATGCTTGGTTTAATCTCTTGATAATCTATGCTTAAGGTTTACAAATAACATTTGAGAATTTGTATGATTGATAGTGAATTAAAGATAAAAGAGGACTGAAGAATTGAATAGAGTTTTGAAATATTTATCATTCAATTTTGCGTAATAGTGGAATCTAGTGTCTTGGTCACCTCTCACCCACTTTGTTAATATTTTTGTATATATATTTTTCTATCATTTTAGTTTATTAAGTCTAAAAAATCTTCCTTCACAAGTCTCAAAGAACCTTTCTACTACAACATCATTGATAAATACCATCACAGGACGTCTGTACACTTTTCATGTAAAGACCCCTTGATCTTGCCTTATCATTTTCTTAGTATTATTGCCTCTGCAGGATGTATTCATTGCGACAATATGACAGGCCTGAAAGTTTTTGCGAATTTACAGCCCCATGACATTGTCGTCTTGCGACGAAATCGCAGGACGTCTTTATACTTTCATGTACAGACCTATTGATCTCGTATTATCCTCGCGTTAATATTATTGCCTCTGCAGGATCATCACACAAATATGACAAGCCTAAATTTTCTTGCGAAAATAAATCCTCATGACATTTGCGTCTTAAGACACTTATCAGCTCCCTAATGGAGGGTGCCGCCCTTATCATTTCCCTGGTTGCCCCTTCAAGGAGGCGTACATCGGCCATACAAGACTAGCTCCTCCCATCCGATCTTAACAACAACCAGTTGTTTTCGCAGCCTCTTATCCCTTATACCTATAGGGTTTAT
Organism: Papaver armeniacum; assembly: GCA_023531295.1. Classification (NCBI taxonomy): domain Eukaryota; kingdom Viridiplantae; phylum Streptophyta; class Magnoliopsida; order Ranunculales; family Papaveraceae; genus Papaver; species Papaver armeniacum. Next base: position 341,659 of record JAJJWW010000270.1, on the reverse strand, counting down.
GGTTACCAGACTGCACCCTAAGTGGAGTTTTCTTCGGGCCGAGTGCAGCATGTGCCAAGACATGCCAAGAATGTCTGAGACACTTCAAATGCCCCAGGCACTCTTGGCTCAACCATGTACCTCGGCGCCTTGGTCATACACTCGACTCCTTGGAAGAGACCCTCGGTCGTCCAACCAGGGTATAACCTTATATATATAGTTGGAAATCCAAGGTATCTCCCCTGGATGGGCTTTATTGACCCCAAATTTCCATGACTCAGGTTCCGGGAGAAATGTAACCTTTTCCCTAAGCCATGTTAAGAGATACCCCCTTATATGATGCACTTTAGGTCTTACATTTGCCTCTTGCGAATTATCATTCGTGAACTAGGGTGTACGCCATAAAGGTTCGTCTCATTCGTATAAATCATTCATTTTTGATTATCTCTTGTTATTTATTTGCGAAATATTCGCACATTATTTCTTTATGTTATGCAATTTCGCAATCATTCTTTTATATGAATTCGTTTCACTTCATCCATTCAATACTTCGCAGTCTAATCTTTTCCCACAATCTTTTAAGGGTAATATTTCTTCAAATATAACCTATTCCATGGTCTATCCAATCTATGGCCCACATCTTTGCCCTCGGGATCCATCAATCTATATGCCCCTGTTCCGACTATCTCCCATCCCATTTTTTCGCCAGCTTACCACCACTTTCTCGCTGGTATACAAGCGTTTCTCTCAATACTAGATCTCCTGGTTGAAATTCTTGTGTCTTGACACGTTTGTTATACTCTCTGGCTAATCTTCGCTGATAATTCTCCATATGTTGTAGTGCTCTTTCTCTCTTTTCTTCTAATTCATCCAGTTTGATTAAAATGTTTCTCCCACTAAGATTTTTCTCCCAAGCTTCTTTCTTTGTGGTTGGAATCATAACTTCTGCTGGGAGTACAGCTTCAACTCCATATGATAAACAAAAAGGTGACATTCCTGTAGCTTCTCGCCTAGTTGTATTGTAAGCCCATACTGCGTTATGCACTTGTTCACACCATGCTCTGTTATGTCCTTCTAACTTCTTCTTCAATATGTCTGTGATTGTTTTGTTTGTTGCTTCTGCCTGACCATTGGCTTGTGGGTATAAAGGGGTTGATTTTCTACATTTTATCTGAAATGTATTAAGCAACAATTCTATATTTTGTCCCTCAAACTGTTTTCCATTGTCAGATACCAACTGCGCGGGGATTCCAAATCTGCATATAATATTCTCGAATATGAAGGTAAAGATATCTTTATCGCGAATGTGTTGTACTGCTTTTACTTCTGCCCATTTTGTGAAGTAATCTGTAGCGACAATTAGATATCTTCTCTGCCCTGTTCCTGGTAAAAAATGGTCCCACAATATCTAAACCCCACTTTCCAAAAGGCCATGCACTTCTTGAAGAATTCAATGGTTCCCCTGGTGCATGTATTTTCTTTCCGTTCCTTTGGCAGTCTTCGCAACGTCTTGATATCTGTTTCGCGTCCTCATGCATATATGGCCAATAATAGCCTTGCATTTTTGCCTTATATGCTAAAGATCTTCCGCCACTATGATTTCCAGCATCCCCACTGTGCAACATCTTTAATATTGTTTCTCCTTATCTTCTTGTTAAACACCTAAGTGAGGGTCCATTAAAGGATCTGCGATACAATACCCCATCTCTTAGTTCATAATTTATTGCACGGCTCTTTAATTTGTGTACCTCTAGTATATTTCTCGGTGTTTCCCCTTTCATCAGATATGCATGAAGTTCTTCTCTCCAATCTTCATCGCAAAGCCTTTGTGTTCCTTCTTCTAATAGCATCACATCTGTCTCCTGCTCTTGTTCTTTATTAATTGATGGTGATAGAAGTGTTTGTATTTTTATGCATCTCGCAGCTAGATCCGTCATCATACTTGATATAAAGGCAAAAGAATCTGTGAGCCTATTATCTCTCCTTGATATATGTCTCCATTTTATTTTTGGTATCTGCATCGACAATTCATCAACGAGTTTCTTGTACTTTTTTAAAGATGATTCATTTGTTGTATATTCTTCTTTTATTTGGCGAATATCTAATTGGGAATCACCGGTGATTCGCACATTTTCCAACTTCATTTCTTTTGCAAATCGCAAAGCATGTATTATAGCTTCATATTCTGTTTCATTGTTGGTAGATGCGAACTCCAATCGGAAAGAAAAGGCTATTTTATTGCCTTCTGGCGAGATCAAAACGATCCCAATTCCATTGCCTTCTCCATTTGATGATCCATATACTAATATTTCCAACCTATTTGGCTCAGTTAATAAGTATTTTGGATCTCTATGTTCTTCTTCTATATCCATCATTTCTTCCACTGCTTCATCTTCTTCCAAAGGGAATTCTGCTAAAAAATCTGCGACCACTTGTGATTTTGGCGAAGATAGTATTTCATATTTGATTTTACAATGGCTTACTTGAGCGTTCCATCTCTCAACCCTACCTGATCTCTTTGAATTTTTCATTACTGACTCAATTGGTATTCTTGTCATCACCTTGATTGTATGTGCTTGAAAATATATGCGAAGCTTGAATGTGGAATAAACTAATGCCAAAATTAATTTTTCAATTTTTGAATAGTTCTTCTCCGCGACATTAAAGTTTTTGCTGATGTAATAGATTGGTTTCTCCACTCCTGCGTCTATTCGCAATAACACTGCAGTTAGTGCATGCGAGGTTGTCGCAAGGTATATTAATAATTCTTCTCCTGGTTTGGATTTTTGTAAAATTGATATATCCATCAGATGTTCTTTTATTCCTTGTAAAGCTTTCTCACATTCATCAGTCCATCTAAATTTCGCTCCCTTTTTGAGTATGTTGAAAAAATGCTTACATTTGTCAGATGATCGCGAGATGAATCTTCCTAGCGAAGCTAACAGTCCATTCAACTTCTGCACATCTTTTACCTTTGCTGGTGTTGGCATGTCGCGAATTGCTTGTACTTTCTCTGGGTCGACTTGTATTCCTTCTTTTGACACTATATAACCTAAAATTTTTCCTGATGCAACTCCAAAGGTACATTTTTCTGGATTTATTTTGATGTTGAAATGCCTCATTTGTTCAAAAATTTCTCTCAAATCTGCAAATGGTCTTTTTCTTCTTTACTTTTTATTAACATATCATCCACATATACCTCTAGTGTTTTGTGTATCCATTTCGCGAACACCTTTTCTACCATCCTTTCGTATGTTGCTCCGGCATTTCGCAAACCAAATGGCATTTTTGTATAACAGTATAATCCTATCGGAGCGAAGAAAGCAGTATGTTCTTGGTCTTCTTCAGCGAGTGGAATTTGATTGTAGCCTTTGTATCCATCAAGAGATGATATCCTTTCATTTCCTGCCGCTGACTCAACCATTTGCGGAATATCTGGCAAAAGATAACTATCTTTCGGACAAGCTTTATTTAGATCAATAAAATCTATGCAAATTCTTATCCCTTTCTTCTTCTTTGGAACGACGACATATTTGCTATCCATTCGGGATATTTTGCTTGCCTAATGATTCCTGCGTCCAGCATCTTCTGCAATTCCTCTTCTATCTGAGGGTGATATGTTGTTGCGATCTTTCTAATTCTTTGTTTGTATGGTCTCGCATTCTTGTCGATCTCCAATCTATGGCATGCCACAGATGGATCTATTCCAGGCATCTCATCCATATCCCATGCGAAAATGTCTTTATAATCTCGCAACAAATCAACAGTTTGCTTTTCCTCTTCTTCTTCCATCTTAGTCCCAATTTTTAACATCTTGGGTTCTTCTTTAGTTCCAATGTTTATTTCCTTCGTTGGCTCTGCTGCAGTATAGCTGGATTTCGGTTCTCCTATTGGTGTTGGTCCTTTTACCTACTTCTCGAGTTCATTCTCTTCTTCCGAATTTTTGCCAAGTATTCCCTTTCCTTCTTTTGCTCTTATCGCATAAGTTCTAAATTCTTCCTCTTTTTTCATTGCTTTTGCCATTTTTCTGCGATCTTTTCGCCTCTTCCCTTGTTCTTCATAATATTTTATCTCAATTTGATAATATATCCTTCCCTTGTCGGTATCTCCTCTAATTTCGCCAATCCCATTCGGCATGGGAAATTTGATGCATTGATGAAATGTCGAGGCTACAGCTTTGATTGCATGTACCCACGGTCTTCCCAACAACATGTTATATGGCGATTCCATATTCACTACACATAACATCACATGTGTTTCAATTTCTCCTAACAGAATCCGTAATTTTATTTCCCCTTTAGGTTTCGTTATAGACTTACTCAAAACCATGGATATGATACATTGGGGAAATCATTTCTTCCTTTTTGTATTCTAATTTTTTGTGGGCATGGTAAAACATGATACTCACTAAACTCCATGTATCCACCAAAGTTCTATTTATCGCCCATTCTTCTACTGCTTTTGCTGGTTCTCCTCCTTCTTTGCGTGCATTTATCGTAATCACTAGTAGAGATGTGTGATTCAGACTCTCTCTTGGTATCTCTGTTGCTGTGAATGTTATCTTCTGTTTTTCCCAATCTTTCAAAGGTGATATCTTCTCCACGGTTGTAATCCTTTTTCCTTCAAAATCACGTTTATGTATTCTTCCTCTGATGTTTTCATGAAATTCATTAATCATTGTTTTCGTAATCAAACTATACTCCGTATTTTCATCACATTCTTTAGTTTTTAACTTCTCTACTTCATCTGATTTAACATTTTGTTTCCTCATTTTCTTGATTTGAACGACTTTAATTACAATCTTTTATCTTCAATCTTCAATCAGTCCCTGTTTCTAGCGCCAATATGTAGTTGCAGGAAATCCTACACTACACCCCTCACTAGAATATACACAATTAAGTCATTTTAAGATGAACAATTACAATTCTTCTTGATTGAATTCTTGAATGTTTACAATATGAAATGGAAATGAATTATAGAATTACAATCACTCTAAAACTTTCTCTCTCCTAATGAATTGCCCAATACTTCAAAAAGAACTCTCCTTCCAATAGGCCTACTCGGCTCTTTATATATGACATTACATAATGGATGACAGCTAAGTTGTCCTTTATTTTCGGGAATGGCTTGTGAAATATCACAAGTGTATAAGTATATAATATAGCGACACTCCTAAATCTCGCTAGGTCTTCACATCTCGTGTTTTGGCTGTCGTCATTCATTGCATCATTTATATTAATCTTCTGCGACGCCTTCGCAATGATGTCATTTACTAATCTCGCAAGGTATAGATGTCGCAATATTCTGATCCTACAATACCTGAAAGGAGGGCGAGCAAGATTTCAAGACAAACTATGTGAATGAAGGATCCAAGATCATCTCTTATCCGCAGAATAACAAAATCCCGAAAAGGAAAGCTTTCTACTAATTGAAAATTAAGGCGTGATGTCTGGTCTTAATTAAAACCTATTCTACTAAGCAAATAAAAAGGGAAAGTCTCGTGCCTGGCTATGCGATATAATAAGTGTTTGGTGAGAATACGCGGAAGTATATGTTTGAGACGTGCTTGCTCGTGTTTTGCTTTTCTGACCACCATCATCGAGATTCAGGAACAAAACCGACAACGTAACCTGAGAACAAGGAGTAACGCCCCTTTTATGGACATAACATTCTCGGGTTTTGAAAAAAAAAAGTTCTCAGTTCAAGCTACACAAGAAGAGAGGCAATCGGGCCCACAAAGACAAATCACCACCACGCCGAGCCATCCGTGCACACCTCACCGAACCGCACCGTACCATGACCGCACCGCGCCGAGTTGTCCGTTCCATTGCCGTGGCCTCATCATGCCAAAATCGTCTGCCGTTCTTTGCGTCTCCAGACCGTTCGCATGTGCTTTGCCTCTCCAAGCCGTCGCCGACATGACTTGCCAATACCAACAGATCCGCCAAGTCAGCATCATGATGTTCCCTAGCCTAGTCAAGGTGATGTAAGGCCAAACCAAGCCAACAATTTTCGTCTCACCACTCCACGGTCTACATCACCAGCACAATTTATGCAGGGCCGCCAACACAGGAAGCACAAACTCTCTCCACCTCTCGAAAAGGTTAGGCGGATCTTCCTGATCATCTTACATGATTTCAGTTTCGATTCTGTCCTTGTCTCTGTCACCATCTTATGCTTACCTCGCAACAACGCCCCTGTTCCTAGCTAAGCAGGGGACTTAATGTTGATGGTGGTTTTTAGCTTGGGGTTAAAATCGTAAAAACCTATCTCGATAGTGACGTCACAAGGCTTAAACGTATTTATTGAACCCTTTAATATGTATGCGAGAAATTACCAGGGTACCTTTTTTTTTTCTAATTAGTTACTAATTCGAGTTTCGATTGGCCAAAACCCTAATTCCCACGCCACATGTGCTAATGACAAACCATATCAACCACGCCCACCGCGCCAAGGCATGCCAACCATGATAGCCGCACCCATGTGCCAATGGCAAACCATGCCAGCCACGCCCACCGCGCCAAGGCATGCCAACTATGCTAGCCGCACCCCTGTGCCAATGGCAAACCATGCCAGCCACGCCCACCGCGCCTAGGCATGCCAACCATGCTAGCCGCACCACCGTGCCAGCCACACCTACCGCGCCAAGGCATGCCAACCATGCTAGGCGCACCACCGTGCCAATGGAAAACCGTGCCAGCCACACCTACCGCGCCAAGGCATGCCAACCATGCTAGCCAAACCCCCTGTGCCAATGGCAAACCATGCCAGCGACACCTACCGCGCCAAGGCATGCCGACCACGCTAGCCGCACCCCATGTGCCAATGGTAAGCCGTGCCTGCTACATCTCCATGCTAGAGCATACCAAGCATGCTTGACATCCCAACACGCCGTGCACTACGCTGGCTGCCTAAACAAAGGCCTGCAAAAATCAATGGCCATCTTTCAATCACAAGAGCAAATCCTAGCCGTCGAAGGTTACCATAAAATACATGGTAACCTTTGACCCAAAAACCTAGCTTGGTCACGCCAAACCATTGGCCCCGCATGCCAAGCCAAACCGCTCCTCTCCTTGGCCCTAGCCATGCTAGTGGCACCGTGCGCCCATGGCATGCCAAGCCCTTGGCCCCGCCATGCCAAGCCAAAATATTCACGCAAACCCTTGGCCCCACATGCCAAGCCAAACCGCACTTTGCCTTGGCCCTAGCCATGATAGTCGCACCATGCGCCCATGGCATGCCAAGCCCTTGGCCCCGCCATGCCAAGCCAAACCATTCACGCCAAACCTTAGGCCCTACATGCCAAGCCAAACCGCACCTCGCCTTTGCCCTAGCCATGCTAGTCGCACCATGTTCCCATGGCATGCCAAGACCTTGGCTCCGCCATGCCAAGCCAAACCATTCATGCCAAACCCTTGGCCCCACATGCCGAGCCAAACCGCACCTTGTCTTGGCCTTAGCCATGCTAGCCGCGCATGTGCCAACGACATGCCAAACCCTTGGCCCCACCATGCCAAGTCAAACCGCACCATGCCAAACGCCCCTAGCCACGCCACCATGCTGGCATTCCCTACGCGGCTACCAAAACGAAGGCGTGCGACAATCAATGGTCCGCCTTCAATCCCAGCAGCAAATCCTAGCCATCCAAGGTTACCAGACAACGCATGCTAACCTTTGACTGAAAACCTAAGTTTGGCCACGCCAAACCATGCCATTCCAACGACATGCCAACCTAGCCGCGCCACCATGCTGGCCTTCCCTACGCGGCTACCAAAACGAAGGCGTGCGACAATCAACAGTCTCCCTTCAATCCCAGGAGCAAATCCTAGCCATCCAAGGTTACAAAACAACGCATGGTAACCTTTGACCCGAAAACCTAAGTTTGGCCACGCAAAACCATGCCATGCCAACGGCATGCCAACCTAGCCGCGCCACCAAGCTGGCCTTCCCTACGCGCTACCAAAACGAAGGCGTGCGACAATCAATGGCCCCACTTCAATCCCAGGAGCAAATCCTAGCCATCCAAGGTTACCAGACAACGCGTGGTAACCTTTGGCCCGAAAACCTAAGTTTGGACATGCCGAACCATGCCATGCCAACCTAGCCGCGCCACCATGCTGGCCTTCCCTACGCGGCTACCAAAACGAAGGCGTGCGACAATCAACGGTCGCCTTTCAATCCCAGGAGCAAATCCTAGCCGTCCAAGGTTACCAGACAACATATGGTAACCTTTGACCCAAAGCCCTAGTTTGGTCACGCCAACCTAGCCGTACCACCATGCCATGCCAATGGCATGCCAACATAGTCGCGCCACTATGTTGGCCTTCCCTATGCGGCCACCAACAAACGAAAGCGTGCGACGATCAACAGCTACCTGTCCTCTTAAGATGCAAAATCTCGACCGTCGAAGGTCACCAAGATAGCAAGTCTCGCAAGCTCGACTTGCTAGGCAACAACAATATACTACATGTTTTCTACAAAAAACATTCGAGACATCAACACATATCACAAACTGGGGGATCCTCTTTGGGTATTGGTTTGGCGGTTTACAGCGTGCGGTGTACACTACGCCCGTCATAAGGATGAGGCGGTTAGTAAATACAGGGAGTTAATGGTGAAATGCTCTCCTCCCATTTACTCACCCATTTTTCCATTCCTTAATGAGACAGAGTACGTTTCACTTCGACTTTTAAAAATAGGTCTTACCTATTTCCACCGAACAACAAGTTCAGTTAGTAGGATACACCACTCAGAAAACGTTGGATAGCTTTCCCATTTGTTATCTTCATACTTTCTGATACAAGTCGTAACACAACTACTCTTCTAGAATCAACTATTCTGGTCTCATCACTTTCCTTGCTTCCCTCCCCAAAACCAACTCATTCTCCTCCACTTTGTGACCGAAGCAAGTCTGGAACGGCCATTTCTTGGTTTAGGGTGGACTTGTACTGATTGATCTCTCGAATCTAAATTACTCCCTTGCAGTACATTTTTTAAGGTTTAAATTCGTTTTTCACCCACACACCCGAAATTACTGAAATCAGCGGAAACCATTTTCACCCATAAACATCCCTGTAAGCTGGTGTTAGGCTAAGTCTTATGGGCTAGATAGTTAGCTGCTAGATTGGCCATCCACGTCAGCCTGGGCAACCTCCTAAGTCTTATGGGCTAGATATCTAGCTGCTAGATTGGCCATCCACGTCATCTGTGAGCCGAACGGTTCAACGTGTTTCTGAGCACCGAACGGTTCGGCGTTTTGGTTACTTTTTGAGCGCCGAACGTTCGGCGCTTAAATCTCAGCCGTTAGATTTTTGTGATTTTTGTGAGCGCCGAACCATTCAGCGTATTGGTCACTTTTTGAGCGCCGCACTATTCAGTGATTCAATCTCGCTGATAGTTCGAATGCGAGCAAATGCTAGAAAAGAGAAGTAGCCAGAAAGAGTGTTAACTTTTTTCCCACATTTTTTTTCATGATTTGCAGCACTTTTTGGCCAATCTAGCAATCCAATCTAGCCCATAGGACTTAGCCTTAATTCGGTATGAAAGTCAAATTTACTGATATTTATAGAGTGTTTCGATAACCTTAAGAAGTCATTTAGGAGCTAAATGATTTAAATATATATATATATATGGCTGAAATCCGAAAACTAACTTTACTTCTAATTCTAGTTTCCAAACAAACTTTTTGTTCAACGACAAGTTATACCGATCATTTCTAAAGAAGCTCGATCATTCACATTTATTGTTAGTCAAACCATTTATATGGGAAAAATATCGTTTGGTCCTTTTTTAGGTGGGCCCATGTCTGTTTAGTCCTTTGGTCAAACGCCTTTACTGTTTGGTCCTAGGTATATATATTCAATTATCAAGAGATAAAATCATATTCAGATTTACTTTCTCTCTCATATTCTTTTCTTTTCTCAGATCCACATTCTCTCTCCTCTCGGTTTCTTCTCTTTCTCCCTGTTGCTACGAATTTTTGGGTTTTCTTTTTCCTCCACTGATAAAGACCTCAGAGAAGATTTGAAGATGAAAATGAAGGCGAGTTGATTTTGTTGTTGTTGTTGTTGTTCGTGAAGACCTCAGAGAAGATTTCATCCAAAATTTTTATGGTTTTTTTTCTCCCGCCGCTGCTGTTTTGAAGATGAAGATGAAGACGATGAAGAACAAATGAATTCCTGCTGCTGTTCGTTAAAGACGATGAAGAAGATGAAGATCTTGATTGTGAAGATCTTGATTTTTTGATGTTTGTTGCTCGTGTTCATTGTGAAGATCTTGATTTTGTATGTTGAATATCTTGATTTTGATGATGATATTGATTTTCTTGATGTTTGATGCTCGTGTTGAAGATCCATTTGTCGAAGATTCATCTGTTGTTGTTGAAAGAATGAACAACAAACTGATACAACAAACTGTTGTTGCTGTTTTTGGAGGCGATGAAGACGACGAACAACAAACTGCTGCTGCTGTTAAAGATTATGTTGATAATGTTGTTGAAGATGAAGATGATTGTTTGTTGTTGTTGCTGATGTTTTGTATGGACTTCATTCCTGGGAATGAAGTCTGTTTTTTAGCTTTTTGTATGGACTTCATTCCTGGGAATGAAGTCTGTTTTTTAGCTTTTTTGTATGGACTTCATTCCTGGGAATGAAGTCTGTTTTTTTAGCTTTTTGTATGGACTTCATTCCTGGGAATGAAGTCTGTTTTTAGCTTTTTGTATGGACTTCATTCCTGGGAATGAAGTCTGTTTTTTTAGCTTTTTGTATGGACTTCATTCCTGGGAATGAAGTCTGTTTTTTTTAGCTTTTTGTATGGACTTCATTCCTGGGAATGAAGTCTGTTTTTTAGCTTTTTTTGTATGGACTTCATTCCTGGGAATGAAGTCTGTTTTTTTAGCTTTTTGTATGGACTTCATTCCCGGGAATGAAGTCTGTTTTTTAGCTTTTTGTATGGACTTCATTCCTGGGAATGAAGTCTGTTTTTTTAGCACGGAAAAACTCTTAAAAAAAAAATTTAACACGAAAGGGTATTTTTGTCTATTTAAATATTTTTAAATAATTATGGACCAAACAGTAAAGGCGTTTGACCAAAGGACTAAACAGACATGAGCCCACCTAAAAAAAGGACCAAACCATATTTTTCCCAAAACAAATCCAATTTGCTTAATAAAAAGTTATTTCTCAATTTATGAAAATAAAATTTGAATTATGTTCCTAAATTAATTTCTAAATTTTTGACTTATTTAGTCAAAAAGTAACTTCTTAAATTTAGTTCATGAGATTGATGCGTCAACTGCCTATGAATGCGATGCCGCTGTTGTAACCCAAGATAACAAGCACACACGACACTAGCTAACTGTACTTAAATTAAATTCTCTTAAAGCTAAATGGCATGCATATGGACAGCACAAGCTACCCTTGGCTCTACTAGCTACCTTGCAGGTACATGTGGTTTTCCCACTGCTCTTGTACGTCGGTCAGTTGACACGCTTAGATTGCATTAGCCACATGATGATCATTTTTATATGAACATATTGGGTGGCAGATTCTCTGCATTGTAAACCAATCATACTCGCTAATAATTATTTTGTATGAACATTAATGTACGGTGAATTAACTTAACCTTTGAAATGACCACAAATATATTTAGCTTTATAATAAATTTAATATGAGCTAATTGGGACCAATCTATCGTTTGTGTTTGACCACAGAAAGGCTGATACTTAGCGTGGATATTCGGAGGAGGATATTTGCATTTTCTAATCAAAGTCGTACACTACACTACAGATCCCAAAAGGGTAACCAAGCATTTTGGGGTCCCTGCCCTAGCTATCTATAAGCTACAACGTATCTTCATCGTCTCGAAGTGAATCTAGTAATCTGCCATTAGCTAATATACTCATTCTTTCTTGTTGGTCGCCGGTGTGTGCCATTATTAACAATATTTTTCCTTCTTGATCGATGTGATATAATGTACAAAAGCCATTGTTTATTATTTGATTGCATATGTAAGCACTTTTAACGCGCAATTAGGACCATTAGGACCGTATTATGAATGGTTTAGATTCAACGAAAACATAAAGAAAATTGTGGTCCAACTATATTAGAATAAAATAATGCGCAACTTTAATTAACATGCGACTTAAACTAATGATATTCTCCTATATTGTTGTTAATTTGTGATTAACGGAGTAATTTACAAAGTCTCATTATTATTGTATCTTTAATTTTTTTTTTTCTGTATCTTATTGTTTTCTTCTCTGGTCTGCTATCATCTTGGAAATGTATATGTCTTGTTGCATGTTTTGAACCTTCAAACTTGGAAGACTTGTCGGTTTAGGGAGACAGACAAACAGCATGGGATAAAGATAAGAAGAGATGGGGAAAGAAAGCCAAGTTGAGTAACTAGTGGTGATAAGGGGTTCTGTTTTTTTGGGTGGTGGTGGTGCCATGGTGGTTAGTTATGAGTTAGTGGGGACTGAACAACTTATAGATCAGAGAAAAAAAGAAAAGGAGACCAACTTTTTTTTCTCATTTGAGAGACGTGATTTAGAATTACAAGACACCTTGATATGAGGAATTGAATTAATGAGACAGGTTGGCCGGGATATGTACAGGCATGAGTGAGAGAGAGAGATCAGAGCAACGGGTAGTTGTGTGAATGTATGTATTTGTGTAATCTAGATTCTAGATGGATAGAGATATATATCTGTTTTTTGTGTTTAAAAATGACCAATAAAGTAAGGGTATAGGAAGAATAAACCAATGAGAGAGCTGCAACCGTAATAAGTGATACCCACAAGAGGTGCTTGTGATTACTATATAAAGAATCAACAGCCCCATGACTTCTTCTTCACTCAGAAAATTTCAGCAGCAATCTTCTAAATCTTCTAGTAAAACGGTTAGTTAGGGTTTTATACATATAAAACTTGAGAATTAGATGATAAAAGAGAAGAAAATCGAAGAAGGGGGGGATCTAGCTAGCTATAGCAAGTTAGGTTCTGAGGAAGATCTTCAGTTCAATTAGTACTATGATGTACTAGTACAGGTATGATTTTATTTGCACTAGGTTTATATGGTGACAGAAGAGAGTGAGCACACATGGTTTTTTCGCATGATTCTTCCCATGCTTGAGACACTGCGTGCTTACTCTCTATCTGTCACCCAAACCACATAATTAATCTGAGCTATCTCTTTGGATGATCTGTTTATTTCTCTTTTGTTAATGGCTTCTTCATCAGAGTATATAGGTCAAAGGATTTCTTTAGATAATTTTCATCTCAGCAAATATACTACCCACGGTACTTCAAATTTTCTTCACCTTCCTTTATTCTGTTTTTTATCTGAAAAAATTAACCTACAGAGAGGTCGATTTATTGATAAAGAAAAAGGAACATAAAGGTCATTGATCAAAAAGTTCTTCACCTTCCTCATATGTACATTAACAGGAGGTGTTGATATCATTAATGGTTTTGTTAGGTTCCACTTTTAGTGTACCTTCATGCATATATATCTCTGATCTGGATCTCAGTATGTGTTTATGATCTTCCGTACCTCACTGGTTAGTGATTAGGATCTATCTATCAGTACTCCTTCTTTCTCTAGAATCTCGACAGATCTTTTGTTTGTATTTCTATGTGCAAGATATGCTCAAAGAACCCTAGTTGAATCTTGAGATGCAAAATCTTTTCCTGGAAAAAAATAGTACAAATTAAAGCAAATTGGTGTGTTTCGCTTGCTTTAGAATTTCTGTTTAAATATCTGTCATATGTAGCTGTACCATCACCATCAATGATTAAGGGGCAATAGTACAGTTTTTTCTTTAATACTGACCTCTGAGCTGGTCAGGTCAGATATTGCATCATCATCTTTGATGGGGGGGAGTTTGGCAGAACATCAGACATCCATGTTCCACTTTTCCTTAATTCCTTGCCTTGAAACTAACTCAACCATCAAATTTATGTTTCAATTGATGGGATTTTTGTTTGACTATGTTATGTAATATAATTCCATTTTGTGTAGCCAAGGTACCAAATACACATTCTGCATAAACTCTCTTTTATCTTTCAATAGTTCAGGGAACTTTTTGAGTCAGTTTCCAAGAGGCAAGCAAGAACTTTCTCGGATTCTAATTAATTTTCCTCTTCCTTGCAAGATAGATTGATAATAGAGATTAAGGTACGATAACTTTGGGATGTTTTTGTCTATTTCGTTACACGATTATATGGTATTGCTAGCTAAATTGGTAAAGTAGATTAACAATGTAGAAAATAGAATACATTTTGTAAGAGGGGTATTCTCCATAACTTAGATATAGGGGCTTGGAATATATAGCGCCGAAAAAGTTCATTTGTGTTCTTATAGTATTGAGTTGTCTGCAGTTTTTGTGGATGAATTTCAGGTATTCTCCATATAAGATTGAATTGAATACTGACCTTACGTCAGCTAGATCTTGAAGTGCATGATTAACTTAAGTGATTGGCTCATAGCCTAAACAAACTCAGTTCTTAACCATTAAAAAAGCCGTTAGAAGTTTGCTAGGTACCTTAATCATATTATTGGCGTTTCAGACATTGTATAGTGATTTAACAGAATTGTCTGTCTCTAATCCGCATAGTGATTTCAGATATTGTATATTGTTTCAAATATATGTAATGTACATCTTAATCCGCATTCATTATGACCAAAATAAAGCTTATTTTGTGACTTGCAATAAGGGAAAAGTGGAAACATTTTTTGATTCATTGTTCACTGCACTTATTAATTGTTATGCATGTTTAGTGTCGAACTAGTTTCAACAAGCATTTGTGTAGGATCGAGCAAGAGAGAGGAGAGCACACGCGGAAGCAATAAAGCGACTACATTGATAATCAGTTTGGTGTACAATCTCTCATGGCTTAGCAGCCTACTTATAGTCTCACAAACTTGACAATCACTCAAACTAATTTCCTAATAAAAGCAAACTCCAAATAAAACACACATTCCTAACATAAAACACACTCTAAATAGAACTCTTCTAGAACTCTCTAGAACACCTTGTTTCTCAAGTTAACTCCAACTTCCAAATATGACACGCCGTGTCAACTGCCTCGTTGATCCAACTTGACCGCGTCAATCTGCAGCTTGATCCATTCGGACTGGATCAACAACACTTGTTGATCCACGAACCAAATCCATATCTTGGTTTAACTTCCAACATCCTCCCTTAAACCAAGATATCATTCAACGAGAATTCCGTAACCCTCTTCTACTCCTCATCTTCTTCCATTGATCGACGTTTGCACGTCCTTGTCTTTTCTCATTTTCCATTCATCTTCTTCCATAGATAAACGTTAACACGTTCTTGTCTTTTCTCATTCTTCTTGAAAGAAACCACCAAACAAACCCTTACTCCTTGATACTCGATTATAGCTTGTCCCATCATCGCAAACTTCTCTTCTTCTTCATCTTCATCGCAGCGGAACATCATTCTTAACAAGCTAGAAACACCTCGTTGTGCTCTATACAATTTGCTAACCAAACACAAAAAACAAATTATTCAACTCATCACCGAGCATTGTAGCTCACCTTAAACTTTCTTCACTGAGCATTGTAGCTCAAACTCAACACTTGTTTACCCACTTCACTCGCAGGATTTCCACTCTACACTTCAAATTCCACCCTGGAATTTCTTCACTTCTCTTCTCAAATCCCCCAACTGGGATTGCTTCACTTCAACTTGCAGACTTTACTCGCCTACAATCTTGTTTCACGCTCACAACCTTGTGACGTCTCTTCCACAACTCATAGGTATTAACCTCCTTTTGTTGTCTTCTCACACATCACCCTTGGTGATTACTTCTTTTACTTCACAACCTTATTGTTGTTTCTTCTTCTCTTCTTTTCTTTGTTCCAGTCACGCTATTGTTACGAAACCTTCACACTTCTTTTCTTTTCAAGATTCTCTCACAATCTTTCCCTTGTTACGCTTCTGCCACAAGCAATAACTAACACAAAGTCTGCCACACTTTGTAAGGCTTTCAAGTTTCTGCCACAAACTCTTCAACCTTCCAACATGTTTGAGCTTAACAAGATACCATCCTCCCTTAAGCTCAAACATCACCACCCAACTTTCTTTGTCATTCTAAGCTTCTGAATTCGATCACCTCAATCAAACTGTACTAGCCCTGCTGCAATACAAGCTTTGATCCTCTATCAAACTGTACCATCCTCTGACTACAATACCAACTTTGATCCTTTCGTCTTTTTCGAATCCATGACTTAACCCTTCGAATTAACCACTCACCCAAAGATTTCTCACCTTTCAAAAATCAAACAATGCTCTGCCACAGCAACCCTTGCTTTCTACCTCAACAATCACATCATACTATCACTTTTCACAAAACTACTTTCAGTCATGCCTGACTGACACATACTGTTAAAAAAACCATGACCCTTTCTTCTGTCACACTTCTGTAACACCTTCTTTTGTAACAATTCTTCTGTAACTGTTCTGTAAAAAACCATGACCCTTTCTTCTGTCACACTTCTGTAACACCTTCTTTTGTAACGATTCTTCTGTAACTGTTCTGTAACAACTCCTCTGTCACACTTCTGTAACAATTCCTTACTGTGATTGTTCTTTGTAACACATCGCATACTGTTACCAACTTCCATTAACACGCGGAAGCAATAAAGCGACTACATTGATAATCAGTTTGGTGTACAATCTCTCATGGCTTAGCAGCCTACTTATAGTCTCACAAACTTGACAATCACTCAAACTAATTTCCTAATAAAAGCAAACTCCAAATAAAACACACATTCCTAACATAAAACACACTCTAAATAGAACTCTTCTAGAACTCTCTAGAACACCTTGTTTCTCAAGTTAACTCCAACTTCCAAATATGACACGCTGTGTCAACTGTTCCTGTTGATCCAACTTGACTGCGTCAACTGCAGTAGTTGATCCATTCGGACTGGATCAACAACACTTGTTGATCCACGAACCAAATCCATATCTTGGTTTAACTTCCAACAATTTGAACACATATTCTCCCAGCTCTCACACCATGAATTAAACAACACAGTTCACGTCGCTTGGAGGAAAATTGGTGGAAGGGGAAACAAGATTACATGAAGATGGTGCTGTCATCAAAGATGTACAATAAATTTCGAATTTTGGTAAATTATACATGAAGATGCACAATGTTTACCTATTGGATTTCCTTTTATGGGGAACAAACCTAAAAATACCCCTTCAATGAAAATTATTTACTGTACAATCACGTATCATATGTCGTGCTTATCAAGATATTCATCGGTGCGAATCAATATTTTACTTTGAAATATGTTGATATAAGTCTAGAGGCCCGAGTGAAGAAGATTTTTGTGATGCAGCGATGCTTATCCAACTAAGCAGCTTAGATCAGCTAATTTTTCAGCAAATATTGTATTCCACCAGCTAATTTCTAAATCACCGTTTTTATTTTTTATTTATTTTTTATTTTATTTATTTATTTTTATTTCTTTTTCATCATCATCATCATCAAAGGAACCTTTTATTAATGAAAATTCAAGGTTACATTGGGTTTAAAATAAAATACAAAGTAACAAGAACATGCTATACAAGTACAACACCGAAAAATCTGACAAGAGAAAGAGAAGGATTAACGGAACATGACGAATACAAGCATGAATAAGAACCGATTGAATCGGTGGAATAATGGTTTTTATCGGAATTAAAAATTCCAACCATTTTGTTTGTTTTTCTTCTTCATAAATAAATGCTCCTAAAGTTGGAATGATTTGCTCAATTCTCTTAAAACTTGTGATGAATATTCCGTCGTCAAGAATATCATTGATGAAGATTCCGTTGACGGATAATCCAAGGATGAAGATTCCGGTGAAGATTCCTTCGTCGGAGACAAAAATGATGAAAATCTCGTCGTTGGAATGCATCTCAAGTGATTTTAAAACCCATAGTACCCTAGAACGACCATTAAAGCCGAGATAAACCTCTCTAGTATAGGAGATAAAATCACCATATAGGTGCACAAAACTTATCAAATGATAAGAGAAAAACATAAATAAACCTATCTATAACAAACATCTAGTGAAAAGTAATGAAAGGAGATGAAAATCCCGCTCAAATCCGACCCAAAACAGACCAGATCTGAGCAGGTAGAGTTTCCGGTGAGAGTTGTTTTTCTTCTGTACAGAGAGGTGGGAGAAGAGAGAGAAATTTTCCAAATCACCAGTTACAGTCATTTCTTGGCCTCATCCGTGTAATTTTTTTTTATTATTATTTATCATGATTTAGCAGCGTTTGAGCACACATTTTAATAGAAATCCCTCAGGAAAAACAGGGGATCCCATTTTTTAGGTTTTGTTGCGAGTGAAGTGTTTTCTTGTTTTTTTTTTTCTTGTTTTGATAGAAATCACAATTTAGTGCATTCAAACCAAATTTAATTGCTTACAAGATTGTCAAAAACACCAAAATACAAAATTATCAGAATCCAAGTAAATACAAATGGCAATACCAATTACAAATACTTCGCAAAGAGAAAAATCCATGAACCTCAAAGATAACCAATTTTTGTATGTGTAGTACTGATGAATGATGGCTTGAACCGGAATCAACTTCGCCCATTTAAAATAATTGTCTTCTTTAATAAGAGATGCTCCAAATAAAATGAAGTATTTTGCCCAAAATATTGGAGATCCAAGAAATCGGGATGCCCTAAATCCCTCTTGTTGAAGATGAATGTAAAGCGAAGCCAAACAAAATCGTCGATGTTCTTGATGAACCGATATTAGCAATCCAAGAAACACCATTGAGATTTGAAAAAATTGCTATTAACGGGTGGATAAAATTGTTGTAAAGACGAAAAAAATCGCCCAAATAACGAAGAAATGTGTCCACAAACACCAAAACCAACAAAGTAAAACTTAAAAATATAAATTAAACTACTAATTTATTCATAATAAACTAAAAATTAATCCTTGCTAGAAGAAGGAAGTTCTAGGTTTTCTTTTTTCCTTATAGGAGAAGGGAGGAAAAAAAAAGAACAAACGATTAAATAAATGATTGTAAAATACTGGTATTCGTCCGTAATTTTTTTCCTGTGAACTGTTTTAAATAGTTTAAATACACGGAACAACAATAATTTTAGTTTTTTAAAAGAAAATAATTAAAAAGTATCAATATATTATACTACATTCTTGTTTTAAAACAATTTTATTTTTCTTAAAAAATCTAAGAAAAATATCAGTATAGTTTATATAGGAATGCCCTGGAAAAAATATATGCATTGACAAAGGCACCTTTGGCTCGCATGGACTCTTTTTTTAAACAATCTTCCCTTGGTGACTGGTTTATTGTTCCTTCCGTGGGATTAGCTAAGGGTTTAGTTATAGCCTGGCATAACAATATTGAAATGAAATTAATTTTGTCAAGATTCAATGTTTGTCATTTTGATTCTAAAATAGGAAACACAGATGTAATAATCACTTGTGTTGATGGAGTAGTCGAAGCAGATGACAAAATCGAACAATGGACATATATATTGGAAATCGCGCAACAAATAAACAAGCCCTGGGTTCTAATAGGAGACCTAAATGTGATATTAGACCCAGACAAGAAACAGGGTGGGAACAAAGCGGGATCCAGCAGTAAATCCTTCATCATAGACACTATTGACACATTGGGCTTACAAGATGCGAGGTACGAAGGATCGCCTTTCAATTGGTCAAACAATCGAAAGGGGGAGGAAAACATCTGTGAACAAATTGACAGAGCGCTAACTTCTTTCATGTGGTCCCAGAAATTTCATCTCCCAAGGGTAGGGTCTGATCATACGCCTATTTTATTGGATTCAAACCCTTAAAAATATAGGATTCAGAAACCTTTTAGATGCCTTCGATTCTGGTTAACTCATTCCACTCTACCTACAGTAGTAGATGCATCTTGGAAATTAGACTCCGCCAACTCCAATGAGACATCCTTCTCTGGGCTTCTAAAATCACTTTCCTTCGACCTGGACCATTGGAACAAAAATATTTTTGGGAACATACACAAAAACATCAAATCCATAAACAATAAAATCAATAGTATCCATAGATCTGGAAATATCTCAAAAAAAAAAAATAGATACACTAAAAAATCGGCAAGCGGAGCTAGGAAAATGGTATAAAATAAAAAATGACTATTACCACCAACTTTCCAGGGATAAATTATTCAAAGAATATGATCAGAACACAGAATATTTCCATGCCTCCTCATCAAATAGAAAAAGAATCAATGCGTTAAATTCTCTTAGAGAACCCTCTGGGATATGGATCTCAGATAGAGATCAAATCAACTCTCTGATAGTTAAACACTTCCAAAAAATAGGCTCGTCCGAAAACAACAACTTTGATTTTGACCTATCTACCATCATAAATCCTTGCATCGGTATAGAAGAAAATGCTCTCTTGTCTGCAATTCTGACTAAAGAAAAAATTTGGCTCACTCTTTCCAATATGAATCAATAGGGAGCCCCAGGTCCGGATGTCTTCCATCCGGGTTTATTTAAAGATAATTGGGACACCCTGGGAAATGATATCATCGACACTGTCCAAAAGTTCTATCATTCGGCCTCTCTCGACAAAGATCTAAATCATTCTTTCATAACCCTTATCCCAAAATTTTCCACACCACAAACCCCGGGGGATTTCAGACTTATTAGCCTGAGTAATTCCATTTATGAAATCATCTCCAAGATATTAGCTAATAGACTAAAACCCCTTATCGATAAAATAATCTCCCCTAATCATTCGGCATTTCTCCCTGATCGGCAAATCACTGACAACATCATTATTGCTCATGAACTTATTCATTCGATGACAACTCCAAGAAAAAAAAAAAGGGTTTTCTAGCGTTAAAACTAGATCTATCAAAAGCTTTTGATAGGGTCGAATGGAATTTTATAGAAATTCCTTTTAGCTCTTGGTTTTTCGGAATTCTGGACAAAGCTTGTTTTACAATGCATCTCTACAACCTTGTTTTCAATCCTTCTAAATGGATCCCTGGGGCCATGTTTTATTACATATTGGGGGTTAAGACAGGGGACCCTTTATCACCATATCTTTTTATAGTTTGCATGGAAATCCCATCTAGGCTTCTCGAAAAGGTAGTAGAAGACAAGAGAATATCTGGGTTCCAGATAAACAAAGATGCTCCAAATATCTCTCACCTCTTTTTTGTGGACGACTGCTTTTTATTCACAAAAGCAGACCTTGGGGAAGCGAAAAGCTTATTGGAAATATTACAGCTATTTGGGAACACTAAAGGTCAATTGGTGAACATACAAAAATCCAATGTCTATTTCAACCCAAAAATACACCCAAGACATGGAAAAATAATTGCAAAATTTTTAAAAGTCTCGCTGATGAACAAAAATGATAGGTACCTGGGTACACCGCTATTCTTCGACAAAAACAGAAAAGCCAACTTTGAACCGCTTTTACAACGTTACTACTACACGTTACAAGGTTGGAAATGGAAACTGTTATCTCAAGCAGGGAGGACTGTTTTGATAAAATCTATTCTTCAATCATATCTGACATATCAAATACAAGTCCTCGCCCTGACGAAAAAAACTCTTGATCAGCTTGACCGTATTCAGAGAAACTTCCGGTGGAAAAAAGACGGGCAAAAAAGACAAGGAGGATTTATAAGGGCTTGGAAAAGTATATGAAAACCCATTTCCCAAGGTGGTTAAGGAATTAAAAATCCTTATCAATTTAGCCCTTCTTACCAAACTTGCTAGTAGACTGGTCACTGAACAAGAGCAATTATGGGTCAAATTGTTAAAAGCAAAATACTTCCCGAGTTCCCACCTTCTCGAAAAATCCAAAACTTCGAATCTCTCGTGGATTTGGACCAGCATTCAAAAATGATTAGAGCTAATAAAAAGTAATTTTATTTGGCAACTCAAAAACGGATCTTCGGTGAAAATATGTGAAGACAAATGGATACCCAACACAGATATAATTCAAAAAATTCCCAACAGTCAAGAACAGGCACCAACAAGGGTTCAAGATCTAATTACAGATCGGAATAGATGGATCAAGAAAATCTAAACCAATTCTTCTACCCAGATGATAAGGAAAAAAATCCAAGCTTTAAACCCCAGGATTCATGAGCAAGATATTATTAGATGGAGACACCATCAATCGGGAAAATTCTCGGCTAAAAATGTTTATACATTTTTAGTTAATCAGGATCTCGACAATAATGATAACCTAGATTTCCCATGGAGTAAGATCTGTAAAATTCAAGCCATCCCTGGAATTATGCTTTTCATCTGGAAAATAGTGCAAAAAGTCCTTCCAACGTCGGCTAGATTAGGGTCTCACAATAAGGAAATTGACCCAATTTGCCGCTTATGTAATAATCAAGTACAAGAAACGGAGACTCATCTTTTCTGTGAGTGCCCTTTTGCAACAGCATTTTGGTTTGGTCTATCTCTACATAATATAACCATCACATACTATCCCAGCTCTGCTATTGATTGGGTCAAATGGTGGATTACGGAAGCTTATCTAAACCATCTTCAGGTAAAAATATCCACCACACTTTAGTTCATTTGGAAATACAGATGTTCGGTTGTTTTTTTGGAAATCCACCCAGATCCAGTCAGCTTACTAGGACAAATAAATGGTTTCTTAAATTCCACACCGATAAGTACCATACAAAGCAATAAGGAGAACCAAAATAAAATATCAATCAACAATTCTTGGTCCAACCTGAATTCAGACTTGATAATCTTCATTGATGCGCCCTACAAAAAAGAAGATTTTTCGATGGGATATGCTTTCATCTTGTACTCTGCCGATGAAGAAACATTCATGCACCTCTCAGCGGGTTCAAAGTGGGCGACGTCAGTTTTTCATGCAGAAGCAAAATCCTTGCTAAAGGAAATTACGTGGCTAAAGGATAATATCCTATCAAGTGTGGTCATTGCAACTGACGGCAAATCTTTAGCAGACAAACTAAACAAGGTGACTTCAAAATCTCCGTGGTCGGCAGAAAATACAATGCAGGAAATAAGAATAATTCTGGACGTGCTTCCTCAAGCTAAAGTGAAATTTATAAAGAGAAAGAACAAAAATGCAGCGGATTACATCGCTAAGGAGGCAAGACTAAAAAGGCTACAACACATGTCAGAAAGCCTAAACCAACGAGTTCATAAATCTAGCATAGATTTTAATTCGTTTGTTAAAAATGATTTTGTAAATCCGTTGTATTATATTTGCTAGTTTTAATATATGGTCTTTTCCATCGGGAAAAAAAAAAAAGTTAAAGCTAATCTCCTGTTATTATTAGGAACAAATGACACTCTCTAATAGGGTGGAACAGAGGCAAAGATGATTTTTGGTATAGAGGATCTGGGGCCAGGTGATGCTGAAACTGATAAACTGATGCTAGCTAGCCTTATTGCTTCCACTCGTACGCATCTGGGGTGATCTAGTCGCACTATTCATCTTTTCGGTCCAACTAAATTATATATTCTCTTCGGAAAACAGGCATAATTCCAGATCAACAAATTAAATCTTATTTAATACATAATCAACCATTAAGTGTAACAAAAAGATATACTAAGAGTTAGATGATTTCGATGGCTAACTAGGGTTAAGTAGACCAATTATCAAGGTCTGGATATGAAATTTTTACTACCCTAGCTACTCAGATCAGTCATATCTACTAATGAAACTGAGATATACATACACAACGAAGTAAATTTGGATTTGCTAATTATACTACAATACAGTAACAATTGAACAGCCAGTTTCAAAACCAAATCATAAATCCATTACTTACCTAGTTAAATGGAGTTCCAAACTTCCAAGTCAAGAAAGTAAATCTCATGTTTAGCTAGGGTAATTTGAGTGAAACCTTCTGCCTTCACGTATAAGAGAGAGAGAGAGAGTTGGGGTGGCAGATAGAGAGTAAGCACGCAGTGCTTCAAGCATGTGTGCTTACTCTCTTCTGCCACCGTATTAACTATTAACCATGATATCATTTCTACCCGGAGTCCTGGACTAGAGTAATTTGAGTGGAACCTTCACATATCCCAACACAATGAGAGAGAGAGGTAGTTAAGATTAGGTGGTCGGGTGACGGATAGAGAGTAAGCACGCATAGATTCAAGCATGGGAACGTTCATGTAAGAAAACCATGTGTGCTCACTCTCTTCTGTCACCGTATGACACTATGACCCATGCATATCTATATTACCTGCATTAGTAGTATATCATAGATTAATCATACTACCTGTACTGTGTACGCCGGCCACCTTTGAACTGAAGATCGTAAGAACTTGAGATCCTAGCTTGCTGGCTAGTTCTTCTTCATCATCATCATCATCAGATCTCTCTCTATATAAATGAAACTCTATCCCTAACCAGCTGTTTTATAAGAGGATTTTTCTGTGTGAAGAAGAAGTGAAGGCCCGTTGATCCTTTATATAGGGATCAAAAGTACCTCTCCTCATTGATCCAATCTCTATCATATCTGTTTATTCTACCACTATATTACTTTTCTAAAGTAAAGTAGTCACGAAATAGAAAATTGATAACTCATTCAGACTTATATGTCTCTCTGCTGATTCATATATATCCCGACCTGCCTCACTAATGATGAATTCCTCATGTCAAGGTTTCTCAAATAAAAAAGGCTAATTAGTCTACTTTACTTTTTTCTCTATCACCAAGTCGACCCTACTAATCACCGCCACCACCACCACTAAAAATAATATACCGTTGTTACTATTTGGCTTCTCAATCTTATCTCTATTTGCAGGACTCTGCACAGACAGTCATACAGAGTCACAGACAAAACAGAGTCACAGACAAACAACTAGTCCAAGTTTGAAGGGTCACGACATATACATTTCCAAGATGATATATATAGGTTAAGGATTTGATGATTCTTATTGGAGTTATAATTATCTTGGGATAAGATGCATGTGTTTTACAAAAGGTTAATTCCATTTTTATCCTTATGAATATGTAGTTGACTCATTCTTTCCATCTCTGGGTTACAATTTCACCCGTATATTCTCATGTGTGCATGTTATGATTTTTTTCATTTTTTTCCGGTTATAACGATCAGCTTTAATGGTCATCTAAAAATGCTCGCATGTTAGTAATTGATAAACGGTTGATCTCTTTCAAGATATATATGGGAGATGTGGGTCACATAATTTTTTTTTTTTGGTGATTCTTTTATTTCACAAATAAATTAAATCGGATCAAATAAATTATTTTCATAAAATTTTCTTATTTACTTTTTCCTTTTTAAGTGTGATATGCTGTTTAGGAATATCAGTTTTTTTTTTTTTTTTGGCCATTGATTTTTCCGAACTCCATTAATCTGGGTTGGTCTCTTATAAATTAAGGTAGCCAATTTTTCCATCCAAGCAATAGGTTAAATGCGAAGAAAAGGCAGTTACAAAATTGAATGCAATGGGCGGATTTGCTAAGGAATCTAAATTTCGTTGATACTATACTCCCTCAGTATCACATATATAGGCGGTTATCTTCTATATTGATGGTTTTCTTCATCTAATTCTACGTTGTCTTTCTCAGTACTTTCTTCAATTTTCTTTCTGGATCTTGAATTATTTTAAGATTCGGGTAGACTTGTAGATACCATTACATATTTAAATAAAACAAATTGTTGTTCCAACAATTTATAGGGTTTCCTAATTATTTTCTCATCCGTACGATGGTGTTTTTATGCTATCAAGACTTGTTATCTCATAGCCATTATGACGTTTTTTTTGGTGGTGTTGCACTCTGATCAAATACTCCCTCCGTACCACATATATAGGCGGAGGGACCAAATCTCTTAGATTCAGAATTCTTTTTTGATTTCATAAATATACATGGCTTTTCCTGTTTTACCCCTTATTATATTCCTTAGGTTAGAAACATAAACTTGAATGTGAGGATAACCAAGCAACATAAATAAGGGTAAAATGGATAAAAACTATCTTGAAATTATCAGTCCACCTATCTAATGGTACAAAGAAAATGTCATATTCCGCCTATATAATAGGTACGGAGGGAGTATACTTTGGAAGGAGACGATCTATTTCGGCAAATCAGAGTAAGACCGATATGAAATGTGATGATATCAATAAGGGCACATTGCTTCCTTTTTATGGAAGCATCTTACATCAATGATGATGATGATCTAGAAACAAAAGATCAGCAAACAAGTTTGAAACCATTAGAAGGATGTCAATTTCTCCAATGTATTATAAAACTTCTATACAATTTTCTATATTCGTTTATGAAATATGTTTTTCTCTATTTTCGGGTGTAATTGATCAATGTAAGCAAAATTTCGTATTAATGAAATTATGAGGTGATACCTCTTCCATCAAATTTTTTAATAAGTCTTTCACCGTTAATTTCGTTAATTATCATGTTAATTAATCATATTTAATTATTTTGTAGGATCATAATATCGCAACAGATAAGGCTCGCGGGATTAATAAACGACGATGTCGCGAGGGAGTCGCAGGAAGCTAAAATAAACGACGCAATGAATAACGACAGGCAAAACATAGAGAAGACGTGAGATCTGGCGAGGGTTAAGAAGTGTCGCGAGAAGCGAATGTTTGTGCATCTGCGACACTTCGCGGGACATTCCCGAAAATAAAGGGTAGCTTAGCTGTCATCCACTATGTATCACCCTATATAAAGGGTTGAGTGAGTCTGTGAGAGGGGGGATCTTTGGAATTGTTAAGCAAGTCAATAGGAGAGAGAAAGTTTAAGAGTGTTTTTATTTTCTAAGTGTAATTCTATTATCCTGTGTAAATATTTCATAGATTCAATCAATAAATATCCTTGATCTTACATCTTACAATGGATTAATAAGCAAAATCGAGTAAGGGGTGTAGTGTGGGAAATCCTGCTACTACATATGCGCTAGAAACAGGGACCTAATCTTGTTGGTTCAAGAAAGAAAATCGCAATTAAAGTTGTTTGGATCAAAAAGATGAGAAAGGAAAATCTTAGATCGGATGAAGTAGGGGAAAAAGATAGGGCATGTGGCGCAGATACAGGAGTAATGATTAGTAAATTTCATGAAAATATCAGAGGAAGAATACACAAACGGGATTTCGAAGGAAAGAAGATTACAGACAGAGAAATGATATCACCTTTGAAAGATTGGGAAAAACAAGAGATAACATTCACGACGGGAGAGATATCCAAAGAAAGTTTGGATCACCCATCTCCATTGGTGATCGCAATTAATGCGTATAAGGAAGGAGAAGAATCGGAGAACACAGTGAAAACATGGGTGATAAATGGAGTCTTAATTGATACAGGGAGTCTGGTGAACATAATGTTCTATCACGCTTACAAAAAGATGGGATATGAAGACGAAGATATGACTTTCGCGGCATACAATATTCAAGGTTTTGGTAAATCCATAACCAAAGTTAGAGGGGAGATAAAAATACGTATTCCATTAGGAAGAATCGAAACTCAGGTGACATTGAGTATAGTAGATATGGAATCACCGTATAACTTGTTATTAGGAAGACCATGGGTACATGCAATAAAAGCTGTGGCGTCGACGCTTCATCAATGTATCAAGTTTCCAACACCAACTGGAATAGGTGAGATCAAAGGGGATGCTGCTAAAGGAAGAATATATTATCAAAATGAAGTAAAATGTTGCGAGGAACAAGTAAACAAACAAAAGAATATATCTAAGCACCGCAAAAAGATGGCGAGGGCGGCTAAGAAAGAAGAAGAGTTCAGAGTTTACATGATCAGAGCGAAGGAAGGAAAAGGCATACCTAGCGAGATCTCGGGAGAAGAAAACGATCCCGCGAAAGAACCGAAAGGACCAACCCCTATGGGAGAACCAAAGTCCAGATACGTCGCGGCAGAGCAAACTAAAGAAGTGAATATTGGAACTAAGGAAAAACCCAAGATGCTAAAGATTGGAACTAACATGGGAGCGGAAGAAGAGAAAAGAACTGTCGATCTATTGCGGGATTATAAAGATATCTTCGCGTGGGATATGGGTGAAGTGCCTGGTATAGATCCGTCGTAGCCTGTCACAAGTTGGAAATTGATAAAAATGTGAAGCCATTCAAACAAAGAATTAGAAAGATAGCAACAAAGATATCACCCTCGAGATAGAAGAAGAATCGAGAAAGATGCTTTGGATGCGGGAATTATTAGACAAGCAAAATATCCCGAATGGATAGCGAATATGGTTATAGTTCCAAAGAAGAATAAGGGAATAAGGATTTGCATTGATTTCACCGATTTAAATAAAGCTTGCCCTAAAGACAGTTTTCCATTACCGGACATTCCACAACCGGTCGAATCGGCGTCGGGAATGAAAGAGTATCATCGCCGGACGGATACAAAGGTTACAATCAAATTCCTCTCGCCGAGGAAGACCAAGAACACACCGCTTTCTTTGCTCCAAGAGGATTATACTTTGTTATACTAAAATGCCGTTTGGTTTGCGAAATCTTTGAGCAACGTATCAAAGGATAGTAGAAGATGTATTCGCAGAATGGATACATAAAACACTAGAGGTATACGTAGATGACATGCTGGTGAAAAGTAAAAAGGCAGAAGATCACGTGCGAGACTTGAAAGAAATCTTTGAACAAATGAGGCGTTACAACATCAAAGTCAATCCAGAGAAATGTACCTTCGGAGTTGCGTCGGGAAATTCTTGGGTTATATTATATCAAAGGAAGGAATACACGTTGACCGGAGAAAGTAAAAGCGTTCGCGATATGCCGACACCGGCGACAAGAAAAGATGTTCAAAAGTCGAATGGATTACTAGCATCGCTAGGAAGGTTCATCTCGCGGTCATCTCGATAAATGTAAACACTTTTTCAAGTGTTCGAAAAAAGGTCGAAATTTAGATGGACTGGACGAATGCGAAAAGGCTTTACAAGGGATCAAAGAGCATTTAATGGACATATCCATTATGCGATGCGCAACCAGAGAGGAATTATTAATATACCTAGCGACGACTTCGCATGCCTTAAGTGCGCTTTTACTCATGAGTGGACGCAGGAGCGAGAAAAACCAATTTATTATATCAAAGAAAACTTTTAATGCTCGCAAAAGAAATTATTCGAAGATTGAAAAACTAATCCCGGCATTAGTCTATGCGTCGTTTAAACTTCGCATATATTTTCAGCACATATCTTTTGTTAGATTGGTAACGAAGGTACCAATCGAGTCGATAATGAAAAATTCAAAAAGATCGGGAAGAGTCGAAAGATGGAATGCTCAAATAAGCCATTACAAACTCAAATATGAAATATTATCTTCACCAAATCACAAAGTTGTCGCAGACTTTCAAGCGGAATTTCCTTTGGAAGAAGATGAAGCAAAGGATGAAATGATGGATGTAGAAGAAGAGCATGGAGATCCAAAAGATTTGTTAACTGAGCCAGATCGGTGGGAAATATTAGTGGATGGATCATCCAACGGAGAAGGTAAAGTAGTGGGAATTGTTGTGATTTCGCCAGAAGGCAATAAGTTAGCTTTTGCTTTTAGATTGGAATTTGAGTCTACCAATAATGAAACGGAGTATGAAGCTATAATACATGCTCTAAGATTTGCAATAGAAATGAAATTGGAGAATGTGAGGATTACCATTGACTCGCAATTGGCAATCTGTCGATAACAGAGAAGTATGCTACAAATGACCCATCCCTACGTAAATACAGAAGCTCGTAGAAGTGTTGTCAATCACAGATACCGAAAATAAAATGGAGGCACATATCAAGGAGAGATAATAGACTCATGAGACGCTTTTGCCTTTATATCAAGTATGATGACAGACCCAACCTGAGGAATATCAAAATACGTACGCTATCGGCGCCATCAATTAATAAAGAAGAGGGACAAGAAGCAGATATAATGATGGTGGTAGATGAGATGCAACGTCGCGAGGAAGATTGGAGAATAGAACTTCACGCATATTTAATGAAAGGCGAGGTACCAAGAAATAGATTGGAAGCACACAAGTTAAAGAGTCGGGCAACAAATTATGAATTGCGAGATGGTGTGCTTTATCGGTGTTCTTTTGATGGACCTTCGCTTCGATGTCTGACAAGGAAAGAAGGAGAAACCATATTTAAGATGCTTGCATGTGGGGATGCGAGGAAATCATAGCGGCGGAAGATCTTTGGCATACAAGGCAAAGACGCAAGGATATTATTGGCCATATATGCATGAGGACGCGAAAGCAATAGCCAGACGCTGCGAAGATTGTCAAAGACATGGGAAGAAGATACATGCACCGGAGCACCGTTAAATTCTTCAAGAAGTGTGTGGCCTTTTGGAAAATGGGGTTTAGATATTGTGGGACCATTTTTACCAGGAACAGGACAAAGAAGGTACCTAATTGTCGCAACGGATTATTTCACAAAATGGGCAGAGGTGAAAGCGGTCCAACACATTCGCGATAAGGATGTTTTTACTTTCATATTTGAAAATATCATATGCAGATTTGGGATCCCCGCACAACTGGTATCTGATAATGGGAAGCAGTTTGAAGGACAAAATATAGAGTTGCTGCTTAATGCATTTCAGATAAGATGTGGAAAATCAACTCCATTATATCCACAAGCTAATGGCCAAGCGGAGGCAACAAATAAAACAATTGCTGATATATTGAAGAAAAAGTTGGAAGGACACAATAGAGGATGGTGTGAACAAGTACCCAATGCAGTGTGGGCCTATAATACAACTAGAAGAGAAGCCACGGGAATGTCTCCTTTTTGCTTAACTTACGGAGTTGAAGCAGTACTCCCAACAGAGGTTGTGATTCCGACAACCAAAAAAGAGGTCTGGGATAAAAATCTTAGCGCAGGCAACATTCTAATCAAGTTGGATGAATTGGAAGAAAAACGAGAAAAGGCCTTGCGACACATGGAGAATTATCAGCGAAGACTGGCTAGAGAATATAACAAGCGTGTAAAAATACGTGAATTCCAACCGGAGACTTGGTGTTGCGAGAAACCCCAATATATCAACGTGAAAGCGGAGGCAAGTCAAGCGAGGAAATGGGATGGACCTTATATCATCAAAGAGGTAGTTGGTACAGGGGCATATAGATTGATGGACCCCGAAGGAAGAGATGTGGGACAAAAATTGGATAGACCATGGAATAGGTTATATCTCAAGAAATATTACCCGTAATAAGGAGAGAGGAAAAAGGAATCAAGATGAAGTACTTCTTCGTCAGATATTTGTGACGTTCAGTAAAATGCGGAGAGAATCCGCGAAGATCTCGCGACAAGAATAACAAAAAAAGTCATGAATGGCTTAACAAAACAACAAGAGATAAGGAATGATTAAATAAATAAATCGGCGAGTATCTCGCAGACAAAATAGCAAATGATGAAGAATGAAGAATTAAATAAAAGAATGAATGAATGGGACGAACCTTTATGGCGTACACCCTAGTTCGCGAATTATATTT
The DNA here is from genome assembly GCA_023531295.1 of Papaver armeniacum. Classification (NCBI taxonomy): domain Eukaryota; kingdom Viridiplantae; phylum Streptophyta; class Magnoliopsida; order Ranunculales; family Papaveraceae; genus Papaver; species Papaver armeniacum. The sequence goes on along the minus strand of JAJJWW010000270.1, from coordinate 310,160 downwards.
CGTAAGAGGCAAATGTAAGACCTAAAGTGCGTCATATAAGGGGGTATCTCTTAACATGGCTCAGGTGGAAGGTTACACCGCTCCTGAAACCTGGGTCATGCAGATTTGGGGCCCATGAAAGCCTATCCGGGGGAGATACCTTGGATTCCCAACTATATATGTAGGTTATACCCTGGTTGGGCGACCGAGGGTCTCTTCCAAGGAGTCAGTGTATGCACAAGGCGCCGAGGTACACGGTTGAGCCAGAGTGCCCGGGATGGATGAACCTACCCTGGCCATTCTTGGCAAGTCTTGGCATGCGTTGCACTCGCCCGAAGAAAACTCCACTTAGGGTGCAGTCTCGTAACCATAAACCATATAGGTATAAGGGATAAGAGGCTGCGAAAACAACTGGTTGTTGTTAAGACCGGATGGGAGGAGCTAGTCTTGTATGGCCGATGTTTCGCCTCCTTGAAGGGGCAACCGGGAGATGATAAGGGCGACGCTCTCCATTAGGGGGGGTGTCAAAACAGACGCAAATGTCATAAGGCTATGTTTTCGCAAGAGAACGTAGGCTCGTCATATTTGTGCAATGATCCTGCAGAGGCAATAATACTAACGCGAGGGTAAGGCGAGATCAATGGGTCTTTACACGAAAGTGTACGGACGTCTGCGATTTCGTCGCACGACGGCAATGTCATGGGGCTTTATGTTCGCGAGGATATCTAGGCCTGTCATATTGTCGCAACTAAAACATCCCGAGAGGCAAAAATACTTGGAAAATGATAAGACAAGATCAATGGGTCTTTACATGCAAGTGTAAGGACGTCCTGCGATTTTGTCGCCATAAAAGGTGGCAGGGAGGACCTCTAATTAGGGAGGTCTAACTTGGAAGACCACGCAAAATGATAAGGCAAGGTCAATGGGCCTTTGCATGAAAATGTAGAGGTGGCTCGCGACCTTGTCGCAACAAAAAGAGATAGAATTCTCAATTCATGAAGATACCCGCGACTTCGTCGCGACGATCCATTTCAATAACGATAAAATTATTACCAAATACATGAAGAATTAAAATCAAATCCATAATTGGGATGGGTTTACTTCATAAAAAGTTCCATGAGCGAACATGCTCGCAAGGTTGTCTTAAATAAGAAAGGAAGAAAGAAGTATGGAAATTACTCAATCAAAGAGTTCAATTATTTACACAACAAAGAATCCTGGCAAATTACAAAGAGAGTTTATTTCTCTACATCAGCATTATCAAATACAGAGGATGGTTGAGACTTTTCTGCGCCTTTATCAGCTTCGCCTATTTCAGTTGGTGGATTTTCATCAGAAATGTGTTCATCACCTTCGTTTTCGCCAGTTACTGGATTTTCATCAGAAGTCTTTCTATTTGGATCTTCATTAACAACTTCCTTATCAGGGAGATCTTCGCAGCTTTCATATTCATAATCACTATCCGGAGCATTAGGAACTTCATCATCACTTATTTCTAAAGGATCGACGTGAATAGGATCAAGAGACTTTGACAAAGAAAAATATTATTCACAAGAACTTCGCTTTAAGAGGGAATTGGCGAAGCAATGCCTTTTGACGATTCTTACTATCAATGTCCTTACAATAAGACATATAATCAAATCTTCGCTCCGCACGGTCGCGAGAACGAGCAAGATGCGCGGAGAGTAGTCCATTTTCCTTGCGAATTTTAGAATAATCGGACACTGAGGGTGGAGATAGTGGAACGAAGCTTTCTCTCGAGTCTGCATAACAAATACACAAGATCGAGAAAATTCTTATCGAACATTGTTGGCATTTTCTGGGTAATAAACCATTCATGGAATAAATACATAAATTAAGATAGTCAAATAATTTGACTACCTTCCTTTTGAGAAGTAAGATGTTGAATTAAAGCCGCGAAGTTATTTCCCAAACGGTCCATGACATCATCAAATGAATCTCCAACTAAGCCTTTCAATCGAGATCGCAAATTCTTTTCATTGGAAACAAGTACGGAATTTTCGGTCGCCAAAGTAGAGTTGGATTTTTCTAATTTGACACATTGTTCTTGGAATTGCTTCGCTTTTAAACTCAAAGTTATTCTCGCCTTGAATAAGTTTATCTCTCTCGTGCAGAATTTCTTCCAGTTGGTTTTTCAAAATATGTTTAGCTTGTTCGTGTTCTTCACATAACTTTTGACAAGCGGTATATCGCTGCGAGTAGCTCGCCATCTTATTCAACGAGAACGTTTCTCTTGAGAAAGAGTTCGATTCTCATCTCGATAAAGTTTCCAACTCCAAATTAGTTTTAGTCAAAGCATAAGAGAGGCGAGATAAGTCATTACTTAATGAGTCTTGCTTTTGCGATAAATCAAAATTCTCTTTCGACAAATTATTTATTTGATCGATTGCATAGGTATGAAGATTATCTAAGAGATTATACTGCTCCATCCAAGAATCTCTTTCAACTCGAACTTCTTCAACGATAGACTCCGTCTAATATATCTCCATTATTCGTTTCTGGTTTAATACTTTGAAGACGAGCAAGGGTTTGAGTTGTAAAAAAAAAAAAAAAAAAAAAAAAAAAAAAAAAAAAAAAAAAAAAAAAAAAAAGAAGGTGGCGAGAGCATACCTTTTAATTCTTCATTCTTCTTGCGAAGGTTATCACGATCTAGCGAGATGTTGTGAAATTTTTGATTTTCAAGGTGGAGATTATTGCACTTCGCGGTCATAACCTGGAGATCATCCTTCAGCCTACTAATTTCTTGAACCAAAGATGCTTGCGAGACCTTATCAGGACCAAGGTGCTTACTTAAAATCTCGCAGACGTTGGATTTGATAGGATCAGCAGAAGTCCTCTTAGCATCATTCACGAGATCTGAAAGAACCTTAAAGGCCACATCTATACCCTCCAAATTTTCCGCCGTTAGAGGAATTTGCTCTACCAAAAAAGATGAGTCATCCTTTGTCAAAGGAACCTCATGAGAAGAGGAAGTTTCAGGGAGAGAAGTGATTGGAGAAATAGTAGGGACATTGATAGTAGAGGGTGGTATAACATCGTTTGTAGGAGGACAGTTGTAGGGAACTTGGTCTATGAGGAGTTGAGGTATAGGGATATTATCTTGCGACGACTTCGCAGCAGGAGATGAAGGTGTGAATGAAGGAAATGGAACGTCGGGGGTAACAGGTTAGAGTAGCGAAGCCTTTGGGAGCATGACCAGTAGTTTTATCATCCTGCGAATGACAAATTAAATAAGAAACAGAGGCAACAATGTATTGGTAATAAGGAATAAGTGTTTCTCGAATACCTTGTCACTCGCAGATTGTCTTTTTGTAACCATAGATTTTGCTCGCGAGGTGGGCTTTGATTGTGTGAAGGATTCTTGTTGCGAAGTAGATTTTGATGGCGAGCCCAAAGAAAGAAGGGGGTCCTTCACGGTAAATTTAGTTCTGGGTTGGTTCTTGCTAAACAACAATGGCGAGAAAAGAATCACAAAGTTAATCATACCAGTGTGATTTCAACAAGAAAAACCAATCTCAAATTTAATCAACCACAAAATCAGTCAGATATGGCAAAATTAACAAACCTGGACGCCATGAGAATAACAACTGGAAGAGAATAGCTAAAATGATGAAGAAGAAGAACACTTGCAGAACGATGAAGAAGAAGAACGTTTGCAGACGATGAAGAAGATGAAAAGGAAAAGGAAAATTCTTCACGGGGATGCTCCTATAAATAGATGAGAAAAATATTATGACCGGATAGCATTAAATGCACCGGTAAAAGAGGTAAATATAGACACGTGTAAACGGTCACTACCAAATCCAAGGAAACCTGACGAAAAGAACTTTAGCATAATCTAAATATACGGCATATTTCCTAATAGGCGAGAAGTGATTGCGAAATTGATTATTCTCTGTAACACATGAGGCAAGAAATGACACTTCGTACATAGGAGCTTCGGAACTTCGCAAAAGAATAGAGGCAAGTACGTACTTTTCAGATACAGTATTCTTCTGCTCATTCCCTCATCAGCAAAGACCAAAGACTACTACAACAACAGATTTTTCCTTAAAGATCGCTCTTCAAGCAATATTCAAGGAAAAAGAGGCAAGATGTAGGATCATAATATCGCAACAGATAAGGCTCGCGGGATTAATAAACGACGATGTCGCGAGGGAGTCGCAGGAAGCTAAAATAAACGACGCAATGAATAACGACAGGCAAAACATAGAGAAGACGTGAGATCTGGCGAGGGTTAAGAAGTGTCGCGAGAAGCGAATGTTTGTGCATCTGCGACACTTCGCGGGACATTCCCGAAAATAAAGGGTAGCTTAGCTGTCATCCACTATGTATCACCCTATATAAAGGGTTGAGTGAGTCTGTGAGAGGGGGGATCTTTGGAATTGTTAAGCAAGTCAATAGGAGAGAGAAAGTTTAAGAGTGTTTTTATTTTCTAAGTGTAATTCTATTATCCTGTGTAAATATTTCATAGATTCAATCAATAAATATCCTTGATCTTACATCTTACAATGGATTAATAAGCAAAATCGAGTAAGGGGTGTAGTGTGGGAAATCCTGCTACTACATATTTTGTCTAGAGAATGCTTCATTATAGCTTAATAAGATTATATATAATTATGCGTTAAAATTGATTACATATGCATATTATCGTGTCCACCAATAAACAAAAGCTTACTCATTATCATGTCGACCATCAAACAAAAGCTTAATCAGGTAATATACCAAATATCAAATTAAGAAAAAACAATGTTTAACGATTCCAATCAATGACTAAAAAGGAAAAGTATTTGTATTAAAAGACAATTGTGCTTGGCTTCACATATCTGAGGAAAGCTCATGCCAAGATGAGGAATATATGTGTATGCACAATGCACCCTCCGACAGAAAGAAAAAGTTTCAGTGCAAAAGAAAACGCAAATTGTTTTTTTGTTGCATATATGGTCAACTAAGGGGAGCCTGAACAACCAATTAGAAATGGAATCGTAATAATTAATCGCCAACTTTGCTCCGACAAACAAAAACTTATTACGTAAGGCTAAAAACAAAATTATATCGTTGAAAAAAATAAATAAATTTAAAAAGCGTATTTGATTTGTTAATTAAACTTTGATTAAGCGTATAGAGCAGTGTTGTCCGGCACCATTTTGAGGGAAGCTATCCCGTTCAAGCGGTTTCTTTGCCGTTCGATCACACTAAAACCCAGATCCAGCAACCTTGAATCCTTTAGGGGAAATGGTGGGTGCTTTCCTGAAAATGGTGGGTCCTATCCTGAACGCGAATCCAACCGTTAATTCGATCATCTAACGGTAAAGAAGCCGCTTAAGCGTGATAGCTTCCCGCAAAACGGTGCGGGATAGCATTTGTATTAAGGATATACAAACAAAACAGAACCATTGAAATGCATGTACCAATGAGGGCAAACAATGGTGCATGCCCATATATTGGGACTTTAGTATCTTTATTACTCCCTCCGTTCTTAAATAATAAGATGGTTTCATGTGTAATTTGTACATGAAACCACCGTATTATTTAAGAACGGAGGGTGTATATTTCTGATTTATGCGATTCAAAGTTTAGAAAAGTTGGGTCCGGTATGTCATATGTGTACTTTCTTGTCGTTGTGTAGGGATAAGAAAAATTCGCATAAAAAACACCAATCTTGCTACATGACCAGCACATTAAGAGCTGATCCTTTGTGGCAGGCATAGTGGCACGGTGATAAGTATTTTAGTTTATCAAAAATTGCAGTGAGAGTAATCTAAAAGCTTTTGGCCATTGTTTGAGATAAATCAACCTATATATATGTTGGATCTAACTGCTACCAAATACAACTGTCGTTAGAAATTCTCTTCCATGGACTTTCACTCCTCGTTCTCATCTATTCTTTTCTTCATCAATTAACTACAGATCGTAGTCCCTCATTTATCTTTGAAAGATTTATTATAACCCATACTGCAACATGAGTTGCGAAGCCAAAAAGAATACATTTGACTAATCTTCCTAACCAAAAACAAAGTTTCAATTCTTTCTGTAATTCTTACAGTTTGTTGCCAAAATTGATATCTAATTTTCTTAAATAATCAAATCCATAAAATCAACCGCATATCAATTGATTCAAGTCTTCTCATAATGCCAATTCAAGGCTAACACATGATTCATGCATAAAAAAGTCATAAGGCCAACAACCAATATTGAGTTTGAAAAAGAGATCATAATCTTCACCGCGTCTCATTCTCTAATTGTACAAGTGAAAACACATGATGGTCGTAAGAAAAAACGGATTACCAAATATTCAAAATCTGTGAGGATTTTAATGAGAAAGGAAAGGAGCAAAGGTGTTGGGATTTTTGAGATCTTGAAAGAGAGGAGTAATCGAAAGAGAAAAATATGGAAGTTCAAGTTTTTGATAACGTGGGTGAATATAAATACACATCACTCTGCCATTGCACCAGACACACAGTATCAGCCGTCAATCAGCTGTTAATGAGCGTGTCATATAGGGAAACCTTAAATTTTTGTACATTGATGCCAGCTTTACATATTATGTGCAGAGATATAAATGGTCATGAGTGAGATATAACCCGTTCCAAAATCCAAATATGACCGTATATTGATGACTTCTGACTAGCCTGCTTATATTAGTAGACTAGCTAGGTTTTTTTTTTTTTTTTTTTTTTTTTTTTTTTTTTTTTAAGGGTCCCCTGCCTAGGTTAAAGTTAGGCTATACATCACCATAGCTTTAACTTAGCTTTAACTTCTGACTAGCCTGCTTGTATAAGTAGCCTGCTTATATTTGGAGAGGCGCGCGCATGGCTCCCTCCAATGAATCAAAGAACACGAAACCTGACTAAGTTAATGCTATGGTGATGTATGACGAGTTGTCGTAGATGTACGTTATACCAACTAGCACCGGTCGAATTATTATATTATTATCAAGATCATTATCCATCATTCATCAACTATCTCCATAGAATCTTAGAGACTTTATTTGTTCAAGAATACTCAGATCAGATGAGTCCATTACCATTAATAGAGAAACAAGAAATGTCGATGTTGTCAATAATGATATCAATGAAGAGTCTGAATCTGTTCACACTCCGCTAACGAGTGTATATTTCACATATTTTTCTGATTGGTTGATTATTTAACGGATGGTCCTGTTATCCTCCATGTTTAGAATCTCGACCTTCGTTACATAACTCCCTAAATTAAATCAAGGGTAGAGATTAAATTGTGAAATATACACTCGTTAAAGAGTGTGCACGAATTCGCACTCTATCAATGAATATCAAAAGAAAGAAAGCAAGCAAGAAAGAAAAAGCATCTAATACTTTAAACCCTACCATATTTGAACTCCATCTCTTCTGCAAACCCTCTTGAATCTTGAGCATACTACATGCAGTTGTATGCATGTGTAAAGTAAAGTATATATGGCATGTGGCCAATTGGGCGCGTCACACTTGTTGCTCTAGGATACACCAAAAGAAAAAGGATCAGAACAAAAAGAAATTCGATATATATATCTTATACGCTTTTTGTAGCTTTGACCCAAGTCATCTAGCCTAGACAAATAAAGCTCTCACGTTGAACAGTGAGTAAATCCTCGCTTCCTATTGGTCGAAATAGGCATTTTTTGAGTTTTGTGAAAAAAGTGTTTTGGTGAGGACACTTGACAACGTATGATTGGTTTAAAAAGAATAGAAAAAAGATAAAAATAAAAACAGGAAACCAAATTTGACGTTACAACATATGTACACACCGATAGCTAACTGGATTTCCTATTATAGAACAAATTCCAAATTTAACTTGATTTCTTAATCCGAGTTTCAGGAGTCTTTGTGCACGTCCTCCATATAAGAAACCTTCGCCGTGACTGGAGAAGCATAGATTCACTTTTTAACATACCCCTTTCTCCTGCTCTTTCTTTCTCATTGTGTTTTGTGATCGTAACTCACTGTTTTCTTGATTTGTTAGCAGGTACGTCGAGAATTCTTAACCATTAATGGATTTGATTTCTCTCTATCCTCTTGTTGATGGTAGTTTTTAAACAAAGGGTAAACTCGTAAAACCCTAAAATAACCTAATGTCACCAAGTGACACATTTATTAGGACATTTAATGTTTGTAGTCGGTAATTAATGGGGTATTTTTTTCAAATTAGGGTTACAACGAACAAAACCCTAATTCACCTCCGTGCCAATGGCAAATCATGCTAGCCACATTTAGCCCGAGCTAGCTGCGCCATGCCAAACGCACTCTGCCTTCGCCCTAGCTACGCTAGTCACGTCACGCCAAGCCAAGCACTCTGCCTTGGCCCTAGCCACGCCATGCCAAAATGGCGCCCGCGCCTAGGCTTACAAGCCATGCAACCTAGGCCGAGTCGGACACGCATGCCATTGGCACATGCCAACATGCTCGCTGGTAGCCTTTCCTACCAAGGCCACGGCCCTAACGGCCACGCATGCTATTGGCACATGCCAACATGCTCGCTGGTAGCTTTTCCTACCAAGGCCACGGCCCTAACGGCCACGCATGCCATTGGCACATGCCAACATGCTCGCTGGTAGCCTTTCCTACCAAGGCCACGGCCCTAACGCACACGCATGCCATTGGCACATGCCAACATGCTCATTGGTAGCTTTTCCTACCAAGGCCACGGCCCTAACGGCCACGCATGCCATTGGCACATGCCAACATGCTCGCCGGTAGCTTTTCCTACCAAGGCCACGGCCCTAACGGCCACGCATTCCATTGGCACATGCCAACATGCTCGCCGGTAGATTTTCCTACCAAGGCCACGGCCATAACGCCACGCATGCCATTGGCACATGCCAACATGCTCGCTGGTAGCTTTTCCTACCAACGCCACGTCCTTAACGGCCACGCATGCCATTGGCACATGCCAACATGCTCGCTGGTAGCTTTTTCTACCAAGGCCACGGCCCTAACGGCCACGCATGCCATTGGCACATGCCAACATGCTCGCTGGTAGCCTTTCCTACCAAGGCTACGGCCCTAACGGCAATGCATGCCATTGGCACATGCCAACATGCTCGCTGGTAGCTTTTCCTACCAAGTCCACGGCCCTAACGGACACGCATGCCATTGGCACATGCCAACATGCTCGCTGGTAGCTTTTCCTACCAACGCCACGTCCTTAACGGCCACGCATGCCATTGGCACATGCCAACATGCTCGCTGGTAGCTTTTCCTACCAAGGCCACGGCCCTAACGGCCACGCATGCCATTGGCACATGCCAACATGCTCATTTGGTAGCCTTTCCTACCAAGGCTACGGCCCTAACGGCAATGCATGCCATTGGCACATGCCAACATGCTCGCTGGTAGCTTTTCCTACCAAGTCCACGGCCCTAACGGACACGCATGCCATTGGCACATGCCAACATGCTCGCTGGTAGCTTTTCCTACCAAGGCCACGGCCCTAACGGCCACGCATGCCATTAGCACATGCCAACATGGTCGCTGGTAGCTATTACTACCAAGGTCACGGCCCTAACGGGCACGCATGCCATTGGCACATGCCAACATGCTCGCTGGTAGCTTTTCCTACCAAGGCCACGGCCCTAACGGCCACGCATGCCATTGGCACATGTCAACATGCTCGTTGGTAGCTTTTCCTACCAAAACCACGGCCCTAACGGCCACGCATGCCATTGGCACATGCCAACATGCTCGCTGGTATCCTTTTCTACCAAGGCCACGGCCCTAACGGCCACGCATGCCATTCGCACATGCCAACATGCTCGCTGGTAGACTTTCCTACCAAGGCCACGACCACGCATGCCATTGGCACATGCCAACATGCTCGCTGGTAGCTTTTCCTACCAAGGCCACGGCCCTAACGGCCACGCATGCCATTGGCACATGCCAACATGCTCGCTGGTAGCCTTTCCTACCAAGGCCACGGCCCTAACGGCCACGCATGCCATTGACACATGCCAACATGCTCGCTGGTAGCTTTTCCTACCAAGGCTACGGCCCTAACGGCCACGCATGCTATTGGCACATGCCAACATGCTCATTTGGTAGCTTTTCCTACCAAGGCCACGCCCTAACGGTCCACGCATGCCATTGGCACATGCCAACATGTTCGTTTGGTAGCTTTTCCTACCAAGGCCACGGCCCTATCGGCCACGCATGCCATTGGCACATGCCAACATGCTCGCTGGTAGCCTTTCCTACCAAGGCCACGGCCCTAAACGGCCACGCATGCCATTGGCACATGCCAACATGCTCGCTGGTAGCTTTTCCCAAGGCCACGGCCCTAACGGCCACACATGCCATTGGCACATGCCACACACGCCACTAGCAGCTCTGGCATTGCCACTTACACTCAACGTGCAACCTACCACCAAGGCATTCCGCACATGCCATTGGCACATGCCACACACGCCACTAGCAGCTCTGGCATTGCCACTTACACTCAACGTGCAACCTATCACCAAGGCATTCCGCACATGCCATTGGCACATTCCACACACGCCACTAGCAGCTCTGGCATTGCCACTTACACCCAACGTACAACCTACCACCAAGGCATTCCGCACATGCCACGCACGCCACTAGCAGCTCTGGCATTGCCACTTGCGCTCGAAGTACAACCCGCAACGAGGGCATTCCGCACATGCCAATGACACATGCCACACGCGCCACTAGCAGCACCACTTGCACTCAAGGTGCAACCAACACTCGAGATATCAATACAAACTGGGGGATGCTTTCCAGGGTTTTGGTTTGGCGGTCACAGCTTGCAGCGTACACTACGCTCACATTAAGAAAGCGTGAAAAGGAATAAAGCGGTCAAATAAATGAGGAAATAATGGTGAAAACGTTTTCACCCATTAACACCATGCGGTTACCACCTCCTCCCATTATTTCACCCTTTACTATCTTCCTTCATGAGGCCGAGTGCGTTTCAATCTCGACTTGTATAAATAGGTCTTACCTATTTCCACCAGACAACAAGTCTCGGTCAGGAGAAAAATACTACACTCTCATAAAAGGCAACTTTGCAAGCTCTCCAAAAAGCTTTCATCTCTTACAAGCTTCCGAAGCTTCCACTTTCTGATACAAGTCGAGACACTACTCTCCCAGTGTATTCGGTCTCAACACCTTTCTTTGCTTCCCTCCCCCAAATCAACCCTTCTCCTCCACTTTGTGACCGAAGTAAGTCCGGGAACGGCCATTTCTTGGTTTAGGCCGGACTTGTACAGCATTGATCTCTCGAATCTATAAAGTGCTCACGTGCAGCACATTTGTTTAGGGTTTGAACCAGTTTCTCACTCACCTACCGAATTTACCGAAATCGGCAGAAACGATTTTTACCCATAAACAATTGGCGACCACAGCGGGAGGATTGATCTATCGGTTACAATACCAACTCCGACTCCTGATTTCGTCTCCCGAACATCAAATCCCAACATGGTGGAACTTAGGTCCGGAGCGGCAGTCTAGAACACCAGCATGGAACGCATCCCTGATGTTAGCGTCTCTCCCAATAACGTTGTTGCATCACCTGCTGACTACAGTAACATCGAATGCACTCCCTCAAGTGTAACACCGCCAATCACTGGGGCCGAGCCGCTGCCTCCTCTAGTGTCTCTCGCACAACCCTCTAATCATGGCAAATAAAATATCTCTTCGGGTGTCGCGCCACCAGTCACCAGGGCCAGAGCCGCCGCTACGACCCTAAATACTTCATCTAGCATGGCGCCTCCAACCACAACTAAGGTTCCAACTACCCCGCCGACGGGACGAGAGACCGGAGGAACCCGGAGGAAGTCGTCCTTACGTCACCATCGCTGATTTGATGGAACGACAAGAGACGCTCGCCAGAGCCCAGACAGATATGGTTTCAACGCAGAAGGAGGTACTCGTTTTTCTCAAGACCCTGACAGAGCGACTACCACGTGAGTCGCGTCATCCAGAGCCGTTTAGGAACATCTCCAACAACCCCGACGCCAGCACCTCGGCAGAGCACGCCTCCACGGATGAGGAAACTCGCGCTAGAAACCCGTTGGAAAGAAATCAGCCGCCCAACTTCATCACGAGAGAAGATTTGGAACAACTTATCCGCAACCGAATCAAGAATGATGAGTTATACGTGCATCATCACCAACCCCCCTACCCGTCAGAAATGTAGAGAATCCCTCTCCCAAGGGGGTACTCATCTCCTCAATTTACCCTGTACGATGGTACCGGGAACGCACGTGAGCATGTCTCTCGTTTCATGGAATCCCTAGGTGAACATGAATATAATCACATTCTCCGTTTACGGGAATTCTCAAAATCACTTACTGGAAGGGCGTATACGTGGTACAATAACATCCCACCGAACAAAGATTCCCAACTGGAGCGGCATGGTCACCGCGTTTACAAGAAATACTTATTCGTATCCAACAAGTTACTTTCTCAGACCTCGGAAGAATGTACCAGTGGGATAACGAACATCCGAATGACTTCGTCAAAAGGTTCAGGGTTCAAGCACTTGACTGTCACGACCCAAACGTGACCGAACAACAACTGGTGAACGCATGCATCAATGGTATGGTTCTAATTTACCGCGCCCTGCTAGAAAACTTGCGCTTCCAAACGCTCTCCGAACTCCATGAAGCCGCCAGACGATCTGCAACAACAACACCAGCATTACTAGAAAGAGCTAGACCAAATCGAACCGAAGACGCGCGCGAAACTCGCGGGAGCAGACGCCTCATCGGCAAACAGTTTAATGCCGGCTCATCCTCCGTGAACATAGTAAACGAAAGGGGAAAGAGGAAAGCCCCAACTACGAGCTACCAACCAAAACGTGAAGCGCCGACGCAACAGGAACCCCCGCCACGAAAGACCCTCACTAAAACCCCCATGCGGCATCATGAGGCCGAAGGAAATACCTTTGATTTCCCGTTTCCCATCGAAGAGGTGATTGACCTCCTAGAATCCTGGGTCCAAGATGATATTATCAGACTACCACCTCTCAGACGTCTACCAACTGAGGCTGAGATGGCAAACCCCAAGTACTGCCACTACCACAGGTTCGTTCACCACCCGACCAGCGATTGCAACAGACTAAAGCAGATTTTCAAAGAAAAGATAGAAACGGGAGGACTCCAACCAGGAGATGAAAGAGTGCATCGAGACCCACTCCCAATAAGAAACTGCGGATCCTCTAGGGACTCCGTGCACGAGACTGTACAATCCATGATGCAACATGTCTGCGAAATTCTCTATCTTTCCAAGGTGCAGCGCCAAGATATTTTCGCAGCTCTCAATCGTGTTGTATCCGGCAAACGACTTTTTCTCTCCTCAGAAACCACGCCAAGGGCCCAAGCTTCCCAAACAGGCGGAACTAAAAAGGAGAACTGGGGACTGCTGACCACTTCCCGTTTAAGAGGTAACGAATTTAACGACACACTCATCGACACGGCCTCTGACCACAACATCATTACTTTCAAGACACTGAAGGCAGCTAGATTTACAAAACAAGACGCTACCTATTCCCCGTCTGTGATTAAAAGCTTGAGAGGAGAAACTTTGAACGCGCATGGCTGCATTAACCTAGAGATCAAAATAAGAGACGTTATAACGCATAGCAAGTTCCACATTGTCAAAAAAATAGATCATGACATGATATTGGGACGCTTATGGGTACTCGACAACAAAGCGAAATTAGATGTACACCCTCTGCCGACGTCCACGCCCGAAGGAATTCCCAACAAATCATCCCACGGGTTATCGCATCAACGAGATATTGAAGAAACCCAGACATCCGGAGAGGACCCGTTGGCGCTAGCTCATGGTTTTCAAATGCAAGTAAGTCTGGCTAAGCAACCTTTTCTGCAGTCATCTTTTCCTTCTCCCATTCCGTCATGGGGACTCGGCGCGATTACTAGCGCAAACGCCGTCAAAAAATGTGAATGGGGAGCTAGACCGTTTGAACACTTCGCAAGAATCTTGGAAACTTATATCGAAACCAACGAAGCCAAGGCTCAAACGGTTACACGACGTCTGAGCCCGTTTTCAATCGGAGATGTAGTGGTTAAGGAAAGCTCGTTTCAAGTTGGGAGGATGACAAGAAAATGGATTTGCCCAATGAAGGTGAAGGCGAGTTGTATCTGGTTGCGGATACCCTTTTGGGAGGATATTGCAAGCTCATCAATACAGACACACCTGAAGGCGTGATAATTCACTCGCGATGGCTCAAGGAATCCAATCCCTAAAATGCTGTACTTCCCAATCACTCCCTTTTCAGTACTTCCTTTAAAAATTCCTCTTAATAGCTGTAATTCCCCAGGATGAATACACCGTTTGTATTTTATCCCTAGGGATTCCCCTTTTGTCAAAAAAAAAATAAAAATAAATATATCTCTCTCCGAGCGAATTCTTCAGATATCAGAGAAATACATCAGAAAAAACCCAGAAAACCATTGCAGAGTCATCATGCCACAACCTCTTTCAAAAAAAAAAATATACATGAAACAAAATGTTATTGATGAAGAAGAGGGAAAAGACGAGTTTACAAAAACAAAGGGACACCAGGGGAACCAAAGAAGCTAACAGAAATAACATAGGGGAAGAACTAGCCCTCGAAGGACGGAGTACAAGTCCCCTCGGGTAAGACTATGTTTAAGCATTTTCCCCAGCAATCCCTCGGGCAACAAAGGTTCCTCTTAATAGCATTTGCCCAATGAAGGTGAAGGCGAGTTGTATCTGGTTGCGGATACCCTTTTGGGAGGATATTGCAAGCTCATCAATACAGACACACCTGAAGGCGTGATAATTCACTCGCGATGGCTCAAGGAATCCAATCCCTAAAATGTTTGTACTTCCCAATCACTCCCTTTTCGGTACTTCCTTTAACAATTCCTCTTAATAGTCAGTAATTCCCCGGGATGAATACACCGTTTGTATTTTATCCCTAGGGATTCCCCTTTTGTCAAAAAAAAAAATAAAAATAAATATATCTCTCTCCGAGCGAATTCTTCAGATATCAGAGAAATACATCAGAAAAAACCCAGAAAACCATTGCAGAGTCATCATACCACAACCTCTTTCAAAAAAAAATATACATGAAACAAAATGTTATTGATGAAGAAGAGGGAAAAGACGAGTTTACAAAAACAAAGGGACACCAGGGGAACCAAAGCAGCTAACAGAAATAACATAGGGGAAGAACTAGCCCTCGAAGGACGGAGTACAAGTCCCCTCGGGTAAGACTATGTTTAAGCATTTTCCCCAGCAATCCCTCGGGCAACAAAGGTTCCATTCAACGGTTTTAGCAACAGCAACCTCAACATCCCATCCCGAAGCAACCACGGCAGCAGCAGTGTCCTCCCTGAGGACTGGTCCAGCATACGCCACCATGACCCCTTCGGTATCACCAACGACACCCTTGGGATCAACTTCATAGGGTGTCTCGTTTCCGTCATATGCTCCTTCGAAGGTTTTCTCAGCGACACTTCCGAGAAAGTTTTTTGATTCATCCACATCAGGGTCAAGAATCATGGCGCTCTCCTCCAAGACCACCACACGTTCACTTTTCTGACGCTTCAACCTAGAAACAGTCCGATCCGCCCCATGCCCGGATCGAGGAAAGGCTTTGCAACACTGAAACCTTTCAACATGCCAAGACTCTTCCTTGTTCTCTCGCCCCTCCTCCATGCTCACCGAACCCAAGAAAGTCTGAATATGCACCTGTTCTTCGTGGGGATAGATGGAAGGGAGGTCCTTAATGATTTCACTAGCTTCGTGGAACGGAGATTCAGTCCCAACCAATGCCTCCTCAAGAGAAGAAGACCGATCTTCACCAAGTCCAAAATCCTTCTCCGAAGAGTTAAAGGCGCAGCCATCCCTGGAGGGTCCCATCATACACTGCAAAAGGTGGAAAAAATGACCCATTTCTATCATATCTATGAACATATAAAAGAGGATAACACGAGCAGAGAAGAATAAGAAAACATACCGGTATGATCTTCTTAGCCCGAATAACTCTGGTTGGGGTGCTTTTGCAAGAATTATACCTCACGCCTTCACTTGGAGAACTTGGCGGGTAAGGAGATGATTCATCTCTGTGCGACATGACAAAGAGAGAAACTCGACAAGAAGAACCCTTTTATCAAATGAGGAGACGATGCAGTTATTTTTGGGTATAAATACGGAATCTTAAAAAGGGAAAGGAAGCAATGAGGGACATAACGCTTCCAGATTTTTTGACATGGACGATGCCCTAATTGAAGCCGCGCGTGAAGGAAAGGCAAAATAAGGAAACTTTTCTATCTGTAGAAACATCTACTCCCTCCTTGTCCACACCAACCCCATCAAGTCACGCCAGCTAGCACGCTCAACTTCCCTACCTTGCGCCAGTCCCACCAGCTAGCACGCTCAGTCGCCCAAGTCAAGCCTGCAAGCACGCACAACTTCCACGCCGGTCCCACCAGCTAGCACGCTCAGTTTCCCAACTCACGCCAACTTCCCAACGTCGCCCAAGCTGCACCGACCCCACCAATTGTGCCAGCCTCCCGATTTGTGAAAAACTGCCAGAGGCAAGGATTCCAAATCCTATTTATAAAAGGTCAGACGAGCCTCCTCAATTCTCTTTACGGTTTGCTGTTGATAGTTTGTCACCATCTTATGCTTACCTCGCAACAAAGCCCATGTTCCGAGCTAAGAAGGGGACTTAATGTTGATGGTGGTTTTTAAACAAAGGGTAAACTCGTAAAACCCTAAAATAACCTAATGTCACCAGTGACACATTTATTAGGAAATTAAATGCTTGTAGTCAGTAATTAATGGGGGTATTTTTTCAAATTAGGGTTACAACGAACAAAACCCTAATTCACCTCCGTGTCAATGGCAAATCATGCCAGCCACATTTAGCCCGAGCTAGCTGCGCCATGCCAAACGCACTCTGCCTTGGCCCTAGCTACGCTAGTCACGTCACGCCAAGCCAAGCACTCGCCTTGGCCCTAGCCACGCCATACCATAATGGCGCCCGCGCCTAGGCTTACAAGCCATGCAACCTAGGCCGAGTCGGCCACGCATGCCATTGGCCCATGCCAACATGCTCGCTGGTATCCTTTCCTACCAAGGCCACGGCCCTAACGGCCACGCATGCCATTGGCACATGCCAACATGCTCGCTGGTAGCTTTTCCTACCAAGTCCACGACCCTAACGGCCACGCATGCCATTGGCACATGCCAACATGCTCGCTGGTAGCCTTTCCTACCAAGGCCACGGCCCTAACGGCCACGCATGCCATTGGCACATGCCAACATGCTCGCTGGTAGCTTTTCCTACCAAGTCCACGGCCCTAACGGCCACGCATGCCATTGGCACATGCCAACATGCTCGCTGGTAGCTTTTCCTACCAAATCCACGGCCCTAACGGCCACGCATGCCATTGGCACATGCCAACATGCTCGCTGGTAGCTTTTCCTACCAAGGCCACGGCCCTAACGGCCACGCATGCCATTGGCACATGCCAACATGCTCGCTGGTATCCTTTCCTACCAAGGCCACGGCCCTAACGGCCACGCATGCCATTGGCACATGCCAACATGCTCGCTGGTAGCTTTTCGTACCAAGGCCACGACCCTAACAGCCACGCATGCCATTGGCACATGCCAACATGCTCGCTGGTAGCTTTTCCTACCAAGGCCACGGCCCTAACGGCCACGCATGCCATTGGCACATGCCAACATGCTCGCTGGTATCTTTTCCTACCAAGGCCACGGCCCTAACGGCCACGCATGCCATTGGCACATGCCAACATGCTCGCTGGTAGACTTTCCTACCAAGTCCACGCCCTAACGGCCACGCATGACATTGGCACATGCAAACATGCTCGTTGGTAGCCTTTCCTACCAAGGCCACGGCCCTAACGGCCACTCATGCCATTGGCACATGCCAACATGCTCGCTGGTAGCTTTTCCTACCAAGGCCACGGCCCTAACGGCCACGCATTCCATTGGCACATGCCAACATGCTCGCTGGTAGCCTTTCCTACCAAGGCCACGGCCCTAACGGCCACGCATGCCATTGGCACATGCCAACATGCTCGCTGGTAGCTTTTCCTACAAAGGCCACGGCCCTAACGGCCATGCATGTCATTGGCACATGCCAACATGCTCGCTGGTAGCTTTTCCTACCAAGGCCACGGCCCTAACGGTCACGCATGCCATTGGCACATGCCAACATGCTCGCTGGTAGGTTTTCCTACCAAGGCCACGGCCCTAACGGCCACGCATGCCATTGGCACATGCCATCATGCTTGCTGGTAGCCTTTCCTACCAAGGCCATGGCCCTAAACGTCCAAGCATGCCATTGGCACATGCCAACATGCTCGCTGGTAGCTTTTCCTACCAAGGCCACGGCCCTAACGGCCACACATGCCATTTACGCCACTAGCAGCTCTGGCATTGCCACTTACACTCAACGTGCAACCTACCACCAAGGCATTCTGCACATGCCATTGGCACATGCCACACACGCCACTAGCAGCTCTAGCATTGCCACTTACACTCAACGTGAAACCTATCACCAAGGCATTCCGCACATGCCATTGGCACATGCCACACACGCCACTAGCAGCTCTGGCGGCATTGCCACTTACACCCAATGTACAACCTACCACCATGGCATTCCGCACATGCCATTGGCACATGCCACGCATGCCACTAGCAGCTCTGGCATTGCCACTTGCGCTCGAAGTACAACCCGCAACGAGGGCATTCCGCACATGCCAATGGCACATGCCACACGCGCCACTAGCAGCACCACTTGCACTCAAGGTGCAACCAACACTCGAGATATCAATACAAACTGGGGGATTCTTTCCAGGGTTTTGGCTTGGCGGTCACAGCTTGCAGCGTACACTACGCTCACATTAAGAAAGCGTGAAAAGGAATAAAGCGGTCAAATAAATGAGGAAATAATGGTGAAAACGTTTTCACCCATTAACACCATGCGGTTACCACCTCCTCCCATTATTTCACTCTTTACTCTCTTCCTTCATGAGGCCAAGGTACGTTTCAATCTCGACTTGTATAAATAGGTCTTACCTATTTCCACCAGACAACAAGTCTCGGTCAGGAGAAAAATACTACACTCTCAGAAAAGGCAACTTTGCAAGCTCTCCAAAAAGCTTTCATCTCTTGCAAGCTTCCGAAGCTTCCACTTTCGATACAAGTAGAGACACTACTCTCCTGCACTATTCTGGTCTCAACACCTTTCTTTGCTTCCCTCCCCAAATCAACCCTTCTCCTCCACTTTGTGACCGAAGCAAGTCTGGAACGACCATTTCTTGGTTTAGGCCGGACTTGTACAGATTGATCTCTCGAATCTATAAAGTGCTCACGTGCAGCACATTTGTTTAGGGTTTGAACCGGTTTCTCACTCACCTACCGAATTTACCGAAATCGGCAGAAACGATTTTTACCCATAAACACCTCTTTACTTTTGATGTTCTGTTTGTTGTGTGTGTAAAAGATATTACTCGATTTCGTAAAGAAGAAATATTGATAGCTAACCTAACTTTTGTTTGTTGTTATACCAATCCCAAAAAAGCTTTGAGAATTTGTTTCGTGAAACTGTATTTTGCTTTCTTGACCATAGCGTAAAAACTGTCGCAAGGGATGTGAACCAGACCCATCAATTAGTACCTGTAGATACAAATTACCCGTCAATCCTTGAACGACAAAGAAATGAGTAACAAGGAAATAAATATGTTTGTAACTTAATTTTCTTTGAATCACTAATATTAAGATACTAATCAATCTTCATGTTTACAATTTAATTATCTCTGACGAAATTATTGATTGCCGTTTGGTTTTTTGGTTTAACTTAATTTTTGTAGCTAATAAAGGAGGAAGAAGAAGAAGTACAAGAATAAGTTGAAGCATGGCGAGAGGAAATAAAATTATAGAGAGAGCTAAAATTGATTCAGTGAAGGAGAAGATTAAGCATCGCTACATCATCCAGTTGCTTGCTTCAAGGCCAACTAATACCATCAAAGAGAATGTCTTAAATTAAAAGGGACGACTATGTGAAACTGTATAATTGTTCGAGACAGGTTTTCCTTGGATATGAATCAGAATCATATTTTAAGGAAAATATGTGTTCGCACATAGAGTGTCCATTGGGAATGACTTAATCATACGTACGTAGTCTCTTAAATCCAGTATTACACCCAAGTAAATTAGAAGACCGATCTAATACATGATAAGTGTTTTGAAATTAGAAAATCTTTATTTATTAATCACCAAGGAGTGAAAATACAAGTTCTTCAATACAAGGAAACCCTAATCTCACTCCTATGCTAAGCTCTCCCCTCTCCAAAATACGATCCCTCATGCCTAGCTCAAGGACCTCTATTTATAGGCTAGTCAACCGTAATGGTGTACAACTCATTTTACTTCGCTACGTTCTTGTGGAGGTGCTTTATACTTCGCCCAGACCATTTTCCATAAAGTTTTTACCCTTCTTTCGCTGACAACTTTCATTTCTGTCGGGACAGCTGTCTCTTTTATTGCTCAATAATTTACTTACTTCGCAGATTACCTTTATAGCCATGTAACCTTACTTCGCCCGTCCTTCTTTCGTGGTCGATATCTTCTTGGGTACTCCAATTGATCTTTCGTAGTTCAGACTCTCCTAGTGAGTTACTTCGTCAGAGATGTTATCTCGCACACGGCTTTTATTTCGTCAGTTAGTCAATAATGACGACCCTGACTTTATTTGACAAATCACTGACAAGGGTTCTCAGGGCTTGGTACAAGATCTTTCGACAGGATTCTCGCATCTTCCCTATGTCCACGTGGAGAATCATATTTTGGTATCTACATTTTGTGCGCTACACCGGCTTTCATTGGGCGCCACGTCGAGTATAGTTCTTGGTATCTACATTTTTCCATTATTTCCTTGAGATTAGTTTGGAGAGCAATCCTTAAGTAAAAATCCGTCTTTATATAGTTCTTGGAGCGAGACGTGTGGTGCTTGAGTGGATGACTTTAACCTTTGTTGATGAAGGAACGAGCGAAAGAATAATAACTTGAAAAGTATATACCTGCCTCTTATTCTTTTGCGAAGTTCCGAAGCTTCGTTATTGTATTGAAAAGGAAGCACAATTCCTTGATCTTGTTGTTGTCGGTCATGAGTTGTTGTTGGAACCATTCAATGCTTCTCTTCGATTTTTCCCTTGTATGTTTGGTAATTGAATCTTCATGTTGGTGAGAAGTAGCGAGGTGTCGTGTTACATGTAATGAGCTAAAGTGACGAAGCATGTAGTAAGCAAAATATCTTCGTCAACGGTATCCCTTTGCTTTAGAAAAAATAATGCTGCAATCTCGGGTTTGCATGGTCCACTTCTTGCACATTTATTCATCATTTCCAGCGGCCCCGTCAATTCTATTGCCTTTTCCCTTGCTGAGAAATTGCTCGTTGTTCCACTCGATGTTCCCCTTTTAACGATTGCCATTGACTGCTGAGTCATATATTCCTTTTCCCTGAACCCCTTCTTACTTTCTTCTATGGCTCTTTTCAAGTCATGTTGTTCATTTTGCTCACCCTGCCTCTTATTTCCTTCGTCTTTCTCGTTACTCGATCTTCGCGCTTGCTTTACTTCGACGTTACTTACTATCTATTATGTTGATATCTTTTATTCTTGGTAACATGTGCCTTTAATTGACCTCGTGGGGTTTGCTTCCCTTTGATAACAAGTGTTTCTTATACTCGTCTCCTCTCGTTTTTTGTTCCTTCTTTTTTCCTCATATCTTCGTGTTTGGTCTTCCCATCTCGTTTCCTCCAGTGCCCTTCTCAGATCTCTTTCTTCACTGCTTTCTCTTCGTTGTCTCCTTCGTCGCTCTCCTCCGTCGTCCTCGCAGGCGTACTTTCTCTCTCGTGTCTCTTCTTAACCTGACGATATCGTGTTTCCTTCCGGGTCCATGGCGTCAGCCGCTGGTTTCTCGTTAAGTTGCCGATTTTGTAGTTCCAACATAGCGTTTTGCCTCATCAGTCGAGCGTGCTGCTCCGCTAGATCCCTGTCTCGTTCCCGTTCAAGGTGAAGTGTCTCCCTTAGTCGCTCCAACGTCATGTTCTCTTCATCAATTATTTTTCCCTTCTTCGTTGTTCCATTTTGCTTTATCTCGGGCTGGTTCTCCTTCTCCAAACCTTGGTCCTTGGTTATTTCTTTGCTGGTATCCCGCGTTATTACTTCGTAGATCATAATTCCTTCGTATTGACTCCTCATGCCTAAGATTATGATCAGTCCATTCTTGATCTTCACTTGACACAGCTACCAACTTCGTAGAGATTACGTTCGACGGCTCCCCTTTCTCTTACTTTAAGTCGTCTTCCACAACATTTATCATTCTTGGTAAGAGCCGAAAAGTTCTTTCTTTTGTCGGGATCGGCAAAACCTTGCTAACTTGCCTTTGATTTTCCTCCAAGGCTATGTATCCCTCCTGATAATCCCTCAATTCATTCATTGTTAACGAGCTTTGATCGTGAAGGTTGGTTTTGATGATTTTCTTCCAAGCTTCCTCTTCTCCGTTCTTGTGCAAAGTTCATTGTAAGTGTAAGTCCGGGCCTTGCCAAAGATAACCTCGTGTTGATGTTTCCTTTTACGATGAGTTGATGGTATCGCTTCTTTTTCTTATCTTGTCTCGTTGTAGCTTAACATCCTTTGATTCATATCAAATCCACGATTTTAAAAAAAAAAAATCGTGCGAAGTGTAAAATATGCACTTCCCCTATGTGTGTGAAAAACAATTCGTGCGAAGTGTAAAATATGCATTTCCCCGTACGTGTGTTCCTCCTTTTGCTTTGGTAGATGAAGGAACTTAAGCTATCCGAAGGAAAAGCTATATGATGTTCCTTTCTTGTCTCTGCCCTTATTTAGCTTAATGCCTTACGTTCGTTAAGTCTTGAAGGTATCAATCCTGCTTCGTGTTGTTTTTGGTTCCTCGTTGCATGGTTTTGGTTCTTCGTTCATCCATTGATCTTCGCGTTGTTTTGACCTTGATTCGTGTTGTCTCATTTTTTCTTGCATACTCTTTTCTTTGCCTCATCGATTTCGCTTTTGTTCCAAGTTCGCTCCATCAATGACTTCATTCGACTTTAGCTCTTGCATTGCATCACTTAATTGGCTCCAAGTGTATTACTTGATAATCATATTTCTTCATTTCATTTTCTTTCTTTCTTTTCTTTTTGCTTTTGTTTTCTTTCTTTATTTTGCCTCTTGAACATATTTTGCTGTTGAAAATTGTTACGGGTAAGATTTTTGCTGTCTTCTACTTGTATGTGGATATAGGAGGTCTTATTGCGCCTCCTAGTTAAGGTCTTACTTTGCCCCACCCTCTCATTAAGGGTATTAATTTGACGAAGTCTCAGGCGCTCATTATTCTTGCGAATAACGATCCATCAACCTCGCCTTAATATTCTTTACTGAGGTCTTATTTCGCGACAATACGACATGCCTAATTATTCCCATGAATAATAACCCCATGATATTGCCGTCTTTTTTGGTCACGTAGCTCCCTAATCTGGAGGGTGCCATCCCTTTATGTTCCCCCTGATTGCTCTTCAAGGAGGTTAACCCTAACATGCATGTTGGTCTCCTCCCATCCAGTTATTACGACAGTCAGTTGTTTTCGTAACTTTTTATCCCTTTTTTCGATATTTCTATTGGTTACGAAGTCACACCCTAGGTGGGGTTTCTTTGGGACCGAGTGCATCGTAGCCAGGACTTGCCATACGGACATGGCCGGTAACGCTCCAGATGTCCCAGTCACCCGCAGCTCAACCAAATACGTCGGCGCCCTGGTCATAACTCTGCACCCCTTACCGAAGGCCATCATAAAAGGGACCCTCAGCGGATAGGTATTATCATTTCCCCTAACTTCCTTTCTGAAAGTTGTTCATGAGTGCGTTAGGACTTTGCCTCTTACACTTTCGTGCGAACAAGGGTGTACGCCGTGGATTCCCAGCCTTCCTAGGTGAAGGGTTTAAGGTTTCTCTGAAACCGTTTTGTGGATCTTATTTGCCTCCTAATGTGAGGTCTTACTTGCTTGTTTTGAGGTCTCATTTTTCTTTGCTAGACTTAAGATTACTTCTTTTATTATTTGTCTTTTGATTTCATTCATTTTGCGGCTTTATTCGTGAACCTTTAAGTTGTATTGTACTTGAATCGGGTCATCGTAGTATTGTACTTCGTGTAGCATCTAAGTGAGCCACTCTAGTGTGTTCGCTAGGTTGGAGCTAATTTATCTCTTCGTCGATGATTCATCACATCGAAGGATTTGTGCGTTTCCTCTTTGGTACTGCAATCATCCTTTCCTCCCCTTCGTCAATGATTTATCACACCGACGGATTTGCGCGTTTCCTCTTTGTTACTGCAATCATCCTTTCCTCCACTTCGTCAATGATTTATCACATCTACGGCTTTGCGCGTTTCCTCTTTGGTACTACAATCATCCTTTCCTCCACTTCGTCAATGATTTATCCCATCGACGGCTTTGCGCGTTTCCTCTTTGGTACTGCAATCATCTTTTCCTCCACTTTGTCAATGATTTATCACATTGACGGCTTTGCTCGTTTGGTACTGCAATCATCTTTTCCTCCACTTCGTCGCATCCTTACTTGTCCTCTTCATTGTTTTCTTCGGGTCATAATGGAATTATTCGACGAAGTGTAATTACTATCTTATCTTTCTTTGTTTGCACGGATTGTCCTCTTTAGTTGATTCCGTCGTCCTTATCGTCATTCTCTCCCATCTCTTTGTGAGTTTATTCCGTCGTCCTTATCGTCATTCTATCTCATCTCTTCGTGAGTTCATTCCTTCATATTATCGTCATTCTATTCCATCTCTTAAGTGGGTTGATTCCGTCGTCCTTATCGTCATTCTCTCGCATCTCTTCGTGAGTTGATTCTGTCGTCTTCCCTTGTATTTCACGAAGTACCTGGATATCATGAGTTGGCCTGCATTCCACGAGCAAGTAACTCTTACGAGTTGAATCTGTGGTGTCATTAACTGACTTGTTCCCTTCTTTGAAATCTCTGCTTCGAAGTACCTTTGATTCCACGAAGTAGCTTTGATCCCACGAAATATCTTTGATTCCAGGAAGTAGCTTTGATTCCACGAGGTAGCTTTAATTCCACGAAGTAGATTTAATCCCACGAAGTATCTTCATTGGTTTCTTCTTCGTGAATACTTCATCTTTCCTTGTCACGCTTCCATTCGTTCTCACGTCTCCTACCCTCTTCGTATTTTAGCCTTTGATTTTCATACCTCGCCTCCACAAGCAATCTCCTCGGGTCTGTTTCCCGATCATACCCTTCATGCAGTTTCCTTTTCTGCATTCTTCTCTCTTCACTTTGCGCATCTTCCTCGTAATCTTACCATGGTTTATTTCCTTGTTGCGGGATCTTCGTCTGAGTCGAACATTTATCGCTCCCATGCTTGAATCTCCTTCCAACAAGTTTCTCGTCTCCATCTCGTCATTACGTTTGTAATTTTGTTGTGTATTACGTACTCCATGCTTCACAGGTCCAGCCTGCTTCTCGGATTTGTTCCTTACTCGCCTTTTCCTCCGACGGGTTGCTTTATTTGGTTCCTCCGACATCGCGTTCTCATCATCAACATCCTTTTCCTCTTTCTCTCGGGTCGTTCCTTTGATATCCCTAGCTTTCATGATTTGAAAAGGTTCCTCCGTGAGTTCAGCGTCTCCTTCCTTCTTGCCTTTCCATCGGCATTCAGTGTCTTCTCCCTCTGCAAATGATACCTTTTCTTTCATTTCTTCTCTTCGTTCCTCCGGCCGCTTGCTTCTCCTCGTTGCTATCAAGTGCATCGCTTGATCTGGTGTTCTAGCTATCAACTAATCTATGGTTCGGTATCTCCAAATCTACCTCCACTCACGGTGCAACACCCAAAGATTACTCCCTCTCCTAGATTTCTAATCTTAACTATGAGTGAATCGTTTAAGATCTACCAAACCCTAGATTTTTAAAAAAAAAAAATCGCTAGATCTCTAATTTCTATGATTTTTAAACATCTTCCACCTTTCTAAAACTCTTAAATGAGGATGAATCCCCGATCTAAGTTCCCTGTTTCCGGACGCCAAAATGTAACTATTGGAAATCCAGTAGTACACCCAAGTAAATTAGAAGACCGATCTAAGACATGATAAGTGTTTTGAAATTAGAAAATCTTTATTTATTAATCACCAAGGAGTGAAAATACAAGTTCTTCAATACAAGGAAACCCTAATCTCACTCCTAAGCTAAGTTATCTCCTCTCTCCAAAATCCGATCCCTCATGCCTAGCCCAAGGACCTCTATTTATTGGCTAGTCAACCCTAATGGTGTAAACTCATTTTACTTCGCTACGTTCTCGTGGAGGTTCTTTATACTTCACCCAGATTATTTTCCATAAAGTTTTTCCCCTTTTTTTGCTGACAACTTTCGTTTCTATCGGGACAGTTATCTCTTTTATTGCTTAATAATTTACTTACTTCGCAGGTTACCTTTCTAGCCAAGTAACCTTACTTCGCCCGTCCTTATTTCGTGGCCGATATCTTGTTGGGTACTCCAATTGATCTTTCGTAGTTCAGACTCTCCTAGTGAGTTACTTTGTCAGATACAAAATGAGACCTCAAGTACAATACAATTTCTTCGTCAAAGGAATGAAATCAAAAGACAAATAAGAAAAGAAGTAATCTCAATTCCAACAAAGCAAAATGAGACCTTAAAACAAGCAAGTAAGACCTCACATTAGGAGGAAAATAAGATCCACAAAACGGTTTTAGAGAAACCTTAAACCCTTCACCTAGGAAGGCTGGGAATCCACTGCTTGCACCCTAGTTTGCACGAAATTGTAAGAGGAAAAGTCCTAACGCACGTCGTGAACAACTCTCAGAAAGGAAGTTAGGGGCAATGATAAGACCTATCCGCTGAGGGTCCCATTTATGATGGCCTTCGGTAAGGGGTGCAGAGTTATGAACAGGGCGCCGACGTATTCGGTTGAGATGCGGATGCCTGGGACGTCTAGAGCGTTACCAGCCATGTCCGTATGGGAGGTCCTGGCTACGATGCACTCGGTCCCTAAGAAACCCCACCTAGGGTGTGACATTGTAACTAATAGCCATATCAACGAAAGGGATAAGATGTCACGAAAATAACTGAATGTCGTAATATCTGGATGGGAGGAGACCAACATGCATGTTACGGTTAACCTCCTTGAAGGGGAAATCAGGGGGAACATAAACGGACGAACCCTCCAGCATGACCAAAAAAGATGGCAATATCATGGGGCTATTATTCATGG
The DNA here is from genome assembly GCA_023531295.1 of Papaver armeniacum. Classification (NCBI taxonomy): domain Eukaryota; kingdom Viridiplantae; phylum Streptophyta; class Magnoliopsida; order Ranunculales; family Papaveraceae; genus Papaver; species Papaver armeniacum. The sequence continues at coordinate 282,823 of JAJJWW010000270.1, read as the reverse complement.
GAATAATTAGGCATGTCGTATTGTCACGAAGTAAGACCTCACTAAAGAATGTTAAGGCGAGGTTGATGGATCTTTATTCGCAAGAATAATGAGCACCTGAGACTTCGTCGAATTAATACCCTTAATGAGTAAAGTAAGACCTTAACTAGGAGGCAGGATAAGACCTAATATAGCCACATACAAGTAGAAGACAGCAAATACCTTACACGTAACAATTTTCAACACCAAATATGTTCAAGAGGCAAAAGAAAGAAAGAAAAAAAAAAGCAAAAAGAAAAGAAAAAGAGAAAATGAAATGAAGAAATATGATTATCAAGTAATACACTTGGAGGCAATGAAGTGATGCAATGCAAGAGCTAAAGTCGAATGAAGTCGTGGATGGAGCGAACTTGGAACAAAAGCGAAATCCATGAGGCAAAGAAATGAGTATGCAAGGAACAATGAGACAACACGAATCAAGGTAAAAACAACGCAAATATCAATGGATGAACGAAGAACCAAAACCATGCAACGAGGAACCAAAAACAACACGAAGCAGGATCGATACCTTCAAGACTTAACGAACGTAAGGCATTAAGCTAAACAAGGGCAGAGACAAGAAAGGAGCATCATATGGCTTTTTCTTCGGATAACTTAAGTTCCTTTATCTACCAAAGCAAAAGGAGGCACACACGTACGGGGAAATGCATATTTTACACTTTGCACAATTTTATTTCTTCAAAATTCGTGGATTTGATATGAATCAAAGGACGTTAAGAAACAACGAGGCAAGATAAGAACAAAAAGCGATACCATCAACTCATCGTGAAAGGAAACATCAACACGAGGTTATCTTTGGAAAGGCCCGGACTTACACTTACAATGAACTTCGCACAAGAACGAAGAAGAGGAAGCTTGGAAGAAAATCATCAAAACCAACCTTCAAGATCAAAACTCGTTAACAATGAATGAATTGAGGTTGTATCAAGAGGGATACATAGCCTTTGAGGAAAAGTAGAGGCAAGTTAGAAAGGATTTGCCGATCCCGACAAAAGAAGGAACTTTTCGGCTCTTACCAAGAATGATACATGTTGTGGAAGACGACTTAAAGTAAGAGAAAGGGGAGCCGTCGAACGTAATCTCTACGAAGTTGGTAGTTGTGCTAAGTGAAGACCAAGAATGGACTGATCAGAATCTTAGGCATGAGGAGACAAGACGAAGTAATTATGATCCACGAAGTAATAACGCGGGATACCAGCAAAGAAATAACCAAGGACCAAGGTTTGGAGAATGAGAACCAGCCCGAGATAAAGAAAAATGAAAAAACGAAGAAGGGAAAAATAATTGATGAAGAACACATGACGTTGGAGTGACTAAGGGAGAAACTTCGCCTTGAACATGAACGAGACAGGGATCTAGCGAAGCAGCACGCTCGAATGATGAGGCAAAACGCTATGTTGGCACTACAAAATCGGTAACTTAACGAGGAAGCAGCGGCTGACGCCATGGACTCGGAAGGAAACATGATATCGTCAGGAGAAGAAGAGGCACGACAGAGGAAGTACGCATGCGAGGACGACAGAGGAGATCGACGAAGGAGACAACGAAGAGAAAGCAGTGAAGAAAGAGATCTGAGAAGGGCGCTGGAGGAAACGATATGGGAAGACCAAATACGAAGATATGAGGAATAAAGAATGAACGAAAACGACAGGGGGCGAGTATAAGAAACAACTGTTATCAAAGGGAAGCAAACCCCACAAGGTCGATTAAATGAAAACGTTACCAAGAATAAAAGATGTCAACACAAGATATAGTAAGTATCGTCGAAGGAAATTAAGCTCGAAGATCGAGTAACGAGAAATACGAAGGAAAGAAGAGGCAGGGTGAGCGAAATGAACAGCGGAACTTGAAAAGATCCATAGAATAAAGTAAGAAGGAGTTCAGGGAAAATGAATATTGGACTCAGCAGTCAATGGAAATCGTTAAAAGGGGAACATCGACTGGAGCAACGAGCATTGTCTCAGCAAGGGAAAAGGCAATAGAATTGCGGGGCCGCTGGAAATGATGAATAAATGTGCAATAAGTGGACCATGCAAACCCGAGATTGCAGCATTATTTTTCCTAAAGCAAGGGATAACGTTGACGAAGATATTTCTCTCACTACATAATTCGTCACTTTAGCTCATTACATGTAACACGACACCTCGCTACTTCTCACCAACAGGAAGAATCAATTACCAAACATACAAGGGAAAAATCGAAGCGAAGCAATGAATGGTTCCAAAAGCAACTCATGATCGACAGCAACAAGATCAAGGAATGGTGCTTTTATACAATAACGAAGCTTCAGAATTTCGCAAATGAATAAGAGGCAAGTATATACTTTTCAAGTTATTATTCTTTCGCTCGTTCCTTCATCAGCAAAGGTCAAAGTCATCCACTCAAGCACCACACGTCTCGCTCCAAGAACTATTTCAAGACAGATTTTTCCTTAAGGATCGCTCTCCAAGCAATACACAAGGAAAAAAGGGCAAAATGTAGATACCAAAAACTATACTCGACGTGGCGCCCAATGGAAGCCGGTGTAGCGCACAAAATGTAGATGCCAAAATACGATTCGCCACGTGGACATAGGGAAGATGCGAGAATCCTGCCGAAAGATCTTGTACCATGCCCCGAGAACCCTCGTCAGTGATTTGTCAAATCAATCAGGGTCGCCATTATTGACTAATTAACTGACGAAATAAAAGTCGTGTGCGAGATAACATCTTCTGACGAAGTAAATCACTAGGAGAGTCTGAACTACGAAAGATCAATTGGAGTACCCAACAAGATATCGGCCACGAAATAAGGACGGGCGAAGTAAGGTTACTTGGCTAGAAAGGTAACCTGCGAAGTAAGTAAATTATTGAGCAAGAAAAGAGAGTTATCCCGACAGAAACAAAAGTTGTCAGCGAAAGAATGGGAAAAACTTTATAGAAAATGGTTTGGGCGAAGTATAAAGAACCTCCATGAGAACGTAGCGAAGTAAAATGAGTTGTACACCATTAGGGTTGACTAGCCTATAAATAGAGGTCCTTGGGCTAGGCATGAGGGATCGGATTTTGGAGAGAGGGGAGAGCTTAGCTTAGATAGTGAGATTAGGGTTTCCTTGTATTGAAGAACTTGTATTTTTACTCCTTGATGATTAATAAATAAAGATTTTCTAATTTCAAAACACTTATCATGTCTTAGATCGGTCTTCTAATTTACTTGGGTGTACTACTGGATTTCCAGTAGGTACACAGTCCCCACTGACAAACCAGCGTCACCACCACCACTAAAACCAATATATCTTACTGTTTGATTTCCCAATCTCATCTCTTATCTGGATTCGAATGCTGTCTACAGGACAGACATACATACTACAGTCAGCCTTCCAAGTTTGAAGGTTCACAACATGAAGGAGAAATATGCATTTCCAAGATAATATACCATTGAAACCATGTTAAACAAACGGAAAAACATAGAAAAATTTAAAAAGTATCAGTTAAAACAAAATAAAATCAATTAGCTAGTTTCGCTCGCTAATTATGTTTTCTGATACAAGATTTTCACTAGCGTTGGCCGAGAAATTCATTGCCTCACTCACTGGAGACTTTTATGTTAAATTGTTAACTAATCAAATTTATTCTGTATAGAAAATGCTTCGTCATAGCTATGATTATATATAGTTTGGCGTTGATATGCGTATTATCATCTCCACCAATTAGCGAAAGCTTATCTATTATCATCGTGTCGACCACCTAACAAAAGCTTAATCAGTAATCATGTACTATATGCATCAGACAAGCTAAAAATTTGTTTTACAGTTCGAATCAATGACTAATAAGAAAAAGTATTTATAATAAACAAGCTAGTGCTTGGGTTCACAAGTCTGAGGAATTAAAGCTTAGGCATTTGTCAACAATTAATGTTCATGCATTTGGTATATGGGGAGGTAGCTAGAGGAGAATATATCAACTCACTAATAGAAAAAATAAAGTTCTAGTACAAAAAAAGGACGCGCAGTTGGGGAGATACTTATATTAATGGGATATGAATTACTAACCCCATCCAATAGTGTCCTTTAAGGGGTGTTTTTTGGGGGCGGAAATATTAAAATACCCTTCCATCTAAATTAAAATTAAAATTTAAAACTAAAAATCAAAATCAAAATCAAATCCTAAGAAGTTCTTAAAGGTAGGTTAAATTGAATTGTTGTTGAGCAAGAAGAAGAAGAAGAAATGACTTCATTGAGAAGGTAAATGATACCCAATTATATTTAAAGTGTTGTTGTTGTTTTAAAACTTTCTTTGGGTTAGAATCCTAAACTGAAACTTTTCAGTTTCAGTTTCAATCCACCCCTGGCTTGTGTTCATGATGAATACCCAACTGTTTTTTGTGCCAGCATGGCTTTTAGGATGAATACCATGCCCATATTAGTGCCGGCATGGTTTTTATGATGAATACCATGCCGAAATCTGGTGTCGGCATGGCTCTTCAGATAAATACCATGACGATATCTAGTACTGCCGGCATGGTTTTCAGGATGAATACCATGCCGATACTTGCTATTTCAGACAGATTTTCTGAATGTTTTTATCCTCAAAGTGGCACGGTACACTTAGGAATCGACCATGCCGGTACTACTACCGGCATGCTCGATAATGAACTTTCTGTGCCGGCAATGTACTTACAATTTCTAAATTTGGGGATATTATATATCTGCATGGTGAAAGTATGAAATACCATGTCGATTTCGTCCCTGCCAGCATGGTAATACCATGCCGGCACTGAGTTTTTCAGGCGTAACAATGGCGGATTCATTAAAAAAAATCAAATTTCAATACATTAATATCTATATATGACTAATTGGAGTACTTGTACATTCAACTTGTTTATTTTCCCGGGTTGGTTCTTTCACCTAAACCTTCATGATCATAAATATTTTGATTTAATATTGTTGCATCAACAAATTCAATGATAATGATTTATTCTAATGATTAACAAACCAATCTATTAACTTACCTAATTATATTTAACCACTACATGGTTAGTGAGGAGTAGATTAGGAATTAGTTAAAATACATGGATAAGAGGTGACTCTGATTTACTATTTATATCCCGTTTTTGTGTTTTTCCTCTATCCCCCGATTAATATAGGGAAGTAAAGAAAGACAAATTTGTTCTTTGATTACATCTATAATTAGCATTAGTCAACTAAGTAGCTTGAACAACCAATTAGAAATCGAATCGTAAAAGTTAATCAATAACTTTGTTCCGACAGACGAAGATATATTACGGCGCAAAACAAAATCAAAGCCTAATTGATTTGTTAATTAAACTTTAACTAACTAATCAAATTAATTAGTTGTATAAATGTTTGTACGATTGGTTTGGAAATTTAAATGTTTGTACCAATGAGGGCGAACAATGGTGCCCATACATCTGGGCTTTAATTTCTCCCAATCGAATTTGACAAGTGTGGGACAGTTGGGTCCTGTATGTCAATGTATAGAGTTTTTCTAAAATGAAAAATCGCGTGCCGAAAGGACTGGAGAAGACACAAAGTTATAAATTGATTTAACTTCCCATATTGTAAATGAAAACATCAGATTTTTTCGTGTATCGGTTCCTGCAACTTTACATATAATGTGTAGAGATATTATTTGTGGCATGCAAATAAAGAGTGAGATCCCTACATTGCCGACTTCTGACTAGCCAGCTTATAATCGTAGACTAGCTATCGGATTCTTTAACAAGGGTCCGTCCCTGACTCACTTAGGCGCGCATGGCTCCCATCCTAGTGTAAGTCACTGCACCGGTTCGATGAATCACTTCAGGAAAGCACCAGTCAAGATCTGCCAATTCCAAGGAAGGAGTGGGTTGGTCAAAATCATCATAAACTACTGAACTATATGAACTGGTTTCCGAGTCTGCTGACTGAGTAAGTTGCTTTCTCTATACAAATACAGTTGTGGAGTTTGACAATTGACACCGGTGCTGGAGTCGGAATTGATTGCTATAAGAGCATCAATTCATAATGCTAGGATGAAGGTATAGAAACCCTCTGTGTGATTTTTTAATGAATATTTACACAGATATAGATTTTGGAAGCCATTGTCTATAGGAGCATCTCCAATGCTAGGATGAAGGTCTTAAAATGATTTTAGGGTTGGAAAACTTTACATTGGAGATGAAACTCGAGGTAAAATGTTCATCTTTTATTTGTTTTAGCCACATAGGAATGAACCCCAATAAAAAAAGTATCCACGTAGGATGATTTTCCCCCTTAGTATTGGAGATTCTCTAACGGGCAATTATCGACTTGCCGATATATTTGACTTGCCACTGTTCTTTGTAGGGTAGACATGTCACTTGTGGGTTAAATGGTATAAGAGCAACTGGTCATCAGACCATAATTAAAGACTAAATACCAAATGAAAACTAAAAAAATGGGTTCAGTCGGTGGTGAGACGTTACGGTGCTGGAATAAATTTGGTGGAGCGGATGTGTAAGAGCTCGTCTGATATGGGGCGTAATTATAAAATACGCTCAGGTGGGACGTAACTTTAAGTTACGCCTGATGTCGGGCGTAACGTAAAATTGTGTTTGGTGTATGGGCGTAATATATAAAACCCCGATGGAGAGACGTAATCAAAAACTACGCCTGACAGGGCGCAAATACAAAATACGCCTGGTGGGACGCAAATCAGACAGTACGCCTGATGAGGCGTAACTTGGAACTACGCCTGATGGGGCGTGACTTGGAATTACGCCTGATGGGCCGCACGTTCATAAACCAAGACTGAATTAATTTTTGGAATCTAAACTCAAACCAAGGCTCCAGAAAAATAACCATCTAAAAATAAATTTTGCAAAAATGCAATTGGGCACATACAATATTATACAACTAGGTCAAGAAAGCTACTTTATTACCTGACAAGTCACAAGAACATTGGAACCACGACTAACAAGTGAAAGTTGCAAGGTCAACAACTTAACGAAATTTCGAAATAAGCATGAAACTGGTGGAGCGATGTGGCGTAGATTTAAATTATGCCCCATTCAGTAACAGGCGTATGTTTTAATTGCGTCCGGTAGTCAGGCGGTATTCAAAATTGCGCCTGACGGAGCGTAACTTCAAATTACGCCTCAACGGGCGCAATTATATTAAACCGCCTGGTACGAGGCGCAACTCTTAACTACGTTCCATCGGGCGTAACCTGAAATCCCGTCCCAATCAGGCGCAATTATAACATCCGCCTCACTGCCGAACGTAACCTGATATTCCGCCCCAATCAGGCGTAGTCTTGAGTTACGCCAGACCAAAACCAAATCAAAGACCAAATATAGTTTGGTTTTTGGTTTTAGTCTGGTATATGATCTTTACTCCTCTCCGTAGCACTTGGTTTTTCGACCAAATTTTTAGTTATTGTGGTTGCTCCAAGGTCCAGATACATCTGATCAAGTAGTTCAGTCGATCGATTTTTTATATTATCATGTATATCTTATTTAATTCCATTCCTTAGAATCTTGAGACTTTATTTGTTCAAAGATCAAATCAGACCAATACTATTAAAAAGAAAACAAGAAATGCCAATGCTGTCACTAATGATGCCAATGAAGAAGATTAAAAGGAAAGAAAGAAAAAGCATCTAAAAAGAAAACAAGAAATGCCAATGCTGTCACTAATGTGAACTCACTTCGGGAAACCCTTTTGAGCAAAACAAGGCCACTAAAATCAGGTTACTTTGTTGCTTTGTGAACATTGCATGAAGTTGTATACAAGTGCAAGTATACATACCATGTGGCCAATTGAGCGTGCCACACTTGTCGCTCTAGGGTAGGCTTTAGCTATATGTCAAAAGAAACAAGATTAGAACAAAGAAGATTCTCATAAAACAATAACCAAAAGGAAAATGAAGAATGAAGAATTCTTTTGGGGGTGTTTGTGGCTGGTGGCAGTGAGTGGGTGGATTGGTAGATGTGGATCTTGATGGAGAATACCCAGATCTGCCAACATAGTCTCCAAATGCATGTGGAAGAATAATCTTGAAATAAATAAATAATGAAAGTGAAAGTGGAAGTTGTGGATGATTTTGAACCCACATCGACCATATTTGTGTGATAATGTAAGAAAAGTATCCAAGCCATAGAAAGATGGCAAATATGTTAGGGATATGCTGAATTAATCAGAGCAAAAAGGGATTTCCCGGATTCATCAAATAGGACTTCTTCCAAAGCCATTACTTTTAGCTCAAACTCTCTTGCGCGTCCATTTTCTCACGGAGAATTCTAAACTTTAATTCTACAAATGAGAAACTCTATAAATGAGAAATTCTTTTGGAAAATGCTGAGTCCACCAGAAAGGAAAATGTTAATTAATCACTGGTTGAGTCCACCAGAAAGGAAAATGCTGAGTCCACCAGAAAGGAAATTTTAGAAAATGCTGAGTCCACCAGAAAGGAAATTCTTTTGGGATGCATATTTCGTAATTTTCCTTCACTGTATAAACCACAATCGTGTATGAAATCCACAAGCTTAAATCGCTTAAAATGATAATGAACCCTTGCCCAGCTAAATAAACACACCTAAGACACCTTCACTGTATAAACAACCCGCCCTTTTGATTTTTATTTATCGCTGAAAATTCTTTCGTTCCCTTCCTCCCAGATTTGCTTCCATATTGCCAAGTACAAACATGACTTGAAAAAACGCATTTGGTTTCATTTTGAGTTTCAACTGCCAAGAGACAAGGAAGTCCGTACATGAATTTCCCAGCTGACATGTTAACTCCAATAGGTTTAACTTTAAGAAGTGTTCCCGCAAAAAATGAATGGATTACCAACTTTTGATCGTTTACGTCGAAGGGATGTGTCAATTACAAATATCAACTGCTATCCATCACGCGAATCAATTACATACCCGCCGTAAATATAGCACTTTTGGTCTTACAGTACGAATTGTGCGAACTTTGTCTTTTTATTTGCCAAGAATATTTCTGACTCTTGCTTCTTATGTTCTGTTAAACATGGAACAAAATTCTAAGAAGTGTCCACTGGTTTCCGAAGTCTAATTTAGGAAATGATCAGCTTGATAGCAAATTTCGAAAAAAGAGATCCACAAAAATTAAGAACCAAAGCTGGTCAGAGACAGAAACAGGTAGGAGAGTGCAGTCAGTTACTTCCACTTCTCTGTTTCAAAACCAAAAAATACTTCCACTTCTCAACTAGCTTTCAAACCACATTGTTATTCTTAATTTTACAAAGATTCTCTTAGATTTACCATATTTGTTTGTTTCCCTTACTTAAGTTCTTGACTCTGCCGTTGGACTTGGTTGGCGTCTGACCCTTGAACCAGAGGTAAGAAACCCTGGGTTTTTCTTTCAAGATTGCTAATTGGGATACCAGGGGTGTACCAAATTCCGTATATGATAAAACATTCTTCACCATGCGATGATACACACACAAGCAAGTCGTAACCGTTATTAGCAGCCATAGTTTTTTTTTCCTCATTTGTTAACCTGGTGAGATTGGGGTATACCCAAACTAATTGGGGTATACCATTTTATTCCCATCCAAACTTTTTATTCCCATCCAAACTAGTATGCTAAGGGGTGTCTAAAAGGTGTCAAAAGACCAAATTGCCCATACTAAACAACCATGCCGACTAAAACATATTCAAAAAGATTTCAAAATCTTTCTTCAAAACTCTAACCATACATGATGAGATCAAAAAAAATAAAAATAAAAAATAAAATAAAATAATCAAAACGGAGAGAAAGTCAGCAAGGTTTTTTTTTGTCAACCTTGCCGACTAAAATATAGTCGGCAGGTTATAAGGTTGAATATCGTACCGAATTTTCATCTTTGAAATCAGTAGTTACAGGGTCGGCACGGTATTCAACCTTATACCCTACCGACTATATTTTAGTCGGCACGATATTCATCCTTATACCTTGCCGACTATAGTTTAGTCGGCAAGTTATGAAACTAATACCTTGTCGACTAATCATTTTTATCCGTATGTCAAAAAGTCTATAGTCGGCAGGGTATTTTTTATCGACCTTGTCGACTATAAGATAGCCGGCAAGGTAAGAAATCAACAAGATGCCGACTAGTGAAGCATTTACAACAGTCTCTTGTGTGTCAAAAATAATAAAGTCGGCATCTTCTTCATTCATCGACCTTGTCGGCCATAAGTTGTCGGCATGTTCTTCATTCGTCGACCCTGCCGACTTTTGATAGTTTCAAAAATGAAAGTGTTGAATTCTTCTTTAATTTTGAGTATGATTTCATACCCAGCTTTGCAATCCTCTTTTTAGAAGTGTTATGCTTTCATTTCCGTTGAAAAAATATTCTCGAAAGAAAAAAATTTCATCAAAAATCTTCCCAAATGAGTTCAATCAAAAACATTTCATAACTTAAATTCATGATTTCAAAATTTTAATTTAAACTCAATTAATTAACCTAATCAGAATTTTTAGTGTTAATTAAACAAGGGCATATTAGCCATTTAGAAAATACAAGGTTAAGGGGTGACTTGGTTTTACTTCAAAATGACTCTATTTTGTCTTATTGGGTATACCCAATTAGTTTGGGTATACCCCAATCTCGCCAGATTTGTTAAGTCAATTAGCAGCCATAGTTTTTTTTTTCTCATTTGTTAAGTTAATTTTGAAAAAGAAAAAGAAAAGAAAAACATGGTTGTTAATAGCAATTTACAGGAAAGGGTATCCGAATATCAAAATCTATATAGTAAAAACAAACTAGAAAGAAATTTGTTATCCCCATCAACAACATGTTCGTTTCAAGGAATTGGATTCCGGGAATCCAATTCCTAGGGAATGCACCCAATTCCTTGAACCGAATGGTCCAAAATCCAAATGAACTTTTTGTAATTAAGAATTTTGATTCCTATGAATCCAATTCCCTCCAAAATAGTAGAATTCCATTGCATTGGTCCAGTAGTGCAATGGAATTGGATTCCGGGGTAAAAACAAAGATAATTGAATTACCTCAACCGAACATGAATTTTTAGGATTTGAATTGCATTCCTTTGAATCCAATTCCAGGAATTGGATTACCCCATAATTGAATTCTTGGGTTTCCAATTCTCCCAACCGAACGGGCTGTGTAAGTGTTGAAGAAAATATCAGGTATTCCAAAGAAAAACAAAATAAATTGCGAGGCAAAAGTCATGTTGGGTTGTTGGCAATTGGTGTTTAAGCTGAAATAAAATGTTATGGGCCATTTTATAATCCCTTAATTAGAAACACCAAGACAATTGAATATGTCATTCTGTGTATGAGGAATTGGATTAATGAGAAAGGTTGGGATACGTACAGGCATGAGGGAGAGATGTGTTAGTTCGTCGAAACATAACTTTGCTGGTATATATGCTTTCTTTAGAATATTACATGAAAATCATTAACGATAACAATAAGAATAGTTGGTATACATGCTACCTAGCTCATCAATTAGGGCATGATATACCACAGCAATATGATTCTGTACAGGCTCTACTCTAATTATTTCGCATTCAATTTTCAAGTAGCTAAAAGGCGCCAAAGAAGGGCCTGCATATACAAGCAGTAATGTTGCATCCAATGACAAAGATATAATCAGCTGTTTGTCTCCGTAGCTCCACATAGAATAGGCATCCAGATATAAGTGCTGCCGCTCATATCATGAAAGAAGTTTGTGTAGGGACAGTCTTGCTCCATACATGTGAAGAATTGATGAAGTTAGTGATTGCGCTTGTCTAGTCGTCAATAAGCTGAATTTATTTTTTTTGATCGGCAGTAAGGGTAAGATATTGCTGGCAAGTTTGATACTTTTGGTCGCTGCTGAGGATGAAAAACTGTGCTAACTAGCTTAATCGAGAACAGGCAGAATTCCACATTATTAACCATAATATACAACCAGACAAACAAACAAAATTAATTAATCTTATCTAATACAATCAGCCTTGCCCTTATACGCTTTGAAGATCAAATCAGCCAGGATAGTTTCTATTTGTTGGGAGAATCTCTTTGTTTCTGGGTCTCTTTGTTGAGAGAATCTCTTTGTTTGAATCTGTTTGTGAATTTTCCATATATACAATTTGGTCATTATCGAGCGAAAAGAAAAAAAAAAGCCAGGATAGTTTCGATGGCTAACTGGGGTTAAGTGAGATAAAGTATTGGGGTGTGAATATGACCTTTTACTACCCTGCTCAAGTCAGTACATATAATAACTAATGAAACAAGAGACACCGTAAAGGGGTAAAGTATTAAATATTGTTTTGGCAAGAGCTTCTCCAATGGAATGTATGTGAAGATAAATGTCTAAGTCCACATAGGATAGGCATTCATTTTCCATAAAATTCTTCTCCAACCCAATTTCTTAAATTAATGTTAAGATGACATGGCTTAATTTTTGTTAGACATTGTCAAGATGAGACCTTCTCCAATGGTTAATGTGCTTTCGTCAACATTGTCTTGACTTTCTCTTGGTAAAAGTTCCTTCATATAGATGTAAATTCCTAAACATTAGGAACTAAAAAAATTCATCTCCAACCCAAATCAATCTTAATCTTTTATTTCTTAAGAGCATCTCCAACAGAGGGTGGAGGTTTTATTTTTTTCATGACACATAGGATTTTAGACCCTCATTTACATTAAAATCATCTCCAACAGTGGGTCATAGAAAATAGGAAGGGTGTTAAAATAAATATGAAGGTCTTGGAGAAGGTCTTGTTTAGACCTTGGGAATGACCTCCACATCATCATTTTAACTATATTTTATTTTTTTAATTTTTAAATAAATTGTTATGAACCAATAGGAAAGAGGGAATCAATTTTATTATTATCCAAAACAACAAATTTTAAAAATAAGACCCATACTATTGGAGATGGTTCATGAACAAAACATTATTATTTTTGTCACATACATATGACCCCATAAATAAGGATCTAAATAAAAATTCCACATAGGATTTTTAGCACCCATTGTTGGAGATGCTCTAAGTGTCATTTAATAATTGGTTAACAATTATTCCATTTTTAATTTATAACTTATTTCATTAACATAAAAGTGACTAGGCTAGGAAGACATTGTGAAGGTGAATGTCTAAAACTTGACGTTCACCTTGACAATGTCTTCCCAAAATTAAGCCACGTCACTCCACTTTCATTTAAGAAGTTAGGGTTCGAGAAGGATTTTAGAGAAAATTAATGTATATCCTATGTGGATTTAAATATTTATCCTCACACACATTCCATTGGAGAAGCTATGAGTGTCAAGTTTTAGACATTCACCTTGACAATGTCAAGCTATCCTAGTAAGCTTTTCTTAACTAAAATAAATTCCAATATACTAAATAACCATTTTTAGTTCTAATAAAATCATAAAATTATTAAAAATAAAATCTACATATAATTAAAAAAAAGTCACAACCAACACCATTGAAGATGAATTATCTTTTCACCCTGAATTGAAGTTAACATTGGGATGAGGATGTCTTGTTTATGGTTCCACCTAGGAAACACACAACACCATTGGAGAAGCTCTAAGCATACTACGGTAAATAAGTGAACTACCAAGTTTTATATCCAGATAGAGAGAGACAGAGAGAGGTGGTTGGGTGACAGATAGAGAGTAAGCACGCAGTGCTTCAACCATGGGAACATTCATGCAAGAAAACCATGTGTGCTCACTCTCTTCTGTCACCATATAACCATGATATCGATATTATTTGGAGTCCTGAATCTAAGGAAATTTGATTGAAACCTTCACATATACTTATTGAAATGAGAGGGAGATACTTAATATGATGTGGTTGCGGTGACAGATAGAGAGTAAGCACGCAGTGCTTCAAGCATCATTCATGTAAAGAAACCATGTGTGCTCACTCTCTTCTGTCACCATATAAACCCATGCATATCAATTACTATTACCTGTACTGTGTACGCCGGACACCTTTCCACTGAAGATCGTAAGAACTTCTTTAGACGCTAGCTAGTTCCCTTGGATCATCTAGATCTCTCTGTTAACTCTATACGGAATTCTATCCCTGACCAACTGTTTTATAAGAGGATTTTTTCTGTGTGTGAAGAAAAACTGAAGGCCTGTTGATCCTTTATATAGGGATCCCAAGTACCTCTCTCTTTCTCGCTCTCTCTCTCTCACTCTCTCTCTCTCTGATCTCTGATTGATCCAATCTCTATCATATTGGTTTATTATACTACGATATTCATATTCTAAAGTAAAGTAAAGTAGCTAGTTTAGATATAGAAAAGTAATAGAAACATGATCTATCTAGATAACTCATTCAGACTATATGTCTCACTGTTTGATCTTGTATATCCCAATCTGCTGTTACATAAATGATCAATTCCACATGTCAAGGTGTCTTGTAATTCTAAATTTCTGTTACTTCTAGTAAGTCACCAATAAAAAGTTGGTCTACTTTTCTTTTTTCAGTCAGTCCCCACTGACAAACCGCCGTCACCACCACCACTAAAAACAGTGTACCGTAACTACTATTTGGTTTCCCTATCTCATCTCTATTATCTCTTATCTCTATTCGCATGCGGTCTACAGCACGGACGTACAGTCAATCTTCCAAGATGATACCAGATATCATAACAAACAGACAGATTTTTTTATTTTACAAAAAAAAAATATATATATATATATATATATATATATATATATATATATATAACTATGTTTTCAAATTGGCCGTGAAACTCTTTTTGCCCTAATTGCCCGTAACTTTTATGTTAAACTGTTAACTAATCAAATTTATTTTTATTCTGTATACAAAATGCTTCATCATAGCTATGATTATATATAGTTAGGCTTTAAAAGTGCTTACATATGCGTATTATCATGTCCACCAATAAGCGAAAGCTTATCTATTACCGTGTCGACCATCTAACAAAAGCTTAATCAGTAATCTAAGTATTTTACGCATCAAACAAGCTAATATTTTTTAAGGATTCGATCTATGACTAATAAGAAAAAGTATTTGTATTAAACAAGCTATTGCTTGGGTTCACAAGTCTGAGGAAAGCTAAGGCATTTGTCAACAATTTTCATGCGTTTTGTAAATGGAGGTAGCTAGAGGAGAATATATGAACCCAGTACTAGAAAAAAGAAACGCTCTAGTACAAAAGAAAGGAAAATTTGTTATTTGATTACATATATAAATCGCATTAGTCAACTAAGTAGCCTCAACAACCAATTAGAAGTGGAATCGTAAAAGTTAATCGATAACTTTGTTCCGACAAACTAAGATTTATCACGGCGCAAAACAAAATTAAAGCATAATTGATTTGTTAATTTATCTTTAATTAACTAACTAATCAAATTAGACAAAGTAGAACCATTAAAATGTCTGTGCCAATGGATGGAAAAAGAAATGTTTGTACCAATGAGGGCAAACAATGGTGCCGATATCTGGGCTTTAGTTTCTTTCCATTCATTTTGATTAATGCAATACGGACCCAAAGTTTGGGACAGTTTTGTCAGCATGCAAATGTTTCCTATGTGTATTTTGTTACCCTTTTGTGTAGAGATGAGAAAAATTCATTGCCGAAAGGACTGAGAAGACACAAAGTCACAAATAGATTCAACTATTCCCCCATTCATATCATACAAATAAAATCATCTAATTATGAGAACATCCAGGATTTTCAACATTTATAGCTTTACATATAATATGATATTGTAAGTGGGAGTAGATCAAGCCTCAAGGATTCAAGGCCGAAGTATAAACCTTATATTGCTGACTTCCAACTACCCAGCTTATATTCGTGTAGTTAGGCCTCTTTAACAGGGTCCCCAACCTACGTTTGCATAGGCGCACAAGGCTTTCTTCACAGTATGTCACTGGGTTCAATGAATCATACACGGAAACCTGACTAAATTACCGGTTAAGGTTCTTTTTAAATCACGAACTTTAGTGTTCTATTGGCTAGTACGACCGAAAGACTAAAAGAGCTAGAGAAAACCTGCACCAGTCTAGATCTGCCTATTCCAAGGAAAGGTTGGGTTGGTCAAAATAAATCTATAACAGCTGTGGAGTTTGACACCGGTGCTGAGTTGCGTTGTGTGATTTTAATGGACAATCAATTGCTGGATAGGAACAACTACCTTCACGTGCTCATATATATCTGACTTCGTCACTATTCTTTTGGGGGTCGACTTGTGGGTAAAACGGTATAGGGTCCTCCAAACACACCAGATCTATCGATCGATTTTTAATATTATCATGTACATCTTCTTTTATTCCACCTTCCAAGAATCTTATCGACTTTATTGGTTCAAAGATCAGATCAGTGCAATACTATTAAAAAGGAAACAAGAAATGTCGATGCTGTCACTAATGATGTCAATGAAGATCAAAATAAAGAAAGAAAGAAAAAGCATCTAATAAATTTACTCTACCATATTTGAACTCTCTTTTGAAATTCCTCTTAAGCAAAACAAGGCCACTGAGCCAATGTCACAGTTAACCTATAAGCTTACTTTGAGGCTTCGTGCAAATTGCATGGAGCTGTTTGCATGTGTAAACTATATATGGCATGTGGTCAATTGGGTGTGACACACAATGTCACTCTAGGGTAGTCTTTGGCTATACGCCGAAAGAAAGAAAAAAAAAATTATCATTATGGGTGAGCATGGGCCGGTATGGATCGGTTTTTGCCTCGCATCCAATCCATTGTACTACGGATTTCAAATTTGGCATCCGCATCCAATCCGTATCCAATGGATGCACGGATGGACCGATTGGATGCGGATAATCCAATGGATTTGTTTTAGTCAGAATTTATATTAAAGAAAATTAAGCTAACACAAATGACTCCTTATAAAACCTACATATCTCATATATGTATACAAATATAAAAATGTCATGTACAACACCCCAAATAAACATCTTAAAAATTCCTAAATGATCCATAGCATTTATCTATAACTATATAAATGCCCTTAATTTAACGGATATGGATGTCCAACATATTTTAGAGGTTGCATCCGGGCCCGATCCGTTATCCGTTGGATTTCAAAAATTCCATCCGCATCCAACCCATTAACTAACGGTCCGGACATCCATCCACAAATGAACGGTTGGTCCGATTAAATTCACGGATTACGGGCCAAATACTCACCCTAATTATCATAACAAAAACAAATCTATATGTCATGTATTCTTTTGTAGCTCTAGCCCAAGTCATCTTATAAGTACAAAAAAAGTGAAGAATTTATGTGAGGGTGTTTGTGGATAGTGAAAGTGGGTGGGTGGATGGGTGGATGGGGATCTTGATGGAAAATACACTAAGATCTGGTAAACCAAATGAATAAAAATGTGGAAAATAAGAAAGATAAAGTGAAAGGGGTGGACGATTTTGAACCACATCGACTATATTTGTATGATGAGAATTTTGATACAGTACCTCTCTCTCGTGAACCCAAAAAAAAAAAAAAAAGATCACGTTATTTTGAAATTTGTTAAAGTACCGTTACGTTAGTTTTTCCATCTAGTGTTAGTTAAGACTAATTTACTTTACATATTTGCACTTTACTTATTGCCGCATTGATTTTCTACATCATTTTTCAGGTTCGTTGAGTCCGACTCAAGATCGTTACACCGCTTTCAGGTTTGTTATATCATTTCCCAAAAAAGGTTCATCATTTCAAGTGTTTTGGGGTTTTTTCGTTTGTGGAAAATCGACCTTCTACAATATTTTTTTAGGTTCATCGAGCCCGGTTCAGGATCGTGACTACGCTTTCAGGTTCGTCGAGCCCGGTTTAGGATCGTTACACCGTTTTCAGGATTTTCAGATCATTTACCCTCCCCACCAAGGAGATGCAGTCCAGCGGTAAATAGCACTTTTAATTGGAAAGATAGCTACCACGTATCACTTAACTGGATGGAATTTGCATTTTGAATAAAACGGAGTACTTTAACAAATTTCTAATAAACGGGGATATTTTTTTAGTGTAATGTGAAAGGTAGGGGTAATTTATGAAATAAAAGAAATGCATGTGTGTACAATAATGTAAGTTAATGAAAAGAAAGTGTAATAATTTTATCAGTATAGAAATATCATATACCAGAGAGAGAGAATGAAAGCATACATGGTTCGGCAATAATGTCTATATCCACATAAACCGTGTAGGATGAAATTACACTAATGGTTATCATATATAACGAGATAAGTTTGTATTTACATTCTAATTCCTATTTATAAGAACTGGATAATCAGAAAACTCGTAATAACAACAAGGTTAAGCTTATCTATGTAGAATATACAAATCTTGTTGCTGATTTGGTCTTCTAACTATCTTCTGTATACGTGCCTGGTTAGCTCGGTGGATACAGGGCCGTCTCTGACATTCAGAAGACCTTGTGCAAAAGAACTCGGATGCCTTTCAATGCAAATTTTTTTTAGCACATATAACGTTCTTAACGAAATTTATTGATTGTTGTATAAAACATTTGAAACATAATGGTTTTTAGTTTTTATTAGAAACGAAAACAAACCGTAACTCATTTGCCAACTGCTTAAGGAAAAAAATTTAAGGACTAAGCTATGTCCAGAAACAAATTGAAACAGAGTCACCAGCTAATTTGTCTTCACTCTAGAACCTCTGATATTGATTTTCTCGCTCTTGGTGGTTCCGTACACACCTGCATTAGACCAAGAAAAATGCTAAGATTAAGATGCTAAATTTATTGTAACTGTGTGCGAATTGGTAATAACTACAGTCTACAGGAGGAGTATCCATTTCATGCTAATGATGTTGAGAAAGTTAAAGAAAAAATACGGTGGTGGATCTCCTAATAGATAACAACGGCACTGTACAGTAGGAGTATAGAGTATAACATGATGTAGTATAAGGTACTGACCTCTTATTAATTTAGTATTCATCATCATCTGAACTTTGATCTTCTTGCATTTCTGTTAGCAAAGTCTTCTATCAGTTTTTAAAGATTAATCATATCTAAAAATCCACTCTCTATGGATATCAGAGCTAATCCGTTTAGCCTTTCCTGTGACATGGTTGATCTCAAATACGACTTCAATAATTTAAGTTTCGAAAAACTTCTCTCTGCCGATGCCACTGTGACAGGAATGGTCAATAATATCCTATAAGCAATACAAGTAACCGGAAAACAATCTTGTCTCTTCAAGAAATTCAAGATATCAATAGCATACTTAGTGTCTTTAGGCAATATCTCTCTAATGATTTTCAGTTCAGCAAATAAATCTCTTCCATCGAGATCAGATGACAATCCATGTTTGAGAACAGCTTCAAGACGAGTACAACATGCTTCCAAACTGTCATCATCCATCGAATTCAAGTTTTTTGAACTAAACAAAAATCCAAAATTGTTCTCGTATGCTTTGTATTGCTCAAACCTAGTTTCCAGTGAGAAGATAGCTTGATCAACGATATGGACAAAATATTCAACTCTAAAGTTTTCTTTGGCTGATCGCACTAATTCATCTTCTTCATCATCACTATCATCAAAGTGCCTCCTTCTACGAACTTGTCGTCGCGGGACATAGAACTCCGGATCAATGCCCATTGCAGTAGCAATTTCCTTAGCTACTATCATGGCATTTGCAAACCCTGTATTTCTATACTTCCTGAAATATTTAATTAGCCCTTGGATTTGTTCAATAGCTACATCGATCTGCATATTTTTGGATTGCAACATTTTGCTTACTACGTTAATAATATGCAATACGTCATACCAAATAATCATGCTTAATAAAAACTCAAAGTTCCCCATTCCACCAACTGAACCTGTGGCAAAAGTTTTTGCTTGAATCCTCGCTGTATCATCATTTTCAGTTTCTGCTACTTTCAGTAAAGCATTTCGAATATCCAAAGTTTGGTATCTAAATGCTTTAACCGCTTCGATATGACTTTCCCAACGAGTATCACTAAAGGATTTTACGGTTAAACCCGGTACATAATCTTTGAATATCTTCCATCGCAGTTCTGATTTGGAAAACATCTTATATATCATATTTAAAACCGCAAAAAAGTCTTTTCCTCGAGGGCTGCACTTTACCATGTCTGCAAGTGCCAAGTTTAAACTATGGCAACCACAAGGAGTGTAGAATGCTCTTGGATTTATATTAAGTAATCTTTTTTGTACACCTTGATGGCATCCTTTCATGTTTGCCCCGTTATCATACCCTTGACCGCGAACATCATCAATATTGAGATTCAAAGTTTTTAAAACTTTTTCCAATTCTTCAAAAAGTCCTTTTCCAGTACTACCATTTACTTGTAAAAATTCTATGAAGTACTCCTCTACCCTTCGGACTAGTAGAAACATCCACACACCGCAAAATCAATGACATTTGTTCTTGGTGGCTTGTATCCTGAGTGCAATCAAGCGATCTTGAAAAATACTTGGTCGCTTTAACTTTTTGAATGATTGTGTCTTTGATTTCCTTTGATAACATACCGATTAGTTCATTTTGAACGCTGTGACCAAGATAATGATAGTGGATTTCATTACTATCTATACGACGAACATGTTCCATCATCACTTTATCCCATTCTGCAATCATCTCAATTAAACCCAAGAAATTGCCATTGTTACTTTGGTAAATCCTCTCATTGGTTCCACGAAATGCAAGAGTGTGCTTAGCAAGATATTTCACAACAGAAATTATTCGTTGTAGCACATTTTTCCAATGTTCCTTCTCAATATTAATTCTTTCTTGAACATGTTTATCAATTGTGTTCTTTGAGCCCAATCTTGTACGTAACTCATTCCAAGCTTTCATATTAGTGTCATGTTGTTTAGTAATTTCATGTTCAAGAAGTGCAGTATGAGCATGTCCCCAATCATCATACCCATCAGTTACCAAAGGACTTTTATGACGACCTTTCTTGAATAGCTTGCAACAGAAACAAAAAATTTTGTTCACATCCTCGGAATAAACTAACCACTTCCTGTCTTCTACTTCACCATTTGTTAAATATCAATCGTAAAGTGTTGAACGGAAACGTCTTGAATGCTTGTCTTTGGGACCTTTATCCAACAAGTAGTTTCTGTATGGACCTTTCTCTGCAAGAATATCCTTCAAATGTGTGTCAAGGCTATCCCAAATTCTTGGGTCATAAATGTTGAAGGTGGAAGGAACCGCTTGACTTTCTAGTTCTTCTTGTCCATTGCTCAAATCAACGTCACTTAAACTTTCCTTGTGTCCTGGCCCTGCATCATCACGAACATCTCCGTTTTCAGCCATAGCAGGCTCACGAATTATATTATGAACCCCTTCGTCTGCGGCTGATGAGCTTTCAACAAAATTCCGTGGCTTTTTAACAACAAACTTATCCATGGCTCCTGATTGAGACTTTACAAATGCATCGCTTTTTTCTTTCCGTTTAAGTCTTTCATATCCACTTTCAGCTGGTATCACCCTCTTAGGAGGCATATCTTATTATCTTAAGTAATTGATGACAATTGAAGTATATAACTAGGCAATATTTGTATCTTAGAATCAAGTTGTAAATTGATACTTCGATAGCTTATTGAAAAAATCAAAGAAAATCCATAGTCCAACAACGTCACCTATAAAAAGATGTTGCAACTTGTAATTAGTTCACTGTTTGCAAATCACGACTAACAAGTAACAAAGATTTATTCAATAATAATAATATCAAACGGAAACTATCAGTATGGTGTATAATCAAAAGATTCAAAACATTAATTATCAATTGTGAATGTGAATCTTTGATTGTGATTCTATGAAATAGGCAAACATACTAGGTTAGGTAGAGACAAAAATTGAACATAAGTATATGCACAGAATGGAATTTTGTAAACACAAATTCTAACTATCATGAATAATGAGTTCAGTAATGCAAAATTAAACAATCCATAATAATAATACCGTATGGGATTTACTAATTTTTTTCCTTTCTCACTATCGCCTGCTGGCTTCTTCAAATTCAATTGCAGTTGAGTTTGGAATCGAAATCCTTTAGGGTTGAGAGAAGATGAATAGATAACTTTGTAGTTTCCATGTTTAGGTAACACCGTCAACTACTTTCTTGACCGTGTTTCTTAGAATTTGAACCACCCAAAAATATTAGCCCACGGTACTCGGTAGCTTAAAAAAAATTTCCGCCTTGTGCAGCTGCACAAGTTGACGGGCTTCAGAGCCGGCCCTGGGTGGATACGCCATATGTTCCATAGAGAGTATCCAAGCCAAATAATAAATGTAAAACAAAAATGTGAAAACGCACAAAAATGGAGAACAAAAATATAAAAAATGCAAAAATGTACAGATATGATGAAACTAGTAAGAGCAAAATGGCAATTCCTAACTCACCAAATAAGACATACAAAGCCATTAACATCTGTGGTGCAAACACTCCCTTTTGAGTGTAAGAGTACAAAGGAATTAGCGTGGGAGAGTAAGCCATATCTGTGGTGCAAACACTCCACAAAATTGGACTTTCAACTTGGTTTCACGAAAATTATGTTGGGAATTGAGGCTCTAAATAGTGTTTTGGTAAGACTTACTTTCAAGAGAAAAATATATAATGTATTCGTAAGTAGAGGATTTTAATTTTATTATGCAACAAAATTCGGTTCACAAGGTTTACAATAATGAGAAAAGTACATACTCGCTCGAAATATACAATTCTTACAGGAGTTGTGCTAAACTTGGTCTCCATGGTTGCCTAGAGTACTAGTTCGGCCCTAGCTTTTCCTATCTCCCTTCTCCTAAAACTAAAACTAGTTAAAAGTTTCCATGTTCAGATTTGGTCTTAACTCAACTAGCTTTTTAGTCTTGCTTTGGGTTCTAATCTTAGATTTAGAAGTTGCGGATTTAGATCTAGGTTTATATGGATAATTAATAGGGAAAAGCCATTTTTACTAAAGGGAAAGCTGATTTCGGGATGGATTTATAAAAATCTTTCCCCTTATTATTGATTTTTTTATATCAAAATTCAA
Source organism: Papaver armeniacum (assembly GCA_023531295.1). Taxonomy (NCBI): domain Eukaryota; kingdom Viridiplantae; phylum Streptophyta; class Magnoliopsida; order Ranunculales; family Papaveraceae; genus Papaver; species Papaver armeniacum. The sequence continues at coordinate 259,834 of JAJJWW010000270.1, read as the reverse complement.
TTAAGTTAACTTCATTATCGTGGAAAATTACAATTGTTGTGATGAAGTCGAAATATATCCAAGCTCATAAAAACAAAAATGCATTTACTGATAACTGATTGTGATGCTTAGAAATATTATTGTCCGCGGGAAATCATCATGGACATAGTGAATTTCTTACAAAACAGTTTCCTAAGAGCGACTGCAGTGGTGCGACTAAACCCAAAGATCAAAGACCAAAAAAAAAAGACCAAATTTTAGTTTGGTCCGTCGTGTGACGCAGTGGGGGCGAGTAAATTTAGTCGAGCGGGGAGTATAAGTTCGCCTGGTGTGGGGCGTAAACTTTATCCCCGCCCGACAAAAAAAAAAAAAAAAAAAAAAAAAAAAAATAATAATGGGGCGAACATATAATGTCCGCCTGGTGTGGGGATCACATATAATGTTCGCCCCACACCAGGATCACATATAATGTTCGCCTGAACAAAAAAAAAAAAAAAAAAAAAATGTGGGGCGAACATTTTACCCCCGCTTGGTGTGGGGCGTAAACTATATGCCCGCCGGGTGTGGGGCGTAAACTATATCACCGCCTGGTTTTGGGGCGTAAACTATATCACCGCTCGACTATATTTGGGTTTAGTCTTTGGTCCCGACCAAATATACTCGCCCACTGTTCATTTAGTCTGGTATTTGGTCGATGGTCCGTCCCGCTACGCCTGGTTCTGAGACCAAAAAAATGGGTATAGTCGCCCACTGCAGTCGCTCTAAGGGAGTTTTAATAGAGAGATCAAATCACATTGGAAATTACAACAGCAACAAAGAGAAAACCATGTTTAATCGAAATTCGTTCCGTATCATAAACTGTGATATTTAAACATTTCGGTTGATTGGGGCATGAAACTTCTTCATTCACTACAACAAAAAGCGATAAAAACCACATACTAAACATCACAATGTATGAATACTTGTGGTCATTTAAGGGCTAAAACTTAAAGATCATTAATATTGTAATGCTTGTGATCTTATATATAAAGACCAACCCATACATTTCATACATTTTAAGAAGTGTGATCTTACTACTTAACCATTTGACCACTTTCAACTTTGTGATCAAAAATCTGTCCATCAGGTGTTTTTGATAAATTTTAAAAAATAATTGCAATCAGCGTGTCTCGAACACGCGGCCTTTAGGTGACCACCAACAAAATTAAACCAACATATTCTCGATTTCTTAAATTTCAAATGCTCTCTCACTCTTTCTCATCCAGAAACTCTCTCTCTCTCTCGAGAAAACTTCTATGAGATAAATCACAGTCCGAAGCTTCGAACGATCTTATCGTCAATTTAGTTTGGATTCAGGTACGATTCGATTTGTATCCTCTACTGTTTGGATTAGATTCAGATACGATATGACTTGATTCAACATTGAAGTTGAATTTAGGGTTTCCTTTTTAGTTGTTTTGATCTGAATTTAGGTTTGCTTAGATGCAAAACTTTTAGTTGCATGTTTGATTCTGATTTAGGTTGGTTGGTTTTCAATTTTACTTCGTATATTAGTTAGTTTATAGATATTTGGAGAAAAATTCTTGTGAAATCATAAGTTAGATTAGGGGTTTTGTCTGATTTGTGTTGGTATGACATGATTTGAGTATAGATTGCTTTGAGTATATATAAATTTTTTTGAAAGGTTAGGATTTTCAGTATTGCTTAGGTTTGTAAATTACTTCCTCTTGATTGTTTGTGAAAAATCCCTTGTATTCTCTTTTAGACTCCATGTGAACTACTGTGAAAATGCTACTGACTTTCCTCTTTTTCCTTTTTGTATGATGCTGATTTGTGTTTATATGACATGATTTCATAGGTGTTAGGTTTAGTTTCTTAATTTTGATTGTTTTTTGCTACCGGGAAACCCCAAAGAGGTGGATTAATGTTTGATTCATTGAGGTACATGGATGTTGGGATTAGGTGATTATAAATTGTTCGTTTGTGGTACGTAATGGTGATTGGCTACTGGAAATGGATTTACAGCTTTTGATTAGTAATAATCTTAGATATGATTTATACAACATACAAGGACTTGTACCCATTGTTTAACGTATTTGTATGTTTCAGCAAGCATCTAATTTTCTGTCAATTTTCATGAATTAATTTGATATAATTCCTTATATTATTTCCATGATTAATTTGATTTTTATTACTTTATTTGCTTCATAGGTGTACGAATGGCGAATGATGTAGATATGAGTGTTTTTGTCACCGAATTACAATCACATTCCTCCAGGTATGTAAGTGTATTGTATTTTATTTAGGTGTTGTTTTCATTATGTTTCTCTTGATTCACGCCCAGAATTATGTTGATTTGGTTTGTTTTCTGGAGAAATTTATTGAATGAGGTATAGTGAGAATATGCTAAGAAGGAAGGTTGTCTAACTAACTAGATATTTTGAAACATATTGTTATTTAGTAACAATTTGGGAATGAGGTCTAGAGAGAATATGTTTGTTGTAAGGATTCATGCGGTTTTACATACTTCCAGGACGAAGATGATGATGATTTGGCTAATGAAGAGGAGGGTGGTACGCTGAGAAAAACTGGGAAGGAGTTAAAAAAGCTGCTAGGAAGTTCAGCTGGAATAAATGATTCGGATGCCAAAAATGAGGACGATGATGACCATGTAAGATCATATTGTTTCACTTATGTTCTAAAATTCACTCGATCTGCTTGTATTATATTCTTTTTTTGTATGGCATTTTCTTGCATGAACTTTTTAAAGTGAGAAAATTTGTGCATTGTAGCAGGCAAAGCAGATTACATTCCTCCGATAATCCAAGATGGTTTATCTGATTATTTTCTGGTTACCTTGATTCATTTGCAGGAAGCGGATGATGATATGAGCATGTTACCTGCTTTGGCTTCACAAAAGAATGATACACCTAAAGAAGAACCTGGTGAAACTGCTGTAAAAGCAGCGCCTTCAGGATCTACTCATGGAACCACATCTACTACATCCAAATCTACAAAGTCAAAGAAAATAGCATCCGGGGATGATGGTAAAGTTTCCAATAGTGCACCTTCCAAAAAGGTGAAGACGGAAACAGTAAGTTCTTGTTTTTGCTTATGACAGGGAAGTTTGATAGTTCTTTAGTTAGTATTCCCTCTAAGCCTGATTGATTTTGTGTATCTTATATTTTATTTATTCAGGAATCAAAATCTTCTGCAAAAAAGGGGTCTGCATCAGCTCTGTCGTCCGCCGAAGCTTCAGCGAACCCATCTACTGGCCATGTTACTGAGGACAGGGATGTCTTGGTACAAAGTGATCCGTTAAAAACACACGAGCTCGCGGAAAATTTCAAGGAAAGACTGAAATGAAAATAGGTACGCCGTTGGGTGCTTTTTAAACTCCCATCTCGCCTTCTTTCTCTTTAGTTCTTAAGCAACATTTAATTTTTCCATGTCGGACTCACCATTAACACCACCATACCTATGGACACTTTACTGGTCATTTGCACATAAATCTCTTGTTTGTGGTTAATACCAATGAAAAATAAAGCCAGAAACATTAAAAACAACTCCATGACCACCAAAAGCACCTGCCGGAGCTCTCACCAACTCCTTACTTAGCCTCAGTATTAATGTCAGTCGACTATTTCCTGTTCCCATGATACCCAAGTACCAACTGGAGGAATCGTGAGCTAAAATTCCCTGCCAGAATTAGAACAGGAGTTAAACTAATACAGGATCCAAAATTCGCAGGCTATTCATCAAATTGTGCTTATTCAAATTGTGGGCGAGTTTCACTGGCACTTTTTGGTACAAAATTATGGGATTGTTGTGTTTTACTCATAATACTTGTGCTCTCTAGTTTCTTTGCAGTTTAGGGTACTCTCTTTACTTGTCTGTGTGTGTCTCCAGAATTATGGCTTTTTACTTGTCGGGGGCACTTTGTGGTCATTAAGTGGAATGACTAAGGAAATTAATTCTTCACGTATTCTTTGTTGAACTCCCAAAAAAACCAGTGTCTGTTAGGGAACAAGCCACATATGGATATAGATCGTCGTGCATGGGTCGACCACGTGAAGAAGATAGCTGATTTTACATGGATCAAGACACCATATAGCCAAATATATATCTCAGGATTAATCCTCGCTGACTTTGAGGACAAGTCTATATGCCTGCCTCGTGACATTGTCACATTTGTTGTAACATATTTATCATTCAATCTATTCTATGATTATGTGGTTACATTACATATGATCATTCAATCTTTTATCCTTTCTTAATGTACCAAAGGTAGGCATCGGTAAGAGTGACTCAACTTCGACATATGATCATAGATGTTGGAAAAGACCAGAAGACATGAATTATCCCCGTCCATCGAAATGATCATTGATACTTTTTTTTACAACTTTCTTTTCTACAGAATGGTGTAAAAATAAGGTATCTTGATATTTAAAAAGCAGACTGGAAAGAAAATGGTGCAGGGGGAAGCGTTGACAGCTCTAGCACCAGTAGCTGATTAGTCACAAGTACCTTGTGGCATCTACCTGGCATTTTACATGCATCTATAGGATCAATTTCAAAAATGTTACGATGTTGTTATACCTTATCCCAAAAATATTAGTTGAAATTGATGTTGGAATTATAAGCAGGGGTTTGAATTAATCAGTTAAAACGGTGCAGGTTTCTGTTACCTTTGAAGATGAAGGAGGTGCTCAAAGCAAGGGGATCGGGATAAATATTATGGATAATCTCTATAAAATTGGTTTGAGTTCCAAGTGGTGCAAGAGGAATCACCCCTCAAATGGTTTGTCTCTATTTCCTCTTGTTCTTATACGTCTCTTGCTATCTGCTGAGAGGTGTGTCAATTTTTGATGGTCTGATATTTTTCTCGTGTTGTATTGATCTCGAGTTTCTTCCTTCTATGTCTTTTGATTGTAGGGGATGTCTTCTAATTAGAAAATCTTTATATATTGGTGACGCAAGGAACTTTGTTTCTGTTGGTGGTGGCATTGCCGAAGTTCGAAGTTTTCATTCTAGTTTCCATACCGCACAGCGTGGTTTAACCTTGACCAAGGTAAACCATTGCTCTTGTGCTTTAATTTTTTTTATGCTTCTTGTTTCTCTCATCTTCCCTCTTTTTATGGTCAATATGTTATATTCTTATTTTTACGTGTGTTTGATTTATCTGTATTAGCTTGGGGGTAATTCTGTGCTAGCTATTGAACAAGTACCATGTACTCCTCTTATAAGTCGAACTCCAAATATGACTTTTGGAATGGATGTTTCCCATCGGTCACCAGGTCGATCAGAAGGTGCCATCCATTGCTGCTGTAAATATTTTGTTTTTATTTTTATATCTCTTTTTATTGGATTATCCTTCTATAAACAAATTTTTAATGATTGGCTAACATGGTCGTCAAACTGCTGGATTTTCCAGGTTATTAGTTCTGGATGTTGGCCCTTGATTTCAAGGTACATGGCATGTTTACGTACTCTATCCCTGGGAGAGGACATGACCCTAACATGGAAATCATTCCCAAGTAAGTTAGTCATTTTCCTTAGGATGGATAATACTTGTTTCTTGGTTGCTAGATACACTTAATCAGAAAGAGAAAAAAAAGGGCCAATTCTGCCTAGGGTACTTGCCTGTCTTTCTCTGTCTCAGTTCATCAATACGTCTAGCGTTAGAAGTCCGTGTATGTCCCTATTTTCTTTATCAAATTTATTCTGAATGCAATCACTTGTACAAACTTGTTTTCGTAGTAACAAGGACTATTATTCAGCTTGCAGGATTGTGAAGGCTTGCTGTAGAAGAATTTGTACAAAATACTCTCCATTAGTCTCGAGGTTGTCATGGATTGTGCAAGGCTTTGGATTTTCAGAGTGAACATTATTCTCCAGTGTTAGTGGTTGACACTATTTGGTTGATCTTACTTTTAGTGCTTTAGGGAATAATCTAAATGAGCTTGTTCTGATGTTAAGGATATGTCATATGTGTTTAGGTACACTTGATTTAAGTTAAACAAGTAGAATCTGCAGAAATGTGTAATTTTTATATTTTCTTGTTCAGAAATGAATTTGATTCAGACGTCAATGGAATATAGTTTTTCTATTAACCGTTTCGATTTTTTTTATGTTAGGTTTGAATTTGAATTACAGGTGCAGAAATGGAATTGAATATGTTGTTTGTATAGGGTAAATTTGGGTTGAAAACTTAGAGGAAGGATCACAACTTTTAAAACCTTGTCTTTAGATCGCAACTTTTCAAAACTTTATGTTCTTTGGATAAGGTAAGATCACACTTTTCATTGTAGGAAAGTTGTTATCTATAAATCAGCCTTTAGATAAACTGGCGAAGATCACATACAGCCAGTACTTAGATCACACATTTTAAGAATGATCCATGTATGTTTTTATTGTAGTGATTTCAGTGCTTGAGAACAAGCATTTGATACTATTTTATTTTTCATTGTGAATTATCAACCACCTGATCTACATTGCACTAATTAGATGTTATTTTCTTATTACAGCGGACATCCACTAACACTCCAAAACCAATAACTCCATGTTGCAACATTGTCATGCACCAGCGGCATATCGCCTTGTCCATTTGGCTGTGAGGCACAAAGAATATGAAGAACCTCCAGATATGGACAAAGTAGATAAATGAAGGAGCAAGAGTGGAGACAGAAAAGTACCATAACGAAAAAGAAAAATAAAATAGACAAAAAAAGTGACATCGTCGTTTCAATAAACTAGATCATTGAGTATGGAAGTAACAAGTGCTGAGATTATTCAAGATCTAATGATCTGATTATAGGTTGACATGGGCAATTTAAACAATATGGGGAAAGGTTTTTTTTTTTAATTTATTTATGAAATCCACCCCAAAGTCAGCTTTCCCTCTAATAAAAATGGCTTTCCCCCTAATAATTATTATTTATACGGAGTTTCTTCCCATCCTTAACTAGATTAATAGTGTTGTGTTTTTTTTTCTTCATTTCTATTTACCTTATTTTTCAGCACCGTATTCAGTTAAAACCTTGTATAAAATATATCTTAACTCTTCTAGAGAGATATATTTTTCAGCACCTTTCCCCATATTTAAACAATATGGGGAAAGGTTTTTTTTTTTAATTTATTTATGAAATCCACCCCAAAGTCAACTTTCCCTCTAATAAAAATGGCTTTCCCCCTAATAATTATTATTTATACGGAGTTTCTTCCCATCCTTAATTAGATTAATAGTGTTGTGTTTTTTTTTTCTTCATTTCTATTTACCTTATTTTTCAGCACTGTATTCAGTTAAAACCTTGTATAAAATATATCTTAACTCTTCTAGAGAGATTTCAATGGTGGTTAATCGCCATCGGTGTGAGGTTTGAAGAAGGTGACGCAGATGGTGGTACCTGTATAGTTGATGAAAGCAGTAGCGGTAGATTTCATATGATGTTTGATTGTGAAAGATAAATGGTTAGTAGTTAGCTAAATATCTAGTTTGAAACGTTCTTAGCCAAGGAGCCACGTTCAACCATGATTTTAAGGTGCTCCAGAAGGTATTGCAGGGGTTTATTCCTTTTTCTTTATCATTCTATCTCTTCTTCGTTAGGGTGTCTTGGTGGAAAAAGAGGTGATAGTTGTTCAACTACAAGTGATGTATTAGGGTTCCTACTCAGTTTATGAAATGAGATTATTATAGGATTTAACAATTACAATAAAACCTATGTATAAGAATATTTTGGAGACTACATAAAAATATTTTTATATAGGGGTTATTCTTATATGGAGGTCTACCTTGGATAGACCGAAAGAAAAAAGTTTCGTACATGTACTTTCGAAAACACATACATATGCATAGGAAACACAAAAATGTATCTATGTAAATATAGATACTACTTAAATGAGGATTTTATTTTATATTATTTATATATGAAATCAATCCACATTAAAACTCAACTTTGACACCATAAATTAACAAATGAAATCATATGAGTGACAGATATTTGTATTAAATAGTGCACAAAAAGCAAAGAATTCACTTTGAAGCAAAATGATCATGTAAAATGGTTGTAAGAATCTCTTCATCTTAAACTTTGAAATATCACAAGGCCTATATTATTTATATTATACTGTCGATTATTATTATATGGAGGTAGGTTCCTTAAGACGGGACCAAAAAAATTTATGACTTATTCCAATATGGAGTTTATTCTTAAATATAACTGGCCCAAATCGGTATCAGAAATTTTTATTCATATATGGAGTTTATTCCTATATAGAGTATTCTTTTGGAGAGGTTTTACTGTATTTGGTTGTCTTTTGGATTTGGGCTTTCTGTATGGGTCTATTCGCAATTATTATGATTAGAATTTCTTTGGCCTACCAATTTGGTTTGGATTTTCATAATTTTTATGGTTTCTTAAAATGATGTATAGGTACCACTACATGTATGGGGTGTACAATTTGTAATTTTATATAAATATACAAAACTATTTACTGAGCAAAAAAAAAAAAAAAAAAAATCTAAGAAATATTCTGTAGCGTTTGATCTGCACTTGAGTTCAGAAGTCCAAATATCCATATTTCATTTTCTAAAAAGAGTGACTAAGAAAACTCATGGTTTTCCAAATAAAAACAAAATAAATTTTTTTGATCGATAAAGAAGATTCATCGACTCGAAAAGGGAAAAACCGGTTTGAATCACCTAAAGAGAGACAAAAAAGAGTGAAGAAAGACTTGAATACATGAAACAAGTCAAAATCGGCGGAAAAAAAATCCCAAAAAGATGACGGAGGAGCAAAATACACACCAAACCAGTTATTTATATTACATAAACAAAAGACACTTCCTCTGACTCCTTAATAGCGAAAGACCCCTAAAACAACTTATATTTGACCATATAAATGACGTAACCCAAAGTATGTGCCTTGCTAGAAATTGAACGATTTTTGGGCACTACTCAAAAATGAAGGGGGACTACTAAGTGATAAGAATGTCTACCCTATACTTATAAGGGGTGTCCTAAAGTGTGGAAATGACGAACCTACCCTTAACCTAATTAAAATTAAAACTAATCTAATAAATATATATGTATATATATATATATATATATATATATACCTAATCTAAATCATTAACAAAACTAAATCAAGTATGTGTTTGGTTGGATTAATTACTTGTTGATCCTTACATCTCTGCCATGTGCAATTATGTTAATCTGTTTGTTATTGTTGAGAACAATCCAAATTTTGCCAGTTAACCCTGTTCCGTCTATGTGTTATTGGCATTTGATGGTTTTGATTGTTGTAATGGTGGAAATCCTAGAACTGTGGACAGTCTTGAGTGTTGATAGTGGTAGTTTAAACTCTGAGAATGTTGTGCTGGAATACTCTGTAATTGTTGAAATCTCAAAGCATACCTGTAACACCATTGAAACTATATTAATTTAAGAAGTTCGCCTCCTTTTCGAAAAAAAAAACAAAACAAAAAAACAAAAACAAAACAAAATCAAAATTATAACAAATCTATTACTTTTAATTTTTCTCAAATCCGTTACTATTAGAAGGTTTATTTTTTTCTCTTCTTTCCGCTTCATCGTCTCGATTCAAAGAAATTTCCACAAACCCATTACTTGTGATTCGTTTTTGGTTGAAAAAATGAGTAGTAATCATCAAAATGAGTTGAAAATTGAAGTTGCAGAGAGAAGTTCAGTTAGGAATTATGTGAAACAGATTGTCAAACTAGCGGAACTCAGCTTTAATGGAGTTTTTTTCTTTCAGAAAAAAGTTCGGTTACCTCGTAAAAAAAAATCCCAGACGAACTTTTAGTTCGGTTACGTCGCAACTTTTTTTTCATTATTTTCCAGCCGAACTTTTAGTTCGGTTACGTTGCAATTTTTTTCTCCTAACCGAACTTTTCTCTGAAAACATACATATTGAGTTCGGTTACGTCGAATTTTTTTTCCCATCCGAACTTTTAGTTCGGTTACGTCACTACTTTTTTTTCATTTTTTTTTCCCAACCAAAATTTTAGTTCGGTTACGTCGCAATTTTTTTCTCCTAACCGAACTTTTCTCTGAAAGAAAAAACTCCATTAAAGATGAGTTCGGCTACCTGTGTTTTCAGAAATATTAGCCGAACTATACTTACAGATGAGTTCGGATACCTGTTCTTCAGATGTCGTAAACAAATTTTATTTCCATGGTCGAAACCAGTTTATAAATATTTCATTTTTCCAAAGTTTTGGCCAATTCAACAACATTAACTAAATTTGAAGTATACCAAAATACCCGAAACCCTCATTTCAAAATCAACCGTCTTAAAAAAAAAAAAAAAAACCTCTTCTTCTCAAAAATTATTCTTCTAAAAACACATAAATAATTATTCTTACCTCACTAATCACTAATTAATTTAACTTAATTATTTATCTAATCCCAACACTAACTAATCATTACCCTAACTAATTTAACTAAGAAGGGTAAGTTTGGTATTAACATAAATACTTAGATAAGGGTGACCCAAAATTACTCCAAATATCCATCCAAAAAATAAAGAGTAGTCCCCTCCATTTTTGAGTAGTGCCCAAAAAATCATTCTAGAAATTGCGCAAGCATTTCTTTCCTTCCGGTTACAAGTACAAAAACAATAAAATAAAATTGGGAGGCAAGTGATGTTGGGCTGTTAGAAATTGATGTTTCAGCCCAATTCAAATATGATGGGCCAGTTAAACTCGTAAAGGAAGACTTGTGGCAATTTTTTTGCACAAAAAATTATGCTTGTTGTTAGGGAAAATTAGGGGAGACCCAAAAAAAAAAAAAAAATATTTCATTGTCATGCCCACAATTAATATTTGGTACCATGACACCCATAATTATATGAAATTATTATATGAATCAATACATAACTCGTTATGCATACTATCTTTTTAGGCATAACTCGTTATGCAGCTGTTGATGGTGGTTTCTAAACAAGGGGTAAAATCGTAAAACCCCATGACCTAGTGTTACCCGCAACGCATTAACTAAGAGCATTTAACTCAGGTGTAAATAATTAATAGGGGTATTTTTTTCAAAATACCAAATTAGGGTTTTCGACACAGAACCCTAATTCCAAAAACCAAGCCGCACTCTGCGCACCATGGCAACCATGCCAAACCAAGCCGCACTCTGCGCACCATGGCAACCATGCCAAACTAAGCCGCACTCTGCGCACCATGGCAACCACGCCAAACCAAGCCGCACTCTGCGCACCATGGCAACCATGCCAAACCAAGCCGCACTCTGCGCACCATGGCAACCATGCCAAACCAAGCCGCACTCTGCGCACCGTGGCAACCATGCCAAACCGAGCCGCACTCTGCGCACCATGGCAACAACGCCAAACCAAGCCGCATACTGCGCACCATGGGCAACAACGCTAAAACCAAACTCCGTGTCACATTCATTGGCAACCATGCCAAACTAAGCCGCTATGCCATTGGCACATGCCAAATATAGCGCCCTAGGCTTGCAAAACGTGCAACTAGGTCAACATGGCCGTACGTGCCAATGGCACATGCCAATATGCTCGCTAGCGGCTTTTTCTACCAAAGCCACGGCCCCACATGCTATTGGCGCATGCCAACATGCTCGCTAGCGCCTTTTTCTACCGAAGCCACGGCCCTAACGGCCCCACATGCTATTGGCGCATGCCAACATGCTCGCTAGCGTCTTTTTCTACCAAAGCCACGGCCCTAACGGCCCCGCATGCTATTGGCACATGCCAACATGCTCGCTAGTGGCCCTTTTCTACCAAAGCCACAGCCCTAACGGCCACGCGTGCCATTGGCACATGCCAACATGCTCGCTAGCTAGTTTCCCTATCAAGGTCACGGCCCTAACGGCCACGCATACCATTGGCACATGCCAACATGCTCGCTAGCTAATTTTCCTGTCAAGGTCACGGCCCTAATGGCCACGCATGCCATTGGCACATGCCAACATGCTCGCTAGCTAGTTTCCCTGTCAAGGTCACGGCCCTAACGGCCACACATGCCATTGGCACATGCCAACATGCTCGCTAGCTAGTTTCCCTATCAAGGTCACGGCCCTAATGGCCACGCATGCCATTGGCACATGCCAAACACACATGCTGGTAGCTTAACTTGCAAACCGTGCAACCTACCACCAAGGCATTCCGCACATGCCATTGGCACATGCTAAACACACACGCTGGTATCTTAACTTGCAAACCGTGCAACCTACCACCAAGGCATTCCGCACATGCCATTGGCACATGCCAAACACACACGCTGGTAGCCTAACTTGCAAACCGTGCAACCTACCACCAAGTCATTCCGCAAATGCCAAACACACACGCTGGTAGCCTAACTTGCACACCGTGCAACCTACCACTAAGGCATTCCGCACATGCCATTGGCACATGCCACACGCGCCACTAGCAGCGCCGTTTGCACTCAAGATGCAACCAACACTCGAGACATCAACACAACCGGGGGATTCTTCTTTAGGGTTTTGGTTTGGCGGTCACAGCATGCAGCGTACACTACGCTCACTTTAAGAAAGCGTGAAAAGGAATAAAGAGGTCAAATAAAAGAGGAAATAATGGTGAAAAACGTTTTCACCCATTAAACCATGCGGTTACCACCTCCTCCCATTATTTCACCCTTTACTCTCTTCCTTCATGAGGCCAGGGTACGTTTCAATCTCGACTTGTATAAATAGGTCTTACCTATTTCCACCAGACAACAAGTCTCGGTCAGGAGAAAAATACTACACTCTCAGAAAGGAAACTTTGCAAGCTCTCCCAAAAGCTTTCATCTCTTGCAAGCTTCCTAAGCTTTCACCTTCGATACAAGTCGAGACGCTACTCTCCCAATTATTTTGGTCTCAACACCTTTCTTCCCTCCCAAAATCAACCATTCTCCTCCACTTTGTGACCGAAGCAAGTCCGGAACAACCATTTCTTGGTTTAGGCCGGACTTGTACAGGATTGATCTCTCGAATCTATAAAGTGCTCACGTGCAGCACATTTGTTTAGGGTTTGAACCAAGTTTCTCACTCACCTACCGAATTTACCGAAATCGGCGGAACGATTTTTACCCATAAACAATTGGCGACCACGGCGGGAGGATTGATCTATCGGCTACAATGTCGGACTATCGATCTCGTTCTTCGACCCGGATATCGGGATGGTAGGGAAGGCGACTCGATCCGACTCAACCGCGCGCGACCGGTTACCGGTTGTAAAACTACACCGAAAACTGGGGACTCGTTGAAGATGCTACCGATGATTGGGGACTTGCGACTCGGTCCGACTCAACTGCCAGACAACCCGGTTATCGATTGTTAAAACTACACCGAAAAACTAGAGACTCGCTAAAGACGCTACCAAAGCAATTGGGGACTAATCGGCGATGCTACCAGAAAGCCGCCTTGCTACTGACACCAAAAACCGAAACTCGCAAGACGCTACCAAGCAATTGGGGACTAATCAAGATGCTACCAAAAAGCCGCCTTGCTACCAAAGACACCGTAAAACTAGAGACTCGTTGAAGACGCTACCGGCAATTGGGGACTAATCAAGATGCTACCCAAAGAAGCCGCCTTTTGCTACCAAAGAAAGCCGCCTTTTACTTGAGAGAGGCGTGTTTGCAAGATTTCTGTTTGAGCTATGTATGGGAAGAGGAAACTGGGCCCGCAGGAACAAGTCCGAGCCACGCCAAGCCAGCACCGTGCCAAGCCAATGGTCCACACCATACCGAAATCCAAGCCATCGTCCACACCAAGTCAGCGCCCATTCCAAGACGATCCAGCGCCTACCAGACGCGTTTCCCATATGCGCTTACCTGATGCGCTTGCCAGACGCGCATGCCAGCGCTTGCCAGACGCGCTTACCAGGCACACATGCCGCACGCGCATGCCAGCCGCAGTACCACACTTTGTGCTAACAGTTTTCATCCTTCCAGCGCTAACATCTTGCGCCCTTCCAGCACCATCCTCGCCCTTCGAAACAGCGCCATGGCTCCAGCACTTCGTGATCAAAACCGTGTCATCTCTGCACGATACACTTACGATCACCAGAACCAGAGCCACTTCCGCCACCCCAACGGTTCTTCAAGCATGAAAGCTCCAACCGTCACCAGAGACGCTACTCCACCATCAGGGCAAGATATTGGAAGATCCGGAAGAAGCCGACCTCCTTTTACCACTGTGGATTCGATGAAAAGACGAAAGATACTTCAGCAGGACGCGCGTTATAGATGAAGAGGCTCGCGTTGCTCTTGAACGCCCAGTATAAGGGGATAAGCAATCCAATTTTGTCACACGTGAAAATCAGGAAGGACTTCTCCAAAATCGAAAGCAATGGAAATCAACAACTCTCCTGAGTTCACGGAGACCCTTCTTCTGTCGGGACCCTCATAATTGGAACTTCGCCCACAAAGTCGTACAGTCTATGATGAAATAGTTATGTGAGATTCTATATTTCTCCAAGGCATAGCATCAAGACATATTTGCATCTCTCAACCGCACCGCATCCCGAGGAAACGGGGGTTTCCGGCCCGGGGAAGCCGTTCCCAAACCCCAACCTCTCCTAGAAAGCACGATCGACGGATGTAATCGGGGACTCCTAACCTCTTTTCTATTGAGGGATGTCGAGTTTGACAGAACGTGACGCGGACCTCCGACTTCAAAATAGTAGCCGTCAAGGCTCTGAGAGTTGCAAGATGTCGTTTCAACGTTCTCTCCAGAAGTAGCTCCGCATCAACGTTCTCTCAGAAGTAGCTATGCATCAACGTTCTCCAGCAACGTCTTCGCTTCAACGTTCGCTTCAATGCCACTCCTTCCTGCAAAGGGTCGTGCCGCCACACTCCCTATATCAAGGAACATAGTCACAGCCAGCCAATCTTCGTAGTCATGGCCACCTTTTAATCCATCTCGCCAAAACTCGTGATCATGGACAGTTTGCTCGCTTACGCATCCAGCCAATCCTTTCACGTCCACGGAAGCCCATAGAGTATCAGCCAACCTACTTTGTTACCACGACAATGTAGTTTCTCCTGATTACGTCTCCTACCAGGAACTGTTGCCCCTCATTCGTTGATACCATCCAGAGCTTCACCGCAGCAAAGAATTACTACAAAAGATGGAAACACGTAAACCATACTTGAGAACGGAAGATATACACGGGATCCCTTCACTGCCAAAGCTACGAAGAACAGTCCACTAAAAATCCGTACCCACAACAAGGTCCTCTACTCTTCAAGGGTGCAGCGCAAGAACATCATCACCTCTCTGTCTTGAAGACGCCTTCAAAACTTTACAAGGCCGCGGAGGATCCCGAGCCTGCACTATCCAGAATATGTCATCATGTAATTTTTGAGCATCCCAGTGTCACATCCAGAAGAGTACGATAGGCTTATATTAAATCCCGTGGAGGGGGGATTCAAGGTGATATAATGAAAGTAGGTCATGCATGGGGACTACCAGCGTGAGATGCTTTCACTCCCCTCAACCAGGTTATTACTGATTTCAACATCATCACTATCGAGGTTTTACGAGCCGTGGGAATTTCTCAACATGAATCCGTACATGTGCACCGAAAACTCCAAAAGCACGCCAGAAGGTTACATTCACGTATTCATCCATTCCATCATATCAAACCGGTATGACCGGGACTTCTCGCTGCATCCCATTTCGTAAGATAGAGCCCTAAATCGGCGTCCTCCAAGTCTCACGGCATCAACAAGGACGGATTCGAAGGAAGGGGAACGACTAGGTCATCCTCGTCGATAACAAATGACGCATGATCCAACAGGATATCTCTCGCACAAAGGGAAATTTTCCATTTATACAACAAGCGGCGGTAAAGTGTACGACACCAGCAAAGAAGAAGAAAACATACTAGGTATGATTTTCTTAACCCGAATAACCTTTGTTGGGATGCTCATGCAAGAGTCAGGCCTCGCGCCTTCATCTGGAGAACTTGACTGGTTAGAAGATGATTCGAATCTGCGTGACATGACAAAGGAGAATCAACGGAAAGAACCCCTTCTCAAACAAGGGAGACGATGCATTCGCGTTGGGTATGAATACGGAGCCTTAAAAAAAGGAAAGGGAGCAATGAAGGACATAACACTTCCAGATTTTTTGGCATGGATGATGCCCTTATTGAAGCCGCACGTGAAGGAAAGCAAGATAAGGAAACTTTTCTATCTGAAGAAACACCCACTCCCTCCTTGTTTACATCGGTCACGCCAGCAAGCACGCACAGTTTCCACACCTTGCGCCGGTCCCACCAGCTAGCACACTCAGTTTCCCAATTCACGCAACTTCCCAACGTCGCCCAAGTCACGCCTGCAAGCACGGCTTCCAAGTTGCACCGACCCCACCAATTGCGCCGGCCTCCCAATGGCCGCCCAAGTCACGCCAGCAAGCACGCACAGTTTCCACATTTTGCGCTGGTCCCACCAGCTAGCGCGCTTAGTTTCCCAAGTCACGCCTGCAAGCACGCACAACTTCCACATTTTGCGCCGGTCCCACCAGCTAGCACGCTCAGTTTCCAAAGTCACGCCTGCAAGCACGCACAACTTCCACATTTTGCGCCGGTCCCACCAGCTAGCACGCTCAGTTTCCCAAGTCACGCCTGCAAGCACGCACAACTTCCACATTTTGCGCCGGTCCCACCAGCTAGCACGCTCAGTTTCCCAAGGCACGCCTGCAAGCACGCATAGCCGGTCCAACCATCTAGCACACTCAGTTCCCAACTCACGCCGAATCCCCAATGTCGCCCAAGCTGCACCGGCCCCACAAGTTGTGCCAGCTTTCAGATTTGTGCAAAGCTACCAGAGGCAAGGAATAAAGCGGTCAAATAAAAGAGGAAATAATGGTGAAAAACGTTTTCACCCATTAAACCATGCGGTTACCACCTCCTCCCATTATTTCACCCTTTACTCTCTTCCTTCATGAGGCCAGGGTACGTTTCAATCTCGACTCGTATAAATAGGTCTTACCTATTTCCACCAGACAACAAGTCTCGGTCAGGAGAAAAATACTACACTCTCAGAAAGGAAACTTTGCAAGCTCTCCCAAAAAGCTTTCATCTCTTGCAAGCTTCCTAAGCTTTCACCTTCTCATACAAGTCGAGACGCTACTCTCCCAGAATTATTTTGGTCTCAACACCTTTCTTTGCTTCCCTCCCCAAATCAACACTTCTCCTCCACTTTGTGACCGAAGCAAGTCTGGAACGGCCATTTCTTGGTTTAGGCCGGACTTGTACAGATTGATCTCTCGAATCTATAAAGTGCTCACGTGCAGCACATTTGTTTAGGGTTTGAACCATTTTCTCACTCACCTACCGAATTTACCGAAATCGGCAGAAACGATTTTTACCCATAAACAGCAGCCTAATTTTTCAGGGGTATAATTGGAAGCGCAACTTAGACATAACATATCTAAAAATCCACGCCTTATAATTTTACAAATTTTATATCGTTGGAAATATTTTTAAAAGAGCTACGCAATGAGTACAAACAAGAATATCAAATTTTTGTTTTTCACGAAAAAATCGGAGGTGATCCTCATTTTAGGGAAAATTTTCGAAAACTTGATACATAATCATTATGCAGTCAGCAAAAACGATGCTTAATACATTCTGCAGACGCATAACGAATTATGCAACCATTTTCTCCACTGCATAACACATTATGCATTTGGATAACAAATTTATGCATCTATAACAAGTTATATTACCATTTTTTTGGTTGATTTTAGCGCGTACATATAAAAAATTGATGCATAATGCAGTATGCATTCATATTTACGGATGCATATCAGGTTATGCATCTATTTTCTCGATGCATAAAAGATTATGCAACAATTTTCTCAATGCATAATGCAGTCATATTTTCGGATGCATAACAGGTTATGCAACAAAATCTATAGATGCATAATAGGTTATACATCAATTTTCACGACTGCATAACATGTTATGCAGTTATTATTCTAGGTGTATGAAAAAAAAATTAATTGCTGTCATTGCACAAAATTCATTGCACTGTCATCCATAAAGGAAAACATATGTGTTATAAGTATTCGCAAATGACACCACTTTGTATGCCGTGTTCGGTTTATCATGTACCGGTGGATGGCATCGCTTACCATCGTTATAGGTTGGCTATTCGATTATGTTCGGTCAAGTAGAACTTGGCTTAGGCGCAGGTAGAGTGACAAAAGCTTGCAGCGAATCGGGTTCGGGCTCTTTTACAAGCACTGGTGTGCGATCTGCTGATGCTTCAAGATGAAACCTCTGTTGATTTCTAAAAACTTTCAATCTCCTTCCATGCACACAATTCACATTCAACACAATCCCATACATTTATTCAAGACTCTTTATAAGAACTCTGAATCACTTGATCCATTCATTCCCAGAAATCTACAACAGTGGCTTGTTTTCACGGCGAGAAAGCTTGTGTTGTTCATTTGGCTTCTCTTGGGCAGCAATAAGGAATTCAAAACAAAACCAAACTCCCCAAAATCGAGTACCCAGTTTTCATTTCCTTCTACATATTGGAAATCCATGTTCCTGATCTCCTCCATTCAATCACTGTGAATCATTGGCAGAAAACTCATCCTCGCTCTATTTTCTCATGTCTGACTCCAAATGTACCGTACTAGTAGCGATTCTTTGTTCTCCATCTTCATCCACAGAGGGTAACCCAAATTAGGCTAAAACCACCATGTTTCTGTTTTTCAGAGAAAATCCTTAAATGGGTTTGTAAAACAAGGTTTGATAATCATAGATATACAGTTAAAACTTGTTTTCATTGAAGAAATTTCGGATTTTTATGAAATCGGATCGGATTTGGAGATGGAGGAGAAAGAGAGAAGAAGAAGAAAGAAGAAGAGTACAATTTCAATAATTTTGGGTCGGGGAATAATTTTTTCCTAAAAACTGGGTGCGCGCCTTTAAATTTCTGGGCGTGGGTTTCACAGTGGGAGAAATTGGAAAAATGGGTCTCCTGTAGTTTTCACTTGTTATTTTTTTTGCCATTGAAAATGCAAAATTCAGTCTCCATCGGAGCTTGATGTTGGCAATTAATTAACAGTTTCGCAAGTGTAGACTTCAGTTCCGCGCACGGAATCATTTTTCTGTCATGTCACCCTCGTAGGCGTCTTCCCAGATAATTTCTCGTAGCGCATGAGGAAATTCTTTAGGTTTCATATCTCAAGTTTGTTCTTAAAATGTTTAGCCAGACCATTGGTGGCTTCGAACCCGTGTTCAGATGTCAACTAAGAAATCAGATTTTTAACTCGTTAAACTTTAATCCATCACTCATCTTGTGTACATCCTTGATGATTCTAACTAATCGCCTGGATTCTAACTAACCGAATATCTATCTTCCTCGGAATGACTGTCGCTGAGAGAAGACAACGAGAAGGCATCTTCTATAACGTTTTTCATACCAATTCAGTTTTTTCAAATCCAAAAATGTTAGAAATTAATTAATCCATAAATTATTTTATAGAGGCATTAATCAAAAGTTTCGGATATTTCCAAACTCTTTTCTTTTTCTAGCATCGTGGAATTGTTTAAACCAACTACTTCTAGAATAACTCATGTCACCCTCGTAGGCGTCTTCCGAAATGATCTCTCTTAGTGCACGAGGAAATTCCATAGGTTTTATCTCAAATTTGTTCTTAAAATGCTTTGCCAAATAATAAGCAGCTCGGTTGCCGGTTTTGTGATGTTGGAATATTATGTTGGTGAATAGAAGACTAAGTCAGAAGATTTGTATGACCTACCTACGGTGGACTAGAAACAAGATAAGTAAGTGTGCATTCAAGGAACCTACAAGAGTATCAAGAGTATAAAGCATATTTTGGCTAACTTTGCCTATGTAAGTGGTGGTTCAGATTCGTCCTCACAAGAAATAAATCTAGGGATGTAATCGTTTCTCATAAGTGATGATTGGGATTGGGATTAGAAATGCATCTGACAGATAAAATTTATCATGTCATTAAGGTTCCATAACTCTTCATAATAAATACTCTATTAATTTGCATGATAATATTTTATTACATGTCAAATTAAAAATGATAATATATAGATTATTCTACTAATATAAATATATTTTTATTAGTTAATATTTAGGATTAGTTTGGTATTGCGAGCTTTACAAAAGTTCTTTTCCGATGTATGTTACTGTGCGAGCAATGTAAAAAAAACAATTGAATGGTTGTTGATGTACGCTACCATGTCGAGCTCTGTAAAACAAGGGAATTTTTTGTTACAAATTATAAACTGGAGCTAAAACTATTTTAGAAAGCGATCAAAGTGCGTCTGGGAAAATATCAAGTTCAGCTATAGTTAGTGCAAAAATGAAAAAAACAGACATATCTCTGAAAATTGTTTATTCTATTTTATATTGTGTATGAAATAAGTAAATTTTCTACTATTAGAGTACACATATGTAATACTCCCTCCGTTACTTTTTAATAGGCCAGTTTCTATAAATAAATGTTACAAAAAAATAGGCTGGTTTCCCAATTGGGAAAGTCAAATGTTACTTTAATTTTTTGGAATGGGCTTTTCTTTAACTTCTTTTGATGACAAGTGTTATGTGGACCATTTCAATTACTTTTTGGGTGACAAGTGTCATGGGACCATCTCACTTCACTTCTTTTATTGACAAGTGTCTAGAGGACCACTTTCAATGATTAGTTCTCAAAATTTCCTTAATTTTCTCAAAAAATAAAACTGGCCTATTAAAAAGTAACGGAGGGAGTATTAAATTTACTACTAGTATTATTACTAAAAAGTATTATTTTTCTTAACCTCTTTTTAAAAATCAATAATTTCTTAACATTTATTGTTAATAAACAACAATATATTTCAGTGATGAAGTATGACATAAAATGAGTTTGAAAATAAAAAATAATAATCTTTAAAGAATAAAATATAACGAATAAAAATTGGTGATCATATATAGATTCAAGGATGATTTTTGTCGGTTGTAGAAAAAGATGGGATCGAATTGGCACAGTTGGCTAACTTTTCCTATGTAAGTGGTGGTTCAAATTTGTCCTTACAAGAGATAAATCTAGGGATGTAATCGTTTGTCATAAGTGATGGTTGTGATTGAGATTAGAAATGCATCTAACGGACAAAATTTATCATGTTATTAACGTTCCATAATTCTTCATAATAAATACTCTATCAATTTTCCATGATAATATTTTATTAAATGTCAAATTAAAAATGATAATATATAAATTATTCTACTAATGATGATTATAAATACAGTATATTTTTATTAGCTAATACTTACGATTAGTTTGGTATTGTTGCGAGCTTTACAAAAGTGTTGTTCCGATGTACGTTACTGTGCCGAGCTATGTAAAAAATTGTCGATGTACGCTATTGTGCCGAGCTCTGTAAAAAAAAAATTTGGTTGCAAATTATAAATTAAAGCTAAAACTACTTTAAAAAGCGATCAAATGTATCGGGAAAATATCAGGTTCAACTATAGTCAGTGAGAAAATGACAAAAGCAGACCTATCTCTGAAAATTATTTATTCTATTTTATACTGTGCATAAAATAAGTAAATTTTATACTATAAGAGTACATATATGAAATATTAAATTTACTAATTAGTATTATTACTTAAAGTATCATTTTTCTTAACTACTTTTTAAAAATCAATAATTTCTTAATATTTTTTATTGATAAATAAAAGTATATTTCAGTGATATTGTATAACATAAAATGTAGTTTGAAATTAAAAAATAAGGGTTATTTAATATTTGGTACCCAGCAAATGTCCAACACCTAGATTTGGTACCCAATATTTGAAATATTAAAGGTTGGTACCTTGACCAGTCAGAGACCGTCAAGTCAATACATTGACTTAACTGAATTAAAATTCCGGTAGCAGAACATCAGGTATTACCGTTTTAGCCTTAACAATTATAACAATGACGACGTGTGTCTTAACGTGCAGTTATAGTGGCTATGCCTACATGTCCGAATCTCAACACGTCACCCTAATAAACGACCACGATTGTATCACCTCTAATAAAACCCTAAAACCAAACTCGTCTTCTTTTTCAATTCATCTTCTTCCTGCCTCTCTGCACCTCCAAGAACATAGATAAAAAAAAATCCTCATTATTCGTGAACTAGACATCACTACAGATCCCTTTTCTATGTGTCTTTGTAAGTGTTTACCTGATTCTAGGATTCATATTTCAATTCCCACTCTAACCTTTGATATTTATATATAAATAACTTAGTACCGGAAGAAGAACAATGGCAAAAATGTAAGATTTTTGAAATTATTACTTGGATCTTTTCTTCCTTTTATCTGAATCCAACGCATATTGATTTTGATTTATTATTTGATAGTTCATTGAGTTGGAAAAGGGGATTGGATTCGGCATATAAGATTGATTGATTTTGGTGGGGTTTGTGATTTTGTTTGATTGTTCGAGTGGAGATATTGCTAAAATATTGTATCTTTTTGTTGATTTGATGTTAATTCGTTAATGGGGGTTTGAATTAATTATGATTGTGTGAAATTGGGGATGGTTTGAATTAAGTATGATTGTGTGAAGTTGGGGATTTCATTCGCTTGATTGTGGTGGTGGTGGAGTATTCCTGGTTGCGGTGGTAGTGGAGTCTGGAGTGTTGTTAGTTGTGGTGTTTCATAATTTTTTGAGATTCACATTATTGTTCAATGATTCGGCGAAATCATGATTCATGAATCTGTGATTTGAGGAATTGAGTTTCAATTTTTATGCCGTGCTGGTGGTTCTTGTAATACTGATTCTGGTAGGAGCTGAATAAGCTTTCCTGCTGCTGTACATGAAGCTTTGTTCCTGTTGTTCATGATTTTCTGTAGACACAAGGTGAAAATCACGGTAGAGATGGTGTGAGACAGGTGTAATGACTTGGTTTTTAGCTACTGTATTTGTCTGCAACGGTGAATCAACGGCGTTAGAGAATCAATATTTATTAAAAATAAAAATTTAAATTATTTAGGTAGCAGATGTTTAGTCAACGGTTTGACTTGACGGTCTCTGACTGGTCAAGGTACCGACCCTTAATATTTCAAATATTGGGTACCAAATCTAGGTGTTGGATATTTGATGGGTATTAAACGTTAAATGCACCCAAAAAATAATCACAAAATTGGTCAAAAAGACCAAAATCAACAATTCCTGGGTGAAAAAGACACTTAGGTTTTGATACTGTTTAAATAGCCAAAAATTAAAAAAACAAGTTTAAATGGACAAAAATTTAAAAATAGGCGAGGATGTAACTTGATTTCATCCCATCCATTTTCAAATATTTTTTCTTATTTTTATTTTACAGGATGCATCCAGTTTCATCCTTGCTATTATTTTAAGTATAAGCGGGATGAATCCAGGTTTCATCCTTGCTATTTTTTTTTTTTTTTATTTCACCCGTCTTTTTTTACTCGTCCATTTGAACCGTGTTTTAAATTTTTTTGGACAAATGACCAATTTTCTCAAAAATAATTATCTTTGAAGAATAAAATATAATGAATAAAAATTCCTGGCTTGATTGGGGTATACTCAAACTAATTGGGGTATACCCAATTTTATAGGGACTCTTTTTAAGGGCAAAGGGGGAGGTCAATGGGTAAAGTTACAAAATTACCCTTTCTCATTATAACTCTAATTACTACCAAAATCAGTTTTCTTTCTTCATTTTCTTCTCTTCTTCTTCTCCTCCACAACCTTACCGGCTCCATCACTCCACCACCACAAAAACTCGTCGATCAATTTGTTAAAATCGTCGATTCGAAAACTCCGATTAGTCTTCATCAATGGATCCACCACGGAAGAAGGCAACTCGTATGAAACAAACTAATCGAAAACCCAATGAATATAACCCTGGAATTGCAAATTTGGTTGCTAAGAAAGTGAAGAGAAAAACGGTTGAAGAAGAAGGAATTGAACCCGCGGAAACACGTGAAATGGTGCGCTTAAGAAAGAAAGGGCACACTTAAACTCACTCTAGTACTTCAATTTTATGTTTGCATGTCAAATTAGGTCAGAAAAATCGAATTTGTGAATTGGTAGTTATGGCGCCGGCAAGGTTCTTGGTTATCGACCTTTCCGGGATTTCATAGTTAGGGTTTGGCCGGGAAGGTATAAGGTTGAAGAACTTGCCTGGTTGTGTAGTTTACAGAATCGCTACTAGCGTAGGCGGCGGGTTATTCAACCGTATACATTTCCCGCGTCTTTTATCTTTTAATGAAGCCGGCAAGTTTTTGTTTTTACCCTTCCTAGCTACTTATTTTGAATGTTTCTGATGCCTAGAACTTTTAAATCCTAAGGGTAGTTATATAAAACGAAGCGGCGGTTTGTCACCGGCTATGTATGTGTAATGGACCTTGCCGGCACAGTATAGTGAAAAAAATTTGTTTTTTTTTATGCGCCGGAAGGCTATTTTGATGATACAATGCTTGGCGTTTTTAGCCGTCACTCATCTTTTGGTCGACCTTACGGCCATTGTTCACGGATATGTTGTATATATCTAACCTGCCGGCCTGTAATGTTTTTTTTCTGAATTGTTCTTGTTCAGATTGCGAATGGCAAAGAAGAAAGCAGCTCTTAGTCCCCCTTCAAACCCTCCTCGTGTTGGTGATAAACTCTTGTCTTCAAAACATCGAGGGGTGTATGTTGTGCCCGGAACGACAAAGGTCTTAGAACCACTATCTGAACCCAATGATTCAGACGAGACTCCAGATGAAGACCAATCAATTCCATCTGGTAGAAGAGGTGATGATGATGATGTTGATGAAACCAATCCGGCTGCTGGAGGAGGTAACAACGATGATAATGATGATGGTGATCAAAACATGCTTGAGGCTGGAGGAGGTAATGATGATGGTGATGATGATGATGGTAATGGAGATAAAGGTAAGAATACTATCGAAGATGAAATTGTTGAAGAGGAAGAGGAACAAGAAGAAGAAGAAGGAGATGGAGATGGAGATGGAGAAGGAGAACAAACTCTAGCTATTGTTCAAGCCACCGAAGCTTCGGCTTCAACTTCAACCAGAACGAAGAAGAGGGTGATCACTAAACCGGCTGATTCTCACATGCCTTCCAAACACTTGATGGTTGCACTGAAAGAAGGTGAGCCTCCAAAAGGGACCCCAACAGATGGTGGAGATGTTCTTTTTGGATACAAACACTCATGGGCATGTACGGTCCATAATACTATCGTAAGTAATCTTAATCCATCTTTGTTATTTATTCAAGTGTGTAACTATCTTAATTAAATTTGCATCAAGTGTTTGTATTAATCTTGACTTTTTTTTTGGTATTTAGGATCACAAGCATGCCATCCGTCTCATGAGACGCCAAGCTTCGTGTTCAGTGACGCATACTTGGAATCTTGGCTTGGAATGTGAGGAGGTGAAAGTGATTGTGAGGAACTCCGGGTTGTTGCCTGCGGTGGATAGTTCGAATATTAATCATGATAAAGTTACCATCTCTGCATTCTGTGAGAGGTTCTACGGAGAGACTGATACTATGTTATTCCCATTCGGTGAGACGGCGATAACTCCCGATGATGCTCAACAAATTCTAGGCCTCGAGGTTGATGGAAAAGCAGTCACTGAGGGATTCAATAATGCCATTTCTTTCTGGAAGATTTACGAATTCAGCAAGAAATTGTTTGGTTGGAGTCAGGTTCAGACGGATCGATGATGTTCTTGACAAGAAGGATGGTCGACTAATTAAGAAGTTTAATGTGAAGAAGTTGAGGGAAAAACTATGGAAGACTCAGGAAATCCTTGATATGGAAGGAATGGTGCACCCGGTACGAATCAATGCTACCGCGGCCGCTTATTTGTTATACACCACAGGCGAGATGTATCTTCCCCCGACGAGTTCGGAAACCAAGTCGAGGCCGATTACTTGCAACTATTGGATCCCTTACATGAGATGCGTGGGTATTCTTGGGGTACTGCGGTGGTTGCCTTCTTGAACAATGAGTTGACAAAATCTTCTAGGGCACTCACTAAGCAAGTTAACGGAAACACATGTCTCTTCCAGGTAATTTTATTGTTTAAAACATTTATATTTGCAAATCTCGTAAGATAAGGGTTCTTACTAAACTTTTTTTTCTTTTTGCATAGGTTTGGATATATGAACGCTTTCCTACTTTGTTCAAAGACAACTCTTACGTCAAAGTGGATAACAGTGTTCCGGTTCATTTGCCAAGAGCTCAAAGGTACAGTTTTAAGGGTACTCAGGATAAGGAAATGCCGCAAAATCTTATGAAACTCCGAGCCGCCATCGACAATTTGACTGCGGAAGAGGTGATATTTGATCCGTATCTGGAGGATAGAAATCAAGGTTTAATCCCATGGAGAAATAAAGTTGTTGCATTATACTATGGACCCTTGATGACTGTGTTTGAAGGATTTTCAATGTACGATCCACATCGGGTAATGCGACAATTGGGTTACATCCAAGAAGAACCTCATTTCGATGAAGAACCGTTCTTTCCCGTGAACCGGGATGACTGCACCACCTCCCAAAAAACTATTAACGTCTCTTACGATCCAGAACCAACTCAAGAACATTGGGACAATAGACGGGGCCGTAACATCGATGTGAGTCTTTTGGACGAGGTGACCACCGGTCATGAAGCTACTGAGAAATACATGGCGTGGTACTTGGGTTGGGCTCGTCCTACTGTGATTAGGCCAATGACTACTTTGAAGAACGGCTCGTAAGAAGAAGATGGAATCGAAAGACCCAACAACATTGCTTAAGATATTTGTAAGTATTTTAGAGTTGCTCTTACTATTTTAAGATTGATTGCATTACCGAATCATTCTATTAATTGTTTATTGTTTAATTGAATATAGAAGGATCAGTTTAAGACATTTGTGAGGGTGATATATGTTGCGCGAAAGATAGAGGAGAACCTGTGCAAAGCAAGCACATTGACTATGCTTGGAATGTTGACAATGAGGATGCCCATCTATTGTTCAAGCAACTTCAGGCTCAAGTAAAGGCGGAAGAAAAAGCTATTAAGGATGCACAAGCCAAGACAAAGGCTGATAAAAAGAGGACTCGTAGTGCTCCTGGTGGTGAAGGTAGCAGCAGTGGTCGTGGTGGTGAAGGTAGCAGCAGTGGTCGTGGTGGTGAAGGTAGTGTTCCTAAACCGGGCCGTGGTCGTCGTGGTCGTGGTCGTGGCCAATGAATTCTTTCCTAGTTCATTTCTTTATGTTGTGGTGGACAAATTTTTAAGTTAATGGTGTGGACAAATGTTTTTTTTACGGTTTATGGGACATGTTTCGTATTTTGGACAAAAAATGTTGGATGAATGAATGGTTTGTTTAGCTATATAAAGTGTCAATACATTTGCCGGCATGATTTTTTTAAGCTACCCTGTCGGCTGTCCCAGGGCCGGAAAGGTTGTGAAATGACAAATTGCCGGCCCCGTCAACAAAAAATTGTGTAGTTACCAGGGCCGGCAAGGTAATATGATTCCTACCAAGCCGGCGTTCGTGTTGCCGGAAGGGTAATAAAATAGAGACCCTGTCGGCCATATCTTGAAAAAAAACCATTCTTCTGATGCCTAAAATCATGTAAGGTCGGGAGGGAAACAAAACAAGAAAATGCCATGGTATTTTGGCGGCATGCTAATGAACCCATACAATTCCGGCCGTTTTGGGACCCCGGCATTGTAGCAAATTTACGACCCTGCCGGCGTGTTCAAAATTCAAATTTTTGCAAGTACAATTGCATTGATTCACTTGTACTTGGACACTATAACGGCCAAATTTGGGCACCATCCTATAAATGCACTATTTATCTCCACATAACAACACACAACTATTTGCATATACTCTCCAAAGCTCATATCATCACACACTCCATATAACTCACCCAATAGCTCTCTACACACAAGAAATGGCTTCATTTGAATCTAATGAAGATTTGGCAATCACCAAAGCTTGGTATGCGGAGACTAGAGTTCGAAGGCGCCTCCGTAAGGGTGGATTCCACAACCTTTTGGTCTAGGGTTCACAACACTTTTAGCCAAGAGTGTGGAATCCTAACTCAAGAAGTGTTCAACAAGTGCATGATAGGCACATAGTCATTGAAAATGCGATACTTGCTTATTTAGCTATCCAAAAACCAATTTTCAACGCTCCCCACTTTAACTTGTCCATTGAACAATTTGTAAGTTTTTTTGTGGCTTATTTTACGTGATCCATGTTGTTTGATCTTCCTACTAAACACCACTAACAAAGTAAGTTTGTGTTTGTGTTTTTGTAGCATGAAGTCGCCAAAGCGCGCTACTTGGAGGAAAAGGGGGAAGCATTCACATTCGATGCAAGCTATCAATTCATGGAATCCAAAATCCCGGAGTATGCCCCTGAGATGATGGAGGGTGTATCGTCTTCGGAGGAGGAAGATTGATGGATTTAGAAGTTTTAGTGTAGGTTTTGTGGGTAGACCTCTATGTAAACCCTCGCGAGACTATAACTCGTCCACTAGGGTCGCCTAGGGGTTCAAAGGCTTGATGCACATGCTAAGTGCATTCGTTTTTCCGTCGACAAGGATTAGGTTTTATGTTTCAATCAATGTAGTAACCAAAATTGAATGAATAAAGTAAATTACATCTTCCATATTATGTCAGCCGGCAAGGTTGTATGTTTTTTTGCATGCCGAGATTAATATAGCCGTAAGGGTAGGAAATATTTACATGCCGACCGCAAGATTGCTGCCCAAGATAGTCGGCGTGTTCTTCATCCGAGGAACATTCCGTCGGATATATGGTCGGCATCTTATTCAAAGTTGACACTGCTGGCGGAATAGAGGTCGGCAGCTTAT
Organism: Papaver armeniacum; assembly: GCA_023531295.1. Lineage (NCBI taxonomy): Eukaryota > Viridiplantae > Streptophyta > Magnoliopsida > Ranunculales > Papaveraceae > Papaver > Papaver armeniacum. The sequence goes on along the minus strand of JAJJWW010000270.1, from coordinate 230,966 downwards.
TCAAAGTTTAAAATTCCAGCGGATGTATGGTCGGAAGCTTATTCAAACCACGACCTTGCCGGCTTTATGCATTTTCAAAACCAAAATTTTTTGATCGAAATCGAACTCAAAGACGGATCAAAAGGTTAATCTACTGAATTCAAAATTTCAATCTAAACTCAATTAATTAACCTAATCAGAATTTTAGTATTAATTAACCAAGGGCATATTAGCCATTTAGAAAAAACAAGGTTAAGGGGTGGCTTGATTTTACTTCATAATGATCAGATTTTGTCTTATTGGGTATACCCCAATTAGTTTGAGTATACCCCAATCAAGCCAGGTAAAAATTGGTGATCATATATAGATTCAAGGATAATTTTTGTCAGTTATAGAAAAAGATGGGATAGAATTGGCAAATAAAATATGAAATTAGGTTGAGCTATAGTATTTGCTTTTGAAATTTTTAAAAGCTCATTTTCCCCACTTTTAAAATTGATAGATTTTGGAAATGTTTTGCATAAAAACACTTTATGAAATATTTGCCAAACACTAATATGAAAAAATATTGCTATAAATATGCTTTCAAAGTACTTTTTTTTAAAGCAAAAAAAGCAGTACCAAACTTAGTTAGATTGGCTAACGATTATGTAACTGGACCATAGTGACGGTGGCAAGTATTGGTGCACAGTAAGTAATTTTGCATCGTCTCACGTATTTCTTGATAAATGGCTTAATGTTATTTTTATTCAATGATGATGGATAAAAAAGTTTATTGTTAGTAGAGCTTATTGTTATTAGGTTAAGTACTTAATGTTAAGACTTACAAACTAATCATGGTTTTATTATTTTTATACAACGAATAACCTCACATTTGGAAACGTAATGTTGTAGAATGTAATGGCCTGACCGTATACCGATAATGTCCTCACTTAACCACTATGGTCATATGACAGTATGGGGTTTTCAATGGTCACTGTTACGGTCATCCAGCAGTAGCTTCTCAGGAGGTCACCCATCCCAGGATTACTTAATACTGAGCATGCTTAACTATAAAGATTTTTCGCCAACTATGAAGACAATTATGATGAAAAGGTCTTAGTGTTATGAAAAGACAAACCATTACCTATATTCCATTTGACGAATCCTACCCGCCGAGTCAGAGTACTATAATACCACAAACTTAATTTGGAGTCGTCCTCGGCTCCGAATATGTTCAATCCTAGACTGTGGCATTTTTTCTTACTCATGAGACCATTTCCCGACATAATCCGTCAAGCATAATCTTTCACCCTTGACAGGTAACTCGTGGTCGACTCTACTACCATATGTAAGGACCTGATCTTTCGCCAGTATTGTCCCTACTTAGTCACTGTGGCTATCCAACAGTGTGGGATTTTCAACTGACACTGCTGCGGTTATCCATCAACAGTTTTCTGGGAGGTAGCCCATCCTTAGATTACTCTCGCCCGAGAACGCATAAATTCTGTGATTTTTATAACTCTGGATCCAACTATGTTGAAAAGGCCACAATGTAAAGAAAGGACAAGCCATTACCTATGTTCCATTCGGTGAACTCTTCCTGCCGAATTGAATTGCGTACATAATATATATGGGAATTTTAAAAAACTAGAACTACATCGTATGTGAGTAACATGGTTGTTATCAGAAATGACTTAACATTTTAAATATAATAGCTTTAGTGAATGAATTAGATTTTCATTATGTCATTGAATAATAAGAACATACAATACGATATGCACTGTTGAGTCACTTGAGTTTTACACTTTCCATGCTAATCTTAAAGTGGAAAAAATCAACAAGGATCCGAACACTGTTAATATCTACATAATTATTCTTGAGACAAATGAGTTCAGGTGTTGTAATTTTGTTTCAGCTTACATAGTTTAATGTTTTGGTTCTGCTCGGTTGTTGGAGTATGTGGCGCGATAAACTGCGTATGTATAGCCATGGATAGTCCTTCATGGAATAAAGAGGAGTACATTTGGAAGCTTGGGCATATCCATACATAACATCGAGGGCTTTTAGTTAAAAACTCCACACCTATTATCCCAAGGTGGTCAGGTGGGGTTTGGGATAATGTGATCGGGCCTTGAGTAATGTATGATGGTCCATGAAAATCCTACAATTGGTATCAGAGCCCATGGTTTTGGCTACTGTCCGAATATAGAAGTGGTTGTGGATGTCACCCGATTTAGGGCGCAAGTGGAATCAGACTCAAGGTGGAGCAGGCAAGGCCCAAAGTTGAACTGGCGCTCAAGGTGGAGTTAGTGTCTCACCCATTTACTCAGGTGGAGCGGGGTTCTAGATCCGCAAGGCAATGCTCAAGGTTGAACTAGCGCTCAAGGTGGAGTTAGTGTCTCACACATTAACTCTCAAGTGGAGCAGGGTTCTAGGTGGGCAAGGAAATGATCAAGGTGGAGTTAGTGCTTGCCTTCTCATTAACTCAAGGTGGAGTAGGATTCTAGGACGCATAATGACAATAATCATGATCGGTGGGTAGCATATACATATGGTAATCATATGGTGGAATCTGATTAGGATGGTGAAGTGGTTTAATCTCGCCAAGGTGTAGATTGTTGGATTATGTGGCGTGATATACCACATAAGTATATATAGGGATAGTCCCACATGGAATAAAGATGAGCACACGTGGAGCTTAATAATCCTGGGCATCTCCTTACGTAGCATTGAGGCCTTTTAGATTAAAACCGCACACCTCTTATCCCAAAGTGGTCAAGCTGGGACATCATCGGTGTTATGTCGTCGGGCTCATAGTAGGTTCCTTTGTTCCATGAAGATCCTAACATCGTTCACTAAAATAAGGAAGATGCAGAAATGTATTACCATTTCAAAGGATCGATAAGATATCTTTGTAAACTAAAAAAACATATCAAATATGTAAAAATTAATTTCTATATAATTTCATTAATCGAATTTTATGGGAGGATGTCCAGCGGAAAATATTAAAAGGAGAGGCATAAATTTGTGAAGTGAAGAATAGAAAAATCTATCGAATTTCCCTTTTTACTGTAATGATAAGAAGGGTAAACTTGATATTAATAAATATTATATTTAATATTCATATGTCGGAAATTACATAACTCAACAAAAATTATGCCCGTGCTGTTACGGCACGGGTTAAGCCCTAGTCACCTATAAATAGGATCAGTGATGTAAATGTAATTCTTATCCCAGTATGATCAAACATCTGTAGATCAATAATAATTCACCCTCTGAGGTTTGTCAGTGGATATAGGTGTTGGTGCCAAACCACTTTAATTTTGTGTTCTTTGATTTTATTTCCGTCTAATCGATGATTCGACTCAATGATACCCATAATTTATTAAGCCAGCCGTGTTCATAATTTCAAATGAGAAGTCAGACTTGAAGTCCTTAAACTTAAATCCCTTACGCATCCTGTTAACATCCTTGATGATCCGAAGAAATCTCCTGACTTCATCACTTGCTTTGACATCATAAAATACTTCCTTCTTGACACACTCTCTGCAGATTTTCCGTTTGTTGCAGGATGAACGATATTTGTACCGATGGTGACAATATGACGAAGTGTGAGACATTTTATCAATGATGCGCACAAGTCTTTCTGAATTACAGAGTACAAAAACTCCATCGAGTCCATAAGCTAAAGCAAGTCTTAAACCCCTTTTCAGTCCCTTTAAGAGGTAATAAAGGTATGAGCCTTCTTTAGAAGACCAAGCAGAAGCACTTACTAGTTTTCCACTGGGATCATGAAAGATAAATCCGTATCCACAGACTTTTTGTCTCTTCTTGTAATAGCCATATAAATGGTAGGCATACGAAGCAGGGGAAGCAACCCCATCTTTTGTAGGAAGGGATAATAATGGAGAAATTTTAAGGGTATTTGCACTGGAGTTAGCATAATATCCGGTTTCAAGCCAAGAAGTTGTTGGTAGGTCGGTCAAGGTCTAGATTAGGAAATCTAGTTGGTTAAGGAAACCAAGTACTTGTGTCCTAAGTATAGCAGCTTAAGAGGTTTGTCTCTTAGAGCTAAGTTAGGAAACCCTATACTTGTAGGAAAGTAATCCTTGTTAAGGAATGTGTCCAGTCCTATTGATGTGTATAAATAACCATAGAGAGAACTAGAGAATATACACCTGAACTAGTAAGAGTTCTCTTCTTCTCTGCTTGAGATTTGTATATTCCAACCTATATGGTGATATATAGAATTGTTATTCCTTCCGAGGATTCAACCTCGTTAAATACTTGTTCTTCTTGTGTGTGTGTGTGTGTGTGTGTGTGTGTGTGTGTGTGTGTGTGTGTGTGTGTGTGTGTGTGTGTGTGTGTGTGCTTGTGTTCTTGACGATATTGAGATACCTCGTAGTAGTGCCAACCTAACGCTTCAGGTGACGGGTACTCGAATTGCAGTTGAAATGAAGGTATTTTTTTGAAGATTGCTTGAGTTAATTCTCAAAGGTTCTGTTTTTTATCCGTATTTGGTTATTTGTGAACAATGGTTGACGGGGACGAAGATCCGAAAAATCCTTTAGGAGAACATTCAGATTCCACAAATAAAGATAAAGAAACAAAAGAAGAAATACTTCATTCACGTAGATCACAACTCAAGATAGAAAAGTTTATAGGAACCAATAACTTTGGTTTATGGAGAACTGACGTAATGGATGCTATTGTCCATCTTGACCTAGAAGAAGCTCTAGAAGGTCAGCCAGTGGAGATGTCTGAAAAGCAGTGGAACAAGATGAATAAATTATGTCTTGCTTCGATACGAGGGTGTTTAGCAACTGTAGTAAGAGGTAATTATCAGCACGAGACTTCAGCTAAGGATCTCTGGGAAAAGCTTGAGAAGGAATAACTTGTGAAGAACGTGGCCAATAGGATACATCTTAAAAGGAATTTGTATCTCTATAACATGAAGAGAGGTGCAACCTTAACTGAGCACCTAGATTCATATAATAAACTTCTTGCTGAGTTGGTTAACTGCGATGAGAAGATCAACAACGAGGAACAAGCTATGTGTCTGATAAACTCTCTTCCTGAAAAGTATGAACCCGTGATAAAAGCATTAATGCATGGCAAGGACAAGATGACATACGCAGATGTCACTACAGCATTGCGTAGTTAGGAGTTCAGGAAGATAGATCGTGAAGACTTGCAAGTGAAGCTAACAATGACTTGCTTCTTGCAAGAGGTCGTTCAATAGATAGGAGAAGGAAGACTGTTAGTTATGGGAAAGGTAGAGGACGTTCTAAGAGTAGAACGCGACTGCAAAAAGATGAGTAATCTTGGTGTCATGACTTCGGTCATTGGTCTAAGGATTTTCCTAAGCGTAAGGAAAGAGAAGGAGATAACAAAACCGAGGTGAACATTACAAAAGGTAATGAAGAATCATATGACGCTTCTGATTTCTCGCTGACTGTGACCCCATCAGCTTGTACTATTATAGATTGTACTATTATAGATGGTACATGGGTATTAGATGCTGGAGAAACGTATCATATATGTCCATATCGGGACTGGTTCTCAAGTTTTGAAGAGCTTGATGGAGAAGTACGTACGGGAAACAGTCATACCTGCAGAGTGATTGGGATTGGTAGTGTTCGTATCAAGATGCATAATGGTATGGTTAGAGAGTTGAAGGAGGTAAGATTTGTACCTGCCATAAAGAAGAATCTGATTTCACTCGGAACTTTGGAAGCTAAGGTCTATAAGATAGTCGCTGAAATTGGTGTTCTAAAGGTAATCTCTGGATCTATGATAATCATGAAGGGAACACGTCATCATAACTTGTACTACTTGATTGGTAGTACAACAGCACGAAATGTGTCTATTTCTTAACACATCGAGAGTGCAGCTACCGTGAAGACAAAGCTATGGCATATGAGACTTGCACATCCATATGAGAAGTCATTGCATAAGTTGATTCAACAAGACTTGTTGAAAGGTGCTATTGCCTGCAAGTTAGCATTTTGTGAACATTGTGTTAAGGGCAAGAAAACAAGAATAATCTTTGGCACGGCTATCCACAATATATACTAGTGGAGTTCTTGACTGTGTTTACTCAGATGTTTTGGTGTCCTTCCAAGAATGCATCATTGGGAGGGAAACATTAGTTTGTGTCGTTCATTGATGATTATTCTAGGTGCGTATGGGTGTACACCATGAGGCATAAGGATGAAGTCCTAGAAATCTTTGTGAGGTGGAAAAAGGCAACTGAGACTCAAACTGGCAGAAAGATCAAAGTACTACGTTCACACAATGGTGGAGAGTACAAGAGTGATCCGTTCTTGCAAGTATGTCAAGATGAGGGAATAAAGAGGCACTTCATATTTAAGAAGATACCGCAACATAATGGGGTAGTTGAACGCATGAATCGTAGTTTGCTGGAGAAGGTACTATCACTACACCATATGGCCCAATTTGAGACATATCGATTTTTGGGTTCGAGACACATATATATGTCTTTAGTGCTTCCACTCATATAAGAGTCTCAAATAAAAAATATGAGTAGCTTTAATTATGATTTTTCAACTACTCTTACAAGTGTCTTAAAATGTGTCTCTACAAAATTTATTAACTTTAATATATATCTAATTTATCATTTCCTTTTCATTATAATTCCATTTTATTTCCCTCCAAAACTTTAAACTTCCCCCCATAATTCCCTCCCTTTCCAATTTTCTAAATCTCTCACATTATTTTCCCTCTTAAATTTCCCCCCAACATTTTTCCCCCTCAAATTTCCCCTCCAAATCTTTGTCTCACACCAAATCATTTGAAACATGATTTATTCCCACCATATATTTTAGTTCCCACCTTTATTTTGGGTGTTTTTGAAATTTAGACAATATTTAATTTTTAATAAAAATCTGGTCCTTAAAACCACTCGTCCAACTCTCTCACTCTCACTTGTTTTTATCACTTCTCTCTTCTCGAACTTTACTCTTCGACATTAAAAAATAAAATTTACTCTTCTCCGCTGAAAAAAAAAACAGAGAATGATGAGTGAAATCGATTAAGAGATAACCTTAAATCAAACCCGAACCAGAAATTAAACCAAAATTCTTCAACTGATGTATGATTTGCTGATCTAAAAACTCGTATAAGAACCCTAATTTACAAATCTTTTGCTCTTAGCTTGAAACTCTCAGAAGAAGATTCAATTGAAGAATTAGAAACACTAGAAATCTCTATCCTCAGGTAAGAAATATACTTTTTACAGAAATCGATTTTTTTTTTATTTTTAAACCCTAAAATTTTGATTTCTAATTTATGTGTTTGAAATTTGCAGAAGAAGATTGAAGTAAAATCGTTGGAGATTCGGGTATTACCTCTTACCCTATTTGTTTGTTTTTTTCTCTCTATAAATCGAAATTATTTTTATTGATGAACCCTAAATTTTGATTTCTAATTTTTGTGTTTGAAATTTGCAGAAGAAGATTGAAGTAATCTTTGGAGATTCAGGTATTACCTCTAACCCTATTTGTTTGTTTTTTTTTCTCTTTATAAATTGAAATTATTTTGGTTGATAAACCCTAACATTTTGATTTCTGATTTCTGTGTTTGAAATTTTTAGAAGAAGTTTGAAGTAAAATCTTTGAAGATTCAGGTATTAGCTCTAACCCTATTTGTTTTTTGTTTTTCTCTCTATATTTCGCAAGTTGTTTGTTTGATTTATGTTTTTATGAACTGATTTCCATGTTTGTTGTTTTCGTGTTCTGTTATCATCTTGTGGTATGATTGTGTGGGTTGTATAGATACATCAGCAAGCAACATGAGTTATATGTGTTTGCTGACAATGTGTAGTATCACCTATTCCGTCGCTCAGCATTGCATGCATTTCACTTTTAGGTTGTACTCTATTGATATGTCAGAATTACTTGTATGTATGAATATTCAGTTATGTTTCTAAGGGAGGGGTCCTGGATTGACATACTATGTTATGTGTTGTTGTAGAATGGTGCAAGTAGGTGACAAAGATTGTATGAATGAAGAAGATAGGTTTAGTGACGTCTACAAAAAAAGGGGTGTCTGATTTTATAGATTTTGCATATAGTAATAGGATAAGAAGTTCATCATTATGTCCTTGTCCTTGTCGAATATGTCGAAATAAGAACTCTCTGTCTTTTTCCCTAGTGAAGTATCATTTGGAAGTACACTCAATAGACAAGTCATATGTAATTTAGTCTCTACATGGGGAGAAATCCACCACATTAGCATCAGAAGTAGTGCAGGAACACATAGAGGAAAATTTAGATGTAGAAATATCAGGTGAGGAACATACAGAAGATAATATTTCAGATGAACAATGTAGGTTAGGGGACTTTGTAGACAAGGCCTATGGAGTATTTGAAGGGTTAGACAAGGATGTAAATGACACTGATTTGCCTGACTTAGGTAAGAAATACCACAAGTATAAGGAGTTAGCCAAGGAAAAGATTTATCCGGGTTATGAGGGTGATGAAACAACACTTAGTGTAATTGTAGAACTGCAGCATATTAAAAAGATGTTTGGTTGGTCAGGAAATAGTGTTACGTACCTCTTGGGACGACTGAAAAAATGGTTCCCAGAAGGCAACACTTTCCCTGAAAAATACCCAACAATGAAATCTATGCTGATAGATTTAGGAATGAAGGATGAGTCCATTCATGCATGTGTTAATCATTGTGTTTTGTTCCGAAAAGAACACGAAAATGCAACTATGTGTCACATCTGTAAACAATCAAGGTTTGTGGTGAAAGAGGGTAGACATGGACCGATAACTACAAAAGAGCCTCACAAAGTACTGAGACACTTTCCGCTTTGTAAGAGAATTAAGAGATTCTACACAATATCATGGATAGCACGCTATATGAAATGGCATCATGAAGCACAAACTTCTTTCGAGCATATGCGGCATCCAGTAGATTCGCTCCAATGGCAGACTATGAAGAAAAAGTGGCCGGAATTTGTACCTGAAGCGCGAAATGTATGGCTTGGTATTTCGACTGATGGTTTTAATCCGCGGGGTATTCAGAGCACTGGTTACAGTTGTTGGCCAGTAATCTTGGTGATGTACAATCTGCCACCATCTTTATGTATGAAAGAAGAATTTCAGATAATTTCGTTGTTAATACCGGGACCGAAAGCGCCAGGTCAAGACATATGTGTGTTTCTTCATCCCTTGATAGATGAGTTGAGAAGACTTTGGATCGATGGCTTCAATGCTTTCGATATGCATCTAAAGGAAGCTTTTATCTCAGAGAGTTATTCTCAGGTGGAGTATAAATGACTTACCGGCTTATGGAAATGTGTCAGGGTGTACAACACATGGTTATAAAGCTTGTCCTCATTGTGCTGATGAAACCGAAAGTATATGGATGGGTCACTGCAGAAAGATAGTATACCCAAACTACCGCAGATTTCTTAAGACACGACATCCGTTCAGGTCTGGGAAGTATTTAGGACTGAAGACTGCAGAGAGAAGAATTGCACCGCATCGATTGAGTGGAGAAGAAGTAATGCTAAAGACTACGAACATCGAGTATATTCCTGGAAAACTTTCCAAAGCTGGCAAAAAGAGAAAGAAAGATTGTTATGAGGAAGTTGGTTGTGATGCAGTTGATTCTCCAAGTAAAGCTTTTTATAAGAGGGCACGACTGTTTGATATTCCATCATGGAAGTATAATCCTTACCGTCACTGTGTAGATGTAATGCATGTTGAGAAGAACTTTACCGAGCATTTGATAGATACTATTCTCGACATAAAGGGCAAGTCCAAAGATAGGGTAAGAGCACGAGAAGATATGAGGAAGATGAATATTCATAGTGGGCAGTGGATCACTACAGATTCTGAAACAGGCAAGGACGTTGTACCGGTTGCCGGTTTCTGTTTGAGCAAAGAAGAACGTAATGATTTTTTAACGATTTTGAAAAATATGAAGTTTCCTACTGGATTTTCATCCAATCTTGGAAACAATGTGACAGTTAAACCTCCGGGTCTGAGTTGTTTGAAGTCACATGACTATCATGTGATTATGTAATACTTGCTACCGGTGCTGCTTCAACATGCTTTCCCGAGGTACCCAGACCTTCGCAAGGCGCTTCACCAGATGAGCTTGTTCTTCAGGATCTTGTGTGCGGAAGTTTTAATTAAAAATGAACTTCAACATGCCAAATTCATGGTTTCGAGGCATTCTTTGTGGTGGAAAAGTATTTCCCTCCTTCATTCTTTGATATTAGCATTCATCTTGTGGTGCATCTGGCTGATGAAGCCCTTACATGTGGACCAGTTAGATATCGGTGGATGTATCCGTTTGAAAGGTAAGTCCCTTGCATTTACTGACTTATTTGCAGTTACCTTTATTTATTATTTATCTTATATTAACTTGCATTGTTTCTGTTAAGAAGGGCGATGAAAAGCTGTAAAACTTACCAAGTAACAAACGTTATGTGGAAGGGACGATTGAACAAGCGCATCTTACTTCTGAATCTGCGAGGCATGCGATGGAACACTTGTCAAATGCAAAGGATGGGAATCACAGAGCTACGCAAGAAGCTTTCTTAGACCCTGAATCTGAGTACAGCGATGAAGGCCCTGTTTATGGAGATGAAAATGTGACTTTGAATCATGCCCAGTTCATACAAATACGTAGATGGGTGCTTTTTCATCGTGAAATAGAAGGTGTAGCAGAGTACTATAGGTGGGTTATCTTTATGATACCATTTTATATCATCATTTTTTATATTTTTGGTACTAATAGTTCTAACAACTAATTGAATTGCAATGAGTATTGCGACGAACTTTCAGTTAATTTAAATGGGAAAAAGAACTCAATCAGCGAGGTGGAGCGACAGAAAAACTTCATCAAGTGGTTGTATAAGAAGGTGTGTGAAAGTTTATTCCCCAACTGTGGTACTAAATACCGTGGTACTCAATTTATGTCGTTAACTACTGACATTTGAATGAATAATGGAATGATATATGAAATCTCTTTTCTGAAAGATAACATAGCCTTGACATATATAGGAACTTCACTTATATAATGACTTCAAATTCTGGGTCAGACATTTCAGGATTGTTGGTTTAAGTAATTAGACTTGAAGTCCCTTATCAGTACTTGCTTTTTGAGGTATATTGGTAATTGATCTGGTTCTTAACAGATCCTCTCGGTATAATGTCAACTCAGTGTTGAAACCAAAACTAAAAAGCTGGTTATGAACTCTGAGTCATTCTAAGAACTTGGTAGATGTTTACATACTATAACGGTCTATGTTATTTACTAAAAAGTTCTTACTGCTTGCAATTGGTGACAGAACGCAAGATGAATGGGAAATTATGGCGCTATGTGCAGGGACCAATTGGAGCAAAAGAGTTTAAGAAGTATCAGGTGAATGGTTATATGTTCTCAGCAAAGTCGTACGAGGAGAAATTCATTACACAGGACAGTGGGGTCTGGATGGAAGCTACTACTATATTCAGGGCAAGCAGTAAAGATAAGAACCCACAGGATCATAGTACCAAGTATTATGGTGTGATTCGTCAAATTTTGGAGGTTGACTACACAGAATTTACGGAGGTAGTCTTTTACTGTGACTGGGTGAAGGTGGAGAACAAGAACCTTGGGTGTAAACTTTGCCCAGATTCAAACCTGGTGATGGTAAACTTAAATAGGTTCAAGAGTATAGACAACTACTATGATGAACCTGCAATAATGGATTTTGAGGCCAAACAAGTTTTATATTCTCCAGATTTGAAGAATCCTGATTGGTCTGTTGTGCTTCACTCACCGATGGGTATGACAAGACATGTTGACGATTTGTTAAAGCCTAATTTTGAAGAAATTCAATCTGTAATTGCGGATGAGCCCAACTTGGTCAAGTTGTTAGTTCAACGGGATTCGATGGTGTCGTAGTTTAGATTATAGGGATGTTAGTCTTTTATATTTCATTTCACAACAGACTGAGTAGTACCTTATGATCTAATATGGTTGTTATTTTTGTTTTATGAATGTGGTTATGTTTTCATTTTGTGAATGTGGTTGTGTTGAATGTGAGCAGTTTAGTGTTGATTGGTTCTTAACTTCTTACATTACTTGATTGTTTTATCATTTGACCAAGATTTCACTTCTTATTTTGCAGTAGAATGGAATCAAGTCGAAGCGGTTCTGATCCGTCTCGTTCAACTACTACCTCATCCCAGAAAACTGTAGCCAGTAAATCAAAAAAGCCGAAGTTGTTTATCACTGTTAATTTTGTTGGCAAGGTCATAGGAGATAGGATTGATACTGGGAGATTCGCTACTAGGGTTGGAGAGCTCATACGGAGTCGTGTTCCTATATCACACAAGGAGTGGAGGTGTGTGCCGGACAATTTTAAAGACGACGTATGGACTGCTTTGAAGGTATAACACAAAATTATGTTACAATATTGTATGAATATGATAGATTAGATCGTATTGGTGACTATCTCTATTGATCTTAATGTGTATACCAGGGCGAATTTGAATTCAATATGGACCCAGCATCCTGCCGCAAAATTGTTGAAGCATCATTTCCACCCTTTTACAGGAGATTCAAATATGAGATAAGTCAGGCATTAAAGCAACGAGTTCTTGCTCGTAACAAAGAGCAAGAAGTAAGTGAGGAAGGATCTGACATACCCGTGGAGGTAGATGAAGAACCACTTCCAGAACTCACTCCAGAAATCTGGGAAAGCGCAAGAGCAGATGTTCCACTTGGGATTGATCCATATATCTGGGAGGAATTTGTTGATATGGAGAAGAATCCTGAAAATATAGCAAAGAATAAGGTGAATGCAGAAAGCAAAGCAAAGCAAACTGTCCACCACACACTTGGGACTGCACATACCATAACAAGAAGCATAAGTTGGTAAGTACTCATGCTCATGATCTTTGCTGTTTATCTTCAATTACTGGTATTTGTAGATAACCACATGTCTATATTTGTAGGATGAACCTGGCGAAGAAGTGGTACCACCTTCTACTACAGAGAAATGGTTATATGGAGATGTAAGACGTGACGGGAGTGTCCATCCTAGTGCAGTTGAAACATATGTAAGTTACTAACACTTAATATTTTGGAGCTTTTTGATCTTCATTCTAATATAATATTGGGAGTATGTGAAAATGCAGAACAAAGTAAGTGAGGCTTTTGAGAGGAACAAAGCAAAAGGAAAGCATCCCAGCTCTAGTAATGTGATTTCAGATGAACTTGAGGAGGTGTTTGGAAAAAAGAAAAATGGTGGTATTCGTGGATACTCATCTCATATGTCAAAGAAGCAAGTTGAAATGGCAGCAATTGGAGCTGCTGCCCTTCACCAAAGAGATGACGAAAATGCACTTAATCTAAGCAAAATTGAAGGTGAATTGGGGTCCTTGGGTAGCCAGTGAAGGTAAGTTTTAACTTTTTGTTCGTGAAGTAGGATATCCAAGTTCAGCATTTAATATGTAATGATTTTATCTATTCTTGTTATTAGGAGATTTTGACCTGCCTGAAATGCAAGAAACCTACATCATCAGCTCGTGTAGGAACTCCCAGCCCAGGAAAAGGGTCCAGTTCTCTCTTAGGTCACCCAACTGATGATAACTTGGATCATGCCGACAGTTTAAGTAATGAGTCTCCTTCCTTGCAAGTTGAAATGCTAGATAATAGAGGAAAAGCTGTTGCATCAGGGTGTATCGCTGGCGGCGATTATTGTCATTCTAGAAAGGTGATGCCAACAGAGAAGAGGGTCTTTATGGAGGAAGTGTATGATCAGTTTGCGTTAGTATGGGATGGTCCACAAGGAAATGGATGGGTGCATTTGAGAGACATAGAAATCCCTACTTGGGTGGTGTGTTCTGCAGTTAGGTTGCAATCGATGCCAAACAGGGAGTAATATCTTCCTAGTTTGTATTCTTTTTTGTGTTCTTTTGCGCAACAGTGATAGGTTCCACACAAGCATAGCAACCCAGTTGGCACTGAACAATAGTATTTCCTTCTTTTTTTTGTTCTTTTTTGTTGTTTCGGCTCTATTTGTTTCTTTTGCGCAACAAGGATAGGTTTGACACTAGCACATGGCAAATTCCACTTGTTGCATCTAAGAATTTGCTTGTTAGTGTCCTTTTTTGTTTGTTTCAGCCTTAGTTGTGTTGTCTAGCACAATGAGGATAGGTTTTTTTGGGGTCTGTAACTTCCTGTATTTACTCAATATAATATATCTTATTAATTTGGTGTTTGACCAAAACCGTTTTAACTCCGCCAATGCTTGCACTGCCGGTCCCAAGCCCGGATAAAGGAGGAGGGAAAAGGATCTATTTTTACTCGGTATTAACTACTTTGCTTTGCATCTTTTTTACTTAATTCAGCTGGTTGGTGGACATTAAGGAGAGATGCTCACAAGTGGTATTTTCAGGTCCAATTCTATCCTACACTTATGTTTTTTGTAGTCTGATTTCTCCAATTTTATCCTACACAATGAAAGCTAGTCTTGAACTTTAATTTTCTATTATAATCAAAGTTGTTTTATGTTTATGGCAGGAACTTTATTTGGTACATGTAGACGGCGTTTGGGATTCACATGATATAGTGCACCCAGTTGAAGTATGTGTGTATTGTAGCATGGATGGCTATGAATGAGATGGTCATGGTTAAGTTTTAATTAATATGTTGGGTGACTGTAGGAATGGATCCTATACTATAAGAAGATTAAGTTCTTGGAATGGCTCTTAGGATCCCATGCTTGGATATGTAGTCACTGTCAGAGCTGTTTTGAGTGTTATTACTTTCGTTTCTCATTTATTAATAAATGATGTTTCTTTTTCAGTCTCGAGAAAGCAGAAGCTCAGTTTGCCTTTGTTGAACTCACAATCATGTGTAAGTTGAAATACTATAATGCTATTGATATGTTTTGGTTCATAGAGTTACCAAATTGGTAATGTTGTAATCCTTGTTTTTATTTTTATTGTTGTTGTCTTGGCTTTGAACTTTGTTCTGTGTTTGGTGTGTTACGCAGATGAACTATGAATGAAATGCTTATTGGGTCTATCGCCAAAGAATTAGTTGAGTGAGTAGTCGGATCACAATAAATTCTTGGCACATGACAGTTATAAGTTACGGTTTTAGATAGAATTTGAGAGACATTATAGAGGTGGAGCAGACGAAAGTCCTTGTCCTCACCCCGAAGATGAAACTTATGCTCCGAGGAAGCAGCTCAGAAATAACAGAGTTTTTCTTCCACATAAGGATTCCACCTTAGGTTCTAGATCTTCAGTCAGTAATGGAGCTACACTTTCTGGAGATGCAATTGGAACAACTGGCCGTAAGACTGAGAATGGTGCTAAGCCAGCTTCCACACATGTTCTATATGTTCCGATCCCTTCGTTGAGATTGGGTTCTGGGAGTTCTGTAGTGAATGATGTATGTGTTATTCAGAAATATCACATTCCTTCAACTGCTCATGTTTCAGATCGTTTTGTCAAAGCTGGCATTGATGCAGTTGGCCTTTTATCCGACTTGGTAATTACAAGCTTCCTGTATCAAATGGTAAAGAGGTACTTCACAACACCACAAACTGCATGCTTGATCCTTCAAGGTGCCTCTACATTTGGTACTTGTCTCAGTCTGATCTTAAACTGATTGACTGAAGATCTACATCAAGGTTGTCACTCATGTGTTTACATCTTTTCTTTTATTTTGTTTTCTTCAGATTACAAACAAAATGTAAAGGATATAGGTGTTATGTTCCCTGGAACTGGTTTAGACAAGGAAGTTGGCCGTGCGGGAGGCGCAAGTGGGCTTGTAGTTGTTCGAGACCTCAAACTTATGTCAGATACGTTCCATCTTAATTATGAGTAGTGAGATTCAACAAGTTGTAGGTAATTCCTTTCTTAATTTCCTGTATAATGTAGATGAAGTCCCATGATATTAGGCTGAACAATTTTAGAGGAAGTATGATGTTATTCAATACCAAAATATGCTCAACTTTGATCCAGCATGGTAGTGAGAGACTTGCAGTTATATAAGTAATTTTTTATTGATCCAACATTGTAGTGAGAGACCTGCAGTTACAGAAGTAGCTATTTTTTGTATAATTTTGAGTATTTACATATGTAATTACTGTGAAATTGATCATTTATGGATTGTGCTTTTGTATTTCAAATTTGATGGAAAATGGAATGGCTGGCTAGGTGCCTGTATCCAGGTGCAGAAAATGAAATGTGCAGGTGCAGGATATTTTGATTCTGGAAAATCCAAATTGAAAAATTGGATTTTTTTTTAAAAGCTAATTTAATTTTGAGACGGATATAAGTGTATTAAACAAAAATCTATATGTGGCAAAATATTTTTGAGATAGATATTTATGTGTTGCCTTTGAAACTAAGGCTACACGAATAAACGTCTCTTAATTAATTTATCTGTCGCAATAATAAAGTGTCGCTAACGATTTTAAGAGACGCTTAAAATGTATCTCTTTAGTTAATTAAGAGACACTTATAAGTGTCTGTTTATCCGTCTCAAAGCGTTCCGGACGCACGATTTGAGACACTTATTTATGTCTTTTAAATTCATAACAACGGAAATATGTGTCTCAAAACAGTTGATTTGGTATAGTGTATGTATGTTATCTAATGCTGGATTAGGTAAAGAGTTTTGGGCTGAGGCAGTTACATATGCGTGCTTCCTCATTAATAGGTTGCCATCAGATGCATTGGAAGGTAAAACTCCTATGGAGAAGTGGTTTGGTAAACCAGCTTATGATTATGACTCTTGGTTGTCCTGCGTGGTATCATGTTAGTGAAAACAAGCTTGATAGCCGTGTCGTTAAAGGAATCTTTGTGGGTATGAAAACTGGAGTAAAAGGGTTCAAGATTTGGAATCCAGTTGATAAGAAGATAGTCATGAGTAAAGATGTCATATTTGATGAAATGTTTATGGTAAAGTCTTGGGGTTCTCGGAAGGTGGAGAACAGAAGCACCAATACTAATGAGCCTTTGCAGCAGGTGGAGGTTGATGCAACTCCACCAATTCCGATTAAGTTCAGATTCGCTCGAATACTTGAAGACATTGGGTCTGCAAGAGAGGTAACTACTGAAGTTCCAAATGATAGTGAAACTGTTTAGGAAGAGGACCAAGAGTCAGTAGAAGATACAGAAGATACGGTCACGAAGACCATAGCAACCAGCAAACCGAGAAGATCAACCAGGAAGCCTGGTTGGATGAATGATTACATTGTTTATGCATTACCATTTATTGAAGATGGTACTCCTACTTCCTATTTAGAATTTGTACGCAGTGCAGAGTGTAAAGAATGGGAAGGAGCAATGCAGGACGAGATGGAGTCTCTTTACAAGAATGGCACATGGATTCTTATGAAGCTTCTGAATGGTAAGAAGGCCATAGGGTGCAAGTGGGTATATGATAAGAAAGAAGGATCTTTGGTGAATCAAGTACGCTACAAGGAAAGGTTAGTTGCAAAAGGTTATGCCCAAAGAGAAGGGATTAACTACAATGAGGTGTTCTCTCCGGTGGTAAAACATTCATCAATCCGTCTTTTGTTGGCCTTGGTAGCATAATATGATTTAGAACTAGTTCAGCTAGATGTTAAGATGGTGTTTTTACATGGATATCTAGAAGATGAGATCTATATGACTCAGCCTAGTGGGTTCAAGGTTGCTGGAAAAGAAGATTGTGTATGTAAACTAAAGAGATCGTTGTACGGGCTGAAGCAGTCTCCAAGACAATGGTACAAGCGATTTGACCAGTTTATGATAGGCCAAACATACATAAGAAGTCACTATGACCATTGTGTATACTTTAAGAAGCTACGTGATGGGTCTTTCATATATTTGCTCTTGTATGTCGATGATATGCTGATTGCATCGAATAACAAGAAAGAGATCGATAATTTGAAGTGCAAGTTGTCATCTGAGTTTGAGATGAAATATCTGGGAGAGGTTAAGAAGATTCTTAGTATGGAGATTCAACGTGACAGAGAGAAGGGTAAGGTTTTTTTTGTCTTAGAAGGCATATTTGAAGAAAGTGTTACAGAAGTTTGGTGTCTACGAAGGAACAAAATACGTAAGTATTCCCCTTGTTGCTCATTTTAAGTTGAATGCTTGTATGTCTCCCACTACTAAAGAAGGGAGAAAGTATATGGCCCAAGTCTCATATACTGAGGTTGTTGGTAGATTGATGTATACGATGGTATGTACAAGGCCGGACATTTCACATGCAGTTAGTATGGTCAGCCGTTATATGCATTGTCCTGGTAAGGGACATTGGCATGCCGTGAAATGGATTTTGAGGTATCTTTATGGTACAATTGATGTTGGCTTGGAGTTTGTGAAGGATAGAAGAAACAATCAGTTGTGTGTTGGGTATGTGGATTCTGATTATGCTGTTGATTTGAACAAGAGACGTTCAACTACAGGGTATGTATTTACCATAGCGGGAGATCCAGTTAGTTGGAGATCAATATTGCAGTCTACTGTGGCGCTTTCAACTACGGAGGCGGAGTATATGGAAGTGACAGGGGCATTTAAGGAGGCTATATGGTTACAAGGTTTGCTAGATGACTTAGGAGTTGTGCAAGACCAACTGCCTGTGCATTGTGATAGTCTAAGTGCAATTTATTTGGCTAAGAATCAAGTGCGTCATGCTAGAACCAAACATATAGACGTACAGTTTCACTTTGTGAGAGAAATTCTTGAAGAAGAAGACATTCTACTTGTGAAGATCGATACCAAAGATAATCCAGATGCTATGTTGACTAAAGTAGTATCTGGGATCAAGTTTCGACATTATTCGAAATTGATCCACATCCTTCCGGTTTGGTGAAAGGCCCTTTTGGGGTAGAGGTTCTTAGGAACCTGGTGGAGGTCTTCTAGAAAGGCCATTTGAGAAAACTACGGTCGGGTTTGATTCCTATTGAGGATACGTAGGCAGCCAATGATGGTTCAATCGGCGTTGGAAGATGGAGGTGATTTTATCTATTGATCGTCTCATGCATGAACGCATGATCCGAGGTGGATAATTGTTGGTAGGTCAGTCAAGGTCTAGATTAGGAAATCTAGTTGGTTAAGGAAACCAAGTACTTGTGTCCTAAGTATAGCAGCTTAAGAGGTTTGTCTCTTAGAGCTAAGTTAGGAAACCCTATAATTGTAGGAAAGTAATCCTTGTTAAGGAATGTGTACAGTCCTATTGATGTGTATAAATAGCCATAGAGAGAAATAGAGAATATACACCTGAACTAGTAAGAGTTCTCTTCTTCTCTGCTTGAGATTTGTATATTCCAACATATACGGTGATATATAGAATTGTTATTCCTTCCTGATGATTCAACCTCGTTAAATACTTGTTCTTCTTATGTGTGTGTGATTGTGTTCTTGGCGAAATTGAGATACCTCGTAGTAGTGCAAACCTAACGCTTCTGCAGGCTTTGGCGCAACAGAAGCTATCCATTGTTGTTTATCAGGAACTTGTATATTAAAATTCTTAATCAGAGTCTGATTATATTCCGTACGACTTTCTGCTTGCCATCTTTCTTCGGCAAGATATGCATGTTACGACCTTGCCGACCAAAAACACAGAAATCAGAATTTTCGATTTTTAACCTAATATAACAATCAAATCACACAACAAAATGATGGGTTTGAGTTTAAACATCACTTATAGTCTTCTTTTCGCCGGTAGAGTCAACAATTTTTTTGGAAAATCAAAGTTGAAGACTTTTATATGGCTTTGGTTGATGGAAGATGCAGATGAAGAAGAAGAAGAGAAGATTAAGAGTTGTTTAGTTTTTTAATTTTAGGGTTAATGAAATTAAGAAATGGGTTTATTTATAAGATTTAATTAGTTTAAGGGTATTAAAGTAAATCACTCTTTTATAAAAATGCCGACTAGGTCCCCTTAAAATTGGGTATACCCCAATTAATCTGGGTATACCCCAATCTCTCCAGAAATAAAAATGCTCAATTATCTCATCATTTTCTTTTCTTCTCCCTTTTCCGGATAAGCAATTTATTTTACCCTTTCTTATTTTGATAATCAATTTTCCCATTTGTATGAGATTTTTTCTTTTGCACTCTGCAGACTCTTCGATTGTGGATGTTTGTTAATCCATTTTGTAATTAGATGTTGATATGGGTTTGTTTGGTTTTCGGTTTGAACTTTGAAGAAATGGTTTGTGATTTTGATCGTTGTTTGATTAGATTGTGATATGGGTTTGTTTGATTTTCCATTTGAAGAAATGGGTTTATGATTTTGATAGAGAGTGAAATTGGATTCATTGAAAATCTCTAATGGAAAGATGAGAACTTGATAAAGTGTTAATGGAGAAATTAGTGAGTCATAACTGAGTCATCAACCAGGTGAGTCACGTCAGTGATAACTTGACCTAGAACTCCATCATCTTACTCTATTTTTTTTCAATCAATGATAACTGTTGGATAAATACCTTCGTTACCGATTCTCCAATAATACTACCCGTGTATTATCCACCTTTCCATTACAACTCTTTGTAACACGGTTTTCATCTATGTATTATGTTTCGTAATACCAACAACAACAAAAAAAAAAAAAGAAGGATAGAAAAAGATGATCAATCACAAAACTTAAACAAACTTACTTGGGTGTATTGAGGCGAGTAATCTCTTTGCTTAAGACATTTGATGCCATGTATATAATGTTGTTACAAGTTTAGCGGCATATGTCTCCAACATTCAACAATACCTCGATGTTTTTTGCAGCACTTCGATAACACCGAACAACGAACGCGAATAGATGTAGCACAAACTCTTCTGTAACTCTTGAAGACACATGCAGACTCTTAAATTTCTAGTACTAGTTTTATGACTCTAAAAACACTTTTTTGCAATGGAGAATGTGTGGGATTTATATTGGTTAGAAGTGACTCTTGGTGAAATCTTTTCATGAAAAGTCACATCCCTTAGTGGAGAGTCACATCCCTTGGGATAAGACACTACTTATTGAAAAGCTTCAAGTGAGTGTACACATCCATTCACACTAAATAACTCATATTTCTATTCAAAATTCCAACAATCCCCCACATTGAATAAAAATTCATGCAAAACTAATGCAGACACTAGAAAGAGTTTGTGCGCGGAACATCACTGCATCGGGAGGCATAGCTTTTGGCTTTGAATCTTCCGTAGTGAATACCTACCGGGTTTACTAGTTATTCGTTGAACGCGATGCCTTGAACCGCCCAACTTTATGATGTAAACCGATGCAATAGATATCACACAATTTATTTCCTTACATATCCGGTTCTCAGTTGTGTTCATTTTGGCCCCTGAACGATGTTGGTTTTTCATGAGTGTTCTAGATTAACTTAGCCTTATAGTTATCATCGATACGGCCCCACTTCATACTCATATAGGTGATATCCTATTTGAAAGTATCCTGCCATACTTTTCTTAGTTAAACTAATCCATAAAAATCATTAAGAGAAATTCTCATCCTCTCACTTGACAGGCAACACTGTTTCATCATAGAAATGGGAAAGAGAGAAAACTCTCACAGTGTTTCCGGTGAGTATAAATTTATAACTTGGTTGTCCCTTTTGAACCTAGATAACCATGGGATCTCCAATCGCTAGGTTGGGTGTCCGCTATAAATACTAGTCTATATAGGCTATCCCATTTCCCTCGATGACGCAATTATATGCTCTATAGAATTCGTATCATTTTCCGGCTTGATACAATTCACATACACTATTTCTTCTTGATGCGCGCATTTCAGAGCAATTGCTTTATGGTGCTATGTCTTCGATTTATTCGTCGAGACATACCATAATCTCAAACTGCGTGTTTCTTCTAAAATAATTATTTGATCAGCACAATATATTTCTAGCATACATATACTTTGGCCATAAGTATACTTTCGAGGAAATTCCAAAATCATTTTACTTCTTTTCCGAATTTGCGTCCAAAGCTCTGGAGCCATAGTTGAGCTCGCTATCAACATTGATTTCCTGATACTGCGGTTCTTCAACAATAAACACATAGTTTCCACTGATGACTTTAAATCATCCATAATGTAGAACCTGTTAAGAAGAATGCAATACAGGGATTGCAGGTGATACGAATAAGATGAAATCAAAAGATTAAGAATAAGAAAATTGAAAGATTTGATAAAAATAATAATCTTGATTGAAAAATAATAATAATATGTGTTCTCTAAACAAGAAGGCATAACCTTTAAATAGGTTCACAAGAACCGTAAAACAGAAAACAAAAAAGGAAAGCTAACTAAACTAGGAAAGCTAAAGGACTTGTAAAACAAGTAAACTAAACAAAGTTGATTACAGAATGGAATCAACTTATCATTAGTTTCTTCAGAAGAACGAGAACAACTTGTCAAAGTTGTTTCAGTCGTAAAGGGATCAACTTGTCATAGTTGATGCTGTCTTGAACAAAGGATGTACTACATCAGTCCCCCCATTCTTGAAAGAAACTCGTCCTCGATTTTACTGGTAAACAGAACTTCATTCTCCCCATGAAACGTATAAATTTCTTGGAAATTGAAAATATTAGAGATGTTCCAATCTGTTGGAAGATGAACAACATAAGAATTATCACTGATTTTCTTTAGTATCTTGAATGGTCAATATTTCTTCATCTTGGTCTTGTTATAAGTACTAGTAGGAAATCGTTCTTTGCTCAAATGAATCATAACCAACTCTCCTTCATTAAAAGTCTTATATCTTTTGTGGTGATTTGCATCTTCTTTGTACTTGTTGTTGGAAACTGCAAGTTTTGCTTTTACTTCTTGATGAATTTGTTAAGCTTTCGCAAGCATAGTATCAGCTCTTGCACTCGACTGTTGCAGTTTTGGAAGAACTACCAAATCCCAGGTTCAAAGATTACTAGAGTTAGACATGAGTTTCTTGTTCGGATGAACTGGAGACGAAATATATCATATATGAACATCCCGAGTTCAAAGATTACTAGAGTTAGACAGGAGTTTCTCGTTCGGATGAACTGTAGACGAAATATATCAGATTTGAACATCTCAGGTTCAAAGATTACTAGAGATGGACCTGAGTTTCTCATTCGGATGAACTGGAGACATCATATTTGAACATCCCATGTTCAAAGATTACTAGAGTTAGACCTGATCTTCTCATTCGGATGAAATGGAGACGAAACATATCTTATTTGAACATCCCAGGTTCAAAGATTACTAGAGATAGACCTGAGTCTCTCATTTTGATGAACTGGAGAGGAAGTATATCATATTTGAACATCCCATGTTCAAATATTACTAGAATTAGACCTAAGTTTCTCGTTCGGATGAACTGGAGACGAAATATATCAGATTTGAACATCTGAGGTTCAAATATTACTAGAGTTAGACCTCAGTTTCTCGTTCGGATGAACTGGAGACGAAATATATCATATTTGAACATCCCGGGTTCAAAGATTACTAGAGATAGACCTGAGTTTCTCGTTCGGATGAACTAGAGAGGAAATATATCATATATGAACATCTGAGGTTCAAATATTACTAGAGTTAGACATGAGTTTCTCGTTCGGATGAACTATAGATGAAATATATCATATTTGACCATCACAGGTTCAAATATTACTAGAGTTAGACCTGAGTTCTCATTCGGATGAACTGGAGACGAAACATATCATATTTGAACATCCCAGGTTCAATGATTACTAGAGATAGACCTAAGTCTCTCATTCAGACGAACTGTAGAGGAAATATATCGGATTTGAACATCCCAGGTTCAAAGATTACTAGAGATAGACATGGATGAACTGGAGACGAATATATCATATTTGAACATCCCAAGTTCAAAGATTACTAGAGTTAGACATGAGTTTTTCGTTCGGATGAACTATAGACAAAATATATCAGATTTGAACATCCCAGGTTCAAAGATTACTAGAAATAGACCTGAGTTTCTCGTTCGGATGAACTGGAGACGAAATATATCATATTTGAACATCCCAGGTTCAAAGAATACTAGAGTTAGACCTGAGTTTCTCGTTCGTATGAACTGGAGACGAAATGTATCAGCTTTGAACATCCCAGGTTCAAAGATTACTAGAGATAGACCTGAGTTTCTCGTTCGGATGAACTGGAGACGAAATATATCATATTTGAACATCTCAGGTTCAAAGATTACTAGAGTTAGACCTGAGTCTCTCATTTGGATGAACTGGTGAGGAAATATATCAGATTTGAACATCCCACGTTCAAAGATTACTAGAGTTAAACCTGAGTCTCTCATTCGGATGAACTGGAGAGGTAATATGTGCCGTGAATATTCTAGAGACTATAAAAATGACTAGTTTACCCCTTGCCCGAAAGTTAGTGAAATGTCCAATTTGACCAGATTGAAATTTTTATTTAATGACCATTTTTCCCCTGAACAGAAATTCTAGCTAAAATGAGAATTTCGAACTCCGGCTAGTGAAAATGACCATATTACCCTTGAAAAAATAATATAATATATTGGAGACAGTGAAAATGACCAGTTTACCCTTAATGGAAATTAGTACGGTAAATATTCCGGAGACTGTGAAAATGACAGATTACCCTTACCGGAAATAAGTACATTAAATATCTAGAGACTGTGAAAATGACCATACTACCCTTACCCGAAATAAATACATTAAACATTATGGGAATTGAAAAAAAGACTAGAAATCTCTCATCTCACTATCAATGAACAATATTTAAAAGAAATGTACACAAAATTTTCAACAAGTAACTCACTATTAGAAGGACATGTTTTAGCCGGCAAAGTTCCCAACATTTAGGGATGGCCATGGGGCGGGTATGGGGCGGGTATGTCAATCCCAATTACTGCCCCGTTCGTAAAAAAATTACCCATACCCACTCCGTTACCCGTATGAATTGGGGCGGGGCGGGTATGGGGAATACCCATATGGGGCGGGTTTCCCAAGGGTTACCCGTAGCACTGAGTTCATACATACATTTGTTTATAATCAAAACTTAAATATGATTCAAACAAAAATAATAACGTAAGAATAATGTATTCTAAAATTTCAAAATTCAGAAATTCATCTTAAAGTGAACAAAAGAATCTTTGAACGACTTATTAGTTTTTCTACATTTTCCTTTCTCATTCGATCTTTAACCACGTTAACCATTTCATTATCTGCTTGATTTTCTCTATTTTAACTTTTAGAGAATGTGTCTGACCACAACAAAGAAGCAAAATGATGAATACACAAGAACAATCAAGAATATAATATACGAAAGAAAGCTCGACTAAGTGATTGAATTATAAAAATTCGATACAGATTCTTATACAAAAATCTAATCCCCTATAATATGAAAGTTACGGGGCGGGTATGGGGCGGGGACCTTGAATCCCGTCCCCACCCCATCCCCGTAGCTTAGGTTTCGGTTATTACCCATACCCGACCCCATCCCCATTTGTGCGGATAAAACCCTACCCAAACGGGGCGGGTACCCACGGGGATGGGTTTGGGTGGGGCAAATGGCCATCCTACCGGCAACATTTTCTTAGTTTGCCCTAGAAGGCGTTAAGATTCCTTTTTGACTAAACACGTTTAAATTCCTTTTGAATTCATGTTCGCGGCAATTTTGTTTTTTTACCGCCACTTGAGGAAACAACTGCTCCACTTATTAGTCTTTGACTCTAGGTCCGCCACTGTGAACCTGACAGCTGGAACCGGTTCTGGCAAGGTTATTTAGTAAAAGGAAAAGAATTGGTTGGTGGTGAGGTCCGCGTAAATATTAAAACCGACATCTAGCGAGAAGATTTAGTAAAAAGAAAGAGAAAAAATTGGTTAGCAGCGGGGATTCGAACCCACCCCAGTGGAACAACGTAATGATCCAATCATCGTAGTCACATTATAAGGAACTAGTTTAACAACTAGTGTATATTCCTTAAATTATCAGTTAGACATTTGGGTCTTGAGAGTTTTAATAAGTGGTGTGGCCTTATTACGTAATAAAAGTTAGGTTCAACTCAAGTACTTTAGAGTGAATATATATTACATTTCACCCAATATATCTCAAGTGCTTTAGAGAAATTATGTCTCGTGTTTTCATTCCATAAAAGCAGATATTGGGTTTAGCTCAACTAAATGAGATAGTTAATTGGCCAGGCAAAATTCTTGTTGCCATTAAAGTTGATGTGAAAATTAGTTGCTATTATGATACACACATTACATTGTATATACCAACATCTTTGGCCAGGTGCATTTTCAACTCTTTCATTTATGATGGGAGCTAGAGTTACATTTTAGTTTGATCCCATATTCAGTTGATATCTGTACTTTGGTGTCATTACTACTGGAAAAAAAATACATCTTTGTCTCATGATATATATATCCCTTTTCACATGCTTTATATGAGTCGGTACGTCTAACCCTCATTACTTCGGGGTTCTTTCCATTTTCAATTTTGCTATATTTAGCTTAATTTGAGATAGTTCTCTTGTTGGATAGATTACTAGATAGTTCTCTTGTTGTCTAGATAGTTCTCTTGTTTTCATACTTGAACATATACTGGTTCGTTAGTATCATGTATGAAGTATAGAAACATAAATTTTCTAACTCATATCACCTTTTGTGAGTTCTTCCACAAAAATTGGAATACATGTGATTTTATTTGCAATGTAATTTTTTTTTATGTATTTTGAAACTACTGACTCTTTAACAGCAGAGAAAGTAGATCACATCCCACAGAATTCAAATTTGGAGAGAAAATATCAAATATACAATATGGTGCTCAAGTACTTCTAAACCCCATATGAATAGATTGGAATAGAGTCGGAACAACCAATTAAGTAAAAGACATCATTCAACTATGGCCAATATCATATCAATAGAAAAAAATAACATTAAGGCCAAAATTCTTAATGAACGAGATCAATTGTCATAATTTAAATTGACCATTTATATGATATGGATTTATCTTAAGGGGGCAAAAAAAAAAAACAGAACTAGGCATGTTCTATAAGAAAGATAAATAAGCTCAAACGGATATTCATGCATATGTAGACGGTTACATACCTCACATTTTGGTTCCCATCGTATATACACAGAACCAGAACGCCCTTGATTGCGCACGTCCCAAAAACAGAACATGAACGGGATACGATAATAGGACCAACCTGAACCGAACCTGAATTGAGTGAACCGAACCGGAATTGAGTGAACCGAAGACTTTTCTGTCTCCGCGGACAGAAACCCCTCTTTTCCTTTCTATTTACAGAAGAATAGATTTACATCCTATCTTCTCGAGGACGAAGACACTGTCCAAATCACTATAAAATAAATACAAATCTATTGTAAAATGTAATGATTATGGGAGATTTGTATACATATAACAGCTTATATAAGACAAAATATTACCTATGGGATTTGTATAACAAAAATCAAAATCAGTATATACACCACAAATAAAAAGCAGCATATACACAATGGGGTTTGTACAACACGGATCGAAATCAGTATATGCATAATGGGATCAAATTAATTTTCACCACGGATAGTAGGTAGTTTGTATGCATAAAGTCACAATTATATTGGTACGTCGAAATCAAAAACAAGGGAAAGAAAAGAAGGAAAAAACATATCCAACTTATCTGATTTGGTTCCAGCGATTTTCACATTAGCTTGACGTTAATCCGTGTAGAAAAAAAATAATCAAACAATCCGATATAGCTTCGTGGTATAGCATCGTGCATGATAACGTTTTGTAGTAGAATATTAGGGAAAGAGAAAGATACAAAGACAAAAAGGAGAATATCTTGTTAGAGAGATTAGGGTAGATGCATTACATAGTTTCCTTTATATACAACCCTAAGAATCTAGTTGGACCGCACATCCATGGGTCGTAGGCCCTGTAACAATGTTTTATTAATATTTAGGTAAAAATAAATAATTAGTTTTTAAAATTTAATGTAAATGTTAAATTTCCCTAATTGTTGCTGTGATTGGATAAAGGAAAATATAAGGGTTGCAAATTTGGGGGGGGTTTTAGCGTAAGAAAATTGTTGGGTGGAATTAGCAATTTGGATTTTATTTGTTAGCATAGAAATGATCTGCAACAATTATAATAGTTACTAATTTAGGTTCTAATTACTATCACGATTGTAATTGGTTGTAACAATCATGTCTGTTACAGGAACTATAACAGGTGTATCAGTGACTGAAAAAGAACCTGTGACTGTTTAGACTGTGACAAAATCCTGATTTTGGTGTAGTGTTGGTCGCAACTGCTGCAGTACAGATTCGTTGTTCGAGATCTGATGAAACTATATTGCTACAAAGACTAATGAAACCGCTCCCAGGACGTTCAGTCCAAGATAAAAGATGGCGTTAAAACATCATCAAAATTATTTTCAGGATGTTCGATCCGCAACAATGACAAGTCCATAGTTCAAAGAAAGTGAAAAATACTACAACCCCCCTACTATATGGGTTCAATATATAGAAGACCCATTAAATGGATCATCCACCATCAATTCCATACTTTAGGAAAATGATATTGCTAGGCCTAAAAAATCAAATTTTCTTCAGATCTGGCCCATAATTAATAATTACGAATTTTAATAATACCAATACTACCCTTTAGTATATAAACAAGAGGAATATCAAAAAATATTTTCATTTCTTATTTGATTTCCTCTCTCCAGTTCTGATGAAAACACTTTCTAGGGTTTCTAAAGTGAGTTTGAGCAGATACAACTAATTGATTTATTTTGAGCAGAGACAATCGATGATGACAACAGAGATCATAAATCCACCATCAAGAGAAGGAGGAGCATCAGTTGCAGTAGAAAATAATGGATCCGAGAAACAAATTTCAACTAATTGATCTGCAGATTCAACAGAAGTTCATCAACAAGCTAAGTATAGATCTTCTATTAGTGATTATGCTTCGATTGAGAGATTTTAGTTTATTTATTTCAAAAATAAATATGAGAAAAACACTTTAGAGTTTTCAAAACTTAAATCTCCAGGCGTTTTTCAATTATCTTGTCTGAATCGAAATTAGATCTTATATTTACAATCATCTACTCTCTGCGGTTGTATCAATGTAATTTTTTTGAAGAATCTTGAACAAAATTTTCAGATCTGTTCTTCGTCAAAATCATCGTAACTCTCAATTTCAAGTTGCGATCTAAAAAATAATTAGAGATTCGATATCAATGACTCCTCATCTCTATTACCCGTAGATTTAATTTGAATTTCATTGGCTTTTAATTTTTGATTTCATATGTTCTTGGTATATAAGAAATGAAAGCTTTTTTTGAATGAGTTTATCATTGTGTTCTTTGTTGGATGTGGAATTATTGCAGGGAAGGTGATTCAGAGAGGCTCAGAAATTACTGGAAAAGTTATTTCTCCATTAACAGAGACGGTACACATCATATGTTTGAGAAAAGGCCTGGATGAGCTCTTATTCATTATTTCAAGCTCAACTGATTCTTGTTGAGTCTCCGGGGGTTTGGATTTGATTTACACTGGTTGATTAGTTGCTATGTTTGTTTTTAGGGTTTTGTTTGTTAACTATTTATTTAGCTCCAGATGATAGGATGTGTAGTTTTCATTTGACTGTAATGATGTATGATAGCAATAGATGATGATTTATGCCTTCGATTTAGTGATTGAGTCATTCAGTCTTATGGCGTTGTTTGTCTATAAATTTACCATTTAAATTTGTTGGCTGGTTTCAGAATATGTATATATTCCTTTTTGATTTTGGTTGCTTTAGAGAATTTTAGAGTAACTTCGTGTCCCTATTTTACTGTTGATATAGTTACTGATACAAGTTTTAAATTGGTTATGGTGCTTAGGTGTTGAAGTCAAGCCTGGACATAGCTACAAGGCGTCTCCTGTCAAAGCGAAAGTCTTGCATCTTTCACAGGTTACGTTATAGTGAGCAGGCTGTAATTTTTTGATTCTTGTTTATGTGATGATTTTGATAAGCTGTGAGGAAGTTTTTAATAATTTTTTTTTTGATGTCTTTAGTCATGTATCGGTGAAGTAAAGAAGGGAAAGGAGGAAACAGTGGTTCTGTATGCAAAGATTGATAACCAAAAGAATGTGATTGCACACCTTAGTGCTGATAAGTTCCCTCAGATATCTCATGATCTGGTGTCTGAGAAGGAATTTGAGCTATCCCACAGATCAAAGAATGGAAGCATCTACTTCACTGGATATATGTCTATCCTTTCAGAATATGATGATGATGATATCCATGTTGAGGATTTACCTGTTGACATTAAGTAGAATGGAAAGGATGCCAAACCTGATGCTTCTGCAGCTAAGAAAGTGAAGGTTGTTGACCCCAAGGCTGATGATGAGGATGATTCTGATGATTCCGAGTCTGACGAAGATGAGGTATTTTACTCTCAGTAGCCTAGTTATCTACTAATATATTGTTGATCTACATGTGAAAATGCGTTACATCTTCTTGGGATTCCTGTATTCGTCTTATTGGGAGACCTGTTTTAGTTTGTATGATGTCAATTACTAGTTCATGAGACACTTTTATTTGTTATCTGTGTTGCCCAGAGTTGGTATATTGAGTGTTGTTGCATGATTGTGTATGAAATGGAGGGGAGTGACAAAATACAGATTGTGGTATTTTTCTCTGATGTACAGATTCAAATTCTTTCTATGCTAGAAGAGTACAGTATTGTATGACAAGAAAAATAGCAAGAAGTTAAAAGGCAGCGAGATCAAAGGAAGCGGCAGGGACAACTAATAGCAGAGCAGGAAGTTCTATTTGGGTCAAAGCCAAGTCCTTAGAGACCTCAGAGTACAAAAAAGATACCAAGCAGACCATCAACTGGAGGAGGTGGTGGTGGTCACCATAGAAGACTCTCTCTTGGTGGAGCCAACTTGCAAACTCCCAAACCTACGCCAAAATCAACGCAAAAGAGTGATCGTGTACAACACCATGAGGATGGTGAAGGTTTATCCGTAGGTTGTTAAATTTTTATCTCCGACTATTTGAACCTTGGTTTTCCGCTTTATTTTCAGGTTAATATTTATATTTCATATGATATTTCAACATCCCTTGGTAATTCTTGCATACATGATCTTTTTCTAACACTTGATATGTAACTTATAGATACACATGGAAGTTATATATTAATCGGGTAAGCATTTTGTTGGTGTATTACATGCTAAAGGAGCTATATGCTTTTTGACTTATTATCTCCATATGTATTGTTATTTCATATGCTTATCAGATGCATGTGTCAATCCTACTTACACTTCTCGGATACATGTGTAACTAAAAATTACACATGTCATATGCATGTGTAACTGCCGATTACACATCCCTATGACATATGTAACTACGACTTACACATGATTTATGCATGTGTAACTGCCGATTACATGTAGTAGAGTTTGCTTGTGTATGAACTTTTTCCATATTTTTTTAGTCGTTTACTTCTTTTAGCTGCCTTAGTATTCAAAATGTTCTTTAACACATTGTTATTGTCTACACAAACCAGATATTTTTACTAGATTAGTCTAACACAGTGCACTATGACATTATTTGTTCCCGATATGTTATTTTTATGCATTCGCTGAAGAAGCACTCTCATCCTGATAATGGTTTGATTGTAAGCAAATTCAATTTGTTGTCTTTGTATTTTGTCTCATTTATTCATATTGTTTGGTTTTCATTTGTGTAGGACTTATTAAAGATGTCGATGTGTGCAAGGAGGTCCATTTTAGGTGTCAGTGAGAAGTCTTAAACCTTGTGATTTGTACGTGAATAAAAGTGAACATGCAATGACACGTCAACCAACCAGTACCATGTCAAGCGGAAGTTCCCGGCCCTTGACCTTGTCATGCTGTTAGGCCTTACAAGACTCTGCTTGTGTCCTACTGTTAGGCCTTGAAATACTTTGCTCACTTTGTAAGGGTAAGCAAAGAGTTATTTATTATGTTTTTAGATGTTAATTCTTTTGTTGTGGTTCTCTCATAGATTTTTATTTGGATCCATATTAGGATAGATTTTTTTGTAAACATGTGTTGTCGCATCTATCAACAGTTTCTAAAATAAAAAATCATCACTTTATTGCTAACTTTGGTAGGACAAAACCTTTTAATTAGGAGAAATGTCTATTTGTAAAAGGGATTAGGAAGAGAAATGTATATTTGCTAACTTTGGTAGGACAAAAACTTTTAACTGGTTCATGTTTGTTTGTTGTTATACTTCAGGTTTCCGATGAATTCATAAAAGCTAATTGCTTATTTGTGGTATTGGTCTCGCTGGAATTGGAGTTGACGTTGAATACACAAGTCAGATGCATGTGTAATTCTTAGTTACACTAGATAGATGCATATGTAACTCTCAATTACACTACACAGATGCGTGTGTAACTTCTAGTTACACATGCTAAGAAATTATTATAAATGAATATTAAAGTGATACATGTATTTTTTGTATGCGTTCTTTTTGATGTCTATTTTTTCGATGTGTAACTTCGCATTACACATGTCATAAGGATGTGTAACTTCTGGATACACATGCCATATGCATGTGTAACTTCTGTTTACACATTCACATTATACATTAATAATTTTGGGCCTAGATTTAATAATTTTGGGCTTAAATTTAAATTTTATTTAATTCGGGGCTTGACAATATATAAAAGGGTATGGATGTCTTTTAATAACTCGGGGCCTAGATTTAAACTTCTTTTAACTAGGGGCCTCATATTATGGGTTATCCATGGGTTGGGCCTTAGCCTAATTTTCCCATTGCATCCCAGATAGCGTAGCGTAGATGTGTCAAATAGGCCGGCCTGGCCTGGATCGGCCTGTCAATTTAACAGGCCGGGCCGGCCTGGCCTGATGGTGCATATAAGCATCCTAGCCTGGGCCTGATCCAGGCCTGCTTTAAACTGGACCAGGCTAGGCCGGGCTAGCCTGCTAGCCTAGCACATGAACGTTAGTTCAAAAAAACGTTGGGCAAGGGAAGAACCCAAAACCTCAGAATTCTTAACTAAATGTCCTACCAGTTGGTCCACGCTGATTGTTGTTCGAAATACCAAAGTATTATATATATAGAAACTAGCCCTTAACCTGTGCCGTAATGGCACGGGCCATGATGTTGGTTCATTTTTAATAAGTATATCGTATAATTTGTGTCCCGAATACTTATCAACTCCTTATGATTTAATATGGGTTTGTCATAAAAATAGTTGGGATTTTCCTCTCTTTTTTCTCTTGTTTTTTTTCCTTTAATTTTTTACCGCCGGAGATTTGCTCAAACGAAAGAAATGTAATCTTAACTTCCAGAAACTTTTTTTTATTTAGGTTCATCGCTTATAATGAGATAATGCTCTACATGAACATGGAAGTTTAAATATTTTTTGGAAATATGTCGTCAGTAGCACTCATCTCAGTGAATTCAACTAATCAATACCGTCCATAAAACTCTTCCCATGCTCATATTTCGCTCCAGCTGACTCATCTATCATGATCATGTTGTCGATCCTCCAAATAGGCAGAG
Organism: Papaver armeniacum; assembly: GCA_023531295.1. Taxonomy (NCBI): domain Eukaryota; kingdom Viridiplantae; phylum Streptophyta; class Magnoliopsida; order Ranunculales; family Papaveraceae; genus Papaver; species Papaver armeniacum. Next base: position 197,456 of record JAJJWW010000270.1, on the reverse strand, counting down.
AATATTATTTTTTTTGCATCGAACGGATGATATAAACTCTCCAATGTGACATGATTTTCCTGTAATTTTTCAACACCCATTAGATGACAATGTTTAAAATGTATACCCATTACCTTTTCGAAGGGATTGTATATATGCGAAACTCTGTCATTAAATCTTCAAAAAAGTATTGTGCCCAGCAGTTCGTCTTAACGAAGGCTTTGGTAACTTCAAAAGTCTTGGACATTTTGTCACTTCTATATGTTCCTACCTTCACTTGGAATACAATCTGGCGACACATTACCTCATAAAGAACCTTGATCCTATTTCAAATTAATAGGTTGTCAATAGATCCTTTATCAAAAGTTGACATCTTCTACGTTGAATATTTACAAAAAAAAATATGGTATTGTGGATCGTTGCTTTCTAATATTGTAGTTTTCAAAATTGGCCTCTTCAAGTCCCACGGCTTTCTAAGTTAGCCATATTATGTTTGTTACTAACTTTAAACTTGATGTCATCTTCTACAGTGAACTTTATGTGATTTCAGAATCGAAATAGTTATACCTCTTTCATTTGTATCAAGTAATCCGTTGTATATCCCAACAATTCTTCTACAACAATTCCTTTCTTTAGTCGTTTCCGCACCATCAGTAGCCATTATTGTCAAACGCAATCTGTCTAATTTTTGTTGATGTTATGTATTTGCAATGTTCATTTTTCTTAAATAAATAGATTGTGGAAAAACTAAAAAAAAAAAAAGAACATAAGTATTACATCGGGTCTAAGTTACTATATCCAAAATACTCCAGACACTTCTTCTGGTGCCTTGTTTCCTCAAATTCCTCGTTGCATTCTAGACAGTACATGTAACACCAATCATTTGCGAAGTGAGCTATTTTCGCAAGTGTGGTCAATGTATCCCTTACCTGTAATAATAATAACAACACGTCAATTTTTTTCAAGGCGTCCAGTTGTAGATGGTATGAATCTAATAGATTTGAATTGTACCTCAATCTTAGATATCACCTTCTTCTCACATAACATATCAATTGAGGAAGGACAAATCTTGACAACTCTTTACATAGGCAGAGTTAGCCAAAGTATGTTTTGCAATTGTCTTACGTGGAAATTATTATTAATCTGTATTTTAGTCGGCTTCTATCGAAGGCGATCTAATTAGTCCTATAGAAACTTAATCTTATTTCTTGACCAAATTATTGAAGTATTCTCAGTCATGTTCTGCTTTGTGTGATCTACCCAACTGTATCTACTATACCTTCTAACCCAGTGAATGAAACCTATACATATTGATCCGTAATTTGATATTGTTGATTTGTAACCAAGAGATCGCATGATTTGAGAATGTAAAATATAAAAAATATTCTATAAAAATCGGAGGTGAAATTTAGATTTATGATTTAGAGTTTTTTATGATGATTTTGATGAACAAACATAATTTTCAAACAAATATTTTAGAATGCAAATACAGTTTCCCAGTCAATAAGATTTTATATCGGGAATTGAGTGAAAGTTGTTGTCTTTGTAGGTATTTGTCAAAATTGATGGTCTTTCAGGAAAAAGAATGTAATAGTACTTGGGAGAGTGATAATGTTCTCTTACGCGGGTACACCAATTGCGTTTATATAATACGGATACCGTTTCGGTGATCCAACAGTCATGATCATATTGTCTTATACATTCCGGTATCATCCTCGAAATATTTGATTTTTGTCCTTATCAATCGTGCTAAAAACAACCAATTACATCTTTCACAATATAATGTTGCATGTTTTGTGAAGGTTTTTTTTTTTACTCAGTCAATAAAACTCACTAAAAAGCATAAAATATTATTATCCACTACTATTACCAACACCCACTACCATAAAAACCATCCACCGCCACCACAAATAGTAATGTTACCACCTCCACCATTCACAAACACCCGCCACCGTTTATATTAACCCTACTGCCACCACCACCATTAGAATTAATATAGTTTTTAGTAAAATTATTTATTAATAAAATTATGTATTTATGTTAGATTATTAAACGGACATTATAATAGAAATATAATTAATTATTGTGAACAATCAATGAGACACTAATTAATAAAACATTTAAAAGTGGTTAAGTTGAACAAACCCCAGCGGTAAATTTATCTTTGCCAAGGACAAATCCTGACCACTCTTTACATAGACAAATCGATAATAAGTAATTTCATATGTTCAGATCTTGATTCGTGTCGTTCGTTTAGTTATTACATAACATGGCAATTGATTGCACCAATTTTTTTTAAAATGGACATGTGTTTTATCGAGTTTATTTTAACATTAGAATGATCAACCCCGTTTTATACTTTATAATATAATGTTACATATTTTGTGGCGTTACGAAATTAGCATAATATGTTTTTGTTCACCAATACCTGAAACCACCATAAAATTATATGAATCCATTTTTTTTTATCCACCACCACCTAGCGGCAGAGCCAAGGGTTGACTAACCTGGCTCTAACCCCTTAAATTTTTAATAACTACATAAATTTTTTAGTTTATTTTATAAATAGTACTTTGTCCATATATATTTATAGTTTAGTCCACCAAAGTTTACATGTTTCTTTAAAAAAAAAAAGTAGGCCTCCTCAATGTCAATTTTTGACTCCACCACTGCCACCATCACTGCCACCTACCCCATGTAGGTTGTTGGACACAATTCTAATTTCCAATCACAAATGCCATGTATGAGGTTTAGATTGAACAAAATGTCGTCAATTGATTAGTTTCATTATTTTTTTTCTGTGTATATATTCGTTTTTGTATTGCAATCAATTTTATTTTAACATTAAAAAATCATGATTTATACGATATACTACCAAAGATAACAGGGGTACCATTTGGGTGATCCAACTACGATCATGAAATATTGTCTTGTATGATATCATCCCTGAAATATATGGTACCTTCATTTATCAAAAGTGTTAAAAACAACCAACCACATCTTCCACACTACGATGTTATCGATGTTGTAACGACACCATAAAATTAATAATGTCCATCACCACTCACCAGCACTCACCGTCACTACTTCTTCCACCACAAACCAGGAACGGAGCCAGGATTTTGAGGAAAGAGGGAGAAAAAATTCTTGGCAAGTTGGATACATGTGAAAAATGGACTTTGTATCCCATTTTACGATAAAAGAACAAAAATTAGTATAATTGTGCTTGGCTCCTCCCTTAACCACCAGTAATCTTTCGGCCTCCACCTCTTCTACTACTCATTGTCGCCAAAAATGTCTATTGATATTATTTATCAAAATTACTTATTAATATAAATAAATATTATATTTAATTAAGAAAACATTTATAATTAAAAAATGATTAGTCATTTATTATGAGCAATTAGTGAAACACTAACTAAAGTACAATTTATAATGAATAGATTATTTATTATGTGCAATTAGTGAAACACTAATTAATAAAACAATAATGATATTTAAGTTGAACAAACCACCACCGTTGATTTATCTTTTCTATTAATTCCAACCAAGGTGGAACATTGGTTAGAGGCCACTCTTATGACACAATAGGTCATGAGTTCGAACCTCCCCGCTATAATTTTTGAAAATCCATATCTTGACTTAAGTATTTTTCATTCATAATATTGGAATTAACGCCACACATGCGAGTTGTAGGGTGTGGCACGGAGCACCGCAGCCATTGATTTATCCTTGTTTGGACAAATCCTGACCACCACTAACAAAGGCAAACTTATCCTAGCTTTGTTTTGTACTAATGATGTATCAAAAAGGCAAGTATTATGCTTCAAAAAAAAAAAAAAAGTATCAAATTAGCTAAAATTAATACTACAATATTTAGTTTCTAATTATAAATTTCATATAATGTAACGTATGAAGTCTAACATGATGCATGCTTTCCTGATATGTAAAATTAGGCAACATTTATTTAAGTATAATACTAAATATGTATGGTAATGATGCATGCTTTCTATAAACAAGGTATTTTTCTAATATTGTATTTAATTACTCAATCAAAGAAAAGAAACAAAAAGAAAATTTAAGGAAATATCTAATTACAACATAATTTAATATTTTTAGTTTTGGAAAGATTTTATGCATGTGTATTCCCTTGTATACTTATAGTTGACTAAGTTTACTTACAAGTAAATTTGAACGTGAATAATGTACATAAAATGTGACCTAGATTAGTTGGTACTTTGATAATCCTAGCTTGTCTAAGATCGGGGGTGTGTGTTCGAACCTCTCCATACAAATTTTTGTATTAGTAAATTAATAATCCTAATTATATATGCCATGGCAGGCCGTCCTGGCAGGCTCATTCAGGCCCAGGCTTTGCCAGGCCTGGCCGAAGCAGGCTAAAAGGCCGAAAACTAGAGCCTGGCCTGGTCATGTTTTGAGCCTGGGCCCAGCTTGGCCTGCCTAATACAGGTCAGACCGGACCAGGCCCAGGTCGTCCTGGCCTCTTTGACACCTCTAGCATAGCGGCAGCATGTCCGAGAGTTCGAAGATCGTCACCATCACCACCATCATGATTAGGGGTTATCAACCTACCTATCTCTAATTGCTTCCATCATCTACTTGCCCGGCGGCCATTCCCGAAATCGTTGTCAAAAAGCTCAAGGAAAATAGTTGCTAGAAGTCTAAAACAATCAACAGTCGCTGAAAGTCTAAAACAATCAACAGTTGCACAAAGTCTAAAATAGTTAGCAGTTGCTGAAAGTCTATAACAGCCGGCGGTTGCTGAAAGTCTAAAAACGCCCGCCGGCCTCAACCCGGCGACCAATCCGGCAACAACTTTGTCCACCCACTTCAGAGGTGCCATTCACCCACGTTACCTTACTGTCACCCACGTTCAGGTGTTGTTCACCCTTGTCAAGCCAAGCCGCTAGATGTTTCATCCCCACTTCCAAACACTTGCGGATATTTCCACCCCAACTAGTCTAGTTAGCAACATAGTCAGTAGGGCCACGTTAGTAAAGCTGTCTAGTTAGCGAACACCGCGTCAGCAGATGGTCCAGTCAGCGAGTCACAGTCAGCGATACTTTTTTTGTAAAGAATATTCTGTTACCGTCGGCATATTCCTGACGTTGTTGGCATGTTCATGACGCCGTCTGTTTAACACCGTTAGCGTTACCATCCGCAACGTCAGCGTGACATCACCGTCCGCCGATTACCTGTTCCAGCACCGGTCGTCAAATCCGTCACTGGTAATCTTCCCCGGCAACATCATCTGCAGTCCGGCGACCATCGCCGATGGCAAAGCCCGGCGGCTCGACCTGGCGACCAACCCCAGTGGCCATTGCCGGCGGCCAACCCCGACGGCTCAACTTGGCGGCCATTACCGGCGGCCAAACACGGCGGCTCGACCCGGCGGCCAACCCCAGCGGCCTTTCCCGAAGTCCGGCCACCTCCATCCGGCCGATGTTATCCTATGCTTCGCGAAGTAAAATGCTTCGATAGTCCATGGATGTTTGTACCCTACTGTTTTGTACTGTCGGATATTTACGCCCCGTACGAGTTAACTAAGCCGAGCCGGCTGAGCCGAGCTATTGATTAAGAGGATTTATCAGCCCAAGTTCAGTTGGCTTGAGGATTTTTCGGTCCCACTTGGTGGGCTTAGCCAACTACACCCATTCTTGGGTTTAGTTGTCGATCTTATTTCTTTGATATCTCCTTCATATGACGTCCGAATAGGATGATTTTTGTCTCGTTGCGATCGTATTTCAATATCCTACATCATGAAGGTAAAATTTCTACATTTGGAGGAGAATATTTTTGGGGAAACTACATCATCAACATTTTTGGAGCAAGGTGCTCACCGAGAAAAGCCATTAAAAAATGGATCACGTCATCAACATGTTAAAGCCACATCTTCAACCGGGTTTATCAAACTATTTAAGTACAGTTCCTCAACAGCTGTTGCAGTCCTGCTCTGTTCGTATCTCATGCAGTCCAGCTGATCGCAGATGTTGCAGTGTATCTCGGCTCGTCGTTCCTGCAATCCAGCTGATCGCAGCTGCAGTGCAGCTCTGTTCATAGATCATGCAGTCCAGCTGATCGCAGCCTTGCAGATGCAGCTACGCTCGTCATCCGTTGCGATCCGGATGATCGCAACTGCTGCTTATACGTATTGATCTCTGTACCTTGGTGACTATTATTATAGAGGCGGAATTCAGAATAATAATAGACGAAAACTAGAAAACGGAACACAAAGTAGTAAATCGAAGAAAGATATCTTCTCTAGATTATGAACAAGAAAACTATTACAATCCTCTCTTTGTTACGCTCACAATCTCTCTAAACAGTGGATAACCTTAAACTGTTTTACTAAGCTTGCTTTTACAATAATTAATTGCCTCACAAACTTATCTCTAGGTGATTTGTCTCACAAACCTCCTTTCTTTGATCTAGGTGTGTCTGTATCACAAACCACACTCTAGATATCCTAGCTATGAGCTAAACATCTCTATTTATAGCTTTAAAGGTTTCCAAAACCTCTTAGGAATCTATTTCCTTATCTAAGAATAATACCTTTTCTAGGTATATTTCTTTATCTAGGAATAATTCCTTTTGTAGAAAGAATTCCTTGTCTAGGTATATTTCCTTATCTAGGAAATACCTTATCTAAGAAATAATCCTTTTCTAGGTATATTTCCTTATTTAGGAATATTACCTTGTCTAGGAAATATTTCCTTATCTAAGAATACTACCTAAAAGATCAGTATTCCTTCCCAAATTACATTTCTATCCTCAATCAGTCTTGAGGATCACTAGTTCCCGGAGAGAGGAAGATACACATGTATCAGCTGCAGTCCAGCTCTATTCGTAGCTCCTGTAGTCCAGCTGATCGCAGTTGCTGCAGTGCAACTTTGGTCGTAGCTCCTGCAGTCCAGCTGATCGAAACTGCTGCAGTCCAACTCTGTTCGTCACTGTTGCAGTCCAGCTGATCGAAGCTGCTATAGTCCAACTTTGCCCGAAGTTGTTGCAATCCAGTTTTGCCCATTACTGATGAAGGGCATCTTTATATGGCTGTCGCCTTTTCGCTAATAGTTCTGAATCTCATCCTAAAGTTGATAGCAGTTCAGTACTAACATCTACTGCTACCCAGTCTGGAAGAAATTATTATAAGTTAGCAATTACAAGTTTCGCTTACAACAACAGCCGACACAGGTTTCAGATGAGTTAATTCAAATATAGCTCGTCCTTTCCAACAACTGTTACCAGTATAGTTCTACGTAACTGCCACAGTTCAGTTTTTCATTAACAACTACATCTCACTTTCAACATTACTCCGCTCCAGTATCACGCTTCCGTTGCAGACCAGTTCAGCCTTCAGTCCAGTTTTTGCATACAACAACGGTTCATACTCAATTGTTGCCTGCCAATCTTCCAGTCACAATAGCCTCACTTGGGGGCGTCTTGATTATGATTTCCGCAAACAATAAGGGAACATTGCCAATCACTTCAGTAACAATAATCCACACTTGGGGGCGAATTTTTTCATTGATCTAAGGAAATGAAATTTTCTTAACCCCCAACAAGTTGGAAGTTAAGAGGGGGCGATGTTTGTACCACGAGTAAAAATGCCACATAATGGACCAAATTGCTACTTGAATCACCTTTTTTCCCTCATCCAAGACTTCTACCATCCTACCGACTGAAGTTGCTACCAACTAATCTAGTGATCCATGAAGTCAATGCCCGGTCAATGGTCAAAGTCAGTCGTCGGTCAACTGTCGAAGTCAAGTTGCAAGTCGCGCCTCTAGCCAATTTCCAGTCATGTTGCCAGCGGTGCTGCCAACCAATTTACAACTAAGTACTATGCCGCACTGCCAGTCAACCTCTATCCATACTATCAGTTATCTTTTGCACGAACCTCCATCCAGTCTCCCGATCGGGCGATCTTGCTCATGTCAATTAAGCTTGTTTCCGTCGATCCGGTTCAAGGACCCTGGAAGAAGATTCTGGAAGGTTTGATGACCAATTCCTATAGGGAACATTCTGGAATATTCCAGGAGGCATGCAGAGCAAATTAATACAGTTTATATCCATGAGGCATGCAAGGAAACTTAATACAGTTTATGGCCAAGAGGCATGCAGGGCATGTCCAGGAGGCATGTAGGGAAACTTAATACAGTTTATGGCCAGGAGGCATGCAGAGAAACTTAATATAATTTATGCCTACCTCACAATTAGGGGAAGATCTGAATTCACAATTGTATAAATAAGGGAATTATAACCCATAGTGGGGGAGGGAAGATAGAGAAAAAGAGACCAACAAACCCTAGAGGGGATCAGAAATGATTGTAACCCATATATCAATAAAATATCTCTCCCTACGGGGATTCGTCCGTGGATGTAGGCGAACCATGTCGAACCACGTTAAACCCGTGTCTACCATCTTTAATCTTGTTTTGTGTATAACCCTAGTTCTGATCATCGTCACCAAAATCATCGTGTTTAGTTCCTGGAAATATTTTTGGGTACAAACAAATGGATTTATATTAGACAACATATTTATGTCATATTGATTTTGATCAAATCAAATGATATGTGAAAGAGGCTTCTAATAATAAATCAAAGGGTTATATTGAATTATTACACAATTGATTGTATGTCAGTTTCAGATGAAGAACCCAAAGAGATATCTGAATGATGAAGTACAAACTGGTAGATAATAGTCAAAGGGTTGTTTGAATGATTATTATCCTGATCTTATTTTACTTTCTTATATGTTACTGTTGATTTCAATATCTGATACTCATTTCCTTCGATCAAAGAGGTGAAATTGAAATCATCATTCCATTTTTTTTGTTCACAAATTATTATCGGTTAAAACCGATGGTAACCGGCTGAAAAACCTGATAAATAGACACGGTTAAAAACCGAATCGATTTCATCGGTTGTCGGTTGCAGTTTCCAAATTTGTATAACCGCACATAGCAGCTCGGTCGACGGTTTCCGGTGATAACCGGACCGACCGACCGTTTTGTACCCCTAGTCCTGGGTTCGATCCCTATCTAATATTTTTGTGGAAAACACATTAAGGGACGAAAATGGGCTTGAGTTAGCTGGCCCAATATGAATGTTTGGTGTTTGGGCTTCGGTAGATTAAACGAACCAATACACCGAACTTTCATACGGCACAAATTATTCATGCATAGTTCGGGATCTCCATATAAGTCACGTAACAGGGACGGTCTTTAAGTTATTCGGCCGTTTGAGTCGGATTCGGCCAGTTCGGATACGTTCGCGAATTATACGCGAATAATTCGCCGAATTACTAACTAAGGTTAAGGGGGAAAACTTAAGATTATATGCACACTAGTGCGCATGATTTCGAACCCCATAGCCAGCTTTTTACAGAGCACAGAGCAATGTATATTATTATGCCCAGACCTGTTACATTTTGCTGCATGACAATTTTTATGCCAAGACTCGTTACATTTTGCTGCATGACAATGGAACAAGCACTAGGTTGTTATAGTGAAATCTAACCGTTTAGAAATGCTGGCTCATTGTGTTATTATAAACGCCTATGCATCATAACATGACTCTTCACTTTTATGTTTGAGTTTGGTCGAAGGAAATTAGAATAATCCATATGTTATAGGGCCTATATATGGACCATGGATGTGTGGTCTATTTGATGAATAGGTCTTCCCTTTCATGTATATAAGAGAACATTATATGTATGTAATATATTATGCCTCTTTATCAATATCAAGTTCTTCTCCTTCTCTATCTCTTACTTTTCCCTATTATTTCCACTGCAAAATGTTATCTGCACGAGCTCAACCACTAAAAAAAAATTTCTTCTTCTTTTGGGTTATTATCAAATCACCGAAGGAAGCGCTACATTTAGTTGGATCCGTATTTCTGATTTTTTTTCTCTCAATCAAGCAATACGTCGAGGTATACCTAAACTTTTTATCAATTAACATGTGATCTTGTCTTCTATTTTCTCATGTTGTATGTATTTGATTTTTTTTTTTTCTTCACATGTATATTTATTTCACATGCGTCGATCATGTTCTGATTGATTGAATGAATTTGTAATTTATGACTGCGTATATTGTATATACATACATATATATATATTATTCTAATGATCCCTTCATGTACTAATCTATGATCTACCCATATATACATTATTCTAATGTTCGTTGTGAGATGTTTGTTTGTTGTACACAATCTGTTTGTACATATTCGTTTCTCGAGATTATTATGATTATTATAATATATAATATTGTATTGTATGTTGTTCAATCAACTATATAACATGTTTAAATATGTTTGTGTATCTAATAGATATGAGTGATACATGTTTGATGTCATTTTATTTATTCATACTAAAATCATGTTAACGATCTCTATGTGATAAAGTTTGATTTTAATATGATGATGTTGTATAAATTTAATATTTTCATCTATTGTTATGTCATCATATGTTATTAAATTTTTCATATGACATCATCAAATAAATTTTTTTTGGACTGTTTCGTTTTTCTGTTTATTCTTTTTACATGTTTTATTTTATAAGAATTTTTTTTATTATGTATGTCGAAGAGTTGTATGTCCTTTTTCAACCAGTGATTTATTTTAATTTTTGAAAAGTTTCTAATCATGATTGTCTGTACTGCATATGTGTGATTGTCTTGATTGATTTGAAAAGTAATAATAAAATAATTAATATTTTTTTAAGTGCTATGTGAATGTATCGTCTGTTTTAATTATTTGTTTAATTAGTTGTAATGTCTGCTTTTATTATTTATTTAATTAGTTGCAACGTTTTTAATTAGTTGTAACGTCTGTTATTATTATTTTTTTAATTAGTTGCAACATGTGTTTTTATTATTTGTTTAATTAGTTGTAACGTATGCTTTTATTATTTGTTTAATTAATTATAACGTTTGGTTTTATTATTTGTTCATTCATTTTGTTTGTATTAAATCAATAAATAAATTGTAACTTATGCGCCATTCCATGTTCCGTGTTATTTTTCACATTGTTTTAATGTCTGAACTATTATAATGTTATGACGTTATTGTTGGCAATTGACTAAGTATTGTCAATCATTAACGGGGTTATTATCATTGGTTGGTTATTGACTATCAACTTTGAGTGTTAACTGAATTATGATTATTGGCTGGATTTTTGACTTAACCGATTGACCTTTAGAACCCATCAAGAAATTTGGTCTCTAAAAATCCATTTTGACCATAAAGAAATTTGGTTTGGGGATTATTATACTGGAATTATTTATTTTAATTTCCTTTATTATGGCACTTTATGGTTGGTCCCAACTCGACTCAAAAATAACATTTTGGATCCAAAAGTACTTGAGAACCATTATTATGTTTTTTGATGTGGAAACCATTTCTTTGTGAGAAATGAATATATTCCTTCATAAAACCTTCTTCCAATGACAAAGCACCGTCTAAAAGGTGGAGCTAAATATACCTTATGTTTCTAAGCACATTCATTCCAATTTTTGTGGAAGCACTTACAAAGGGCGATATGAGTCGGAAATTATTTTTTTTCCATTTTTCTACTTCATTCATGGTACTAACAAACCAGTCTATCTTGAAGTATGCCAACAAGAGATTCACTATCTTCACTAATCTATTCAACTTAAAGTAAGTGGTTGACATGCGAAGTGAGATTCTTTTGTCCTGTTGAGATAAAGAAATTTCTCAAACTAAGCTAATCGTAGAAACATTGAAAATGAAAAACCCCAAAGTAATGAGGGTTAGGCATACTAACTCATGTGAAGCATGTGAAAACAAACATATACATATATTTAGAATAGACTGAAAAAAGACTGAAAAAAGAATATACATATATTTAGAATATACATATACATATATTTAGAATATACTCATGTGATAGCACAAGCTGCAGCAAACCGTAACTTCTTTTTTCAGTTTATTTAGAATAGACTGAAAAAAGAAAAATGTAAGAGGGATACCTTCTGCATTGTTTGGCTCTTTACTCTGTAGTGCATCTATATCAGCAACAAGCTACTAGAACCAGAATATAGACAACTTACGCAAGCTGAGAGTTCACAAGTAAATGGAAATTAAGGAGTCGGGCATTTCGATGTTCACCAAAATAATCAGGTGTTTCTAATCTTTTTCGCTTATATTTCATGTTTCTGTTTTAGTTTTATCTTATTTCGCCTGTTAAATTGTGGTCCTTTATACATCTATTTCTTATCTCTTTTTCAAAATTTCATGAATAGCTAAACTTTTAGTTCCTCCATTATGTGTTTACATTTGTTTTTTGCTCTAATGACTTTTGCCTATATATACATTGTGATTATAGCTTTTGCTGAGTTTTCTATTAAGCTTTTGCTTTCAGGTAGTGTTTGTATTGTTATTCACGATCTTACAGATGTTATGAAGATGAAGTTTTGGCAGAACTCCAACTCAGTTACCCGATTCATAACTCTAGTTCGTCAATCAAGCAAATTCAAAAATTACAAAATTCAAAATTATAGTCATTTCAGGAAAGTCTGTTATTTTTGGTTCATTACTTGGTCAATTGCCAGCTGCTATAGTTACCAAATTCTTAACAATCTGCGTAATTCCAGTTCCTTTTTTTACAGCCCTAATATTTCTCATCTTTCAATTCAAAGATTTCCTCATAACCCTATATCTCATATCATAAATCATAAATCCAGTGATCTCCATTCTCCTCTCTTTAGAAGTCGAACAAATTTTTTCAAGATGACTGATGAAACTCAAGGAAATGTTAGCAACCTTGTTAACAAGTTCAAACAAGCTCTCCTAGAACTGGGTGATACTAATGAAGTCAAAGTCTTACAAAAGGTCTCAGATAATGGAGATAGTGAAGGAGGTATCTGGGAAGCAAGTGCCATAGGTAAGGTCATAATTGAGGGTAGAATGAACTATGACACTGTTGAAAAGTTCATCAAGTTCACCTGGCCTTTTATGGAATCAACTGATATTAAAATAGTGGAGATTGAGCCTAACACCTTCATCTTCAAATTCAGCAATTGGGATCTATTGAATAAAGTTATAGATCACAGGCCATGGAGTGTTAATAAGAAGCTGCTGGTAGTTCATGATTATATACAGGATATGGTCTACACTGAAAAGCACTGGGGTTTTCAGCAATTTTGGATCCAGATAAAATATTTACTACCATAACATATGAACATCTCTGCAGTTACTAAGATTGGTGAAGTCATGGGTGATGTTTGTGGGATTGAACCAAAGGATGCTCTTCCAATTGGTACTGATCCAGTCAAGGTGTGTGTCAATATTGATCTGACCATGCCATTAAGGAGAGGGGTCAAATGTATTACCAATGCTGGTATCTCTAAGTGGCAGCAATTTTTCTATGAAAGACAGCCAAGAAGTATATGTACTGACTGCTATGTCATTAAGCACTGTAAAATCGCCTGCAGTGATGCTGCCATCTATCTAGCCAAAGCTCATGAGAAACCTTATTTCTTTGGAAATCCAAATAATCTCAGGAAAAATATTTCCAAGAGGAATCCCAATGAAGCCCCTGTGCCAAAAAAGGGTCAAAGTAAGTTTGTCAAAGCTGCTGTTTTTGTTCCTCCAAAGGATGGTGAGCCAATTAATATGGATTTCCTGCTTAAGACTACCTCTGCTGGAGATACTGAAGATGTCAGACTGGGCAAAAGATTTAGAGCCTCTTTAGATTCAGGCCATTGTACTACTGATGCCGAGACTTCTCCTCAATATAACATCTTGGATAACAATACAAACCTCCAAGAAACTCAAAGGGTCACAATTGGAGCTCTGCATAATGCAAATACAAACATGGAGGACCAGGTATACATTGCCTCTCATCTTAAACTCCTTAATTCGTTTCCTTTCTTTTTCCTGATTTTTCCCTCTATTTTTAATCTGCTCATTCAAATTCTTTTTTTTTGGCTCTATTTTTCGTCTTCATTCCATCACTAAGTATACTACTTTTGAAGGTTTTATAGAGGGTTTATTTTTATTCACCCTTTTGATTAATATCCAGCACAATAATCTTTTAAAAAGTGAAGAGTCCACAATGAAGATTGTCTCTTGGAATGTTCAGGGTTTTAACAAGGTTAATACTAGAAATCACTTGAGTGATCTTATTAGAACCCAAAATCCTGATATCATTTTCCTCTGTGAAACAAAAATTAGCCAGCTCAAATGTCTTCCTCTCCTCAAACAGTATCAATACCCAAATACTGCCTACATAGAACCTGTGGGTCTTTCTAGGGGACTAGTCCTCATTTGGAAAAATGGTTTTACCTGTGATGTAGTAGACTCCTACTACAATATGTTCAATGTTATAGTTCAAGGTGACCCTAGCAAACCTGAGTTTCTCTTAACTTGCATGTATGGTTATAGTAACTATAGTAAGAAAAAAGAACAATGGGATTTTATTCACAGAATTAGTAGAGCCAACAATAATCCATGGATTGTGCTAGGAGACCTGAATTTTCACTTCCTTGATAATGATAATGTTGCTTCTTCCTCTTCAGATGGACTTGTGAATGGTATTATTAAAAATTGTGGACTAGAGGATATTGGATATATAGGAAAGAATTACACTTGGACCAACAACAATCTAGGAACAGGTGATAAGAAATCTAGGATAGACATGGAAATAGGTAATAGCAATTGGTCTTATTATTTTCCCAATGCTAAGCTCATGCATTTGCCACAGGTTGGTAGTGACCACAGTCCTATTATGCTTATAACTGATGCCACTGTTCCTAAATGTTGGAAACCTTTTAAATTTTTCCTTACTTGGTTGAATGATGATAATTGTGCTACTGTTATTGCTAACTCTTGGAAAGCTAGTGTACATGGTTCTCCAGCTTTTCAGTTTAATCAAAGACTCCATATCACAAGGAAGAATCTATCTCTATGGAACAAGGAACATTTTGGTGACATAAACCAAAGGGTTGATAAATTACAACAGGATTTAAAAATTCTCCAAGAAGATCCTAATACCTCCAATGTCCAAGATAATATCATCAACATCAATATTGAATTAGATAAGTGGCACAAAGCTCAAAGTGACTTCTACCAACAAAAATCAAGAGATAACTTCATAAAGGAGATGGATTACAACAGCAAGTATTTCCACACTAAGGTCAATAAAAGGAGATCAAGGAATAACATAGATTCTATACAAGACCATGAAGGTAACTGGTTACAATCAAGAGATGAAATATATACACATCTTACTCTTCACTTCAAACAAATCAGTTCAACTACTAATCCTCAGCTGAATGAAAGTCTCTATAATATCTTGCCTACCTTAATCACTGAGGACGACAACAGTAGACTTATCTGTATTCCTTCATCTCAAGAAATTTTTGATACCCTCAAAAGTATGGAAAATTGGAGTGCACCAGGACCAGAAGGTTTTCAAGCTGGTTTTTATAAAAGTCAATGGTCTGTGATAGGAGAAGATGTATGCTTAATGGTCTCCAGATTTTTTGATTCTAAGCATTTATCAAGACAAATTAACAAGACTTACATTTCTCTCATCCCAAAGAAGAAGAAATCCTTGTGTGCTGCTGATTACAGACCTATAGGTCTGTGTAATACTTCATATAAGATCATCTCCAAGATTTTGGTCAATAGAATGAAGCCTCTAATGCCAAAAATTGTGTCTCCTTTTCAGGCTGCCTATGTGTCGTAGACTTATTCAAGACAATACGCTTATAGCACAAGAAATTATTCACTCAATGAAGAAGAAGAGAGGTCAAATAGGTTGGTTAGCACTTAAATTAGACATGTCAAAAGCTTTTGACAGACTAGAGTGGCCTTTCTTATTAAAAGTACTTCAATACTTTGGGTTCTGTAATGATTTTTGCTCCCTGGTTCATCAATGCATCAGTACTACCTCCCTTTCAGTTATGCTCAATGGTAGTCCCTGTGAAAATTTCACTCCCACAAGAGGTATAAGATAAGGAGACCCCTTGTCTCCTTATCTTTTTTTTTTAGCTATGGAATTCTTTTCTAGGCATCTTTCTCGCGCGCTCAAGAAAACAAGTCAATACACAGTATTAAAGTGGCTGCCCTTGCACCAGCCATCAATCATCTGTTATTTGCAGATGACTGCTTGATTTTCACTCAAGCAACCACTTCTTCAGTTAACAACTTATTGGAAGTTCTTCATATGTTCAGTTCTCAATCAGGGCAGGTTATCAACTTTGATAAATCTGCAGTTCATTTCAGCAAGAAGACTAAACCAGAAGTTGCAGCTACTATTACTAACATCCTTGGAGTTAAAACAATGAATTCAAGGGAGAGGTACTTGGGGTCACCACTCATAATTGGACACTCAAAACAAGAAGCTTTCAAGAGCATTAAGGAATGTTTTGAAACAAGATTCTCTACCTGGTCTTCCATTAATCTTTCTCAAGCCGGAAGAGGAACTATGATCAAACATGTGCTTAATTCTATTCCTGTATATCAGATGGGTACTTTCAAGCTCCCCAGTTATCTGATCAATCAGCTTACTTCTATTGAAAGGAAATTCTTTTGGGGTCATAAAACTAATAGAGGTTCTAACCCTATAGCTTGGCAGAATTTATGTACTTCTAAAGATCTAGGAGGTCTAGCTTTCAGAGATCTGGAAAAATTAAACCTTGCGCTTCTCACCAAATTAGCTTGGAGGATATGTAATGATTCAGGGCATCTAATGGTCAAGCTTTTGAGCAGTAAATACTTCAAAAACAAGGACATACTACATCAAAATATAGAAGCTAAAAATTGTTCTTATTTTTGGAATGGGATCACAAAAGGTTTAAAGATAGTGCAGCAAAACTATTTCATGGAAATCAACAATGGGGAAGACACAAAAATCTGGTCAGATAAATGGATACCAGGTATGCATCATCCACCTCTTCCTCAAAATGAAACTTTCAGATTTTATGGTGAAGTTGCTGAACTTATGATACCTAACACAAATCAGTGGAACATTAACCTGCTCAATCATCTTTTTGATGCTAATACCTCCATGAAGATTCAAGCTCTCTTTATTGATAAGTCTAAAAAGGATGTAATGATTTGGATGCCTGCAAAAGATGGAAAGTTCTCAGTTAAAAGTGCTTATAAACTTCTCACTAGTTCTGACAGGGAAGTGCAAGTCAATGGTGTTTCTATTAATAAAATGGTCTGGAGAAGATTATGGAACAGTCGTGCAGCACACAGGATTAAAATGTTTGCCTGGAAGTGTATTAGAGAAATTCACTCTTCTAAACACAACCTGGCAAGGTATAATGGGGATATAGACAATCACTGTGAAACTTGTGGGCATTATGATGAGACTATGGAACACATTATATTTGAGTGCAGCCATGCCAGGAAAGTTTGGAAGGAAGTTCAAATAAATATAGATAATGTCAGATTACAATTTCAAACTGTTTCTGAATGGGTTATAAGCTGGTTCTCAAACAACTCTGTAGTAGCAGGATTTCCCACACTACACCCCTTACTCGATTTTGCTTAATTAGTCCATTGAAAGATGTAAGATCAAGAATATTTATTGATTGAATCCATGAATTTTTTACACAAGAAAATAGAATTACACTTAGAAATTAAAACACTCTTAAGCTTTCTCTCTCCTAATGACTTGCCCAACAATTCCAAAAAGATCTCTCCTTCTAACAGATCTATTTAGCTCTTTATATAGGGTAATACATAGTGGATGACAGCTAAGCTCCCCTTTATTTTCGGGAATGTCTCGCGAAGTGTCGCAGATGCACAAACATTTGCTCTCGCGACATTTCTTAACTCTCGCCAGGTCTCATGTTTTGTCTGTCGTTATTCATTGCGTCGTTTATCTTATCTATCTGCGACTTCCTCGCGACATCGTCGTTTATTAATCCCGCGAGCCCTGTACGTTGCGATATTATGATCCTACATCTTGCCTCTTTTTCCTTGAATATTGCTTGAAGAGCGATTTTTAAGGAAAAATCTGTTGTTGTAATAATCTTTGGTCTTCGCTGATGAAGGAACAAGCAGAAGAATACTGTTCTTGAAAAGTACGTACTTGCCTCTATTCTTTTGTGAAGTTCCGAAGTTTCTTTGAGATGTACATTTAGTATCGATTCTTGTCTTTCCTCATATTTCTCCTGCGAAGGGAAGAGTATCATGAGAGTGATCCTTTTGATTTGCTTTGCATTGTTTATCTTTATCCTGTTTCGCTTTTGTACTTTTACACGGATTTTGATTATTAATGTCTTTTCTTGACACGTCTCTTTCAACCGTTTATTCTTGACCGTTCATGTCTCTTCTCGCATTAAATGACCTCGTTTTTCTCGAGGATCTTTTTCCCTATATATAGTTTTCTTTTCCTCTCCTTTTCATTCTTTAGTTTCTCTCTGCAACTTCTCTTTGATTTTCTCCTTCCGCAATTTGCGCTTCTGCTACTGCAAATCTTTTCTTCATCTTTTCTAACGCTGAACCTAATCTCCAACCTCCCATCCATTCCCATACTGATAATGGCTTTCATTAGTCGTGCATATAAAGCTTCTTTTGAGGAAGTTCAACGAAGTTGCTCGAGAAGGGTTTCACTCTATCAACCATTCCCGATCAAGAATCTTCATCCATTCTTTATGCAAAGTTATTTTCTGATCATCAATGTGATGATCAAAGGATTATAGTCTCGCTAGGTCGCTTCTCGCGGACTTCCCATTCCCTTATACGATCCAGAGTTGCCTCTATTTTATGAAATCTTGGCCCATGAAAAATTCTCTCGGGCTATTTATCAATTGAGTGGCGATTGCATTCGCCTAATGCTTGAGTATGCGAATCGTGGCGCTGGCAAAGGATCTTTATACCCTACTACTGTTAGAAACCCCGAATTCGCAGACTTGGAAATAGATGCTGAGAAATACACTGTAGAGAACTTTTTTGAAAATTATTCAGTAATACAGATGGTTAACGCGAAATCTCGCTGGGGCATTCGCCTGAAAAAGAAGGATAATTTCTCTGAGGATAAACTGCTCATGCAGGATATTGATTGGCACCCGGGCAATAACACTACCCCTCGCCATTCCAAAGATGAGAAGTGGTGGGTTGTCCCCTTGTTTTTAAATGGCCCTTATATCGCAGGTTCGCACGTTCTTCCTGCGAATCTCGCAGGGTATCATCCTTGGGAATTCAAATGGCCTGATAGGGCAAAAGAGGTATGTTTTCTACCTCAAATCTTGCTTTCGCAATTTTCTTTTTATATTTGCTGAATTTGTGGAATTTTTTCAGATCAACAAATTGAGGAGAAGCTACAAGGATAATCCATTGGAGAGCACCCTGATGAGACTTCGATCGATTACGGGCGAAGTAAGAAACATTTCCTTTATCATTTTTACAATATTGCTGCCTCTGTTTCTTATTTTTAACCGTATGCGAAGGTTGGAGTTGAAGAAGCTGTAGCCGCGAAGGGTAAAAGTAAGGGCAAAACTGTCGCTCGCAAAAATAAATCTTCTGCTCCATTAACTAAAAAGCGAAAGATTCAATCTTCTTCTCGCCTTAACTCAAACTCCGAATCTTCTGATGAGGATGACCATGATTCGAACCGCTCTCTTGCTAAAGAAACTCCATTGGCTGGTTCTCCTATGGATCGGTTGTCTAGCATCTTCTCAGACTCTTTCCAAGGAATGGGAGATGCTCCCCTAGCTTCTCTTTGCGGGACTCTCGCAAATGTGTGTAATGCTGCTTTACTAGAAGGCAATGATTCTTTTAATGGAGCTTCTAGAGTCGTGTCTCCTGACTTGTTGAATGCACTTGGATCTTTGGTACTATGCGCAGTCACATTTCCCTTTTATATTTTTAAATATATGTATATTAATGATTCTTCTATCTTCTTTTATAGGTTGGAAGAACTTCCTTTGTAGTCGCCTCAGATCTCGAGAGAAGACGCAGCAATCTTGAGAAGAAGAACTCGCAATTGAGCAAGAAGATTCGAGAATTAGAGACTGAAGCTGCGTCATCTCGCGATAAGGATGAGAGAATTCAAAAGTTAAATACCGAACTTGACTCTCAAAGGGATAGGGTGTCCACTCTGCGTAATGCTAATCGGAACTTTACGGTATAAAATTTTTCTTTCTTTTTATTACTTCTATTTTATCGATCGCATATTGCCACCTAACTTATTACCTTCGCAGATGTATATAATCTCTCCGATGAGGCTATTCTTCTCCATACATTTCCTGAACCTATGGATAATGACCTTCTTCTCGCTCACCTTAATCAATCTCTAAGTAGTTCCTCAAATAAAACTAATCTCCTTTCATTAAAGGATCTTCAATCCAAATATCAACTTTTAGAGATCGAACACGATCTAGTTTAAATTTAACTAACCGCTTTAAACGAATGTACCTTGATTCCGAGGAGAAAACCAAGATTTTAAGGAAGAAAATTAGTGATCTCATAGATGAGAAGGATCGCATTACTAACGAGGTGCACAGGCGTTAGCAAATTTCACAAATCTCTTCTCGGTGTGCAAGTTGAACGAGATGAACTCCTTCATCAGAATACCATGCTTAAGCAGCGAGAAGAGCAAGTTCGTTCTCTTCTTGTTATTAATAGTGATGATGAATTCGCCTGGGCTTACTGCTTCTTACTTCTGTTGCATTGCCTGTAAATTATTAACTTGTTGTTATTTATTTGCAGAATCTGAGAAGAGGCTTCATGTTAGAATTAGAGAGCTTGAATCTGAAAAAGAACAACTCGCCAGAATTTTCCAACGAGAATTGAAGAACTCAAACCGAAAAACAACAACTCGCCAAGAGTCTCTCCTTCGTAATAACAAGTATTCCCGAGTTGAAGAAACAATTTGAAACAACAAAGGAGAACTTTAATAATGATGTTGTTTGTTTTGCAATGGAGCCATGGAGTATGTTTGTAAGCACCCGAACATCCCTCTCGCATACATATCCTCGGCTTCTTGAAAAGGTTCCCGAGAATTTACTTGTCTCTCGATGTTTCGATAGTGAAGTCGGCGAAGAAGAAAATTCGCGATGAGAATAATAAAATCAAGAATCGGATGAAGAAGAAGAATCACCGAAGATATAACTCTTTTTGTTTTCTTTTCTTTGCGTGTAATATCTCGTACATTGTCTTATCTTTGTTATAGTGAACTTCTTGGATTTTTCCCCATGAATTCGATTTTCACTCCCCTTTTTTGGTAGTTCTTCCTTGTAATATAATTGGCTAACATTATTGATGTATAACTCTTTCGTCGGAAGATGAATAACAATGTTCCATCTTTTCCATTCCCATACTTGCCTCTCGTTATTTATCTTCAGATGGAAGATTTTAGTTGTCTTCTTGTATTTGATAATAATCTTATTGTTAATTGAAATGGATCATCGCGACGGAGTCGCGGGTATCTTCATGAATTGAGAATTCTATCTCTTTTTGTTGCGACAAGGTCGCAGACCGCCTTTACATTTTCATGTGATGGCTCATTGACCCTGCCTTATCATTTTTGTGTGGTCTTCCGAGTTAGACCTCCCTAATTAGAGGTCCTCCCCTGCCACCTTTTATGGCGACAAAATCGCAGGACGTCCTTACACTTGCATGTAAAGACCCATTGATCTTGTCTTATCATTTTCCAAGTATTTTTGCCTCTGCAGGATGTTTTAGTTGCGACAATATGACAGGCCTAGATATCCTCGCGAACATAAAGCCCCATGACATTGCCGTCGTGCGACGAAATCGCAGGACGTCCGTACACTTTCGTGTAAAGACCCATTGATCTCGCCTTACCCTCGCGTTAGTATTATTGCCTCTGTAGGATCATTGCACAAATATGACGAGCCTACGTTCTCTTGCGAAAACATAGCCTTATGACATTTGCGTCTGGTTTGACACCCCCTAATGGAGAGCGTCGCCTTATCATCTCCCCGGTTGCCCCTTCAAGGAGGCGAAACATCGGCCATACAAGACTAGCTCCTCCCATCCGGTCTTAACAACAACTGTTGTTTTCGCAGCCTCTTATCCCTTATACCTATATGGTTTATGGTTACGAGACTGCACCCTAAGTGGAGTTTTCTTCGGGCGAGTGCAACGCATGCCAAGACTTGCCAAGAATGGCCAGGGTAGGTTCATCCATCCAGGGCACTCGCTCAAATGTACCTCGGCGCCTTGTGCATACACTGACTCCTTGGAAGAGACCCTCGGTCGCCCAACCAGGGTATAACCTACATATATAGTTTGGAATCCAAGGTATCTCTCCCGGATAGGCTTTCATGGGCCCCAAATTTTCATGGTTCAAAGCTTCGGGAGCGGTGTAACCTTCCCCCGAACCATGGCGAGAGATACCCCTTATATGACGCACTTTAGGTCTTACATTTGCCTCTTACGAAATGTTATTCGCGAACTAGGTGTACGCCATAAAGGTTCGTCCCATTCTTTTGCGCATTTGTCTTTGTTAGATCATTCAATCATTCATGTTTCATTATTTGTCGATATTAGTTTGCGAAGTATTCGCATAGTTTTGTTTCACTTGTTGTATTTCACTTTTCTTTCTTAATCGAATTCTCATTTTACTCTTGGTTGCGAGATTCTCGCACATCATTACTCCAAATTTGCTACTTTGCCTCCGCTTTTATTGATTGTTCACTTCTTATGCCTTTTGTTCCTCATGTCTTTTGCTTCTTTATTGTCATAACATTTGTCTTTCTCCAGGCATTCTCCTCGCGAGATATGTTCAGTTCTCACTTCTATAGCATCTACCATTAGTTTTTCTTTTCTCTAGCTCATCTCTCACATGTTGCTTCCAACCCTTTCTTTTGGCATTTTTTTCTTCGCAGACTTTCTATATCGACCTCATGACATTGTTGCGACTCCTTCCAATCTCCCTGGATGATACCAATGCCATTTGGGTGTGGAAATTTTATGCATTGATGGTATGTTGAGGCGACCCCCAAGATTTCATGAAGCCATGGTCTCCCAATTAGCGCATTATACGGGGATTCCACATCTACCACACAGAATAAAACATCGCTGATAATCCTTGTAGAGGTATTCTCATGTGAACCTCTCCCTTTGGCTTGTTTGCGGTGCCATTAAAGCCATATATCTTGTATGTCGAGGGAATCAAATCCTCATCTTTTCCTCCCATCGTCTTGTAAGTATGGTAGAAGAGAATATTCACCGAACTTCCGGTGTCGATTAGAATTCGGTTAATCGCCCAGCAAGCTTCTGCCTCATCATCTTCTCCATCGATTGGCTTCGGGTTAATCTCTAGTTTCACAACCAACGGGCTATCATGTGTTTCTCTTCCTTTTGGTACTTCATCTGCAGAGAAAGAAATAGTCTTCAGCTGCCACTTCTCTAATCAAGTCGTTCTCTCGCTTGACTCATTATTTCTTTATCATTAGCATCTCTCGCAAAGACTCTACTGAGCACATTGTCATGAAAATCTTCAATGGTGCGATAGGAGTGGACGATAGAGTTGCAATTCAAATTCTTAGCCTTTGTCCCAATTTCTATCACAAATGATTCCTTTCCCTTCGCTGACACTGTTCTATGCATCTCTGGTGGTGGTGGTAATGTCTGGCCCGTTTCTTCTCCCTTTAGAAAGTGGTTCACTTTCCCGATCAATCATCCCGAGAATAATTCTCTTTATGTTTCTACAATCGTTTGTGTGATGCCCATGGAAGCGATGGTAAGAACAAAACTCATGACTTCTATCGCTTTGGCGGTGGTTCCATTCCCACATTCCAAGGTGCTGGTACATTTTCCATCACAAGTATAGCTTCCCGATCTTTTCCACACTAGCATTCAAAGTGGAGGCATCTTAATCTGCTCCCATACTTTATTCGTGGGCTTCTCTGCCCTCCACGGTTATTTTGTCTTCGTCCACCATAAGTTTCTTGCACATGATCCAGCCTCTGAATCTTATTATTGCTGTTACGATTGTAATAGTTCCTTTCTCGCTCAAACTCTTCTTGATCGTGGCTTCCCATGGCTACTATCTTTTGTTGTCCCTCATCGCCTTTCCTTGCCTGCTGTCCTTGCGAAGTGCTCGCCACTGTGTTTATGAATTGAGGCAGCAAGCTTGCATTCGCAGCGTTAGAGCTTGTGTTCGCGACTGGATAAGAATTCATTTCATTCTGTCTTTCTTCTAAGGCAATATAAACTTCCTGTAATTCTCGCAGTTCTGCCATCGTGATTGTATTTTTGATTCTAAAAATTTGAATGTATAACAAGTTAGTCGCGAAGAGAGCATTCACAAATGAGAGTATGAGATATCTTTCCTCAACCCGTCCCGCCATTTCGCTACACATGGTCCTCCATCTTATTGTCAACTCGCCTTAATCTCTCGCCAACCCTTTGTTTCAATCCGAATACATCTTCAATACCTGGTCGCGAAGAGTTGTTACTTATGTATGCTCCCAGGAATGTGGCCTGTAAATGGTTAAATGATGTGATTGTGTTCCTTGGTAGACCTTCAAACCACTTTAGTGCTTCTCCTATTAAGCTTGACGCGAAATATTTGCACAATATGGCATCATGATTCTCCCATTGTAACATACATCTCATATAAGCTTTAATATGTTGTATCGCACAGGTTGTTCCATCAAAGATGTTGGTTAATGCAGGTAAGTTGCACTTAGGAGGTATTCCTCCCATCTGTACTTCTAGCGTGAAGGGATTCTTCGCGGCTTCTGCGATGGCTTCGTCTAACTGTCTCCTTCCTCCTTCCTTTCTACCATTCAGTAATCCTCTCATTTCAGCCAGTTCTCTTAAGATTTGTTCATTTGCCTCAGAATTTGATTCTACTGGCCTTTTAAGCTCTGCTTCTCTCCTTCTTCGCTCGTGCCTATTTTGACCTTCTTGCTCGTTATTTTCTCCTCTTCTTTCCCCGCGACGCTCTTCTTCGTCTCTTTCGTTAATTCGCACGCCATTATACCGGTTGTTCTCTCTTCTTGGTTGCCTCTCAGCTCTCATCATCTGCACCCTCTCATATTCTTCGTTAATATTTCTATTGGTACGATTTTGTTCCCTCCTTCTCTCGCGGTTGTCATGGTTATTCTGCCGGATT
Organism: Papaver armeniacum; assembly: GCA_023531295.1. Lineage (NCBI taxonomy): Eukaryota > Viridiplantae > Streptophyta > Magnoliopsida > Ranunculales > Papaveraceae > Papaver > Papaver armeniacum. The sequence goes on along the minus strand of JAJJWW010000270.1, from coordinate 172,382 downwards.
GCTTCTTCCATCTCTTGATTTTCCATTTCTGCTCTTATTCTTTCTCTTTCGCGAGCTAGTCGCGCTTGTTCAATGTAATGTCTCTCAATGTCATCCTCAATCTCTCGGTTTCTTCTCAATTCTTCCCTCCCATGCAAGATTATTCTCCTTCAAAGAACACTGGGTCATTCTTGTTCTGGGAGTTGCATGTTTCTTTGATTTTCCCTATTCCGCTCATTCTGAAGATTTTCGGGCTGAGGAATATAACGATCTTCTATTTCCCCTCTTCTCTCGCCATGCTCTGTATTCGGATTTTGTGTTTCTTCTTCGGTACTTTCTGTTGGTAGAACTCTCCTTCTTTCTTCTCTATTCGATCTTGAACTTGATCTCACGCTACTTCTAGATCTCCTACTTTGCAATCTCATATTTTCCATCCTCAATTCATGATTTTGTCTCGTCAAGTTTGCTCGCTCCTCTGCTTCTAATCGTCTCTCTTCATGTATTGTTTGTCTCAATCTTTCTAACGCTGCCTCTTCTTCGTTTCCTGGGTTCATCTCTCCATTCACTACTTGCTCCCCTCCTCCTTGTCCATTGTTTACCAGCTGCTGCTCCTCTTCTTCGAATCCGACCTCCAAGTATGTACACTCACTCTATCATAATCCACCGCGCGTTTGCTACGGGAGATCGGTGGCTGGTTTTGATCTTCTCCATCGTTTCTCATATTCATCCTTGACGATTCTCCTGTTTCATTCCTCCTTTCTCCAGCGAGTCTCCCACTTCTTCTTACAATCGTTGGTTGCTCTTGCACATTTCTTCTTCTAGCCATCTTTCTTTTTTAATGAATTCTTGAGTATCTTTTCCAAATCTCTTCTCTGTTAATCCAAATTCTTGAGTATCTTTTCTACGTTAATCACTGCTCTCCCTGTTTCTAGCGCATATGTAGTAGCAGGATTTCCCACACTACACCCCTTACTCGATTTTGCTTAATTAGTCCATTGAAAGATGTAAGATCAAGAATATTTATTGATTGAATCCATGAATTGTTTACACAAGAAAATAGAATTACACTTAGAAATTAAAACACTCTTAAGCTTTCTCTCTCCTAATGACTTGCCCAACAATTCCAAAAAGATCTCTCCTTCTAACAGATCTATTTAGCTCTTTATATAGGGTAATACATAGTGGATGACAGCTAAGCTCCCCTTTATTTTCGGGAATGTCTCGCGAAGTGTCGCAGATGCACAAACATTTGCTCTCGCGACATTTCTTAACTCTCGCCAGGTCTCATGTTTTGTCTGTCGTTATTCATTGCGTCGTTTATCTTATCTATCTGCGACTTCCTCGCGACATCGTCGTTTATTAATCCCGCGAGCCCTGTACGTTGCGATATTATGATCCTACAAACTCAGTTCTTGAAGAGAGCCTATTATACACTTTCATGATAGGGGCTTGGATATTATGGAAAGACAGATGTGAAGTGGTGTTTCAGGGAGTTTCTCTCAACCCTAAAACTACTATGCACAAGCTTTTCTTTTATTTATCTCCTTATTTGCGTGAAACTGCATCAAATATCCCCTCTCATCCGAGTGTTAATATTTCCGATTGGAAACCACCCTTGTACAGCACTTGCAAAATTAATGTGGATGCCTCTTATGATATGGATACTAACCAACTTGGAACTGGTCTTGTTTTGCGAGATCACACAGGTAGCTGCAATGGCATCAAAGGAAGTTACTCAAATGGAGCTTTAAGTGCCGAGGCTGGAGAGTGTATGGCAATGCGTGAGGCTTTATCTTGGGCCAAGGAGAAGCAACTATATAATGTCCATATTGAAGCTGATGCCAAATTGGTCATACAATCCATAACGGGTAGCTCTTTGCTAGTTCAATGGGAAAACAGGAATATAATAAAAGAGATTAAACATCTTATCTCTAATTTCAATAGTTGTACTTTTTCTTTTGTTGGTAGAATGAACAATCAAGTGGCGATTCAATAGCAAAGTCTCATAGAGAATCCACATTGTAAATCTTGAAGAGTATGTAATTTTCAAGGATGAGGTTTGTAGTCTGTTGGCAAAAGACATACAAAACCCAAGCATTTCAAGCTAGAAAGCTAATAAAATCTTTCTTCTTATCAAAAAAAAAAATATATGATAGAAATATGTATTATTGTACCAGGTAGTTTTAACACCAAAGTACAGGTATCAACCGAACATGGGATCAAGATAAGATGTCATTCTAGCTCACATCAAAAGGAAAGAGTTGGGAATGAATATTTCTACTGGTATTGGTACAAGCAATGCAATGCGGGTACCATAGTAACAACCGATTTCTAGAGGGAGGTCATACTTTAAACATCAAATTTATTGGCAAGAAGAACTATGCTTAGCCAATTGACTATCTTATTCAGTTGAACTTTAAAAGTGGGATGAAATACATTGTCTACACTTATGGAATTAAAAGTACATCATTTCCAAGAGACATAAATTTTCTAATGCACTTGAGATATATTTGGATGAAAAATATATCATCCCCTCTGAAACGTAACATATATTCACTCTAAAGTACTTGAGTTAAATACCACTTTTGTTACGAATAAGGGCACACCACTTATTAAATCTCTCAAGATTCAACGTCTAACTGATAGTGGTTTTTCTCCCACTAATTTAAGGAATATACACTAGTTTTTGAACTAATTCTTTGTAATGTGACTACGATATTGGATCACCGAGCGAAACAATGCTCAAATTTTGTTTCCAAGATGGAACAAAGATTAAAAGTCACAAAAGTTGTATATGTACCGAGAGCTAATCACCTTGTTAAATTCCAAAGATACCCATGCAAGTGGATATCGTATGGAAACTCACAATGATGAGAATGTAATTGATTGCATCTTTTATAGTCTCTAATATATTTGGAAGGAAATATATCTTAGAGAAACTAATGAGTCAATCTAGCGAAATGTAAATCACTCTAGTATTTGGATTATTAAATCCATATTGACTCCGACGATGAAATGTTGAGAATTGATTCATTCAGGCTTTGACATAACCATAAAGGCACTTTGGTTGTGACATGATGTTTCATTTTGAAAGGAATCATACATACATCACTGTGTTTGAGTGGACGAGACAATAGGAAAAAGATTGACAGAATGTGAAGTGACGTCATATCTCAAGTGTTTTCTAAAGTACTAGATGCACAACCCCCTTCCCATTATGCTTTTAGTTAAGAAAGCATATCACTCATTTTTACAAAGTCTTCAGTAAAACAAGATCGAGGCCATCCTAAGATGCAAATGGTAAAATTTAAAAGAAAACAAGGTGAAATTCAGAAAAATATTCATGCAGAATGCGGACCATTAAAGTGACTTATGGCTCTGGTGAATGTTTTGACATTTTGGACTAATTATAGTTACCAAGAAATTTGCGTTTGGAAAACTACTAGCACATATTTTACATGTAAGGACTCATCGCCCCTTTTAAATGCTAGCGAGTGTACATCAAAAGGACTGATGGTTATTGCATGTTTAATAGGATCATTGCATAGTTTCCTATACCCCAAGGTCTCGCAAAGGATATCTTCAAAGGTTACGGATTGTGCCTAAGGCATGGTTATGCGTACAAACTTATCTTTAACTGCTTGGGGAATATGCAATATAGACGCATCTTTACTTAATTCGTTTTAGAACCCAATATTAGTCAACCTTTTATGTGTACCAGTTGGTAATTGCATTTACGCCTGACATTCATGTTCTTGCATATTTTTGGTTGCACTATATATGTGCCATTACGACTCCAAATCATACTACGATGGGTCTTCAAAACTGTTAAGTAGTTATGTTGGAAATGAGTTCCCAACAATTATCCGCATTTTAAAACCTTTGGCAGGAGATCTCTTACCGCTAGATTTGTGGGTTGTCATTTTAATGAGACAGTCTTCCCGTCGTTAGGGGGAGATAAGAAAAAGTATTTTCTAAGGGAACGACATGAATTATCGTGGTGTGATCCCATTGTGTCTCATATTGATTCTTGTACTCCACAAATGTAAATGTGAAGTGAAAAAGAATAATCGATTTTCAGAATGTACACTGATGTTGCTAAAGTGATGAGATCACACATACCATCTGTAAACCTACCTGCAAGGTTACAAATCCTCAATAAGAGATATACACCATATACTAAGGTGTTGCAACTACACTCGTTGGAAGTGCAGTTGAGGCCGTGGCTCCATAAAGGAAGTTGGAGAGACCACTTGGTTCGATCAATCCTCACCTAGAAAGGAATTAGGTGAATAAGGCACAACTTATTTATATCATCAGAACTCATAATATTGTCTCTGAATATATCCATGAATCAAACTGGAGAACGCTCTGAAGTTTAATGATTTCAGAAAACAATGACATCCCTGGTAGAATATAAGAATGCGCACGAGTCAATGGAAAGATCATGGGAGCATACTGATGATTAATTTCATATTCACTTGCTTAAGGAAATAGAGCAAGATGAGATCGAACCAATCTCCTTGTTGCTTAATGTCAACGAAGAGCATATTTGGCCTATACAATCCAGGTAGAACATGGTTCTTTGACAAATATACAGGTATTTGGTGTGGTAGTGCTGACCAACCAAGTGTAAAGCCTATTGGACATATATGATTTATTTGTCACAAAGAATAATGAGAAGAAAGCAGTCTTAAAGTATAAAGACTGGTCTTGTGGCGCGAGGTTTCACACAAAGCCCTGGAATTGTTCTCTTGTAATGAACTTTATAGTGTTCCGCTACTTAGTTAGCTTGGTAAATTCAAAAGGACTTGAAATGCAGCATATGTATGTGGTTGTTACGTATCTCTGAAAGAATCAAGAGATAGAAGATATTTACAAAATTACTTGATAGCCTTTTGTTACCCAAATTAAGTGACTCTAAACCACAGAGTGCGTTTACAGTTAGATATAACGCTCACTTATAGATTGAAGCAATCAGGCGGATGTGGTATACCCGTCTAAGTAACTATTTGATTTGGAGGGGATAGACAAGTAAGTTATTTTTCCTTGCGTATTCACAAGAATGTTCCTGATTTGGAATTGTAGCTATCTATGTCGATGGTACAGACATAATGGGTACTCTTGATGTAATAAGAGGCCTTAAAAGCTATTTGACATCCGAATTTGAGATGAAAAATCTAGGGAAAGCTCGATCGAATACTGAGCTTGTGGTATATTATTCCACCAGTTTGCATATGTCTAAATTTGTCAAGAAATTTAACAAAGACATGCATCCTGATAGCACTCCCATGATTAGTCGAGGTTCAAATGTAAGTAAGTGACCATTTCGTCTAAAGAAGGATGAAGAAGATGTGTTGGGAGATGAAATTCCTATATTTAAGTACAATAAACGCATTGTTGTACTTAGTATAACAATGTACTCGATTAAATCTTACGTCCTCAGTGAACTTGTAAGCTAGATATAGCTTAGCGCCAACGCAACGTCATTAGAATGGTACAGTGAATGTAATCATGTACTTAAAAGTAACCATTGACATGAGTTTGTTTTCTCCTTGCAAAGACATAAAAGGAATGCTAAAGGAACTGCAATCCAAAGGTTTTTGATTATGAAGGAACAATAATATCTCTTCTCCAACGAAAGTAATCAGGGGGAGATATGGTAGACTATTTTCTAAGTCATTACCGATATTCAGTTTCGAAAAGTACATGACTAAAGGAACTGTTTGGAACAACTCTGAAAGTAATCAGGGGGAAATGACGATATCAGGGGGAGGATCCAAGGATATGATTTCGACATATTTTACTTCGAAATTGAAGATGTGTTGTACTCTTTTTCCCGTCGATCGAGAATAGTTTTTCCACAAGGGTTTTGTCACTCGACAAGGTTTTTAGCGAGATAACACTAAAAACATCAAGTATGTTGAACGTTAAAGACATAAAAATCGCGTTGATATTACTGAAAATATCTGAATCAAAAAATGAAACGTGATAGATGTTAAGCAACGTAACTTTCAAAATCAACAACAGGGTCTTACAAACATTCATGTCACCAAAGTAAAGTGTGATAAACTCCTTTTGACTGCATTAGACTAATGAAAATTGTCTGACATCAGGGGGAGCATATAATGGTGTGTCGAACTATTTTCCTTCACCGAGGTTGCTTTTTCCCACAGGGTTTTAATACTCAGCAAGGTTTTTAATGATACAACAATAAACACTAGAAAGTAATTTGCTAACTAAGGCTATCATGTCTTTCCCACAAGGATTTTCTTCCTTATGAGTTGTGAAGCAACTAATCAACTTCAACGGAGCAAAGTGATCATCTGCAACGGATCACCTTTACTTACATCTGTCACGTTGTACTCTTTTCCCTTCGTCAAGGTTTTTTCCCACTGGGTTTTCCATTGTCAAGGTTTTAATGAGGCAACGTATATGCATCCAACTATGTTCTAAGTTTTCTTAATATTGTAATCTTTCTTTAGTTCAGGCTTTGTCTCTCTGAATTCTCCTAAAGAAGTTTTAACGAGGAAATTATCTTAGACATGTCAGTCTTTAAAAATCGGATTGCATGTGATGAACTACATGTAAAGTACGACACAACATGTGAAGTACTACATGTGAAGAGTTGTAACAAGGTTTTGTCCCACTGGATTTTCCCTTGTCAAGGTTTTAACGAGGCAACTGATTTAAGCACAAGTCATCAAGGAGAGAACAACATTTGAAGAACTACATTTAAAGCACTATATGTGAAGCATGTATAAAGCTTTGTTATTGAACCGCACAAGGGTGAGTGTTATAGGGCCTAGTGGCCCATGGATGTGCGGTCCATTTGATGAATAAGTCTTCCCTTTCATGTATATAAGAGAACATTATATCACTACACCAAATCCAGGATTTTATCACAGTGTAACTTGTCACAGTTTCTTTTTCAGTAACAGATACACCTGTGATAAGTCTTGCAACAGTTATAATTGTTAATAAATTTTATATTTGTGATAATAATTAGGAATATTAAATTCTTTAATTAGCAACAATAATATTTGTTGGAAATTACCTAAACACCAACAATTATAATCTAAATTGATGATTCCACCCAAAGATTTCACCACATCTAAAACAGCCCCAAATTTACAACGCTTCTTGTCACAACTCTTGACATTTATACAAACTAACAATTATATTTAATTTCTATTAATCAAATTTATTTTTATTTTTTTAATTTTAATTTTCATAATATTTAATATTAGAAAACATCCATAAAGACCAAGTCAACGGGGCTTGACTCAGTAGAAAATAGTCTTTGGACAAATATCATCCCTTTCTCTCGATTTTTTCCAGCCAAACACAGAAAGAAAAACACTCTCATTCCTTTGTTCGTCGTGTGCCACCATTAACACACTCTGAGAGTGTAAAAACTCGAAACCAACCAGTTTCACCTAAAAATTAATCTGAGTTTGAATTCAAATCTGTTCAATTTTAGCTGGGCTATGTATTCTTTTAGTTATGTGGATCGTTTGACCTAAAATTTGAACGATGAAGATGAAGAAGATGGTTGAGACTTGATTCGGCTGATGATAAATTACGTTGGTTCAATTGATAATTTTTTTAATCATATGAAATTGGGTGATAGATTAGGGCGAAATTGGAGGGTATTTTGAATGTTTAGATTGACTATAGAACTGATTTTTTGATGTGGGTTCAATTAGCTTAGATTGATAACTTGAGTTTGTTATATGATTTGTATTACCCTGTAATCAATGAATTGAAACTCCCTTTGGTAGATGGATTTATTTGTGTTGTAGATCGATGCTGCTAGCTGTTGGCGATGTTAAACCATTAAGGCACCTCATTTCCTTAACTTAGAAAAAGGGATGTCTTTTCTTTTAAGTTCTGATTTGAGATGTATTTAGTTATCCCGGCTGTAGATAAATGTTAGCAGAATGGCCTCATAAATAGCTTAGGATGATTTACGTGATATAGAACTCTGTATGTATTATCTTACACATCTTAGCTTAAGAATAGATTTTAATGAAAAAGTGAACACTAAGACTTCTATTCCTATTGTAATGTACTTGACCCATTGATCTGAAACATATAGAAAACAGTGAAAACTCTTCCATTATGGAGTCTGTATTACAGAAAATCAATAATACTAGTTTGTCTAATGCATGATTACTTTAGTGTGTCCACTAAATATGCTTAATAAGCTGTTTCGGATCTAAGGTCACTTCCTTAAATTTATAATTTGGACTTTGATGATATGCGGCTCATACTAGCTAATGGTGCAGGGTGTACGGATAGTAGTTACTGGCTAAGATGAACAAGGGCAATACTTCAATGTGTTAATCATTTTTTGTACATCCACCTCATTTGCCTCTTTGTGGTGGCTAAGTTTTTCCGTACTATTGATTGGGACTTGTACGTTGGTACTCTCAATTGGAACTTGTACGTTGGTACAGACTGTTATTGGTATTTCCAATTCTAAAATCAGAAGTTTAAAGGGGTTAGTTTGTTGACTTGCTTTCTTTTTTCCTCTTTTTAAACATATGTCCCTCTATAAGTACTATACTGTGTAAACTTGGTTGTGTGTTTAAATGCTTGGCACATAACCAAACCCTTCTCATGCACCTAGTCATTTTCATTTGTATCTATGAACAAATTTTTCCGGCTAAACAAATCTTCGTGGAGTTAAATATCTGCGGAGTTGCTTTTCTTTACTACTTCACTTTGTCAATTAGATAAAGTAAAATGATACATACTTTGATAGCAGATTGTCAATACGTAAACAAGTCCTGATGATGCTTGTTGTTCATTTTCTTTTTAGTCATCACTTGACCATTTCCCTTAATTAGTAAAATACTCAAGTATGGGGCAACATTAAGATAAATGCCAAGTTAATGGTAAATTTTGGTGGATTGATTGGTTTCGTAATACAAATTATATAGTGATATATTGTTTTGTGTAAACAGTGATTGTGACTGTGCTAGCATTATTGTGGTTTAATTTTGGCATGAAACCACAGGGAGATATATTGTTTGGTTTTAAAGATTTTCAGTTGTTGTTCTTGTCTTTCTACAACAAGACATACTAATTTTCTTAGCTTCGAGTTTGTGAGGGATCTTGACCGATTTCTGGACCCTCTTGAGCAGTCATATCGAAATTCAGAATTGCACACATGAGTAGGTAGTGATTGCTTATCTTCATATATGCTTTTTCTTAGCTACTGCACTTTCTACGCTTTTCTGCTATTGCACTTTGTTTCTTATCATGTCATGTACGTTTCTTATCAACTAATGATACTTGATTTAACGAGTCCCACAACTGGTGGAGTGTGACTTGTTGATACCTGACTTAACAAGGAGAATATAGATTACTGTCAGTTTACTACCTTTAGAGTAGCCGATCAAAAATAAAATAAAAAGAAGAAACCGGTAAAAAAAACACCTTAAGAGTTAGTTTGGTAGTGGTGTATTATTTATTTGTGTGAACCCCACTATGATTTACTTTACTAGAACATACATTCATTTTTACAGAGTTCTCTTTCGGTCTTTCGTTTTTAGTCAGTTTTGTTTGTTTGAAGTTGCATCTGTGCCGTAAGATGATGAATATCTGTTTCAGTTGTATTGTGGAAAGAAAACTGAAATTTGTTTACTTTCTGTTATTACTGTTATATATGCAAGCATATTATAGTGTTAGGATTCAGTGAATAACCATATGATGGTCCAAAATGTTTCTGAATGATAAGCAATACCTTTATCCTTAATTGTCCAAGGAATGAAACTATGTTTACACCATGTTCCATCCCCTGTGTTTTTAAACTATTGATTTTCAAGTAAATGGTTTAATGATTAACTCTTTATTGTCACAGAGAACTGCTCAAGCACAGAACTTTAAAAATTGAAGGTCCTCAGGAGACAAGGGGCATTTCTAAATAAAAACGGGTAGAGGATAGGAAGGAAAAACTTACAAAACTACTGGATTGGAATGGCTTGGAGATGACAAAGGCATACATGCTTGATACACGAGGCCGTGCAGTCAAAATTCAAAAAATCAGAAAAGACTGCACCTTTTGGTTGGGATGGTAAGCTTCTAATATCTGAATACTTGTTTATGTTATGTTTACATAGTCTGTAATAATGTTATATGCATCATTCATGTAGATATTAGTTAGAGAGGATGACTACTCATCCTTATCTGCTCTATTTTCTTCTTCGAGTGAGATTTAGTAAAGGCCTAAAGGTATATGCGTATATGTCTATCATACGCCAGAGCTATGATGAGATAAAAAGGAGTGGATGAGTATATACTATATAATACTTCTACCAGTCAACATTTGACCCTTGACTAATAATAAGCATTGGGTATGTAATTTACCAGTAGGTTGAGGATGAAGAAGACATGGTGTTGCTGCTGACATGGTTGATGGATGTAGAGGATATGATCTAATGGAAATTTGTGTTTATGGAGTCTGTCATGGCTTCATCTCATCCAAGATTACGAAAAGGGGAGAAGACTGTTAATGGGTGTGTGGCTGTTACAGGTGTTTGGTCTGAACTGCAATTATCTGTTGGAATGGAGAAGATGGGTCTGTTGTGGTTGGTGTTGGTCTGAGTTTTATAGATGAATGTTAGGATTCAGGTACAAATTGCAGGTGACAAACAAGTGGTTTGATGGGTTTGAAGATGTTTTTGGACTGAGACTTTGAAGCCATGATTTGGGTGAAGGTTTCTTGATCTCAGGTGTTGGTGGTGGTTGCAATGGAACCATGGGTCTGAAGCTGTTGTCTGCTGGTTTCGAACGAAAATTTTGGTTTTTGGGAGTGAGAGTTTGAGATAGTTTTGATGTGGTGCAGGCAAATGGTGACTGGTGTTTGTTTTGGTTTGTTTGCTGTTGCAGAAAGTTGTTATTGCTAGTGGTAGTTTGTAGACAAACTGAGTAGCAGTTGAAATGAGAACTGATGTGCAGGGATTCAGGGAAGCAATTTTTCTATGGCCTGTGCAAATGGCCTAGGCCAAGGCCATTGAACCGAGTCAGAGCAGCTGAGTCAGTAACTGACTCAAGCCCCAGACCGTTAGTTTAACCAGTGACCGCCTAATTTTTTTTCTGGTTACCGGAAGATGATTTCCGGTGACTTTTCCGGCCAACTTCCAGTAACTCAACTTATATTAGCTTTTTCTCCTTTAGTTGGAAAACCGAGTCAGAGAAGAGCATTTTCTTTTTTTTTACCATTTGTCAACATTTATGAGAAAGTTAAAGATAAATTATTAACAATAAAATTAGTTTGTGTTCTAATTTTGAGTTGCTTGTTGAAAGTTTATTGTGAATTTCCTTAAAAAATTTATTGTGAACATTTCACAAACTTTGGGGCAAGGGGTAACGTAGTCATTTTCACAGTCTCAGAATATCTACTGCAATTGTTTCCGGGTAAGGGTAATCTGGTCATTTCACTGTCTCATAAATATTTGCAGCATTTTTTCCTATAAGGGTAATTTGGTCATTTTACAGTCTCCAAAATATTTAATGCATTTATTTTGGTAAGGGTAGTCTGGTCATTTTCAAAGTCTCGGAAAATATTTCATCTTCAGTTCATCCAAACGGGAAACTCAGGTCTAACTCTAGTAATTTTTGAACCCGGGATGTTTGAATCTGATATAATTCATCTTCAGTTCACCCGAACGGGAAACTCAGGTCTATCTCTAGTAATCAATGAACCCGGGATGTTCGAATCTGATATATTTCATCTTCTGTTCACCCGAACGGGAAACTCAGGTCTAACTCTGGTAATCAATGAACCCGGGATGTTCGAAGCTGATATATTTAATCCTCCGTTCACCAGAACAGGGAACTCAGGTCTAACTCTGGTAATCTATTAACTCGGGATGTTCGAAGCTGATATATTTAATCTTCCGCTCACCAGAACGGGAAACTCAGGTCTAAATCTGGTAATCTATGAACCCGGGATGTTCGAAGCTGATATATTTGATGTTCTGTTCACCCGAACGGGAAACTAAGGTCTAACTCTTGTAATCTTTCAATCGGGGATGTTCGAATCGATATATTTCGTCTTCAGTTCATACGAACGAGAAACTCAGGTCTAACTTTAGCAATCTTTGAACCTGTGATGTTCGAATCTGATATATTTCGTCTTCAATTCATACGAACGAGAAACTCAGGTCTAACTCTAGCAATCTTTGAACCTGTGATGTTAGAATCTGATATATTTTGTCTTCGGTTCATCCGAACGAGAAACTCAGGTCTAACTCTAGCAATCTTTGAACCTGTGATGTTGGAATCTGATATATTTCATCTTCAGTTCATCCGAACGAGAAACTCAAGCCTAACTTTAGTTATCTGATATATTTTGTTTTCAGTTCATCCGAACGAGAAACTCAGGTCCAACTTTAGTATTCTTAACCTTTGATGTTTTCGAATCTGATATATTTCATCTCCAGTTCACCTAAATTAGAAACTCAGGTCTAACTTTAGTAATCTTAACCTGAGATGTTTTCGAATCTGATATATTTCTTCTTCAGTTCACCCGAATGAGAAACTCAGGTTTAACTTTAGTAATCTTTGAACTGGATGGTTTCTTCATTCTTACCAAGTTTCGACTTAGAGTAGTCAACTCGCGAGAAATGTGTTTCGATTTAAGAGACTGGTATGCATACATTTATGCAGAAATAGGGTTTCTTTAAGGTTTCGTAGAATATCTATAAGAAATCTTACCTGTAAATGGATGGATTCGTCTTTCTTACCGAATTTCTGAATTAGAGTAGTCAACTCGCGGCCAGGTTTCGATCTCGGAGCCTGGTATGCATACATATATGCATAAATAGGGTTTGTTTAAGGTTTCGTAGAATATCTCGAAAAAAATCTTACCTGTAAATGGATGAATTCGTCGTTCTTACCGAATTTCTGACTTATAGTAGTCAAATCGCGGCCAGGTTTCGATCTCGGATCCTTGTACGCATACAATATGCAGAAATAACGTTTTTTAAGGTTTCGTAGAATATCTCGAAGGAATCTTACCTGTAAATGGATGGATTCATCATTCATACCAAGTTTTTGAATTAGAGTAGTCAACTCGCGGCCAGGTTTCGATCTCGGAGCCTGGTATGCATACATATATGCATAAATAGGGTTTGTTTAAGGTTTCGTAGAATATCTAGAAGGAATCTTACCTGTAAATGGATGGTTTCTTCATTCTTACCAAGTTTCTGACTTAGAGTAGTCAACTCGCGGTCAGGTTTCGATTTAAGAGCCTGGTATGCATACATTTATGCAGAAATAGGGTTTGTTTAAGGTTTCGTAGAATATCTAGAAGAAACCATCCCCTGTAAATGGATGGATTCGTCGTTCTTACCGAATTTCTGAATTAGAGTAGTCAACTCGCGGCCAGGTTTCGATCTCGGAGCCTGGTATGCATACATATATGCACAAATAGGGTTTGTTTAAGGGTTCGTAGAATATCTCGATGAAATCTTACCTGTAATTGGATGAATTCGTCGTTCTTACCGAATTTCTGACTTATAGTAGTCAACTCGCGGCCAGGTTTCGATCTCGGAGTCTGGTACGCATACAATATGCAGAAATAGGGTTTTTTTAAGGTTTCGTAGAATATCTCGAATGAATCTTACCTGTAAATGGATGGATTCGTCATTCTTACCAAGTTTCTGACTTAGAGTAGTCAACTCGTGGCCAGATTTCGATCTCGGAGCCTTGTACGCATACAATATGCAGAAATAGCGTTTTTTTAAGGTATCGTAGAATATCTCGAAGGAATATTACCTGTAAATGGATGGATTCATCATTCTTACCAAGTTTCTGACTTAGAGTAGTCAACTCGCGGCCAAGTTTCGATCTTGGAGCCTTGTACGCATACAATATGCAGAAATAGGGTTTTTTTAAGGTTTCGTAGAATATCTCGAAGAAATCTTACCTGTAAATGGATGGATTCGTCGTTCTTACCAAGTTTCTGACTTAGAGTAGTCAACTCGTGGCCAGGTTTCGATCTTGGAGTCTGGTACGCATACAATATGCAGAAATAGGATTTTTTTAAGGTTTCGTAGAATATCTCGAAGGAATCTTACCTGTAAATGGATGGATTCGTCATTCTTACCAAGTTTCTGACTTAGAGTAGTCAACTCGCGGCCAGTTTTCGATCTCGGATCCTGGTACGCATACAATATGCAGAAATAGGTTTTTTTAAGGTTTCGTAGAATATCTAGAAGGAATCTTACCTATAAATGGATGGTTTCTTCATTCTTACCAAGTTTCTGACTTAGAGTAGTCAACTCGCGGTCAGGTTTCGATTTAAGAGCCTGGTATGCATACATTTATGCAGAAATAGGGTTTCTTTAAGGTTTCGTAGAATATCTAAAAGAAATCTTACCTGTAAATGGATGGATTCGTCGTTCTTACCGAATTTCTGAATTAGAGTAGTCAACTCGCGGCCAGGTTTCGATCTCGGAGCCTGGTATGCATACATATATGCATAAATAGGGTTTGTTTAAGGGTTCGTAGAATATCTCGAAGAAATCTTACCTATAAATGGATGAATTCGTCGTTCTTACCGAATTTCTGACTTATAGTAGTCAACTCGCGGCCAGGTTTCGATCTCGGAGTCTTGTACGCATACAATATGCAGAAATAGGGTTTTTTTAAGGTTTCGTAGAATATCTCGAAGGAATCTTACCTGTAAATGGATGGATTCGTCATTCTTACCAAGTTTCTGACTTAGAGTAGTCAACTCGTGGCCAGGTTTCGATCTCGGAGCCTTGTACGCATACAATATGCAGAAATAGCGTTTTTTTAAGGTATCGTAGAATATCTCGAAGGAATATTACCTGTAAATGGATGGATTCATCATTCTTACCAAGTTTCTGACTTAGAGTAGTCAACTCGCGGCCAAGTTTCGATCTCGGAGCCCTGTACGCATACAATATGCAGAAATAGGGTTTTTTTTTTAAGGTTTCGTAGAATATCTCAAGAAATCTTACCCTGTAAATGGATGGATTCGTCGTTCTTACCAAGTTTCGACTTAGAGTAGTCAACTCATGGCCGTGTTTCGATCTCGGAGTCCGTACGCATACAATATGCAGAAATAGGGTTTTTTTTAAGGTTTCGTAGAATATCTCAAAGGAATCTTACCTGTAAATGGATGGATTAGTCATTCTTACCAAGTTTCTGACTTAGAGTAGTCAACTCGCGGCCAGGTTTCGATCTCGGATCCTGGTACGCATACAATATGCAGAAATAGGTTTTTTTAAGGTTTCGTAGAATATCTAGAAGGAATCTTACCTGTAAATGGATGGATACGTCGTTCTTACCAAGTTTCTGACTTAGAGTAGTCAACTCGCGTCCAGGTTTCGATCTCGGATCCTTGTTTGGATACAATATGCAGAAATAGGGTTTCTTTAAGGTTTCGTAGAATAACTTGAAGGAATCTTACCTGTAAATGGATGGATTCGTCATTCTTACCAAGTTTCTGACTTAGAGTAGTCAACTCGTGGCCAGGTTTCGATCTCGGATCCTGGTACGCATACAATATGCAGAAATAAGGTTTTTTTTTAAGGTTTTGTAGAATATCTCGAAGGAATCTTACTTGTAAATGGATGGATTCGTCGTTCTTACCGAATTTCTGACTTAGAGTAGTCAACTCGCGGCCAGGTTTTTATCTCGGATCCTGGTACGCATACAATATGCAGAAATAGGTTTTTTGTTAAGGTTTCGTATAATATCTTGAAGGAATCTTACCTGTAAATGGATGGATTCGTCATTCTTACCAAGTTTATAACTTAGAGTAGTCAACTCGCGGCTCTAGTTCATCCGAAAGAGAAACTCAGCTCTACCTCTAGTAATATTTGAACATGTGATGTTCAATTCAGATATATTTTGTCTCCAGTTCATCCGAACGAGAAACTCAGGTATAACTTTACTAATATTTGAACCTGTGATGTTCAATTATGATATATTTCGTTTCCAGTTCATCCGAACGAGAAACTCGTGTCTAACTTTAGTAATCTTTGAACTGTGATGTTCAATTATGATATATTTCGTCTCCAGTTTACCCGAACGAGAAACTCATGTCTAACTTTAGTAATCTTTGAACCTGTGATGTTCAATTATGATATATTTCGTCTCCAGTTCATCCGAACGAGAAACTCAGGTCTAACTCTAGTAATATTTGAACTTGTGATGTTCAATTATGATATATTTCGTCTCCAGTTCACCCGGTCTAAATTTAGTAATCTTTGTCTTGTGATGTTCAATTATGATATGTTTCGGCTCCAATTCATCCGAAAAAGAAACTCAGCTCTACCTTTAGTAATATATGAACCTGTGATGTTCAATTCAGACATATTTCGTCTCCAGTTCATCCGAACGAGAAACTCAGGTATAACTTTAGTAATATTTGAACCTGTGATGTTCAATTATGATATATTTCGTCTCCAGTTCATCCGAATGAGAGACTCCTGTCTAACTTTAATAATCTTCGAACCTGGGATGTTCAAACCTGATATATTTCGTCTCCAGTTCATCCGAATGAGAGACTCAGTTATGAATCTAGTAATCTTCGAAGCTGGGATGTTCAAACCTGATATATTTCCTTTCCAGTACATCCGAATGAGAGACTCAGGTCTAACTCTAGTAATCTTCGAACGTGGGATGTTCAAACCTGATATATTTCCTTTCCAGTTCATCCGAATGAGAGACTCGGGTCTGAATCTAGTAATCTTCGAACCTGGGATGTTCAAACCTGATATATTTCGTCCCCAGCTCATCCGAATGAGAGACTCAGGTATGAATCTAGTAATCTTCGAACCCGGGATGTTCAAACCTGATATATTTCGTCTGCAGTTCATCCGAATGAGAGACACAGGTATGAATCTAGTAATCTTCGAACCCGGGATGTTCAAACCTGATATATTTCGTCTCCAATTTATCCGAATGAGAGACTCAGGTATGAATCTAGTAATCTTTGAACCCGGGATGTTCAAACCTGATATATTTCGTCTCCAGTTCATCCGAATGAGAGACTCAGGTATGAATCTAGTAAATGAGAGACTCAGGTATGAATCTAGTAATCTTCGAACCCGGGAAGTTCAAACCTAATATATTCCGTCTCCAGTTTATCCGAATGAGAGACTCAGGTCTGAATCTAGTAATCTTCGAACCCGAGATGTTCAAACTCGATATATTTCGTCTCCGGTTCATCCGAATGAGAGACTCAGTCTAACTCTAGTAATCTTTGAACCTCGGGATGTTCAATACCGATATATTTCGTCTCCAGTTCATCCAAATGAGAAACTCGAGTTCTAACTCTAGTAGTCTTTGAACCTGGGATGTTAAATTCTGATATATTTCGTCTTCGCTCATCCGATCAAGAAACTCAGGTCCAACTCCTCACCTGGACGAGAACATTGGGTCTGTATATGGTAATCTTCCGAGCTGAGTTCCATAATAGGTTGAAGAATCCACTCAGAACCATCCAATATGATATTTGACATCTGGAACCTCACCTGGACGAGAACATTGGGTCTGTATATGGTAATTCTGCAAGCCGAGTTCCATAATAGGTTGCCAAATCATCTAATATGATATTTGACATCTCAAACCTCACCTTGACGAGAACATTGGGTCTGTATATTGTAATCATGCAAGCTGAGTATCATAATAGGTTTCAGAATCCACTTAGGATCCATCCAATCTGATATTTAACATCTCAAACCTCACCTGGATGAGAACATTCGGCATGTATATGGTAATCTTGCAAGCTTAGTTCCATAATAGGTTGCAGAATCCACTCAGGAACCATCCAATATGATATTTGATATCTCAAACCTCATCCTAAGGAGAACATTGGGTATGTATATGGTAATCTTGCAAGCTGAGTTCAATAATAGGTAATCTTCCTGGTTATTCTCATTTTTCCGATTCTTTCTCATTCTTTCCGAAGCTTCGAGCCTTTGTAAAATGATATTAGACATAGCTCTCAAAGTCATAAAATGCTCCACCAATTACTAAAACCATGAGATTCGTTCAATAAATTTTGTTTTCGACACATGTCAAGAAGTATACCATCAAATCTTGATGGGCCAATTAAATTGTTGGATATTTTCAACAAACCCTTAATTTGTAGGTGCTATACAAAGTTTCGGTGCGCCCCCTAGCAGAGTGCGAGACAGCGTCTCGTAGGAATTTTTCTGATTTAGGGTTTCTAATGACAGTTAGAAAACCGAACAGAAACATCGTTTTCCCAACAGACACCATTGTTGGAAGAGATGTCTATTCGCACTGAAAAGATGCCTGTTGGAGATGAAGAGTCATCTTCAATAGATAAACTCTCTATAAATTGCGCCGTTGTTTTGCATTCAAATCATAAAAAAACAACTTTCTTTGTTTTCTCTCTAACAAGCATCATCATAATCAAAACTTGTGTGTTCTTGGTTGGGTCAAGGTTGTACAAGCATTGAATCCAACATTGTTGTAGGGCTTCAAGTATCCTGACGGCAATATTCATTGACCTATTTGTACTCGCCAGTTCAATTAGGAAGGGTCGAATACTTGTCGAAAAGAATCTATTATTAGAGCCGTGAACCCAGAGACAACATTCTTTTCTTCACCCTGTTTTAGTGTCAATTTTCCAACATAAATTGGCGACAGTGGTAATAATCGGCTAGCTCTATCACACAATAACTAAGTTAAGGTACGTGTGTGAAACACACAAACATGAAATCCTGTCCCTATATCTCCCTGATTAGTTACTCGAGATACCTAGGTTTTCTTATAAAATGTTTGAAGAGAGAGAAATCACTTAACCTAATCACTTTTCTTTCTCCTCCGCCTCTCACCCTCTCAATTTTCTCTGTAAGAATATGGAACCCTAACTCACATCTGTTCTACGTTTATTTTACATCTTCTCGCTTTTTCTCGCAATAAATCGAAACCAGATCCGATCAAGTAGAAGAAATGATGATTTTCAACTTTTACATATATTTATTCTTAACTTCAGCAAAGTGAATCTCAGAACTTAGATTTCAGTTTCACTAGTTCTAACTTTGTTTTTCTCTGTGATTTTTTAGGATTTTTTGAAGGATAGCCTCTAGTTTCAAAGAATAGGGGTCTTCTTCGTTTTTCTTGGTGGAGTCAATCTTTCAACTTAGGTCGTGTTTTCTTAAAACCCTGGCTTATTGATTCGATTGTGTTATTAGTAATAATAAGTGTTTTCCGATGTGGGTTTTTGTTTTTGAAGATTGTTGTAAAGGTTATATACGAATCCGAAGAAGAGGAGTATATATTTGCTGAGGAATGGATTGTTGTGAAGTTGTAATATGGTTTATGGGTTGGCTGACTCATAAGGTGAAGTCATAAAGCTTAGATTTTGTGTATGAACTCTTACATTTTGTGATTTTTGAGCTTGATTTATGTTTTGATAAGCAATTTCAAAAGATTTTGATTACGTATTTTGTTGATTTTTCAGCTGACGAAGATCTGAAATGGCATCTAACAGTGCAAGATGTTGTTACTGCTCTATGTTATGTGTATGGTAAGCAATATCTATGAGTTTATACTGCTCTATGTTAATGTTTTTCAATTAGAATTTTGTTGTTGTTGAATGAATGAGCAATAATTGAGATGGAGGTGATGATCCTTTCCCCATCATATCCACTATGATTATGATATGCGTCTTGTTTAAATCTATTTCTCAACAAAAGAGATTTCCAAGCTAGTATTCTGAACTCAATTTTAGTTCAGTTTTATTTGAGTGGCCTTTAAATTTTTTTGATTTTGGGATTTGATGTCCACCCCTATGGCTTGTTTAAGTGCCTATGGGATGATCAATTCCCATTAGAAAAATTAATTTGAATGAGTATTTATTTTTTTGTTTGTAAAGTGTTGATGATGATAAACCCAAGGCTTGTTTCTCAAGAAGAAATGCAGTTGCTTTCGCCTTTTGTCGGGCTTGAGAGCTAATGCTGCCTTGGATGTCTGAAACATCCTCTTTACAAACTCGTTTTTTTTTCGAAATTCTTCGGATTTCATTTTCTGGTGGCTGATACTGGTGATGGTGGTTGAGTCACAGCAGATTGAGGGAAATGGCGGTGACATTGCAGTTAGCATCAGCTGGGTATGGAGCTACAGATGAAATTGATTTGAAGCTGCAATAGATGTATGTTTAGATTTGATTCACTAATTTTTGGTTTTTATGTTTTTTGGCTAAATCTACGGCTAATTGAGAACTACAAACTTCTTTTCTCGAGCTAAAGAATTGTCTCCGAACTACGACTTCGTCGTCACCGATGGAGACAAGGGTTGCGTATATTTCACTAAGGTTTCATACCTTTGCTTTAACTTCGCATCTTTCTAACATTGTTTTAGAATGAATCAGATTGGATCATTTGTGTTACATTTGGAAATGTAACTTCAAGGGGTCTCGAAAAGGATTCCTCAAAGAATACAGTAGATACGACAGGTGTTGGTGATGCTTTTGTTTGATCACTTCTTTGCACACTAGCCAAATATCCATCACTTTACAAGGTTTGTTTCCTATCCTTTCTCTATTTATATGTAGGTCTCCTTAGGCAACTAATTTTCTATGCAAAACTCCATGCTAATATCATATTTTCTTAACATACATATCACAGAATGAAGGGAAATTGAAAGAGACGCTCACACTTGCAAATGCTTGCGGATCAATCTGTACAACTCAAAAAAGGAGCAATCCCAGCACTTCTATACATTGTTGTGATCGCTGTTGTAGGCGTCAAAAATAAATTTACACTTTCTTACTACTCAAAATATATAATGAAGCAAGGGCAAGAAAGGATCGTTCCCACAGAGAGGACTATGGTTGTCAAATTGTTTCGGTATCTTATAAGTAACACGGGGTTTTCTGATTTTTATAAACGAAAATAACATAAAAGCAAAACAATAAAAAGTAAAAACGCGAATCAAGGATGAGAAAGTATTGGTCATGGATTTCGTCTTCAATCACAAACATGTTTTCAACACAATAACTAGAATTCATATTTTAATCTCAACTTTTATCAAAGTCCCTAGAATACCTTGATCGCAAGAATATCCCGCTAATCTCCTCTTGTCATCAACAAACACATTAAAAGATGCGAATATGAATTCTATCTAAAAGAACAACCTAACGTGTAAAAGCACTAATCAAGTTTAATTCCCTAGATGCATTAAGTTCTATGAAATCAGGCCAATCAAAGCAATCGAACGTGTAAAAGCACTAATCCGATTTAACAAAGGTTATGGTTCACATGTGACTACTAGGATGTATCACTACAAGCAATAATCACAATTATGCTACTTGTAATCAGGAATCTATCACTTTTGCGTATAATAAATCCTAATCTAGCAAGAGAGATGAAAACAAACTCAATCGATTCGCGACTCGACTAAACAAGCATTCAAATCATATAATAATATTAATGGTGAATCATAAACGATAATATGAGAGAAAACTAATTCATTGCACAAAAACTCATGTTTGGAAATCCAACTAATCCATAACCAAAAGAAAACTCTAGCTCATATTCATGGAGTTCATAACAAGAAGGAAGAGAAAATCTTTCATGGTTCTAAACCCTAGAAAACAAAGTAGAGGCAAAGATCTAAGATAATAGATATATCAAAAAGATAATAAAAGATATCCCCCAAAATCCCCCTAAGCTTCCCTATGTATAGAGTTTTATAACCTCCTCTTGAAGAAACTAGGAAACCTAGCAAAAATAGGAAAGAGCACCTCCTTAGGAATTGTGTCCCGTGCATCGAACCCCGGTTGAAAGTAGTTGCCAAAACTCGCCACAATTCCTTAACACAAGTCACTGCCAAAACTGGCCGTGAGAGTTCTCAAAACAACTAATGGGCTCGAGTCAAATGCCAAAGTCCAGCCCATTTCATTAGCCTTTCGATCCCGCTGTTAGTTCCATGGAACTGACAACACTTTCTTCTTTTCTTCCTTCTCAAACTCCGTTCACAGCTCCAACTCCTTTCCTGAGTTTCCAACATAAGTTCCATTTCTTCTCTGACTTTAACTCTCCTTATCCTTCGATCATCAAACTTCTGACTTTCCTCCTCGTCGTCTCTATCAATCAATACGACAACCATCATCTTTCATGCTTCACCGTTGCACAACACCAACAGCCATGCTCGATCAACAGCCCCACCGGTAATGGCAAAGACACAATAGTAATTTTTTTCCATCTTCCTGTCTTGAACTCAGCCCATCACCACCGTGATCGTTTCCGGCATTCACTGCCAACACCGTTGCTCTCTGCTACCAATAGATACAATGCCAATCTTCATCTCCATTTTCTTATCATTTCGTACCGTCACTGCCAGGCCATCAATAACGGCAACAAACACCCTTTAACGTTCTCTGCCAACTTCATCTCCTTCATGCATGCAGTCTTCTTTGTCACTTCATGGATATGGATGAATCCATCAAACTCCACCGCTGCAACATGAGTTTCATCTTCCCTGGCGGACAAATTCCAGCAACCATCACTCTCCACGGCAGTTCACAACATCTCTGGCATCACCGATAATGGCAGTAGCCACTGTTCAGTTCTCTATCTCCCATTATGTTCATCGCTGCCATGCTCGTCTCAACAACCAACACTCGAGCAGCAGCATATCCCATCACTTCTTATATCACACAACTCCATCCACGTCTCATCAGTTTACTCTCTCGAGAACACCACAGATCAAACCCATCACTGCCATGCATACCGTGTAACACCCCGAGTTCCGGACTAGGGTCAAACCCATATGGAGATCCGAACTCGAAGCGTTACGGGTCGGAAAGAGACTTATGCATATAACTCTTCTAATTTATTTATTACAACAAATGTAATTTAACCTTTCTAACCTGAGTTTAAACGTATGAATTCTCTTATCACCATTAACAACAATTTTCAACATACATATTATTTAAAATTACATTTCAAGCAATACAATAAAACAATTTGATCACTAAGCTAATCATTCATAACTTTCGCTGCGCCACTCTGATAAATTTGCAAGGATGTCAATTGGGGTGAGATGACAGCTCAATAGAATGCATTCCCAATTCTCCAAAGATGCGCAAACATAATCATTTTATCAAGCAAAACATATAACAAAAACGCATTACAACTTCAACGAATCAATGATATATTCAAGAATCACAATACCTCAATATTTTCGATAACTTATCCAATCTAAAATTCAGTCTATGGGTTCACAACATTAATGTTATTATCAACAAATCATCCATTTAGTATCAACTCAACAATTCACATCAACAATATTGTTTTCAACAACTCATCCATTTAAGTTTCCACACGCCATTCACATATTAATATTGTCACCAACAAACTATGAGTTTAAAATACCACAATAATTGTCAACAGTCCATTCATCAATGATTCAACACATATATTCATGCATAAATATAGTCACAGAGAAACCATGAGTTCACTAATCACCCATTTGGGATTTAACACATCAATTCACAATTCATCCATATAAGTTCACACTTGAGTTCAACAATTTATTGAATTATATTTCGCACATTAGTTCATAACACCAATTATGTTTTCCAACAAATACTTCAATTCGTATTTCAATACTTGAGTTCATAAACCCAATAAGGTTTCCAAAAATCATTCAATAGAGATTTCAACACACAATTCACAATTTAATATTGTCATCACAGCAAGTAACCATGAGTTCACGGTACGAAAACCTTGGTTCGTACACCCACCTATCGTTTATCGGCACGGACATCCTCCATCGATGGTCAGGAACAAAAGTTCCTATGGGGATCATACCCATTTGCTCTCGGGGATCATTACCCGTTTCATTCACAGTACGAAAACCTTGGTTCGTACACCACCTATCGCTTATCGGCACGGACAGCCGCCATCGATGGTCGGGAAACACAAGTTCCCATGGGGATCATTACCCATTTAACTCTCGGGGATCATTACCCGCCATTAACATGAAACATGTTTCATATAATGGTAAAACATGAACTCATTTACTTTTATAAATCATTTTCACAAACAACACAAGCAACCATGGCTTAACAACATGAATTTCATTCAAGCATTTAATCAAACACACTAGCTGCAACCACATTACATTATATGTTTCATGGTGATAACATTATCTGATCATCCTCAAATTTTATAGGAACATTCCTGACAAATTATTATACAACATATCCAAAATTCACACCAAATTAACGGTTCAAACAAAAGATGTTGAATTTATAATGACAACATAAAAATTGGGAAGATTACATGTTGTTACCAAACAATTCATGATAAATTCATAACAATCTGAAATTGACCCAATCCAAAGCACAATGAAAGATAAGATGTTTACCTACAACTTTTATTAATACCTCAAATCCTTTTAATACCATTAAGACTTCCTAAGAACATCAAAATCACAGCAAGGCGAAACTGTCCAGAAATTCAGAAATTATCATCCAATTTCAAACAAACATTCAACGGTGAATTTACATTGGAAAATTCTCAAATTTTAACAAGAGATACTCAATCATGTTTAATATCAATTAGAGAAGCCTGATCATCAAACAGAGGCATATTATTATTCGAATAAATCACTGAATCATTACCATACAAAATCATATAAAGTAAACACCAAAGGAAAACACCTAAAGAGAAAGGGTTTCACATTCTACCTCTCAATTGCTACAAACTCCACTAGATTTCTTCTCTAAAAATATCTAGATCTATCTCTTTCTTCTTCTCCTTAGCCTTATGCATTCTAACTTTCTTTTCCTAAGCTTTTGATTATAAAAATCTTAATAATACTAATATTCATAATGATAAATAATATTTATATTTATTTATTTATTTTAATCGTCTTTTCATCTTCAATTTATTTTATTTTATTTATTAAAATACATTAGGTGACTTTATTTCCACCCTAAGTTGTATCCCTTCTAGTTCAATCAACCCACCTAAGTTAAGGTAAGGGAAACAATATAAACCACATGGTTAGCTAATTTGGGTATAACCCGACCCGAAACCGTAACTAAAAATACAGGGTATTACATACCGATCACGAGCAGCTCCAAAAATCACCATCTAGGCAAGTATCTTCTCGTAAACTCGTCACTACTGCCAGCCATGGCTTTCCCTGTTTTGTTCTCGAGCGCACCATCGATGGTATTAACAGCTGCCATCAAAATCGAGTTCTTCTTCCATTCAGTTCTTCCTCCATTTTCTGCCAGCATCATTCTCTTCTTCCCGTGATCATTAGCAGCAACTCGAGATATCCATGCAAAGGACTTGGTCGTGAAGAAGAGGAAATACGCGCATGTTTGAATTTGAATTTGAGCTTCCCAGTTTTGAATGCTGGACTGCCATTAGTAATTCCTTTGAAAGTTGATTGTCCCTTAGTAGAATGGATACCCCTTAACGCATAAGGGGGTACCAATAGCACTTGTCCAGGAAACGACCATTTTGCCCTTTTGTCTTATGAGTTCTTGTTTTGCTCATAACTTCTGCATACAAACTCGGAATTACTTCATCCTTTCGCCGTTGGCTTCGTCTTTTCGTCCTCTACACAATGAAAAGTAGAAATCTTGTATATGAACGAGTTCTAATTAGTCTATGGTCCTTCTTCACTTGTAGCTAGCTTCTTTCCTTGCACAATTAAGTGCAAATTCACTTATTTTGGATGATTTACCTAACAAACACAAATAAGAGAAAACAAGCGTAATATACAATGCAATAAAACCAACAAATACTAGCATGGAATTGACACTAAATATATGTGAAATATGCACTTATCAAATTCCCCACACTTTCCTTTTGCTAGTCCTCGAGAAAACTAAACTAGACTGCAACAACTCCATTTCGTCGAGGATACGGTTACTTTTAGCAGAATGTAACAAGCATTTAAACCCCTAAATGTCCCTAGTGGACGAGTTATAGTCTCGTGAGGGTTTACTAGAGATATACCCATAAAACCTATTTTTCCAACTTACTAGTTCTCCGAAATGATAGTATCCAAGCGCTAAGAAGACATAGAAATTCTGCACACTAGTCATAAGAAGTTAGACACATAAATGAACACAATCTCATTCTTAAAAGTTGAGAGAGAAATAACCATCCCTTATCGAAAGAAATTCGGGTTCGAGTGATCGAAAGTCTCGACTCGCCTCACAAGAAAGGGTTTTATGAAGTTGCTCTAAATAATAAACAACTTTTTATGGGTCACACATGTGTCCAGGTAGGAATGAAGAGAGAATCCTGCGACACGTTGAATGATAGGAAGGAAAAACCCTCCGAATTGTTTTGAAAACCCACATCTTTTAATATTTTTGAAAACCCATTTTTCTGACGATCTCTACGAAAGGAAATCAACCACTTAACGAAGGTGGGAATATGCTTACTTACCTCGTTATCTGTTCGGCGTGCAGCTAGCACCACTCTCACAACATCCATAGAAATGTCTTCGGTCTTCAATCGGTGTCTTCATCTTCATCTTCGGTCTTCAACTCTTGAACTTCGTAGAATCTCGACAATGTGATTT
The DNA here is from genome assembly GCA_023531295.1 of Papaver armeniacum. Classification (NCBI taxonomy): domain Eukaryota; kingdom Viridiplantae; phylum Streptophyta; class Magnoliopsida; order Ranunculales; family Papaveraceae; genus Papaver; species Papaver armeniacum. The sequence goes on along the minus strand of JAJJWW010000270.1, from coordinate 145,820 downwards.
TTTCCTCTAATTCTTGTTGCTTGAAACTTCATTATAGATATTTCTTCTTTCCATTGGCTTTATTGAAAGAACAAAACTAAAAACGAACTATACAAACCCAAAATATAATACAAAGAATTTTTTTTTTTTTTTTTTTTTTTTTGAGAAAAATAAAATACAAATAAGATAAAAATGTAAGTACAAAGGCCATGGTGTAAGTACTTTACCGTTTAATTCTTCACAACTTGTATGTCTTGATATCATAAACTTCTCGAACTTTCATCTTGATAATCTTCGCTCTTGTACAATAGTCTTCAACTTGTAAAAATTCTGCTCCTTGTCTTGTTGCTTTACTCAAATCTGAAATCTGCTCATTTTTGTAATGTTGCTTGTAAACCTTGAACGTGTTCAACTTTCCTTCAAATTCGTGATGTTCCTCTTGTTGATGATGATGGTTTTTCTATGGACCTGTTGGTGTAGAGAGAGATATGGTGGATGGTGCTAACTGCGAACAAGATTACAAGTGGTATGTAAGTTAGCAATTCGATGTCACCATCATGATTGATAAAAATAGCACTCAAGAGATCAAAATAGTGCTTCTATGGTGGGAGGTTGGACAGCTCACCATTCTGCCCGGAGTTTACGTACGGTGACTCACACTCTAAAAGCACATATTTAGAAAGGTACAAAGAATTGAAGGTCGGTGCCTCACATTATGTAACATGGGTAGTCTCCACTATAGAGGATCACTACTCTAATACCGAATTCAGTTTGCACCTTATTTGCCACTGGCATGGTTAAATCCAACTTTAACTCTCATACAAGTAAGAAACCCGATCATGTTCTCTGTCATCTCTAAGTTCAGTCACTCTTATGAGATTCTCGATGTAATCTTAGAGACATGTATACTACGTGATTCTAAACTAACTACAAGTTGGAGTTTTTTATTCACTATTTTACACAAAAGTTGAAAAATTTAGAAAAAATTTACAACGCAAATGCTTAACCACTCCCCCACACTTAAACTTTACATTGTCCTCAATCACTAGTGGAAATCAGCAGTTTCGCGACCGACAAAGCAACTCATTTAACTCTTATCTATGACTTGCTTTGTCGGTCAAAGAAAGGGTCGCTGTTTGAGCGTCTTTTTCAACTATGACGTGTCTATGGGGGTCGTTGAAAATCTTATATCAACGACCGATGTTAACAGTCAGCATATACTGACTGAGCTTAATCAGTCATAGATATAAATCTTAATATATAAAAAAAAAATAGATTCAGATTGGCTGTCTGGCCTGACTAAATCTGACCAAATCTCAAATCAAACACAAATGAAACTAGAATTCAAATGAGAATCAGATTAGAATTCAAATAAGAGTCAAATCAAACTCAAATGAGACCCAAATTCAAATCAAATAAAAACGAGAATTAAATTAAACTTGAACACAAATAATCGTTCAATTTAACATTCATTGATTTATTGGGTTCAAATTACACAAAAAGGATTAAAATCTTGAGTTCTGACCAATGTAAATCTTACAAGAAAAGCCACTAAACAAGTGTTAAAACCAACATTATTACCTGAATATATCCATCCCAATACTCATCATCTCCAACAGTTGCCGAAATTGAAGGAGCTTTATTCGCGTTTCCAGTGAAGACAAATGGATCTTCATAAGCATTCTTGTTGGGGTCTGATCTTATTGGAGATTCCAAAACCAAATACCAATGCTTCCTTGGAGATCAATATCGCTTCTGATGTATGTTTCGCAAACCTAAGTTTAAATCCTGAAAGACGAAATATAACCTTGAACTTAATATTATTTGTAACGAGACTTAGAGAAACTAATAATAACTAAGATGATAACTAGGAATGATGCTCAAATAGGTTCTTTTGATTTACCTGAGTCCGAGCGGAGCTTGTCCATTATATGTGTTTCTGAATCCCCATCTCTTATCAATGACATACCAACAAAAGCAAGCTACATTCAGCAAAAAACTATGTAATAGCCAAACTAGGAGATGGAACATGTTTGCTGGCGATACAAACCTCAAACTTGTTTGTTGATCTTTGATATCCCTTACAAATGCCACTGCCATATAATCGAATCCGTCTTCAACAAGTAAGTAACCCCTGGAATCCACAATAGCATTCAAATTCAACTATTTTTGCAATAAAATCTGTACATACCCACTGAAGTATAATATATACAATGCACGAATACCCCACTAAAGTATTCTACAAGGCATGAATACTTCCAAGAATAAAGTCTTTAACATGCTGTTATAAAGAGTAAATATTAAAAACCAAAACTAAAGAAGTTCTTGAAGCTAAGCACTCACTTTCCTTTGCTGTGAGCCCACTGTCTGTCAAGTACAACACGCCCCTGAGAACAGCGTAGGACTTATCTAGCAGGATTTGAGATGAAACTAATCTCAATGGTGAACTTAGAATGGAAAAACGGTTAATACAAAGACAAATTCCAGCGAAATGGAGTTCTGTGAAAGAAAAAAAACTAACAAATCCTGACTAAACCCACCTGGTGATACATTCGACACAAGGAATACTCATGCATAAGCATAAGTCACTATTGTGAACTAAGAGTAGGGTTCAAATTTTGACATGGTATTTAAACCGTGATGGAATTTTCTTATTTGGTTATCTTACCACGAAACTAACATGATTCGAGGATGGGAATATCATAATCAAATTTCCATTACAAAAATTAAAATGTAGGGACATATGGATAGGTGTGCATCCAATGGAGAAATACAGAATACACAAAGTTTGTAAGTTGCGACAAGAGGGGTGAATGTTTACCTGGGTTTTTTTCAGCACAACTACTCCTTCAACTTCAAAAGTCAACCTTAGGACACCGTACACTATTGCTTCTGCTATATGTTCCGCAGACCCGAGTTCAAAACCTGAAAGACAAGTTCAATTCAAAGAACCAAAAATGATTAACTCGCCGACAAGTTCAAAAAGAATACATGGCATATGACACCGTAAGAGTACTCCGAACATGAGAAAAGTAGAGAGCAAATATAGGTAAATATGCAAGCTAATCCAATCATAGTAGTACGTAAAACCATGAATATCTTACACCAAGAACACTAGATTGGACACTAACCGATGGGTTTGAACTCACAAGAAACATGTTATATTCCAATCACCAGATCCGAGTTTGAAATCCTTAGAATTTAAAAAGATAAACCAGCAGTCCTTTGCATTTGACAGGCATGGTGCATGAATATCAGTAACGAGGCATTCCAATGAACACTCCGATCTGCAGTACCTGCTATATCCAACACTTTCATAAGTACTCCCTCTCAACCATTCCATTTGTTGTCATGCTAAGCACATTAGATCTTTGATGCCATTTGTTGTTGTCATGCTAAGCATACTAGTTCTTTGATAACTGTCAATCAAGAAACAAGCCCGACCAATTTTTGATGGTTAACCAGGCACCTAGTACCCCGTGGGTGGGATCTATTTTATAAGAACACTAGCTTCTACATACACAGAGAACGGTTATTAGCTCGCTAGACATATAACAACAAATTAAAGAGAGAGTACATATATATATTTCCTTAATGATCATCGAGTTTGATCGATCTACAACAAAGTTCAACCAAATTGCCTATTAATAGTTATGATATAGATGAAGACATACCGTCCGGTTTTCTCGAGTTGAGCAACAAGATCAATGAAACGATCATGAAGCTCGGGAGTCCATCTAAGCCTTGGCTTTGGGTCCATCGTCAAGACAAGCCCGAATAGCTCGCCGCTTTAATTACTCTGCAGAAATCTACTTAGAAGTTCAAACTTCAAGTTCCGCATTGCCAATCTTCTCCAGAGTTTGAAGGAGCCTTAACAGACCCATGATCTCGTCGAGAAAGAGAAACATTAATCAATAGTCTATGTTGCCACTTAGAGAGTAATAAATATTAATTAACAGCAAGATATATTATGGTACAGACCAATAACCCTTAATAACAAATGATTATGAAGAAAGAACTAAATCAATTTTCCGTAAAGTGTTACCTTGAGCAATTCTCCAAAAGAATAATTGCAAATGTATAGTCTCATCTCCAACTTCTCAATCTTTAAGCTCTGTTAACTCTATAAGTACCTATATAACTCACAAAATAGAGTGTAAAGAAAATATAAAATAAAAACAAACCCAGGAAATAACAAATGTAAGGATGCCAATTGTGTCTATCTATCTTTACATTAGCAGCTGGGTGTTAAACATCTAACATCTTCTAACATCACTGATATCATCAACAAGCATTTTGTCTAGGACTTTCATGACTGAATATATCAGGATTTCATCCCTAGAAGAAGGAGCACTGCCAGGAGATGCACTCCATTTCCTAGGAGTAGGAATACGTCGAACAAGAGAGGTGCTAGAAAAAATGAGAATGTTTTCGTCAATATGAGGTGGAAAGCCAGAGAAGACAAGAATCCAAAATTTGTAAATTGTACTACCTGCCTGCTGACTTGCTTCCGCTCCTCCTGTATTCTTCTTCATATCGACTTCGACTAGCACCGTTTCAGTAATCAGGACTTAAAATGTAGCTCCTACTGCGATGGCGTGAACCTCTAACTCTCCCACGAGATCTGTCATCATATCTTTCCCGACTCATACTACGACTTCTCCTTCTACTATCCCAACCCCATTGATCGTCACAAGACCTGGAACTGGAATGGTTTACAATCAGCGATACTGATTTGAGAAATTATGTCTCAAAATGTATAGTCAACATAACAAACAATACCTTCGGTGGGGGATGCGAGTTCTAGACCGTTACCTACTCCCTCTAGTCAAAATAACAGACAATACAATTATCTATACATTCGTCTAAAGTAAGAGGCAATTCACAGCTACACTACATTTTACACGGCAACGAAGAACTTGAACTATATATCAGACTAGACTCAGATATGAAATTTTCTGACATTCGTTCAGCATCGAGACCATATTTTGCACCATAATATACCTTCGATCGACATTCCTTCCTACAAGTATACACAAACAAACCCTATGAAAAGCCATTAAAAGTAAACAAATATCAAAGCTTCACAGGGATTCATGAAATTCACCATCAAGCTTTTCAACAACTTTTAAAGGTACATGCTTGGATGAAGATAATCCAGTAGATTTAAAACCATATGATACCCACCCATACAGAGCACACAAACACCCAAAGCTATAAACAACAAGAATAACAACAACTTAATACAAAACCTCAATAAATTCAAGAAAACCCCTAAATGAAAAGGAGAAGAAAAGTTGAAAACCCAAATCTCAGATCTCTTTAACAAAATCAGTAAAGTTGAGTTCTATTTGAACATTCAAATCGAAAATTCCCAAATCAAGCAAGAAAAACATATATATCATTAGGACAAAGAAATAAGGGCAACTAATCTACAATAAATAAGAAATTACCTGCTGATGTTGTTGCTTAGAATATATCTGGTCAAAATCAGAAAATGAAACAATAAATCCATCGATACAAAATCAGTTTCTGCAAAACCCATTAAGCAACTAAACAAACATTAGAATACTAAATCGCTAACAAAAGATTATTTGATAACCCTTAACCAATTCTAACCCATATCCAAAACCCCTAGATTCAGAAATTGAAATCTTTAAAATAAAAAAAAAAGCTTCGCACATTATACCTGATGAAGTTGATGCTCAAGATCGTAAAGAGAATGATGACTTAAAGAAGAAAAATGTTGAAATGAGTGAGGATACAACTTTGATTTGTAACACTGAGTTTCAATCTTTGAAGTAGAAACAATTTAGAGTTTTATTCTAGGGTTCTTCGTGTTTCATCGATTTTGTCTATACTAACTAAATCAAGGGAGAAGATGAAGAAAAAGGTGGTGTTGTGGTGATGGAAGTGGTTGTGCGGTCTGTGGCGGTGATGGAAGTGAGCGGAGAAGAAGAAAAGATAATTGCAGTCTCTCTCCCAAGTAGAAGAGAAATAATGTTAGGGAGACGTAATACAGAGATAAAGAGATAAAGTTTTTATGTCTGCCTTGAAAATTGAACCAGACCTAAAACTAGGTTCATCCGTCACAGAGTAGGTCGGTAAACAAGGAATAAAATAATAATAAATCTTTTTATTCAACGACCAACTTTGGCACTCCGAGATGTGCTCGGAGATTTTTTTAAATCTTAGACCGTCTTGACCGGTCCACGGTCCGTTGACCGCCATTGAGGGTCGTGGATGTGGGTCAGAAAAACCTCCCTTTCCACTAGTGAATGTAATTGAATTGTCCAAAGAAAGTCAAGGTGGGAAATCATATAACAATATGCGACAAGAAAAAGTAAAAACAAGACAAGAAAAATTAAAAGATAAGAAATACAAAACATATGGGTTGCCTCCCATGTAGCGCTTGGTTTAAAGTCGTCAGCTCGACTATATCCTTGCAAGATTCATTCCCCATATACCAACAATCTGAAAAGTTGGGGATCCTTCCATAGAATCTGTTTTTCAAACACTAGCTTCTCACAAATATTAGTAATATAAAACATAAATGAAGCTATTAACCGATAAAAAACCCCCCACACTTATTCTTGTCCACACTTGAAAGTGTATAAAGAATATAGAAGTCGGGTACTTCCACGGCTTCTTGTTGTAAAACCTGCATAGTTTGAGAATCAAGTATCTCTAATGGCGGATATCGAGAAACAAAGTCATCCAACAATATTCTCGAAGCACATACATTCAAACCAATAAGAGGTAACGGAGAAGAAACAATAGGCAAAGGGTTATACAAACCTTGCACAATCTCTTGTATCACGGAATCCTCTTCATCCTTTAAAAACTCAAGTGAATTATTCACCTCTTTTATATCATGGTCCTCTATCAAACCTTGCAACCATTCTTCATCCGTTTCTGCCTTAACCAAAGTTTCGACATAAACATCATCATTACAATCATTTGCAAGCTCAATTGGGTCTTCCACAATAGTGGTCATAACGGTCTCATTCTCAACATACTCCTCTTTGTTGTAAGGCACATACTCTTTTGCGGATCCAAATTTTATTATAAGAAACTTTTCTAGAATACTCGAAAATGCATCATCCTCAAGCTCCACCCTTTGAATAGGCTCTTGATCATTATTAAGATCAATGCTTGAGTAATCTACACAATTGTCGACATATTCCTCTTCGTCTTCATCTTGATCCCAAAAAGACTCCATTGTACACTCCTCGGAGATGTCACCATGAGTTGTTTCAAGCAATGTATTATAATCACCGTCACTATCATAGTCAACATAAGATTGGTCCTCGCTGAATTTAGTGTTGCTAATCTCTAACTCATCCTTTTGAATAGGTGAATGATCATTATTACGATCAAGAGTTGAGTTAACTACACAATTATCAACGAAAGTTCCCAAGGATTGGCCTTTTTCAACATTAGCATCAATCAAATATTCATCACAAACCATATGCACATTAGAATTATCCATATCTTCCTTGTATTGATCAATGCCTCTTCGCAAGCTAGCTATACCTTCACGAAGTTCTTGGAGTTGCTCTTTTGTAGTCTCTTTAGCTTTTTGAAATTCCTCTTGTAAAAAGTTGGAAACTTGGTCTATAAAGTTAGAGACTTTTTGTTCACGAGCATAAGAATCCTCCCATCCTTGTGGTTGTTCACACACATACCCGCCATAAGGTTGTTGAGGAAAACCATAAGGTTCCATGGAATATTGGTCATAACCAATGAATTGGTTTTGATTATACCCCTGGAATTGGTAGTTGTCATATTGTTAAGGTTGTTCAAAACCGTATCCGTTGTTCCAATATGCTCCGTCCATAGTAATTGGTACCTTAAACAAGAGTTCTCAAAACTATGTCAAAAACCAGAAAATAAGAAAAAAAAAACAAAAACTAAAAAAAAAACAAAAAATAAGAAACCAAAAACAAGTGACAACCGCTGCCTCCCCGGCAACGGCGCCAAAATTTGATCGCTGTCGTAGGCGTCAAAAATAAATTTACACTTTCTTATTACTCAAAGTATATAATGAAGCAAGGGCAAGAAAGGATTGTTCCCACAGAGAGGACTATGGTTGTCAAATTGTTTCGGTATCTTATAAGTAACACGGGGTTTTCTGATTTTTATAAACGAAAATAACATAAAACTAAAACAATAAAAAGTAAACACGCAAATCAAGGATGAGAAAGTATTGGTCATGGATTTCGTCTTCAATCACAAACATGTTTTCAACACAATAACTAGAATTGATATTTTAATCTCAACTTTTATCAAAGGCCCTAGAATACCTTGATCGCAAGAATATCCCGCTAATCTCCTCTTGTAATCAACAAACACATTAAAAGATGCGAATATGAATTCTATCTAAAAGAACAACCTAACGTGTAAAAGCACTAATCAAGTTTAATTCCCTAGATGCATTAAGTTCTATGAAATCAGGCCAATCAAAGCAATCGAACGTGTAAAAGCACAAATCCGATTTAACAAAGGTTATGGTTCACATGTGACTACTCGGATGTATCACTACAAGCAATAATCACAATTATGCTACTTGTAATCAGGAATCTATCACTTTTGCGTATAATAAATCCTAATCTAGCAAGAGAGATGAAAACAAACTCAATCGATTCGTGACTCGACTAAACAAGCATTCAAATCATATAATAATATTAATGGTGAATCATAAACGATAATATGAGAGAAATCTAATTCATTGCACAAAAACTCATGTTTGGAAATCCAATTAATCCATAACCAAAAGAAAACTCTAGCTCATATTCATGGAGTTCATAGCAAGAAGGAAGAGAAAATCTTTCATGGTTCTAAACCCTAGAAAACAAAGTTGAGGCAAAGGTCTAAGATAATAGATATATCAAAAAGATAATAAAAGATATCCCCCAAAATCCCCCTAAGCTTCCCTATATATAGAGTTTTATAACCTCCTCTTGAAGAAATTAGGAAACCTAGCAAAAATAGGAAAGAGCACCTCCTTAGGAATTGTGTCCCGTGCATCGAACCCCGGTTGAAAGTAGTTGACAAAACTCGCCACAATTCCTTAACACAAGTCACTGCCAAAAATGGCCGTGAGAGTTCTCAAAACAGCTAATGGGCTCGAGTCAAATGCCAAAGTCCAGCCCATTTCATTAGCCTTTCGATCCCGCTGTTAGTTCCATGGAACTGACAACACTTTCTTCTTTTCTTCCTTCTCAAACTCCGTTCACAGCTCCAACTCCTTTCCCGAGTTTCCACATAAGTTCCATTTCTTCTCTGACTTTAACTCTTTTTATCCTTCGATCATCAGCAACTACAGCTTCCTCCTCGTCGTCTCTATCAATCAATACGACAACCATCATCTTTCATGCTTCACCGTTGCACAACACCAACAGCCATGCTCGATCAACAGCCCACTGGTAATGGCAGCACATAATAGTAATTTTTTTTCCATCTTCCTGTCTTGAACTCAGCCCATCACCACCGTGATCGTTTCCGGCATTCACTGCCAACACCGTTGCTCTCTGCTGCCAATAGATACAATGCCAATCTTCATCTCCATTTTCTTATCAATTCGTACCGTCACTGCCAGGCCATCAATAACGGCAACAAACACCCTTTAACGTTCTCTGCCAACTTCATCTCCTTCATGCATGCAGTCTTCTTTGTCACTTCATGGATATGGATGAATCCATCAAACTCCACCGCTGCAACCTGAGTTTCATCTTCCATGGCGGACAACTTCCAGCAGCCATCACTCTCTAAGACAGTTCACAACATCTCTGGTATCACCGATAATGGTAGTAGCCACTGTTCAGTTCTCTATCTCCCATTATGTTCATCGCTGCCATGCTCGTCTCAACAACCAACACTCGAGAAGCAGCATATCCCATCACTTCTTCTATCACACAACTCCATCCGCGTCTCATCAGTTTACTCTCTCAAGAACACCACAGATCAAACCCATCACTGCCATGCATACCGATCACGAGCAGCTCAAAGAATCACCATCTCTAAAGTATCTTCTCGTAAACTCGTCACTACTGCCAGCCATGGCTTTCCCTGTTTTGTTCTCGAGCGCACCATCGATGGTATTAGCAGCTGCCATCAAACTCGAGTTCTTCTTCCATTCAGTTCTTCCTCCATTTTCTACCTGCTCCTTCCATCAGATTGTCGTCATCATTACTGCCAGCATCATTCTCTTCTTCCCGTGATCATCAGCAGCAACTCGAGATATCCATGCAAAGGACTTGGTCGTTAAGAAGAGGAAATACGCGTGGTTTGAATTTGAATTTGAGCTTCCCCGTTTTGAATGCTGGACTGCCATTAGTAATTCCTTTGAAAGTTGATTGTCCCTTAGTAGAATGGATACCCCTTAACGCATAAGGGGGTGCCAATAGCACTTGTCCAGGAAACGACCATTTTTCCATTTTGTCTTATGAGTTCTTGTTTTGCTCATAACTCCTGCATACGAACTCGGAATTACTTCATCCTTTCGTCGTTGGCTTCGTCTTTTCGTCCTCTACACAATGAAAAGTAGAAATCTTGTATATGAACGAGTTACAATTAGTCTATGGCCCTTCTTCACTTGTAGATAGCTTTTTTCCTTGCACAATTAAGTGCAAATTCACTTATTTTGGATAATTTACCTAACAAAACACAAATAAGAGAAAACAAGCGTAATATACAATAATTTGCAATAAAACCAACAAATACTAGCATGGAATTGACACTAAATATATGTGAAATATGCACTTATCATGCTGCTGCTCAAAAGCTTATCTCAGTCTCCAAATGGGAAGGCTACAGGTCCTAATGAGAAGAAGAGATCAAAGTGTCCAGTTTATATAGTTTCCCCAATGTGAGTCTAGTCACTTAAACTTCGTGTTTACCGTTTTATTGCTTGTCATTATTAAATCTTTTTCCTTCTGGTAAGGTTCAATCCAGTTTTTTCACATAATGCATTTCTGAAAATCCACTTGTTGGTTGTTGTGTAGCCTTTCTAGATTTCATAAGTTTTATTCTTTTGTTTCCCATATTTTTTTTCCACTTGTGAGTTATGATGTAGTTATTTGTTAGGCTTAAAAAATCTAAATTTTAAGAATTATGTGGTGACAGTTATTTACTGGTCTGTGCGGTTAGAAGTTTAGTGTGAAAAAAGGCGCATTTGTTGTTTAATACTGATTGTCAGGGGCATATTGTTATACCTACTCATAACCATTCATGTTGATTATAATATCTAGACAAGAAGGAATTTCGTTGTCTTAAATTTTATATCAGCTAGAGAAGGTTGCTTATGCTAAGTTTGCGTGAAGCTTCCTTTTTTTGATATACACACTGAAATGAATTTGGGTTTGTTTTTCAGTGCCAAAGATGAGGGGGAGGTCGCTCTATGCATCAAAGAATTGAATTCTCCAAGTTTCTACCCATCCATTTCAAGTGAGTCTCAGTGAACCCTGGATTATGTGGAGCCTCAATTTAAGGTAAAGTTAAAAAGAACTTTGACTGGAGAAGATTGGGTGTAGAGAAGGTATTAAAAGATTAAAGCTCTTACTTCCTTTAGATGTGTTCTTAATTTGTTCATAACTTTATAACCAAAGTCATTTTTTGGTTTTTGACAGTTCTTAAATGTGCATATGCAGGGGCTGCAGGGGGCATTGTAGGACACGTATATGGGCACTGTAAAATAGGAGTTGTAGAGGGGGAAACATAAGTGGAACTGCATTCCCGAAGGGGTTACATAAACCTCTTTAATCTTGATACTGGTTATGCTACTTCCATATGGTGCCCTTAAAGAAATTCCAAGATGATTTATTAGTTTGTGTACTGATGCCCTTAAGATGTTTTTATTGTGGATGCAGACTAAGCGTATGAAGAAGGCCGGAATCGTTGGCAAATAAGGTAAGTTGTTGCTATCCGAATGCATATTAATATTGCCTCTTCACCCTCTTCAATTCAGAAAGTCTTGTTCGAGTCTATGTTGTTTAGCTGAGCTTAGAGCATTGAACCTTGGTGCTCCTGTGAAATGAGGGTCAACTTGTTCTGATAAATTGTATTCATACGTTAAATTCTTTTATCGAGTTTTTACGGTTGAACTCTTCAGACTATTAACGCTTGTAGAATATCATAAAACTTCGAATTATTATGCTTTTGATATTTCCTTTTGATCAACATGAGTTTGTTCATAGTTGTTTTCTTTTGTTACACCGGTTTCAGTGTAGTATCTTTGTTATGTTTTGTTTTCCCTTCTAAAATCGAGTTAGTAATCAATTTTGTTCCTCTGTTTCTTGTGCAGTATGCCGTGAAGAGGAAGGCCATAGGAATTCAGGGATGCCAAGACTGTGGCAAAGTGAAAGCTGGTGGTGCCTACTCATTGAAGTAAGACTCACTCTCATGTTCACTTTCCTGATATTCCTTTTTTTAGAAGTAGCTGATATGAGCTTCACATCTAGTAATGGTCCTGCTACTTCACATCTAGTAGTAGTTAAATAGCATCTAAGATGCACCTGTTTATTGATTGTGTCATTGATTGATATATATGCTCAATTTTTATTGTTGGAAAGATTAGTAGTATCAGATGCCAATGCTGAAAATGGTGCAGCTAAAGAGAAAACTGGTGCTTCTGTTCTTGACCTTGGCTTTGCACTTCAGGTATTTCTAGTGACAGACTTTGTCATTCTTGCAACCTATAGTCTTGTACCAAGCAGCTGGAGAAGATTTTTTGTGTTGTCTCGGAGCGTACTTGAATAAGATTGAATTGTTGTTTTTTGGGGTAGATTTGATAATGAATCTAGATGCAAATTAAGATCGTGTCATAATGAATGCGGAAAGCTCGCAGATTGAAAAAGAAGAAATTGCAATTATGTTTTAGGTTTATTTGTATTTCTGGCCTTTAACCCGAAAAGGTAGGTCCCCGATAATGACTCAGACATGTGCCCGTAAACCGGAAGGCCAGTCCATGAAAATGATCCGGGCTACCCATTTTTTTAATCACTGAAAAAATTGTCACGGTTATAATCGGTGACACAAATGTGAAGAAAAAAATAACACGCGTCATCATAGGCCATGACAAAAGGACGACACGTGTCCTATGAGTAACTGTTACAAATTCATGGCAACACTAATATGTGTTACATTAACCGTGACAAAAAAGGACACGTGTCGCAAAGCAATCGTTGCAAGGATTCAAGAATGATTATAAGCGTTGCCGTAAATGTGACTCTTTAAGACACGTGTCATACTCAATTGTGGTTAATAGAGAGTAAATATTAAAACCGTTAAGATAAATGTGACAAAAATGACACGTGTCGCTATCATAAAATTAGGTCAATTGTGGCTATTAATTATTGTAACGCTTTTTATATGTGACTGTTTCGCCTTTGTCACAGATAAAACCGTTACAAAATACCATCACAATTATTAATAACGGCCTATTTAGTACAATTATAACCGTTACAAATTCAATAAGTAACAGGTATAGCCTGTGACAAAATCCTGGAAATGGTGTAGTGTATGTATGTAATAGATTATGCCTCTTTATCAATATCAAGTTCTTCTGCTTCTCTATCTCTTACTTTTCCCTATTATTTCCACTGCAAAACCATATATATTTTTATTACACAAAATTGGTCAATTAACCCAATAACGACAATTCCTAGGTGAAAAAGACATGTAAAATTTGATATTGTTTAAATGGATGAGAATGTAAAAATAGTCAGGATGTAAACAGTTTCATCCTATCCATTTTCAAATATTTTTTCTTATTTTTAATTTACATCAGGATGCATCCAGTTTCACCCTCGCTATTTTTTAAGTTTAAGCCAGGATGAATCCAGATTCATTCTTGTTATTTTTTTTTTGTGTCAATTTCACCCATACTAATTTTTACTCATCCATTAGAACCATGTTTTAAAACGGAAAATGGGTCATTTGTCCAAATAAATTTAAAACATGGGTCAAATGGACGAGTAAAAATTATTATGGGTGAAATGGACAAAAAAAAATAACAAGGATCATCCTGGCTTAAACTTAGCGAGGATGAAACTGAATGCATCCTGATGTAAATTAAAAATAAGAAAAAGAATTTGAAAATGGATAGGATGAAACTGGTTACATCCTGGCTATTTTTATATTTTTGTCCATTTAAACAATATCAAAATCTAAATATATTTTTCACCCAGGAATTATTGATTTTGATTTTTTAAACCAATTTTGTGGTTTTAAAAATATTTGGACAATTGGCCCAATTTCTCTTTTTATTACGCGAAAAATGTACGTGTCTTGTACGTACCAAGCTAACAATCAACCTATTATGTGGCCAGTTTTTCTATTCGAAAGTCGTGCCATTAATAGTCAAAATTTGTAACACAGCCCCAAAAATATCCCTGTCCTCTAAACATCACTTACTTATACGAGTCATCCACGATGGTAACACACGCGCATAAGACACGGTATGGATATATTTTTTTAGATTTATTGGACAAAAATAAAAAAATTAAAGTTGCAGGAGGTAATAATGGGCATGATTCCGATAACAATACCCTTTTAAGTTTCAACTCATAAACAAATTCAGTATTCTAACATATCTAATAGTTGGGTGATTGATCTGACTAAATACTCCCTCCGTCCCTATTATATATGTGGAATATTGGATTTTTCTAGTCCCATTAGATAGGCGGAATTCTAATTCCAAGGTGCTTTTTGACATATATACCCTTATTTATGTTGTACGGGAATTTATATCTATATCTATATTATAAGGGACAATGATGTTTTCCCATATGGACGGTTATCTACATTTGGGATACATAAAGGACGGTCTAGATTTAAGTTTTTCAATCTACATTTTTAGTATATAAAGAAGGGTTGAGATTGAGCCACGGATTTAAGATTTGATCTAGATTGTGCCACATATTTAATAAGTTTTTTCATTTCCTCTACACCATTCAAATGTCATTTATTTGGGAGTTACTTTTCCCATTTAATGTGAAATGGTTTCTTTTATTTTAAATTAAATGTATTTTAACTTAATCTCTTTCATAATCAAAATCTACATTTTTATAAATATTTTGTGATCTGGATTTATGTTGTATTGTTATTTCCCTTAGAATGTAGTAAATATTTTTTCAACTGTATTGCTACTTTTGCTAGAGAGTTTCAACCTCTTACTTGGTCTAAGTCATATACATGTTGGTATCAAAGGGATTGGGGATTCTTGATTATATATTTTTTTTCTTTATATTATCTATCTATATTATATGTGTGGTACAGTGATACAGGAGAGAGAGAAAAACCAAGGAAGCTTATTTTGTCCATCAAATAAAGAAACAAAAAATCACACTAAGAAGTAGCAATACCCAAGCCCGTGCCGTTACGGCACAGGTTATATCCTAGTTGAGAATAAGACAAAGGGTATAGACAAGAAAAAACATCAAAATTTATAAAAACCATGCATTTCCTTATTCTAAGAGATTTTATCTTCTCCGCCTATATATTAGGGACGGAGGGAGTAAGTAACTTCTATTTTACTTTCTCAGGGTGAGAACCGGAAACTCCGGGTTTATCGAAAAATAGCCACCGAGTGTCTCACCGACAGGAGAGTCTATCCAAGGACATAGCTCAGTGGTATCCTATCAACTCTAGTAAGGAGGAACGAGAAAGTCGGAGGTTCGATCTCCACCGTAGATATTTGTATTTAAATTCAATTGTATAGAGGGATTTGGCGGGGTTGGGTTTAGCAGTGGGGCTAGTCCAACTGGCTGGATTTGGGTAGGAACACATATATTATGGCCTACTTTACATTCTTATAATCCAAATGCTAGTATCTTTAAAAAACTGAGAAGGTGATCTCAATTCGGAAAATTATATTTTAAAGGAGGAATCTAGTACCCATCACTATATAGTATATCCAGGGGTTTTTAGCTAGATTCTTCATCAATTGTCAAAGAATCGTAATTTCAGGAAAAATAATTGTACCCAACTAAACTTGCTCTAAAATAAAAAAGAAAGGATCCATGAACACTCTTAGATGGACACTATCATACATGATTGAACAATTTTCTTCGCAAAATCCAAACGAAAATGAATTTGAGTTTCGTATTTTGATACATTCCTCTTATAACAATCTACATTCCTACCAAAAATGAGCACAATTTGAGATACCAAACCTCACCATCTACCGATCTTAATTTAAACTGTTAACTTTTAATGACTGATATTCAAAGAGGTAGATGATGGTGTTATACATCTCCAATTCTGCTCATTTTTGTTAGGAATGTAGATTATTATAAGAGGAACGTATCATCAAATTATGAAACTCTAATTTATTGTCGTTTGGATTTTACGGAGAAAATGACACAAATCATATATGATATTTTCCATCTAAAAAGTGTCCACGGATTCTCTCAAAATAAAATATAGCATTATTGTGAACCATACACGGAATAGACACCGTTTTGAATATATTTCCTATTATGGAATATAATATGACATTATTGCCGATCATAGTACTACGGAGTCCAATGATTATGAACCACCACGACTTTGTGAACGAATTATGGGAATTATTAATCACGAAAATTTTCAACTCTTGTTGTTACTAATATACAATTCCATCATTATTGATTGCTAATTGTGGAAACATTCAATGTCAGCTAAATAATAATGTAGTACCAATAATTACAAGTACCGAGTCCTCAGATCTAAACAATTAGTAGATTAATTCATTCCTAAGCATAAAAAGAAAGTGGAAATTGAAAAATACCCCTCCTTTTCAAGGGTCTTCACAAATACCCTTAAGGATTTCACAAATACCCCTAAAGGGTATATTTTAAGTTTTTAGGGTATAGTTTTTGGCACATCTAAAATTATATTAAGTCAATTCAACCTCCGTAGGAGGTTGGGTTGACGTTTTCACGCGTCAAGAACATACTAGTTCATTTTCATTATCCAAAAAAAGTACTAGTTCATTTTCATTATCCACTTAAAAAATACCACTTAGGGGTATTAATAAAATGGACAGGGGTATTTGTGAAGGCCTTATATTCTAGGGGTATTTAAATAATGTTCCCGAAAAGAAAAAGATTTAATAATGTTAACATTATACTGTAATGTAAATAAACAGGATTGGGAGAGGGGATACAAATTTTTTACAGGGATTATCAAATCTACATAAAACAAAAACATCCACATCCACACCGCCGTATCCTCATGGTAAAAGAGATTCAATAACATATTCTTATTAGTTGATTCCTAAGCAACAAACAAATTATAACAAATTATAATAACATATATATAGCTAGCGTATCATGCTTTAAAAAAAGAAAAGAAAAGCTAGCGTATAATAATTTTGCCACCTCAAAACCAAAAAAAGGTAGCGTGCTCTCTTATGTCGACGATCGATGATATTTCTATCAGATGACTGTTACAAGATACCAAGATAGAAGTGGTACTAATAACCACAACCAACTCTATTGATATGGGATACTTCACCTATATGAAAACAGTAAAAAACAGTAAAATACCTTTGGTAGGTAGCGATCACCCCTTTCGTATTGTAAATATCTTTTTTTATTTATTTTTTATGATATGCAACTTTTTAACTTTAGAGTCTAGAGTTGGTTGTAAGTTGTAAATGGCTTCGGGATCGTTTTTCATTTTTAAGAATTGAGTAGTATATTTAATCGCAAATCGAAGATTACATATTTGAGTTTTAATATTCCCTCCATTCCATTTTACTTGCTTTTTTAGGGTTTTTTTTTGTGTTCCAAATTAGATGGTAGTTTTAGTTTTTTCCCCAGTTTTCACTAATATACCCATGCTTTGGAATCACACCAGAAAATTAATTCTCATGGTAATCAACACAAAAACAATTAGTGTAACTTTTAAATATACCCCATGAATGATATATATACTCAATCTTGTACATCCCAAATACATTACTATCGGATTGATAACTTTCCCTATAATCTAGAAACACAAAACTAGGTTATTTAACTTTTAAGTAGGAATTAATATGGGTATTATTGAAAAAAATTTACTCTCTATGATATTTCTTAATATCCGTGAAAACCTCTACAACGTCAAGTAAATCGGAACAGAGGGAGGATACGTCATTAATGTTATAAATACGAATGATGAACAAATAACACAAACTAGCGTCCAGATATATATAAGTGGTTGGCCACTTAATTTGGTGGAAATGGATTTTGAGTTTGAATCTTGTGACCTTTGCGCGAGTCAATATATCTCCAAATTTTCATTTTTAATAAATTTTTTGAAATGTTTGAAAAGTACAGATTTACCTTTACTTGGCTTATCAATCAGTGCAAATCACACGAGTCAAAATGTGAATAGTAAAATTCACAATAGATACGGTTGGTAGTTGCTACTAAAATCTTTTGAGAGAATTTTATAGCGAATTTTAAAAGTCAAATCGTGAAGCACATAATTCTAAAAATTATGTCATCATTTTGTCTTTTTTTCTAAAGAAAAAGAAAAACAAGAAAAATACGGTTTTCATTAAAGAGTAACTGGATATTAAATATAATATATAATTTTTTTTTGAATAAAAAAACATGATATTTATTTCATTCATTTCGTCGCATATCTTTAAAGAGTCGGTCGAAACCTTGACATAAATATCAGAGTTAATTTTCCTGGCGAGATTGGGGTATACCCAAACTAATTGGGGTATACCCAATGAGAAGGGGACATGGTGTGTCATTATTAAAAAGTGTGATTTTACTTTAATACCCTTGAAATAATTAAATCTTAAAAATAAATTTATTTCTTAATTTCATTAACCATAAAATTAAAAAACTAACCAACTCTTAATCTTCTCTTCTTCTTCTTCTTCATCTTCCATCAACCAAACCCATATAAAAATCTCAACTTTGATTTTCCAAAAAAAATGTTGACTCTACCAAATGAAAAGAAGACTATAAATGATGTTTAAACTTAAACCCATCATTGTGTTGTGTGATTTGATTGTTATATCGGGTTAGAAATCGAAATTTATGATTTCGTGTCTTACGCCTAAGGTCGTGACATGCATATCTTGCCGACTTTTCATAACAAACCATGGCGCGATCAAAAAATTTCAACAAAATGGCAGGTATTTTTGAAGACATTGCCATAATAATCATTTTAAGGGTATTTTTGAATACCTTATCGCCAAAAACAATTTTAAGGGTATTTCTTGAATACCTTGCCGGCCAATAAATTTTTTTATGTCATCTCCTGTATGTCAAAAAACAAAAGTCGGCAAGGTCGACGATGAAGATCATGCCGGCCACTTTTGGCCAGCATGATCTTCATTAGTCAACCTTGCCGACTTTTCATACTTCTAGAACTAAAAGTGTTGATTTATTCTTTGATTTTGAGTATGATTTCATATAACAGATTTGCAATCCCTTTTTAGAAGTATTTTGGTTGTGTGCTTCATTTTCGTTGCAAGAGATATTCTCAAAAAAAAAAAAAAAATCATCAAAAATCATCCCACAAAAGTCAATCAAAAACAAAATTTCATAACTTAAAATTCATAAGTTTTAATCTATTCAATCAATTTAAACTTAATTAATTAATCTAATCAAACTTTTAGTGTTAATTAAACGAGGGCAATTTTGCCATTTTGAAAATATTTGGTTAAGGGGTGACCTCTTTTACTTCAAAATGACCCTATTTTGTCTCATTGGGTATACCCCAATTAGTTTGAGTATACCCCAATCTCGCCAGGTTAATTTTATCCTCAATTTTCCCTCCGTTATGCACAAAATAAGAAAAATAATTATTATTTTCTTAAAATTAAGATGTAAGAAAAGATAATTAATAAGAATATATCAAGTAATAATGGTTTACTACTTTTTGAAAAAAAATTGGGGGCCACAAAAAATAATTGGGGGCCTCACCAGTTGTCTCCCAATAGCATTTTGGGGCTACCCCTTATCCGAATTTTTCGAAATGGCTAAACTATCCCCAAACCATTAGTGTTAATTTAGTTGATTAGTTAAGTTAGATTAGTTATTAATTAGTTTAGATAATAGAAAATTTGTGTTTTTGTGTTGGATAGAGAGGAAGAAAGTGAGTTTTGGGGGAAAATTTAGGTTAAAATGGTTGCAAATGAAGATCTTTTTGCTCAAAATGATGGAACCAATACTCAAAATGAAGAACCCAAAGCTCTAAACAATCTGGTAAACTTCCTATACTCTTCAAATCGCATGAATGGTGCTCCAAGTTGTCGATTCATGGTCACTATGCAAAGACTCGGTGTTAGAGTCGTTAGGTCGGGAGTTTATTAAACTGACGACCCTTAAGAGTCGTTAGTTATTTGTCACAAAAATAAACGACTCTAATCTGCAGTATGAAAAATCGTCATTCAGGTTTGAAAAAATTGACGACTCTAATGTGCAGTTATGAAAAATCGTCAATCAATTTTGAAAATATTGACGACTCCCTTTTCTAAGTCATCTAGAGTCGTTATAATTATTCTTTTCGAATTAGGGTCGGTTACATTTTAGCTATTTATACTAACGACTCTTACCTTAGTACAAAAAATTAGTTAACGACCCTATTAATAAAAACACAAACGACCCTATTAAAATTATCATGAAGAAAATTAGCTAACGACCCTATTTAAAAATGTGTAGAATGTAGAGTCGTTAGTACAAATGTGTAGAGTCGTAGAGTCGTTTGTACAAATGTTAGTACAAATGTGTAGAGTCGTTAACGACCCTATTAATAAACAAACGACCCTATTAATTTTAAGGGAAGGGTAAAATCGCACTTTCACCCTCATTGTGGAAGCCCCTGTAATTTTTGGGTGGGCATAAATTTGGTGAGGCCCCCAATTATTTTGTAGGCCCCTAATTAATCCTTGCTTTTTATGTCGAGTATTTCGTCAAATATTTGGTAGGTTTACTTTTCATCGGTTAAGGGATACCCTAATTTACTCTCAGCACATACTTTGACTGGTCAAACAGTAGATGACCAATCTTCATCCTTGCCTGGCATCTTATTAGCCGTGTGGTCACGGAGATACCCTTACAAAAAAACTGAACTCCAATCGAAAGGCTAGTTTTTCGATCAAATAAATGGTTTGATTCATGGCATCTTAGTGTCTTGCTTCTCATTTGCCTGGCATCTATATTCATGTAGACAGGCTTAACTGGGAAAGGTTAGTTTTTCGATCAAATAAATGGTTTGTTTAATCCTCGATCTTTCAAAACTTCAAAGGCCAGTGACTTGATCCTTTTTGATCATAGGACAATTTTATTTATTTCACCTAGTTTTTAATTAGTCAAAGCTGGTGTTCGGGAAATGATCCAGTGGGACGTGTCAATGGTGATATCTGCATGAGTCCTGAGGTGGCCGTTCTTAGTTGTTTTGAATCTTCATATACTCATAACGTGTTGTTGTTGCAAGGGTTTTTGGGGACATGATATTTTTGTTAGTCTCGTTAACTCTGTATTCGTTTAGTTGTTTTGGGGCTGTTTGTTAGCAAATAGAACTATTTTCAATATATATATATATATATATATATATAAATGAAGACTCGATCAACCTATGTACGTCTATATATTAATCAAGGCTGCTGGTGAACAAAATAACTCCAAACAATCAAAACTCTGAAAAATGGGAGACTTTGATCAGAAGAGTAATGAGATCGGAGATGCAGCGCCAACGACTGAACAAGTCGAGAAAGGACTGAAAGAACGGAAGGTCTCATGGGGAAAGCTTGGCCGTATAGATTCACTGAACAGGGAAGCTGGAAAAGTTTCTAATGAACCTGGTCATAAGAATAAGGTTTGCCCCGTTAACTGCTAGCAGCTCCTATAACATTTTACCATCTTAATTAATTTGGAACGAAGTTTGTTGTTCATATCTCCGATCGGGAAACCGTATCCAAGTTCCGTATAGATTCTGCAAAGTTTATTGATCTTGATGTTTGCTTATTCTGTATGTATATAATAGTTGGACTGGAGAACGACACTGAGTTTGGCGTTCCAGAGTGTTGGAGTGATTTATGGAGACGTAGGAACATCTCCACTCTACGTATACTCCAGCACCTTCTTGGATGGGATCAAGCACGACGATGACTTGCTGGGTGTTTTGTCTCTCATCATTTATACATTAGCAATCTCGCCGATGATTAAATATGTCTTTATCGTTTTGTGGGCCAATGATCACGGCAACGGTGAGTTCTTGTTCTATCTTACCTGATAATAACAGATAGAAACAATGAAAATTGGTACATATATCCATTGATATGCCGCTTATATTCATTGGTATAAATCATAAATACATCTTATTGACTACTGTAGGAGGAACTTTTGCACTATATTCATTGATATGCCGCTACGCAAAGGTAGGCTTAATACCTAATCAGCAGCCAGAGGACAGGGAGCTATCACACTATAAACTGGACAAACCATCAAGCCAGTTGAAGAGAGCTCAAAAGATAAAAGGAGGACTAGAGAACAGTAAAGCTATGCAAATTTCGCTCTTCTGTCTCACAATCTTAGGGATAGGCATGATTATTGGAGATGGAATTCTGACTCCAGCCATCTCAGGTGAGCTTATAGTTACTCTGAATTCGGTCAGACATTTGTATCGGGTGATTACTTATGCATAATATCTGTGTAACTAAAGACAATTGAAATTGTATAAATTACAGTGCTTTCTGCAGTTGGTGGTATCAAGCAGTCGGCGAAATCTCTTAATCAAGGTAGATTTGTGTTGGAAATCATCTTTTATACTTCCTCTGATCCACTAACGAGGGTCTTGGGTTTTTATTTTGTTCCATATTATCTGATAATTTCATATTTTTTAATTTATTTTTAAATGCATTAATAGTAATTAATGTTTGAAGACTTTTTTAAAGGGCGAGATGGAAAATTTTCATATGTCTCTCTGTTTCTTAATCTGCGTGAAAACTCTCAAACCATTGTCGAACGGAGTAATAAACTTGCTATATGAAGAGAATAAATTGATCCTTTTCTGCATTTTGTCTTGACTTTTTTTTTCTGGGACTCCTTAGATGCTGTCGTCTGGATTTCCGTAGTAATCTTGCTGCTTCTGTTCTCTGCACAACGGTACGGCACAGACAAAGTTGGCAGCACGTTTGCTCCAATCATCCTTGTATGGTTTTCTTTCATCAGTCTCATTGGTCTCTACAATTTATTCAAGCATGATGTGACTGTTTTACGTGCATTTAATCCAATGTACATAATACGGTACTTCCAACGAAATGGCAAGGAAGCATGGATATCTCTTGGCGGGGTTGTGCTGTGCATTACAGGTATATATGTGAAGTTAATCTTTTTTTTTTTTTTTTTTTTTTTTTTTTTTTTGCATCATATGCATACATTTAATTTAACAGCTGATTTGCTAAGTATGAGTACGATATCTAACAGGGACTGAAGCTATGTTTGCTGATCTCGGTCATTTCTCCGTCCGAGCAATTCAAGTATGTTTTGGAAAATTTCCATGATCTTGAAAAAAAATTGCAAAATCAAAAAGTTGATAATTTAAAAGGATAGAAAATGAAGCTAAGAATTGCTTTTCTTTACCATGGAATTGCAGATCAGTTTCTCCGGGGTTGTTTTTCCGGCACTACTATCCTGTTATATTGGGCAAGCTGCATACCTCTCCAAATTCAAGGGTGATGTTCATGATACTTTTTACAAGTCAATTCCAAGTAAGTCAATCTAAACTGCAGTCATGGTATATCAGCTCTTACACGCAGTCATAATAAGAATAGGCTAATCTCAGAATCAAATTACTTGTTCTTAATGACAGAGCCAATATACTGGCCAACCTTCGTTGTTGCTGTTGCTGCTGCAATTATTGCTAGCCAAGCTATGATATCGGCAGCATTTTCAATCATAACACAAGCTCTAAGTCTAGGGGCCTTTCCGAGGGTTAAAGTGGTTCACACTTCTGCTAAGTATGAAGGACAAGTTTACATTCCTGAGCTCAACTACTTCATCATGATTGCCACGGTTCTAGTCACACTTATATTCCGGACTACCGAACAGATCGGTAATGCATATGGTAAGTTAACTAAGTTTAATAATTTTAGTACTATGGTTAGAAATAGCTAAAAGCTGTATTAAGAACATAATGATTGGCTATATATGTCGATAGCATTTCATGAACCTCATTTCAAAATTTAACTTTGTGCAGGAATCGCAGTGCTTTCTGTGATGGTAATCACAACTCATATGGTTACTCTCATAATGCTATTCATTTGGAAAACAAGCATCTGGCTGGTAGCACTATTCTATATAGTGTTAGCTTCAATTGAAGTGACATATTTATCGGCAGTCCTATCTAAATTCACAAAAGGAGGTTACCTTCCAGTGGCATTAGCGCTATTACTTATGGCAATGATGGGAACATGGCACTATGTTCACACGAAAAGATATATGTTTGAGCTTAAAAACAAAGTGTCGGGCGAGTTTGTAAGAGATCTTGTCAAGAACGAAACTGTGAACAGGATTCCTGGGATAGCTCTTCTATACTCCGAGCTTGTACAAGGTATCCCACCGATATTCCCACACTTTGTTGCCAATATACCATCCATACATTCTGTCTTGGTGTTTGTTTCGATAAAACGGATCCCAGTCAGTAAAGTGGCAGCCGAGGAACGTTTTCTTTTCAGACAGGTTGAACGAAAAGACTACCGAATGTTCCGTTGTGTGGCACGTTACGGATATAATGATGCTGTCGCAAAATCAGAAGAGTTTGAGCAAGATTTGGTACAAAATATGAAAGAGTTCATCCGCTATGAGTCTTATGTTCAAGAATATGGATCTACTGAAATTACAAATACAAACCAGTTAGCTGAAGAAGTGGTTAGCGTGCCCCATTCTGGTCAGATTGCAGCTACTGGAACTCCGTCATCGAATTCATCCAGTGGAATTCATACCGCGCCGCTCGTAGATGCTGACAAAGAGATAGAGTTCGTACAGAAAGCAATGGAAAAGGGTGTGGTGTACCTACTGGGAGAAACAGAAGTGGTTGCAGAGGAGAACTCCTCCATGCCTAAGCGGGTAGTAGTTAATTATCTCTACCATTTCCTGAGAAAGAATCTTCGGGAAAGTGACAAGTTATTGTCGATCCCAAATCGCAAGCTTCTCAAGGTTGGTATGACATATGAGATATAACTCTCTTTTGAAGCTGGTCCCTTACCACAGGGTAATCTAAACCAACAATGGCTTAACAATTGGGTGCGTGTGTGTGTGCATGTGTGCCGCTTACACTTGGGTAAAGCGGTTCCACATATAATGTTTGTTTCCTTGAAGTTAATTAATCTGCGTGGTTTTTCGTTGTAAGTTGAATATTTTTTTGTTTCTTCTTCCAGTTGCCTCTTGGCAACTAGCTCATGAACATAGTAAAATGATATCTCAATATTAATTAACAATATATATGCTTCATCTTTTTACGAGTATATACTGGGTTAACAGTAAGATGATATATTTTTTTTTTTTTTTTTATAAGAAGAGAAGAGTGTTCTTTATATACTCAGGTCTGTCATGTATTGAATCTTATCTTTTTTATTATTCAATTGAATATAAACCGTAAGCAACGTAGACATCAGGTTCTCCTTTGTTACTATGGTATCATCGAGGGGGAATTAACAACGTCGATCCTTGGAGATTCCTGCAACTTCATAACCACCACCACCATTAATCTCATCTTCTGTTGCTGCTGCTAATTTTTTTTCTGAAGAATCATGGAGTTCCTGGTATGAAGTTTGTTATTGGAGGTTTTTGGTAGAAATTAGGGTTTTCCTTTGATACCTGCTGCGTCAACAATATGAATCAAGCGTGATTCTCAGATCTGAAATTTGGTTTATCTAGTATGTGCTCTTGGTGATTCTGGTGTACAATCTGGAATTCAATTGGTTTTGGACTTCAATTTGGATTTCGGTTGGTTCAGCTTCTTCAATCTCAACTGGTAAATCGAATCTATGCTGGTAATTTCAATTTTTATCTCTAGATTACTTCAAATCTGATTTCATGTGTTCAATGACTACATCATATCTCAACAATATTCAATTTCCTCTTCATAATTTGTCTTCACCATAATTAGTTTCATCTAATTTCTTAATCAAGATTTACTGTTCTTGATTCCTGGTGCTATTTGAGTCTGAGCATGTTAGAGTCTACCACAAGTGTGTTGGTTAGATGACAGCTTAAAGTTATTCCACTAAATAGATTCAGTAGAAGGTTGAGATTATTGTTGGTGAATTTTGCTGCACAAATCTAGTGCTTAAATTGCTCATATTCATACTCATGACTCAATTCTTTCTTCAAGACTGTCCTCACTTGCGTGGTGTTGAAAATCTTGCGTTGTTTTCAATGGTGGAGCTGAGAGTGCAGAGTGGTATTTGGACTTGGTTTGGTACTGATTTAGAGGTTGGAGTTCTATTGTTGAGTCTTCATTCAATTGTGAATGTAGCCTGTGATCCTTTATCTTTACTTTCTTGTTTGCAATTTTGATTTAATGAATAATACACATCCAGCTGAGATCATGTTGTGCCTATATTGTTAGAATAAGTGGAAGGATTATAATAAGTGAGAAGATTGGAAGTGACTGTTCTATTACTTCTACATCAACACCTACTGCTGTATTTACTTCTTACAATGCTTCTTATGTTGGTGCTGGTTTGCAATTCTTTCCGGGATATGTTGCTTGAGCCATTTATTCCATCATAAGAAGCAGCTTCATAATCCAAAGAAATAAATGAATTGAATAATCCAAGGTTCCTCTGTTGGAATTCTTTGTGTGAGCTTTATTGAAAGTAATCAGCTTCAACTTTTAGTTTTTTGTTACACCTCTCTTACACTCTGTCACATGTATTTTATGCTTTGTTATTTGTAAGTGTGTGAGGTGTGTGTGTGCTTCTGTCCTGTATCTGGTCCATTTATACTCCTTCTCTCTTTTGGATTGGTTAAGGAGAATCATTTTCTTTTCTGTTTTTTATCTTTCAAATGTTATCATGGTATCAGACTGAGAAAGTACATCTTTCTCGGGGTTTCTCGATCCTTCATGGATAATTTCTTCTTCTCAGAGATTTCTAATTCTTGTCTTCAATAGCTCCTTCTCTGTGTTTACTTTGATTTTTTTTTTGAGCTATTTCTTTCTCTGAGATCTCTTTTTCATCCATTACTGTTAACAGCTTTTTCACAAATTTTCAATGGCACAACGAACCTTTGCACAAATTCCTTTTAATCAACTGCTTAATATCATCTCCTTTAAACTTACTGATACTAATTACCTCACTTGGAAATCCCTGGTTTTAGCTCTCTTCAACAAATTTCGTGTTACTGATTATCTTGATGGTTCTACAATTTTTCCCCCTCAGTATACATCTCGCAATCATCAAAACAATGATATCGTCAATCCGGCATACACGACTTGGCAAGATGAAGATTCAATGATTATTCTACTTCTCAATTCGTTGATTTCAGATGTTGTTCTTCCTTATGTGGCTGGTGCTATATCTGCACATGAACTTTGGTCTAATCTTGCGGCTCGATTTGCTCAAGCTTCCGCAACTCACATGATTCAATTGCGTACCAAACTTCAGTCAATCAAATTGGGTAATGACTCCTTTCAAACTTATCTCAATTCCATTAAGAAAGTTGTTGATGCCTTGGCTGTCGCTGGATCCATTGTGAGTGATGCTGAATGTGTTGTTATTACTTTGTCTGGTTTGTCTTCTGCTTATGACGCATTTGCTACCACTATCAGACTTAGATGTCCTCCTGTAACCTGTGTTGAACTACATAATCTATTGTTAAGTGAAGAGGTTGTTATTTCATCCAAACATGCCTCTCTAGTTGCTGAATCTGACAACAAAGCTTTCTATTATCAGTCTAGACCTCCTTTATCAAATTATAATTACAGATATTCTGCTCCCTCAATAAGAGGTAGTTATTATTTAGCTCATAGAGGTAGAATGGCACCTCATTCAGGTCATAGAGGTGGTTATTCCTTTCATCCAAGGCCTACCCCATCTTTTACATCCGCACCTCCATCTACTTCATTCAAAAGTACTCATCCGCCTTGTCAAATTTGTAATGATCCTGATCATCTTGCTCCTGAGTGCATCAATCGGTTGAATTTTGCATATCAAGGCAAGCAACCACCTGCAAATATTCATGCTATGTTAGTTGCAGCTAATATCTTTGGTGAGAATCCCTGGTATGCTGACAGTGGAGCTAATCAAAGATATTTCTCTCTCGATATTCCCGCTTAAGATTACAGCTCTTATGATGGCTATGACTCTATTCAAACAACTAATGGTGAAGGTATGTACATTTCTTCAGTTGGTAACTCTCTCATACATACTCCTTCTAGGCAATTAAACCTTCATTAGATTCTACATGTTCCTCAAGCATCAACTAACCTACTCTCTGTCCATAAGTTCACAACTGACAACAAGTGCACTATAACCTTCTCTTATGTTGGTTATACTGTGTAAGATCTTCATACTGGGGAGATTCTCCTGCAGGGCCCTCACAATAATGGCTTGTACCCAATCAATTTTCATCAGTCCATTCATGCTCTTCATGCTCAAAGTGTGTCCTTTACAATTTGGCATCACAGACTAGCTCATCCCTCTTTTCAAGTCTTACAAAGAGTCTGTAATGATTTATCTATCAAAAACGTTGTTAAGTCCCATCTTTTTTCTGAGTGTTGTCAGTTAGGAAGGTCTCATAAACAACCTTTTCTTGTTTCTACAAGTTTTACAACTAGGCCTTTAAAACTACTTCATATGGATCTTTGGGGTCCTTCCTCTGTTGCTTCTAATAGTGGTTACTTATATTATGTGAACATCATTGATGATTATACAAAGTTTTGTTGGTTGTTTCCCTTATATGTCAAATCTGATTTCAAGACAATCTTATTCAATTTTAAAGCTTATATTGAAAATGCCATTTGTCATAAGATTGCTACCATTAAAACTGAGGGTGGTGGGGAGTTTATTAATGGAGAATTAGCCACTTTTACTGCTACTCATGGAATTAGACATGAAGTCACCTGTCCACATACCTCTGAACAGAATGGTGTAGATGATAGCAAACATAGGCACACTCTTGATATTGGCAGAACATTTCTTATTCAAGCCAATATACCTTTCTGGGTAGATTCTTTCATCACTGCTAATTATGTCATCAACAGACTACCCACTAGATCCTTAGGCTTTCAAACACCATTTGAAATGCTTTTTCACAAAAAGCCTGATTACAAATTTCTAAAAAGTTTTGGCTGCTCATGCTTTCCCTGGCTCAGGCCATATGCTGCAAACAAACTGTCACCTAGAAGTGTTGCATGCATCTTTCTTGGTTATAGTACAAACCAAAAGGGCTATAGGTGTTTGGAACCTGTTAGTGGCAGAGTTTATGTGTCAAGGCATGTTGTTTTCAATGAAACCTTGTTTCCTTATCTATCATTGGTATCTCAACCTAAGCCTTCTTACAATATTCTCACTCATGAAGCTTTCACTTCTGAATCTTCTCAATCTATCATTGAGTCCACTTCCACTGCACCTTCACTTCCTCCCTCACCTGTCAGTCCTGCCATTTCAAAGTCCCTTCAGGTTCCTACCATTGCACCAGTTTATGCTACTCAGACCAATTTACCTGTTGTCACTAATGCCCATTCCATGCAAACTAGGGGTAAATCTGGTTTTTATGTTCCTAAAGTGTATCTTGCCACCACTCATCCTCTCTCTGCTGCACTTCTTGCAAAGGATCTTCCCATCACTCCCACTTGCTTCTCATCTACAAACAAGATTCCAGAGTGGGGGGTTTCTATGTTTGATGAACACAAAGCTCTGCAAGATACTGGTACATGGACTAAAATGCCTCTCCCTCCAGGTCATCATGTCATTGGCTGTAAATGGGTGTATAGGATTAAACATAAAGCTGATGGCTCTATAGATAAATTTAAATCTAGGCTTGTAGCAAAAGGTTTTCATCAACAACCTGGTTTGGATTATAATGAAACCTTTTCTCCTGTTGCCAAGCCAACTACTATCAGACTCATCATTTCTTTGGCAGTTCACTATAATTGGAAAATAACTCAACTGGATGTGAGTAATGCCTTCTTACATGGAGATTTACAAGAAGAGGTGTAGATGACTTAGCCTCCTGGCTTTGTGGATCCTGCTCATCCTGATTATGTCTGCAAGCTGCACAAGTCTTTATATGGCCTCAAACAAGCTCCCAGAGCTTGGTATGCAAAGCTACATTTTGTACTGGTTTTTCTTGTCTTTGTTGCTTCTGCTGCTGATACTTCTCTATTTGTGCAAGTTCAAGGCAAGTTCATCACTACTGTTCTAGTGTATGTTGATGATATACTGTTGTTGATGGTGGTTTTTAGACAAGGGGTAAAATCGTAAAACCTCATGACCTAGTGTTACCCGCAACACATTAACTAAGAGCATTTAACTCAGGTGTAAATAATTAATAGGGGTATTTTTTCAAAATATTAGATTAGGGTTTTCGACACAAAACCCTAATTCCAAAACCAAGCCGCATACTGCGCACCATGGCAACCATGCCAAGCCGCATACTGCGCACCATGGCAACCATGCCAAACCAAGCCGCATATCTGCACCATGGCAACAATGCCAAACCAAGCCGCACCACGCTGCGCACCATGGCAACCATGCCAAGCCGCATCTCTGCGCACCATGGCAACCATGCCAAACCAAGCCGCATATCACGCACCATGGCAACCATGCCAAACCAAGCCGCATCTCGCGCACCATGGCAACCATGCCAAACCAAGCCGCATCTCACGCACCATGGCAACCATGCCAAACCAAGCCG
This sequence comes from Papaver armeniacum, assembly GCA_023531295.1. Taxonomy (NCBI): domain Eukaryota; kingdom Viridiplantae; phylum Streptophyta; class Magnoliopsida; order Ranunculales; family Papaveraceae; genus Papaver; species Papaver armeniacum. The sequence continues at coordinate 114,984 of JAJJWW010000270.1, read as the reverse complement.
CATCATCACGCACCATGGCAACCATGCCAAACCAAGCCGCATCTTTTGCGCAAAGATGGCAACAATGCCAAACCAAGCCGCACCCTGCGCACCATGGCAACAACGCCAAATTCCAAAGCCGCTATGCCTTTGGCCCACTCCCAACATAGCGCCCTAGGCTTGCAAGACTTGCAACTAGGTCAACATGGCCGCACGTGCCATTGGCACATGCCAACACGTACCGCAAGCCATATTTCCAAGCCGCAACCTGCGCAGCATGGCAACAACGCTAAATTCCAAGCCGCTATGCCTTTGGCCCACGCCCAACATAGCGCCCTAGGCTTGCAAGACTTGCAACTAGGCCGCACGCGCCAATGGCACATGCCAACATGCTCGCTAGCTAGCTTCCCTATCAAGGTCACGGCCCTAACGGCCCCGCATGCCATTGGCACATGCCAACATGCTCGCTGGCTAGCTTCCTATCAAGGTCACGGCCCTAACGGCCCCGCATGCCATTGGCACATGCCAACATGCTCGCTGGCTAGCTTCCCTATCAAGGTCACGGCCCTAATGGCCACGCATGCCATTGGCACATGCCAACATGCTCGCTAGCTAGCTTCCTTATCAAGGTCACGGCCCTAACGGCCCCGCATGCCATTGGCACATGCCAACATGCTCGCTAGATAGCTTCCCTATCAAGGTCACGGCCCTAACGGCCCCGCATGCCATTGGCACATGCCAACATGCTCGCTAGCTAGCTTCCCTATCAAGGTCACGGCCCTAACGGCCCCGCATGCCATTGGCACATGCCAACATGCTCGCTAGCTAGCTTCCCTAACAAGGTCACGACCCTAATGGCCCCGCACGCCATTGGCACATGCCAACATGTTTTCTAGCTAGTTTCCTTATCACGGCCCTAACGGCCACGCATGCCATTGGCACATGCCAACATACTCGCTAGCTGGTTTCCCCACCAAGGCATTCCGCACATGCCATTGACACATGCCAAACGCACACACTGGTAGCCTAACTTGCAAACCGTGCAACCTACCACCAAGGCATTCCGCACATGCCAAACGCACACGCTGGTAGCCTAACTTGCAAACCGTGCAACCTACCACCAAGGCATTCCGCACATGCCAAACGCGCACACTGGTATCCTAACTTGCAAACCGTGCAACCTACCACCAAGGCATTCCGCACATGCCAAACGCGCACACTGGTATCCTAACTTGCAAACCGTGCAACCTACCACCAAGGCATTCCGCACATGCCATTGGCACATGCCAAACGCACACGCTGGTAGCCAAAATTTTCAAACCGTGCAACCTACCACCAAGGCACTCCGCACATGCCATTGGCACATGCCACACGCGCCACTAGCAGCGCCACTTGCACTCAAGATGCAACCAGCACTCGAGACATCAACACAAACCGGGGATGCTTCTTTAGGGTTTTGGTTTGGCGGTCACAAAGATGCAAATGCGTACACTACGCTCACTTTAAGAAAGCGTGAAAAGGAATAAAGCGGTCAAATAAAAGAGGAAATAATGGTGAAAACGTTTTCACCCATTAAACCATGCGGTTACCACCTCCTCCCATTATTTCACCCTTTACTCTCTTCCTTCATGAGGCCAGTGCGTTTCAATCTCGACTTGTATAAATAGGTCTTACCTATTTCCACCGGACAACAAGTCTCGGTCGGAGAAATACACTACACTTACACTCTCGAAAGGCAACTTTGCAAGCTCTCTCAAAAGCTTCCATCTCTTGCAAGCTTCCTAAGCTTTCACTTTCTGATACAAGTCGAGACACTACCTCCTCAACACCTTTCTTTGCTTCCCTCCCCAAATCAACCCTTCTCCTCCACTTTGTGACCGAAGCAAGTCTGGAACGACCATTTCTTGGTTTAGGCCGGACTTGTACAGATTGATCTCTCGAACCTATAAAGTGCTCACGTGCAGCACATTTTTTTAGGGTTTGAATCAGTTTCTTACTCACTCACCGAAATTACCGAAATCAGCAGAAACGATTTTCACCTATAAACAACTGTTAACTGATAATTCTGCTGCTCACTGCTCACTTTGATTCAACACTCTTACTAAGCAATTTCCAGTTAAGAACTTGGGAGACCTTCACTTATTTTTGGGGCTTGAAGTCAAGAGGAATGCAAATGGGTTGTTTATGTGTCAGACTAAGTATGCATTGGATTTGCTAGCTAAGTTTAACATGGTTGTTGCTAAGTCCTGCTCTTCCCCTGCCTCTTTGTCTCAAAAGCTAAGTTGGTCAGATGGTGATATTCTGGAAAATCCCACTGAGTACAGATCCTTAGTTGGTGCCTTACAATACTTAACCTGGATTAGACCTGAATTGGCTTATTCTGTAAATCAAGTCTGTCACTTCATGCATAAACCTACTTCTACCCATTTTGTAGCTGCTAAAAGAATCCTCAGATATGTCAAGGGTACTTTAGATCATGGCTTATTCTTCTCTAAGGGTTTACAAGTTCTTCAAGGCTTTAGTGATGCTGATTGCGCAGGGTCACCTGATGAAAGAAGATCAACTACAGGTTTTTACATTTTCTTTGGGAATAATCCCATCTCTTGGTCATCCAAAAAGCAGGCTACTGTTGCTAGATCATCCACACAAGCTGAGTACAGGGCTTTGGCTCAATCTTCTGCTGAACTTGTTTGGATATGTCAACTGCTTCAATACTTGCATATTTTTCTTCCAACACCTCCTCACTTGTCTTGTGACAACAACAGTGCTCTGACAATTTCTTGCATCCAATCCTGTTTTCCATAAGAAAATGAAGCACATGGCTTTGGACTTTCACTTTGTCAGGGAATTGGTACAAGCTAAGAATATGAAGGTTTCTTACATCTCCACATTGGATCAAGTGGCTGACATCTTTACTAAGGGCTTACATGGACCTAGATTCTCACTTCTGAAAGACAAGATGTGTGTGTTTGGCATCTCTCAATTCAAACAGCTCAGCTTGAGTGGGGGTAATAGCATTTAGTTTTTTGTTACACCTCTCTTACACTTTGTCACATGTATTTTATGCTTTTTTATTTGTAAGTGTATGAGGTGTGTGTGTGCTTCTGTCCTATATCTGGTCCATTTAAGTGTACTCGTTTTCCCGCTGCAGCTGCCCAAGTAAGAACAAGGGTCTTCGCATCAATCAATAAATCAGAGTCTGTTTTGAAACTGTATTTGCTTTCGAAAATGCGACAATTTCTCTTATTCCATAGCACCCATATAATTGCAGCAGGCATAAGCTCCCAAATAGTTTTACCTGAACTGCTAAGTAAAGGATGCTGCCATGATTGGGAAAGATCATACATGCTTCTAGGGAAGACCCAACACCAGTTAAGAGGTAAAATCTCCATCCAAATTTTCCGAGCTACTTTACAATGTAGAAATAGGTGATCTAGTGTTTCTAAATCATCTCCACACAACACACAACAGTTATAAATGTATACACCCTTACATTTGCAGAATATCAATGGTGTTGAGATTGCGTGAATGGTACACCACATCAAGAAGTTGACTTTAGGGGGTACATTCGACTTCCAAGCAGGGACGGACCCAGAAATCTTCCAAGGGTAGGGCTACAATATCACAAGATGTCAATGCGGCCGAAGGACGCAAAATTTTTTTTGGAACGAATTACATAATTAGTGGTTAAATTGAATTCGCCTATAAAATACTAGATATATATACAAATATATGATCAAAATTCACAAATTTTAATTACTAAAAGTGATTGGAGAAAGGAAATTTATGATTTAAAGAAGAACAATTGGATAGTAAATGGATGTGACAAAGAAAGTTCTATGTTTTAAACAATAATTTTGGGCTAAAAAAATTATGTATGCTAAAAATATAAGGATTAATCACAAATAAAGTGGGCTAATCACTAATTATAAAAAATTTCCTTTATAAAAATATTACTAACCTAAAAATAGGGACGGGCTATAGCCCGGGTTAGCCCCTTGCTAGGCCCGTTCCTTCTTCCACGTAAAAGAGTATGGGAATTCCTCGATACCTTGTTCTCTGGATAGATGCTCATATAATGTCTTGACAAAGAAAGTACCTGAAGCGTGGAGAGACCATCTACGAGTATCAGGTTAGCCATCTGTTGCTGGAGGGGAGTCTCCTATGCGAATTAGAAGGGCAGCAAAAGCATCCACTTCTGCATTCGTAAGAACCCTTTTGAAATCAAATTTCTATCCACCTTCAGGCGGGAACATGTTCGCTAACTTAATATACTTATCTGTAGCCAATTTATGGAGATTGGGTAAAGCAGTAGCTAGTGAAATATGTCCACACCAAGTATCAAACCAGAAAGCAATGTCTCTGCCTGAATGTATAACGAGATTTGAGTTCTCAGAGATTAGAGTCGTTGTATCCGCAATAGTACGCCAACATGAAACTCCAAAAGTCATGTGCACCTTTCTTGGAACCCAGCAAGAGGAGTCAGAACCATATTTATCTTTTATAATCTGGTACCATAATTTGTTCTTCTCGACATCAAATCGCCAACACCATTTAGCTAACATAGCTAGATTCATTATTCTAAGGTCGCAAATACCTAATCCACCTCTTTCTTTAGTAGCCTTGACTAAGTCCCAGTTTACTAAGTGTGATATTTTTGAACCTTCCTTGTATTCCCACAAAAAATTTAGCATCTTCTTCTCCAGTATCTTAATGACTGAAATTGGAGATTTGAATAATGAGAAGTAAAATGTTGGTAGAGAAGACATGATACATCTTAATAAGATAAGTTTACCTCCCTTGGACAGAGAAATATTTTTCCAAGGTGAAAATATTGCATCAAACTTCTCAATATTTGGATCACAAATTCCTTTTGATCCCGACTTGGCACCAAGTGGCATAACCAAATACATGAAAGGCAAGCTATCAATAGACCAACCAAGTTCTGCTTCCCATGAAGGTAAGTCTGGTGCATCTCCCACTGCGACTAATCTCGTTTTAGAAGTATTTACCTTCAAACCAGCGATGAACTCAAAGCATTGTAAGGCTGAAAATAAGTTATGCAACTCCTAATTTTCGTTATCCACAAAGAATGTAATGTCATCTGTGTAATGAAGATGATTAACAATAATACTCGTAGTTGATACAGAAAAACTACTGAACAAACCTTGGTTTTCCGCTCAATCCATAGATCTTGAGAAACCTTCCATTGCAATATTAAACAATAAGGGTGAAACTGGACAACCCTGTTTATCACCCCTTGAACTATTGAAGTAACCAAAGGAAAACCTATTTATGAGCACTGAAAAAGAAGAAGTATAATAACTGAATCGTAACCACTTACACCATTTCTTCTAAAACCCATTTGTGTTAACACGAATTCAAGGTATTTCCAATTTACCTTGTCAAAAGCCTTCTCGAGATCAATTTTACACACAATACCATTATTACCAGACCTTAGTCTCGAACCTACAAATTCACTAAAAATTAAGATACCATCAATAATCTGCCTACCCTCAATATAAGCACACTGTACATGTGAGATTAGCTTATCCATAACAAGTTTAAGCCTTGAAGCTAGAACTTTTGGAATGATCTTATAGACACTAGTTAAAATACAAATAGGTCTATAATCCTTTATAGTTTCAATATGATGTTTTTTAGGTACGAGAGTGATGAAAGTTGAGTTGTGTTTAAAATCAATAGTACCTAAGGTGCAGAATTCATTCACAATACTCATGATATCTTCCTTGATGAAATACCATCATATCTGAAATAACATGATAGGGAAACCATCCGGACCAGGTGCCTTATCATTTCCTAAATCCTTAATTGCAAGTAATACTTCTTCTTCAATGAAATCAACATACAAAATTTCAGACTCCATGGAAGTAATATTGTTAAAAAGGATACCCTCTCAATTTTATTTTATTATCTCTTCTTCAGTGAATAGTGTCTTGTAATAATCAACTATATGTTCCTATAATTTTGCTCTGTCTCACACCAACTCACCCCCAATATAGAGTTGTCGATTCTATTGTATCTTCTTCTAGCCGAAGCATTGTTGATGAAAAAATATGTATTTATATATCCTTTATGTATCCACTTAATGTTTGATTTGGTTTTCCAAGATGTTTCTTCCATTTTTGAAATCTTCTCAAAGTCAGCTTTGTTCTGTAGCAGTACTTGCAACTCCTCTTCAGGCAGAATTTTATCTTCAGCTAATCCATCTACTGTGTTTATTTCAGAGAAGATAGAGTTCAACTTAGCATTTTTTTGGCCAAAGACTTCCTTGTTCCATACCTTCAAGTTTTCTTTTAGAGCCTTCAATTTTATACATAACACAGTGCTAGGGGAACCTATAAAACAAAAAGAAAGTCACCACTCTTACAATTATTGTAAGAAACCATTCTCCAAAAACCACAGATTTCAAACCTAAAAGGACGTACTAGGACCCCAAGAAGGTTCATATATATCTAAGAGGAGGGGTGGGGGGGGTGGGGTGGGGGGGTATGATTAGAGATAGGTCTGACTTTGGATAATTGGGAAACGAAAGGAAATGTTGTTCAAAAGCTAGTGATATCAGAAACTTGTCTAATCTACACATAACAGGATTTGCTTGACCATTCGACCAAGTGTATCTAGCACCCTTAATAGGTAATTCGATAACATTGTAAGGATCCTCAAGGTCGTCAACGCTATTAGACCGGTCAAGATATGATCTAGAGGTGATCAAGAGACGATTTAGCCGATAATTACTCGATTAACTAAATTGATCATTAATTATATGAAATTAATAAAATAATAATTTTAATAAACCAATAGTACCATTAGATACATATCGAAAAGTTATACGAAATGGACTACAAGAACGCGTCTTTCGGATACTAGACGAAGAAGATATCATCAGAATTTGTGTGAAGGGTAAAATAGTAAATTCGGATCTTATCCTTGTGGCTGCCCTTATCGAAGCGAGTGGGTGTTTTAGTATTCTCGATGGTCTTATCTCAAACCATTCGAAAGAGAAAACCAGTTTTTCTTCTTCTTTCTCTTTTTTCTTCTTCTTCTCCCTCTGCTCTGGCGATTTTGAGTAATGATTCTGAAGCCGTGAAATTGAAAGGAAAACCTAGGGGAAACCCTAAGAACCGATTGAAGGTGAAAAGACAAGGGTACCCAAATATACCACAATCTTAAACTTTTCCACCTATAAGTCCTCTTACCGAAAGTGATTATCTATGGACTGAGTCGAGACAATACAACGAATCGGTATTCACATTTTGTGTGATCATCTATGGATACGAGATCGAGACAATACAACAATCAAAGTGTGATTATTTGATAATAGTTTCGGACTTAACCAAACTTTATAGGATCACCATCAAGTAATACGGAGTTAACGTTTGTGTAATTTACTTTAAATTATAATAACAACAATTATAATTGCGGAAAACAAAAGTAAATGATTTGTTTATGGATAAAAATCGTTTACGCCGATTTCGGTAAATTCGGTAGGTGAGTGAGAAACTGGTTCAAACCCTAAACAAATGTGCTGCACGTGAGCACTTTATAGGTTCGAGAGATCAATGCATACAAGTCCTACCTAAACCAAGAAATGGTAGTTCCGGACTTGCTTCGGTCACAAAGTGGAGGAGAAGGGTTGATTTGGGGAGGGAAGCAAAGAAAGGTGTTGAGGAGAATAGTATCTCGACTTGTATCGAAAGTGAAAGCTTAGGAAGCTTGCAAGAGATGAAAGCTTTTGGGAGAGCTTGCAAAGTTGCCTTTACGAGAGTGTAGTATTTTTCTCCCGACCGAGACTTGTTGTCCGGTGGAAATAGGTAAGACCTATTTATACAAGTCGAGATTGAAACGTACCACTGGCCTCATGAAGGAAGAGAGTAAAGGGTGAAATAATGGGAGGAGGTGGTAACCGCATGGTTTAATGGGTGAAAACGTTTTTCACCATTATTTCCTCTTTTATTTGACCGCTTTATTCCTTTTCACGCTTTCTTAATGTGAGCGTAGTGTACGCAAACATCTTTGTGACCGCCAAACCAAAACCCTAAAGAAGCATCCCCCAGTTTGTGTTGATGTCTCGAATGTTGGTTGCATCTTGAGTGCAAGTGGCGCTGCTAGTTGCGCGTGTGGCATGTGCCAATGGCATGTGCGGAATGCCTTGGTGGTAGGTTGCACGGTTTGCAAGTTAGGCTACCAGCGTGTGTGTTTGGCATGTGCCAATGGCATGTGCGGAATGCCTTGGTGGTAGGTTGCACGGTTTGCAAGTTAGGTTACCCGCGTGTGTGTTTGGCATGTGCCAATGGCATGTGCGGAATGCCTTGGTGGTAGGTTGCACGGTTTGCAAGTTAGGTTACCAGCGTGTGTGTTTGGCATGTGCCAATGGCATGTGCGGAATGCCTTGGTGGTAGGTTGACGGTTTGCAAGTTAGGCTACCAGTGAGCATGTTGGCATGTGCCAATGGCACGTACGGCCATGTTGACCTAGTTGCAAGTCTTGCGAGCCTAGGGCGCTATATTTGGCGTGGGCCAATGGCATAGCGGTTTGGAAATATGGCTTGCGATACGTGTTGGCATGTGCCAATGGCACGTACGGCCGTGGTGACCTAGTTGCAAGTTTTGCAAGCCTAGGGCGCTATATTTGGCGTGGGCCAAAGGCATAGCGGCTTGGAAATATGGTTTGCGACACGTGTTGGCATGTGCCAATGGCACGTGCGGCCATGTTGACCTAGTTGCAAGTCTTGAAAGCCTAGGGCGCTATATTTGGCGTGGGCTAAAGGCATAGCGGCTTGGAAATATGGATTGCGACACGTGTTGGCATGTGCCAATGGCATGTGCGGCCATGTTGACCTAGTTGCAAGTCTTGCAAGCCTAGGGCGCTATATTTGGCGTGGGCCAAATGCATAGCGGCTTGGAAATATGGCTTGCGACACGTGTTGGCATGTGCTAATGGCACGTGCGGCCATGTTGACCTAGTTGCAAGTCTTGCAAGCCTAGGGCGCTATATTTGGCGTGGGCCAAAGGCATAGCGGCTTGGAAATATGGCTTGCGACACGTGTTGGGATGTGCCAATGGCACGTACGGCCGTGGTGACCTAGTTGCAAGTCTTGCAAGCCTAGGGCGCTATATTTGGCGTGGGCCAAAGGCATAGCGGCTTGGAAATATGGCTTGCGACACGTGTTGGCATGTGCCAATGGCACGTGCGGCCATGTTGACCTAGTTGCAAGTCTTGCAAGCCTAGGGCGCTATATTTGGCGTGGGCCAAAGGCATAACGGCTTGGAAATATGGCTTGCGACACGTGTTGGCATGTGCCAATGGCACGTGCGGCCATGTTGACCTAGTTGCAAGTCTTGCAAGCCTAGGGCGCTATATTTGGCGTGGGCCAAAGGCATAGCGGCTTGGAAATATGGCTTGCGACACGTGTTGGCATGTGCCAATGGCACGTGCGGCCATGTTGACCTAGTTGCAAGTCTTGCAAGCCTAGGGCGATATATTTGGCGTGGGCGAAAGGCATAGTGGCTTGGAAATATGGCTTTCGACACGTGTTGGCATGTGCCAATGGCACGTGTGGCCATGTTGACCTAGTTGCAAGTCTTGCAAGCCTAGGGCGCTATATTTTGCGTGGGCCAAAGGCATAGCGGCTTGGAAATATGGCTTGCGACACGTGTTGGCATGTGCCAATGGCACGTGCGGCCATGTTGACCTAGTTGCAAGTCTTGCAAGCCTAGGGCGCTATATTTGGCGTGGGCCAACGGCATAGCGGCTTGGTATTGCTTGCCATGGTGCGCAGGTGCGGCTTGGTTTGGCATTGTTGCCATGGCGCGCGAAAGATGCGGCTTGGTTTGGCATTGTTGCCATGGTGCGCGGGGAGTGCGGCTTGGTTTGGCATTGTTGCCATGGTGCGCAGTATGCGGCTTGGTTTGGCATTGTTGCCATGGTGCGCATGGTGCGGCTTGGTTTGGCATTGTTGCCATGGTGCGCAGGGTGCGGCTTGGTTTGGCATTGGTGCCATGGTGCGCAGTATGCGACTTGGTTTGGCATTGCTGCCATGATGCACAGTATGCGGCTTGGTTTGGCATTGTTGCCATGGTGCGCAGGGTGCGGCTTGGTTTGGCATTATTGCCATGGTGCGCAGGGTGCGGCTTGCTTTGGCATTGTTGCCATGGTGCGCGATGTATGCGGCTTGGTTTGGCATTCTTTGCCATGATCTGCGATGTGCGGCTTGGTTTGGCATTGTTGCCATGGTGCGCGAGGTGCGGCTTGGTTTGGCATTGTTGCCATGGTGCGCGATATGCGGCTTGGTTTTAGCATTGCTGCAATGATCGCGATATGCGGCTTGGTTTGGCATTGTTGCCATGGTGCGCAGGGTGCGGCTTGGTTTGGCATTGTTGACATGGTGCGCAGTATGCGACTTGGTTTTGGAATTAGGGTTTTGTGTTGAAAAACCCTAATCTGGTATTTTGAAAAAATACCCCTATTAATTATTCACACCTGAGTTAAATGCTCTTAGTTAATGTGTTGTGGGTAACACTAGGTCATGGGGTTTTACGATTTTACCCCTTGTCTAAAAACTACCATCAACATTAAGTCCCCTGCTTAGCTCGGAACAGGGGATTTGTTGTGAGGTAAGCATAAGATGGTGACAAACTATTAACAGCGAAACGTAAGGAAAATTGAAGGAGGCTTGTCTGACCTTTTATAAATAGGATTTGGAGTCCTTGCCTCTGGTAGTTCTTCACAAATCGGGAGGCTGACACAATTGGTGGGCCCGGTGCAGCTTGGGCGACGTTGGGAAGTTGGCGTGAGTTGGGAAACTGTGTGTGCTAGCTGGTGGGACCGGCGCAAAGTGTAGAAGCCGTGCGTGCTTGCGGAGTTGGCGCAATTGTTGGGGCGGTGCGGCTTGGAAACCATGCTTGCGGGCGTGACTTGGGCGACATTGGGCAGTCGCACCCTTTGTGGGCCCGTTTCTTACACGCGTGATTTTGGTAAAAGGGAAATCCTTCCCTATTTCAAAGTCTTTACGCCTATATATATATATAAAGCCCCTTTCTCCCCATCCTGCGCTTTATTCTTTCCTCTTTTCATACTAGCGGCAAAGAGAAACCGGCTTCCAGGTATGTCTTCGAGTACTTTTCTCTCTCTTTTTTTTTTTTGGGTACGATTATGTGTCAGGGAGATAACTTCGCCTTTCTCCATTTGTTTTGTGCAGATATCTTATTACCAAATTGTTATGAAGGAATTCGATAAGATGTTACCTGAACCAAATTTCACTTCGTCGAAGGATGCTCATAATTCCAAGACGAACATAGATGATGAATTCTTCACTAGATCCCTTGCCCCTGCTCGGAAGAATCACCCAGGTTTCGTGCCGATTTTGCTAACCGGTGGTAAGGATGACAGGAAGACACGTTCGGTTCGCCCAGAGAGCACCATTCGGTTCTGTCTTCATAAAGGGGAATATTCCTCTTCCAACATTGACTTCAGGATGTGTCAAAGTCCATTGCTTTCCTTTGACAGATGGGTTGAGTTCATGGTGAGCAAGGAGCGTATAAATACCAACTTGACTCGAGCGCAGGTCATTGATGCTTTGTCAAGACTTGATAAATCTCCAGTTAGGAAGGACATCCCGGGCTTGGTTGCTTTCATCTCCAGATGGTGTTCGGACACCCATACAATCATATGTATATGGGGAGAGATAACTTTCTCCTTGGAGAGTGTGGCTCTCTTCTTTGAATCTTCCGAATCGGGAATCTTAGAATCCAATTATCCGAAAGTGAGGTGAAGATGCGGGATGACCTCGGCCGCTAAGTTGGGGATTTTGCTCGAGAAAGACTCCATTGCGAAGTCGAAGGATTCTGCCGGAAAGAGGATGAAAGGTGCCCTTACGAGTTGGTGGATATCTCAATGGTTTCCGGACGAGTTGGAGCACGAATGCAGTGCTTGTTGATCTTCATGTCGCAGCATTTTTGGCCCTCTGGTTGTCCAGACATTTTTGATGACGGTTACGGCAAGAAAGGAATAAGACCGAGTTACTGGAGATTCTTTGTGAAGTTGGCAAAGGGTGAAGTTCTTCCCATTGGCAAGTCCGTTCCTTGGTTCCTCGTATGTGCATCTGGATCACCTAGTTGCGAACATGCAAGTTTCGAATGGTTTCATGAAAGTGGATTCATATGTGCACGTTGCTTTTCGCAAGTCCGGCTATGGGAGCACTTGAGAAGTATGCTCAAACCGCTGCCTTCGCTTCCCGTGAGTTGGGGGCTCTCGAATTCTTCGATGGGTGAACAAGCGTCCAAGAGTTGGCGTGAGCTTGGTTAGTTTTCTTGATAAGTTGCATGAAATCAATTTTCGTCCATGGGGGCCGGTTCATAAGTCAGTGACTCAAATGGACACCTTTGCTTCTGCTCCGCTCACGTCTTTGTCTTCGATGACGATTTGAGTGTTGGTGAAAACTTGTTCATTCGAGCTGCTCGCCCTGGTTATATACCGTCTTTCTTCGTGGGGTCTTTCCAGGATAGTCGCTTATAATATTGACCGTCTTTGCTCGTCACATGGGTTTCGATCAAGGGGTGCCTCTTGTTTCTCGGCCTAGTGATCCCTAAGGATTCATTACGTGTCGCCCTTGACGCCAGTGCCCTTGAGCCGGGTATCCGTCTTCCCTTCTTTCAAATTGGAAGAGTAACTTCGACGACCTTCGGCTATAATTAGTTTTGGTGCGACGAGTTTATTATGATCCGAGATTTTGTGAATAACGTGGTGGAAAACGTTCGTTGCAAACCTTCCCCGACAGCTTTGAAGAAGTATCCAATGTTGAGAGATCCCAAGCGAAAGTTGCCTAGCAATTCGGAAAGTCCCGTGCCAAAGAACGGAGAACGAAGAATCTTGTGGCGGGTTCGGACGGTTTCACAAGATCCTCCTACGGCTCTTGTGTATTTCGATTCTTCCAATAACTGTATGTGTCGCCTCTTCATTGGTTTGTCTCAAAACACGTGAATTTCGGCTGAGAACATGTGTCTTGTTTCCTTCGGGGGTTCGGTAGTGTTAATGCTTTCGCTGCCCTTGCACGTTGCCGGAGACGGCGGTTTCTTCAAGGAATTCGGTGGCACCGAGCCTACTCATAGCGGTGATGAGTCAGAGAAAGAAGAAAGTTCAACAAGTGAGAGTGATTCCTCTGGCAACACTGGTTCTTCTTGGGAAGTGGTTCGGTGAGTTTCGCGCTTCTTTTCTTTCTTCTTCTTCTGTTTCTTCTTTTGAAAAAATGTCTAACTCAAGTTTGCAGGAGGAATCCAGTTCAGAGGACGATTTTGGGGTGGAGTCACACGAAAACTTGCCTTTGGTGACCACCGCCGGTGACTTGGAGATGGGAGTTAGCCAATTGCCGGGCACAGACGTGGTTCAAACGGTGGATGATTCTCACGATGGTTGTTGCCGTAGACATGGAAGAAGACCCTTTGCGAGTCGTGAGGCCACTTGCGGCGCCATTTTTGATCCCCCCGTACTTGGTTCCTTATCCAGGTCATGTCTCAAGTTGGCGGCTTTAGCGTGCTTTGGCTAAGCATGAGGCATTGTACACCAGAATCGGGAGAAGCACGGACATATGGATACAACCAAGAAAGTCACTAGTCGATTTGCGGCGGTTAAGCGTGTGGAAGAGGCTTTATCTTCAATCGAGGATATGCGTGAGGTGACTGGTCACACCGTTTCAAGACGTTATTGCCGATCGGGAGCACCATCGCGACGTGTGCGTAGAAAAGGAGTTCAACACTTCGTGGTTTGTCGAAGGCCTTGCTAAGATCCAAAAGTTGAAAGATGCAGCAATCGAAAGCCTTTCCGCCGAGGAGAGATTGCCCGACAGAGATGGAACTCGAAAAGCTTTCCAAGATGTTGACTATGAAGAGAGCGGCTCTTGAAGACGCAAAGTTGACTTTCTCCAAGAAGAAGCAGACTTGTTGGACGATTTTCCTTGAGCGTTTCTCTGTTAAACTTTTATTTAGGTTCTTTTTTTTTTTTTTTTTTTTTTTTTTTGAAAGACATATTGGATGTCCGGTTCAAAACTTGATCTTTGATAGACAATTTGGTAGCTTTTTAGGGTATTGGATTATTTCGGGATGAATGGTTTTGATAATATGACTCTGATCATGTTTTGGGAAAAGAATATTGCTTTTATGAAAGTGTGTGCTAGCAATAGGCACAAGACTCAGTAGTATGACGGTTTTACTAAGAACCTAAAAATAGATTGTATATCTTGCCCAGTCTAAATTTACTCACTTCATAGGTTTTGCGAACACGCCCCTCTCCATGTAAAAGGCGGTTTTGATGGCGGTTTCTTTGGTAGCATCGCCAACAAGTCCCCGATCGCCGGTAGCATCTTCGGCGATTGAGTAATATCATCTTCAAGAAGTCCCAGTTTTCTTGTGTAGTTTTTCTGCTAATAGTAACCGGGTCGTCTGGTAGTTGAGTCGGATTGAGTCGCCTTCCCTACCATATTGACATCTCGGTCGAAGAACGAGATCGACAATCGATATTGTAGCCGATAGATCAATCCTCCCGCCGTGGTCGCCAATTGTTTATGGATAAAAATCGTTTACGCGATTTCGGTAAATTCGGTAGGTGAGTGAGAAACTGGTTCAAACCCTAAACAAATGTCTTTGCGTGAGCACTTTATAGGTTCGAGAGATCAATGCAGCAAGTCCGGCCTAAACCAAGAAATGGCCGTTCCGGACTTGCTTCGGTCACAAAGTGGAGGAGAAGGGTTGATTTGGGTAGGGAAGCAAAGAAAGGTGTTGAGGAGAATAGTATCTCGACTTGTATCGAAAGTGAAAGCTTAGGAAGCTTGCAAGAGATGAAAGCTTTTGGGAGAGCTTGCAAAGTTGCCTTTACGAGAGTGTAGTATTTTTCTCTGACCGAGACTTGTTGTCTAGTGGAAATAGGTAAGACCTATTTATACAAGTCGAGATTGAAACGTACCACTGGCCTCATGAAGGAAGAGAGTAAAGGGTGAAATAATGGGAGGAGGTGGTAACCGCATGGTTTAATGGGTGAAAACGTTTTTCACCATTATTTCCTCTTTATTTGACCGCTTTATTCCTTTTCACGCTTTCTTAATGTGAGCGTAGTATACGCCGCATCTTTGTGACCGCCAAACCAAAACCCTAAAGCATCCCCGATTTGGGTTGATGTCTCAAATGTTGGCTGCATCTTGAGTGCAAGTGGCGCTGCTAGTGGCGCGTGTGGCATGTGCCAATGGCATGTGCGGAATGCCTTGGTGGTAGGTTGCACGGTTTGCAAGTTAGGCTACCAAAGATGTGTGTTTGGCATGTGCCAATGGCATGTGCGGAATGCCTTGGTGGTAGGTTGCACGGTTTGCAAGTTAGGTTACCAGCGTGTGTGTTTGGCATGTGCCAATGGCATGTGCGGAATGCCTTTGTGGTAGGTTGCACGGTTCGCTAGTTAGGTTACCAGCGTATGTGTTTGGCATGTGCCAATGGCATGTGCGGAATGCCTTGGTGGTAGGTTGCACGGTTTGCAAGTTAGGCTACCAGCGAGCATGTTGGCATGTGCCAATGGCACGTACGGCCATGTTGACCTAGTTGCAAGTCTTGCGAGCCTAGGGCGCTATATTTGGCGTGGGCTAATGGCATAGCGGTTTGGAAATATGGCTTGCGATACGTGTTGGCATGTGCCAATGGCACGTACGGCCGTGGTGACCTAGTTGCAAGTCTTGCAAGCCTAGGGCGCTATATTTGGCGTGGGACAAAGGCATAACGGCTTGGAAATATGGTTTGCGACACGTGTTGGCATGTGCCAATGGCACGTGCGGCCATGTTGACCTAGTTGCAAGTCTTGCAAGCCTAGGGCGCTATATTTGGCGTGGGCCAAAGGCATAGCGGCTTGGAAATATGGCTTGCGACACATGTTGGCATGTGCCAATGGCACGTGCGGCCATGTTGACCTAGTTGCAAGTCTTGCAAGCCTAGGGCGCTATATTTGGCGTGGGCCAAATGCATAGCGACTTGGAAATATGGCTTGCGACACGTGTTGGCATGTGCCAATGGCACGTGCGGCCATGTTGACCTAGTTGCAAGTATTGCAAGCCTAGGGCACTATATTTGGCGTGGGCCAAAGGCATAGCGGCTTGGAAATATGGCTTGCGACACGTGTTGGCATGTGCCAATGGAACGTACGGCCGTGGTGACCTAGTTGCAAGTCTTGCAAGCCTAGGGAGCTATATTTGGCGTGGGCCAAAGGCATAGCGGCTTGGAAATATGGCTTGCGACACGTGTTGGCATGTGCCAATGGCACGTGCGGCCATGTTGACCTAGTTGCAAGTCTTGCAAGCCTAGGGCGCTATATTTGGCGTGGGCCAAAGGCATAGCGGCTTGGAAATATGGCTTGCGACACGTGTTGGCATGTGCCAATGGCACGTGCGGCCATGTTGACCTAGTTGCAAGTCTTGCAAGCCTAGGCGCTATATTTGGCGTGGGCCAAAGGCATAGCGGCTTGGAAATATGGCTTGCGACACGTGTTGGCATGTGCCAATGGCACGTGCGGCCATGTTGACTTAGTTGCAAGTCTTGCAAGCCTAGGGCGCTATATTTGGCGTGGGCCAAAGGTATAGCGGCTTGGAAATATGGCTTGCGACACGTGTTGGCATGTGCCAATGGCACGTGCGGCCATGTTGACCTAGTTGCAAGTCTTGCAAGCCTAGGGCGCTATATTTAGCGTGGGCCAAAGGCATAGCGGCTTGGAAATATGGCTTGCGACACGTGTTGGCATGTGCCAATGGCACGTGCGGCCATGTTGACCTAGTTGCAAGTCTTGCAAGCCTCGGGCGCTATATTTGGCGTGGGCCAAAGGCATAGCGGCTTGGTATTGCTGCCATGGTGCGCGGGGGTGCGGCTTGGTTTGGCATTGTTGCCATGGCGCGATGTGTGGCTTGGTTTGGCATTGTTGCCATGGTGCGCGAGGGTGCGGCTTGGTTTGGCATTGTTGCCATGGTGCGCAGGGTCGGCTTTGTTTGGCATTATTGCCATGGTGCGCGATATGCGGCTTGGTTTGGCATTCTTTGCCATGATGCGCGATATGCGGGCTTGGTTTAACATTGTTGCCATGGTACGCGAGGGTGCGGCTTGGTTTGGCATTGTTGCCATGGTGCGCGATATGCGGCTTGGTTTGGCATTTTTGCCATGATGCGCAATATGCGGCTTGGTTTGGCATTTTTGCCATGGTGCGCAGGGTGCGGCTTGGTTTGGCATTGTTGCCATGGTGCGCAGTATGCGACTTGGTTTTGGAATTAGGGTTCTGTGTTGAAAACCCTAATCTGGTATTTTGAAAAAAATACCCCTATTAATTATTTACACCTGAGTTAAATGCTCTTAGTTAATGTGTTGCGGGTAACACTAGGTCATGGGGTTTTACGATTTTACCCCTTGTCTAAAAACCACCATCAACAATGACACAATAAGATTTTGTTAACGACGAAACCGCAAATGCAGAAAAACCGCGGGACCTATTCCAGAATTGAATACTCTTGGAATTAAGCCGTTATACAAAATCAAACCAACTTCGTATAGTTAGGACCAAGCATCTAAACCTATAGTTCACCTAGTTTCTTAAGTATCCTTGCGCTTCCGACATTCAATAAGTGCACGCACTGGAACAATTCATTTGATTCGTATTCCAAGCAGTAAAGGAACAACAAATCTGTTCGGTAACAACTCTATTCAATCTCAGTGATATGAGTTAGGCAAAGGCTCTTCTGTTTAATCCAATAAACTCCTTTATCGGTTTTAAATCTATCTATCCAACAATTACCAAAGTAGCAGAGTTCAGATTTTGCAATCAAAAATAGGATCTATCAAGAACTATATAATGATACCGATCTACGCAATTAATCAATCAAATCTATCAAAGATAAAATGATTATAGTTGGATCCCAGCCGATCAATTTTGGTGCACACCAAAGATTTTGAACCCAATAAGAAATCTTCTTTGTCTTCAAATCTTCTTCAATAAACACATGCACATCACAACTTGAATATCTTGTGATCAATAACGCACAAAACGGAGTCTGTTAACAATGGATTATCACAAGATATCTTTAGATCTACAAACAGTTCTAAAGATCCCGTCGACACTTCAATCTAGTTTGAGTGAATCTTATATCAGAAGAGAAGATTCTCAAGAATAAACAAACCATGTACAATCAAAGTTCAACAACCATTAGTCAATCAAATCAAATCAAAAGCAATTATCTAGTTTCCCACCAACGGTACTCGTAGAGCTTCTTGATCCCACAAAATTCTTTAAACGAGCGGTCGTAAGAGATTTCGCCTAATTGGGGTACTTTCCTCTCCGAATTGACGGCTCCACCAGTAAGAACACAACAAGGTAGTTTTGCTGTCTATTAGGATAGTTTGCACGAAATGCAAAATTGGGTACTTATAGACCAAGGAAGTTTGGACACCAAGGAATTTCCAAAACCAAAATATTCTTAAGATATGCAGTATATTTCCAAATCGGTTTCCATAGTTCCTGGAAATGCTCTGTCCAAATCTTAACCGAAATCTCACTAGAAAATCTCCAATTAGTAAATTCATATTACTAATTTTTATTTTCCATCGATATGCATTTTAATTGCTGGTAATTAAAAGCATATAAAATTAACAACCTTAATCAAAAGATTCTCAACTTATTTCGGTCCGGGATCTCCTTGAGTTGTTAAGGAATATCTTTGAACAGTAAAAGATAAGAGCTACTGAACATGTTCAAAGTATGTCGACATATTTTTCTTCATAAATCCTTTTTCATATTTAAAATACTAAAGGATTGTTTTCTCACTATCAGTTCCCCACATTGTTCCTTTTAATCTAACTTCACATTCATGGACTAGTCTTGTAATTCTTAACTTTAGTATGGTTATCTCAGGTTTCTCATCATCATAATAGATACCATTTCTTAAGAGCCATAATTCAACCATAGAAATATAAGAGCTTAGAATACACAAATCTTTAACCACGGGACTAGAGTTTTTATGCATTTTCAAGACATCCTCAAAAGAATTAGGTTTGGGTGATAAAAAGATACCTGAAAGCATCTCCACAGACTAGTACTAAATTCACAATTCCAAAGAATATGATCAATGTTGTCTTCACCATTATGACAAATGTAGCATCTTGAAGCAAAATGAAAGCCCTTTTTACTTAGGTTTTCCTCTGTTGCACACATATTTTAGTGACCTTCCAGATATTTGCAGATGTTGAGGGAAGAACTGCAGGATTCCAGATTTTTTTACACCAGTACAATTTGGGCTGATGGATTCTAACATTATTTACAACATCAAAAACTGTGAAAACCCCAGAGTGACTGTTACTCCATATAAGTAAGTCTTCACCTTCTTCAGAACAGGTAGCTGATCAACATTAAAGAACTGAAGAAAGTCTTCATGTAAGCACCACTTATTATCAACAATCAGTTCTTTAACTTTCAAGTGAGGATGCAAAGCAATATAAGGATGATTAAGGAACAATTTACTTGAAAAGCAATATAAGGATGATTAAGGAACAATTTACTAATTGGTTCTTAAAAAATTCATGTGTCATTCCATAAGGAAATTTTTAACCCATTGCCAACTATCCATCTAGTATTTTCAGTGAATTCAAAAATAACTCATTTAATACCATTCCACACATAGGATTTTCTGTAGTAAGAGATCCAATTTCCATTTTTATCCAAATATTTAGCAAGAAAGAATTTGGCCCATTTATCCTGATAGTGAAGGATTTTCCAAAGTAATTTCATTAAGAGGGCTTTATTCATATCTTCTAGCTTTCTGATACCAAGACCTCCTTCTTCTTTATAAATACAAATATTATCCCACTTCAATGTAACACATTTCCTTTCTTCAGCATTGCTAGTTCATAAGTATTTCCTAATCACCTTTTCACAAGCTTCTAAGACCTTTCTAGGCCATTTATAGATGGATAGATTATAAATAGGAATACTACTGAGAACATGATTTACTAAAGTGAGTCTAGATTGAAATTTCTAAAGCTTACCACTCCAAGAAGCAAGTCTAAGATGCATATAATCAACTAAGTACCAAATATGTATAGCTTCATGTTACCTTGAGCAAGGAAGACTCCCAAATATTTTTCAGGAAAAGAAGAGATATCCATTTGAAAGTAGTATGCAATCTATCTCTTTCTTGTATCAGAAGTACCATTAACAAAACACTTGCTCTTAGTAGCATTAAACACTTGACCAGAAGCAACTTGGTATTCCATTAAGAGAGATTTTAGATTTTCAATGCTTTTCAATGCTTTTCTTACCTCCATTGAAGAACAAGAAGATGTCGTCAGCAAACATTAGATGAGTAGGATGAATGCCATCTCTTATAACCATTGGTTGAACTTTATTCTACATGACTAATTTATAAATTTTCATACTAAGTACATCTTGAGCAAGAATAAACAAGACTGGAGAGAGTGGGTCTCCCTGTTTGAGTCCTCTACCAACTCCAAAAAAGCCAATTGGGCCACCATTAAGGATAATAGACAATTTAGTAGAATGAAGAAGAACCATAATCCAGTTACAGAATTTAGCTGAAAACCCAAACTTCTTTAAGGCTTTGTATAAGAATTCCTAGCTCATAGTATCATAAGATTGTGATATATCTAGTTTGAGACCTACATTACCCCCTCTTCTATGTGTTGACATTTCATTTACTAACTCAGAAGGTAGCAGGATTTGCTCATGAATGTTCCTATTTTTAATAAAAGCATACTGCTGCTGAGATACAAGAATTGGCAAATATCTAGTCAATCTCTCAGTAATAATCTTGGTGATAATTTTAAAGCAGAAGTTGCTATGACCAATTGGTCTAAAGCTTTTAGCTGTTTTTGCTCCTTTCATTTTAGGAATCAGTATAAGGAAATTGGAATTCATACCACCTGGAATTGTGTTATTTTTCCAGCAGAATTGAACAGCATCCAATAAATTGCTTTTGATGATATCCCAAGCTACTTTATAGAAGACCCCAGTGAAGCCATCAGGACCAGGTGCACCATCAACATTCAGATTAAAAACAGCTCTTTTAATTTCATCTTCTTCAGGACATTCTTTCAAAAAAATATTATCAACATCAGAAATAAGATGAGGAATAGTATCAAAAATTGAATCACTTATCAGAACTGATTGGTACTCAAATTTCTACTTGAAGTAATCAATAAGTAGCTCAGAAATACCTTGTTGAGTAGTTATAATGTCACCAGATTCATTCTTCAGCTCAGTAATAGTGTTTTGAGCTTGTCTCATTTTTATACTAGTATGGATGAATTTTGAATTCACATCACCATCTTTGATCCAATTCAATCTAGCTTTAGCTCTCAAGAAAGTATGATAATTATTAGCAGCTACTTCATATTCACCCCTAGCAGTAACCAAATTGTTTAATAAGGTTATATTGGTTGGATCAGCATCTAATTTACTAGTCTCTTCCATAACCTTATCTTCATCTTTTTTAAGAGTTTCTTGAACATTCCCAAAAACTTCCCAGTTCCAAGTTTTGATTACTTTTTTCAGTCTTTTTAGTTTGTTCATAAAAATAAAGATAGGGTAACCAGTAATTTCTTCATTCCAAGACTCAATGATCACTTGTAAGAAGGAAGGATGAGTCATCCACATTTGTTGAAACCTGAAAGGAGGGTTTAGAGCTCTGCCAATAATAGTATCAGAGCCAATAAGGGGACCATGATCAGAAATTCCTCTGGAGCTACATGATAATGCCAACCACTAAAAGTATCTAGCCATTTCAAATTGAAAAGAGATTTATCCAAGTTACATAGAATTCTTTTTTTCCCAACTCTACCATTACACCAAGAGAACTCTAGACCACTTTTAGGAGCCTGAAGTAAACCACAAGAATCAACAAAATCATTAAAGTCACTCATTGTAGAAGTATGAGGGCTCCTACCACCTTTTTATCATCAGCATTTAACACAGTATTAAAGTTACCAATTATTAACCAAGGTTTATCAAGCAAACTTATCCCATATAATGAACATGATAGTAAACTGGCTACTTACAATAATGAACAGGATAGTTGGTGCAGCATATGTGAGCAACAAGAAGAAACCATGGAACATCTTTTATTTGAATGTAGGCATGCCATGGAAGTTTGGAGAGGGGTTAACATTAATATTGATTCAGTTATGGCTAACTGTAGAAGTGTTTCTGATTAGGCTCTTAGCTGGTTCAACAATTCCAACAACAATTCTGATGAGAGATGGATTTACACTGTAATGATAGGTTCATGGGTTCTCTGGAAAGATAGATGTGATGCAGTTTTTCAGGGAATCTCTAAACCATCTTACTACTGTGCATATATAATAAATTACTTTTTGGCATCCCATTTGCATGAAACACCTGGTACTACCTTATGCATGAGTGTTAACAGAATCTCTAGAATTAATGCATCTTTTGATCAGGATTCTAACCAATTTGGTATTGGTATTGTTTAGATGTGCGTGAAGCTCTGAGGTGGGAAAAAATCAAATAACTTACCAATATTCAATGTTAAGTTGATGCTAAAAATGTCATTCAGTCTATAACTGGAGTGTCTCTGCTTATCCAATGAGAGAATAGGAACATCATCAAGGAAATAAAACATTTAGCTTTGAGTTTTAGACATTGTTTTTTTTTTTTTTATTAGTAGAGATGATAATCAGGTTGCAGACCACATCTCTAAAACAGTTAAAGAGTCTGTTAATGCTTTTGAAGTTGACAATAATTTTTATGCTGATATTTGTAGTCTTTTAGCTAAAGACACAAACTTTACTTCACCCTAATATCAATAAAATTCTTGCTTTATCCAGAAAAAAAAAACTATTTTACCGATCTTTTTTTTATCGAAAGAGAAAAATTTCATTAGATAGAAGAATTTACAAAGGAGCTGCCAGAGATAGCAAAAAAAAAAAGAAAAAGAGAAAAACAAAAATAAAACAGAAACAAAGTGTTACATAAAAATTGTTTCCAAGTTGGTAAGCATTGAGTTTGTGAAGTTCAAATGCACCCTCTTTCCTGCAGCAGCAGCCCAACTAAGTACCATGGACTTCGCATCAATTATCAGATCTTGATCAGTTTTAAAAGAGTAATCTTTTTCGAATGTTCTGTAATTACGTTCTCGCCAAATAACTCAAATGATAGCTGCCAGAATCAAACCCCATATAAACTTACTTGAATTAGAAAAGCACTTATTATCCCAGCAGTGAGCCAAAGAAAACATGGAGTTTGGGAAAACCCATGCCCAATTTCCACATGGATAAAGAGATTGCCACATTTTCCTCGCAATCTTACAGTGAATGAATAGATTGTAAAGACTCTCAAGCTCGTCAACGTTATTAGACCAGTCAAGAGATATTTTATAGCCGATAACAACTCGATTAATTTAACGCGAACGTTAATTAATAGGAATTAATATAACAACAATATAGTTGTGAAACTAGTATCATCGAATGGGTCTCAAAAATTTATGCGAAATGGACTACTCGAACGTGTCATTCGGACACCGGACGAAGAAGATATCATCAGATTATTATAAAGGGTAAAATCGTCATTTCTGGAAAAGCGCTTTTGATGCAGCAAGAACACGTTGTGGCTGTCCCTTATCAGATTCTTGGGTGAATTTAACAACCTGGTCGGCCTTATCTACACCTAATCGGAGTCCGACTTTGTGCACCCGTCTTTAACCGGGGTGCACATTCCTCCCATCCTAATTAGCTACATTTCCTCCACCGTTATCTATTTAATCTGAATTCTTATATTTTTAATTTCTTTAACAAATACCGAAAATTACTTATTACTGGGCACATTTCTCTAAACCTCCATTATTAATTTCTCTCCTTTTCTCTTCACAGCAGCAAAGATGATGGAAGGTCTGTGTTATACGATATTTTTGTAGTCTCTCTTGCCGGATCAACCATCTGAGATGGCTGATTTGTTTGCGAAAAGAATCGATCAAGATGAAAACCCGTAAGTCTCGGTGATTAAGTTGTCCAAAATTGGGGAACTGATCTTCCTTTCTAGTTTTTTATAGATAATTTCTCTTTCTCTTTCTCTCTAATACTATTTCTAATCTGGGAATCTTTGTCTTTAAAAATTACAAGTGTTATTAGGTAATCAGTATCAAACATATCTTAATGCAAGCACACACCCACTTTTGATATGATGCAAGCATACCGACGAGTCAAAATAAAATAAAACTCAGTACAAGCACATCCGAAGGTACTAAATCGAATCGGTAAAAAAAATCCAAGTGATCACAGGGATGATAATCATAAACTGGTTGTTGACCTAATATTCCTATTTTTAGATTTACAAATTTGGTTGTGGATACTGGAATTAATATTTCAAATTTTTGATTTGTCAAGGAAATTGTATTTTTTTTGTTTTTATGTTGAAGCATGGAAATTTTTAAAGTTGCAACTAGTCTAACTTGGTGATCTTCATCCGTGTCAAAACAAAAAAAACTTGGTGATCTTCATTGTCAGTGAAGAAAATTCATGGAGAGCCAAACATAATTTTTTTTTCTTCATTGTTAATGAATAAAGTTCAACTGTGATGAAGTTCATGGAGAAAGAAACATAGAATATGGAATAGAATAAGAAAGAACAAAGAGGGAGGAGAATTTCGAAACTTGTGCGGTTGTGTTTTTATTTTTATTTTCTAAATAAAATTGTTAAAAGAAAAATATTTTAGTAACGTTATTCCCGTTAAACCTAATGAATAAGGAGGGGAGGAATGTGCACCCACGGGTGCACAAAGTCACACTCACCTAATCGAGAAGAATTATTCATTTCATTTATTTTCTTTCTTATTTTTCCTTCTTCTCTCTCGTTCTGCTTCTCTGTTCATCTTTTGCTAAAATTTGTGAAGAACAGATCGGTGATTCTTTAATCGGTAGGAGGTGGAGAAGATTATGGATTAGTTGGTAGTGATGGTGTTGGTTTGTATTGTGATTCAGACTCGAAGGGGGAATGAGAATCGAAGTTAGGGTTTCTGAAGGATGAAGTTTGATTAAGTTTCGTGGAATTGATTTGTGTATTGAATTCCATATGGAAGAAGATTGAATGGGTTAACGGTTAATTTTAGTTTTGAAGTTGATTCAGTGATGAATCGAAGAACTAGGGTTCTCAGAAGATTGTCTAGAGTTTTGATTGATGATGAATAAGATGTGATTGGAAGATGAGTTTACTCTTAATTGGTGTCTGATGGAAGTTGTGGTGTTATTTTGAAGATTGATTAAGAAATTGCATAATTAGGGTTCCTCTGTAAATCAAGGATGGTGATGTAGATTGTTGAGTGTTTATAGTTTGAGATGAGTGTTTTCAATTGAGGCAAAGGAAGAAAGAATTCGACCCCAGTTGCCTGAGCAAAACTGATTGAGGTAATTGCTCTCATTAGCAAAATCAGCTCAATTTCAATATTGGGTTTATTAGTATTTCCTTGAACCGTGAATGAAGTTGTTATGGTATGATTCTGTTTATGGATGTATTAGAATTATGTAGGAGTTGAACTCTATGAATTGAAATGGTCATGAGATAGATATGTGTGGTTGGGCTGAGTTAATTATGGTGGTGATGTATGGTGCAGGGGTATGTGTAGATGTTTATAATCATTATGAT
The DNA here is from genome assembly GCA_023531295.1 of Papaver armeniacum. Taxonomy (NCBI): domain Eukaryota; kingdom Viridiplantae; phylum Streptophyta; class Magnoliopsida; order Ranunculales; family Papaveraceae; genus Papaver; species Papaver armeniacum. The sequence continues at coordinate 89,314 of JAJJWW010000270.1, read as the reverse complement.
TGTGTTGTTGTTTGAATACATGAAGTGGTTAATGGAAAGGGATTATGATGGGTATGAACTGGATTTTGTTGTGTTGATGTTAATTCAATTAGGGAATTAGTCTTGTAGTTGTTGGTTTGAAGTAGTGAACTTCTATAACTTATATGGTTTTGTTGAGCTGAGTCGTAGATAATGGAGTGTACAAGAATATGAGACTGAGTGTAGCATGTATGTTGGTATGCGGTAGTGGCTTTGCAGGCCTGTAGGTGGTGATACTACAATCTGGTATAGTGGTGGTAGTATGTCGATTGACACAGGGAATGGGAGATGATGGGTATATATGAACTGTAATGCAGGTAGGAGGTGTAAGTGGAACTGTCAGTTGTAATCCGGGGTTTGGAGTTGAAGTGTTATGTTAGCATTAGTAATTGTAGAATTAGAATGGGTAGTCTGAGAGCTTGCAACTGCATTCGCAGGTAAAGCTAAATTTACAATTGAAGTTAAATAATGAAGTTTTTATTTCAATGTATATATTTGTTTGTAATGAGGATTATAATGATGTAAGAACCTTTAGTCTTCTCTTTGGCTCAATCCTGAAGTGTTAGTTGTATGACTGAACAGATTTTGTCTGACTTAGTTTTCCTTTCTGTCTGACTCAGTTGTCTGACTGAGTCGACTCACCTGACTCACCTGAATCAGTCTAATTGACTGAGTTGAATCCTTTGATTAGACCAGTCAAGAGATATTTTAGCCGATAATAACTCGATTAGTTTAACGCGAACGTTAATTAATAGGAATTAATCTAACAACAATATAGTTTTGAAACTAGTATCACCGAATAGGTCTCAAAAAGTTATGCGAAATGGACTACTCGAACGTGTCATTCGGACACCGGACGAAGAAGATATCATCAGATTATTATAAAGGGTAAAATCGTCATTTCTGGAAAAACGCTTTTGATGCAACAAGAACACGTTTTGGCTTTCCCTTATCAGATTCTTGGGTGCATTTAACAACCTGGTCGGCCTTATCTACACCTAATCGAGAAGAATTATTCATTTCTTTTCTTTCTTCTTCTTCCTTCTTCTCTCTCGTTCTGCTTCTCTGTTCATCTTCTGCTAAAATTTTTGAATGTCTTTGAAGAAGATTCTACATTATGTTTACTTGTCTTTCCGTGTATTATCGTTTATCGATAAAACCTGCATTGTCTTCAAATCATATTAATGTTTACTTGAAAGCTAGTTGTTATTTCTACTGGGCACCCCTTTTAGGGAGGATGTGCTCACCCATTCCCACTTTCAGTTTCAGTAACAGATCAGAGTTGCGCAGCGAAAGCTTTAAGGGTTGAGTTCACTAGTTGATTAACTTCTGCTACGTTTATTATGTTGTATATTTTACTTGTAAGCCAAATGACTATTATATATGTATCATTTGAGAGGAACCCTTGTATATTTATATATTTCTGAGCGGGGCTAGTTTTGGGTTAAGTTTTTGTAGCAGATTTCTTAATTGAATGCTTAAGTATATGATTTAGAATCTTAGTGCCTCTGTATTTAGTTAATATCTTGGATTAGTCAGCTGCTAGCTTAGGGGGCACTACAGAGATGCTCTTGAAATTCTTCTGAGTTTCCACACAATATGCAGGAGTTATGAATATTCATTCCCTTGTTGTTTAACCTATCGATTGTATTGAGTTTTTCGTGCACCAGATACCAAACTAGAAATTTAAATTTAGGAGGAATTTTTGGTTTCTGTCAGTTAAGATCCTAGCTTCCATCTACCATTATCAGTTACCATTTCAGCAATCTTAGCATGTTTGCGCATGCAAATTTTGTAAAGTCCGGGAAATGGATGTGGTTCCGATCCAAAGATCGTTCCAAAAGGAAATATTTCTGCCATAATGAACAATAAGAGTAGAATGTGCAGCAATTAACTCATTTGTGTCAGCAATGGCTCTCCAGGAGGAGACTCCATAGGATGACTTCACTTTAGTAGGAATCCAAACAGAAAAATCTGATACATACTTATCTGTGATGATCCTGTACCAAAGCCTGTTTTTTTCAATCCCAAACCTCCAACACCATTTAGCTAGCATTGCTAAATTCATAATTTTTAGGTTGTAAACACCTAACCCTCCTCTAGAAATAAGAGCTTGTACCATTTCCCAAAGAACCAAATGAGATACCTTAGAACCAGAATCATGCTCCCACAGAAAATTTCTCATTTTTCTGTTAAGGATTTTGAGAACAGATGTTGGAGCTTTGAACAAGGAGAAATAATAAATTGGAAGATAATATAAAATGTATTTAAGGAGGGATATCTTACCACCTTTCGAAAGATTACATCTCCTGCACAGTGAGAGTCTAGCCTTAAATTTCTCAAGTATTGGATGCAAAATGTGCTTGGAGTTTGATTTTGCACCAAGTGGCATACCAAGATACAAAAATGGCAAAAAATCAGTAGAGCATCCAAATCCAGCAGCCCAAGTAGTTATTTCAGGTACATATCCAATGATAATCAATCTTGTCTTAGAGGTATTAACTTTAAGACTAGAGATATATTCCAAACAGTGGAGAGCTGTCACTAGTCCAAAACGCGGAATTTAGGACAGGCCGAAACTGTCGAAAACAGAGTTATAAGACTATTATGGTCCGTCCTAAAGTCTGTCATATTTTCGGTGTACTATTTTTTATAGGACGGTTCGTTCTTGTCCAAAATCAACAACTCATTGTTTCTGTCCAAATATAACGACTAATAACGATTGTCGAAATTCTATTATAAGAGAGTCAGTCAAATGTGTTTCAGCCTTTCAGGTGAGTCAGCCGAATCTGATTGAGTTCTTATTTTTCTCCCTACTTCTTGTTCTTTTTTGTCAATGTTTTTAGATTAAGAACACCCAGACAAGCCAACATATGAGTTTTGTAAGCAAATGCAACCCATTCTATGAAAATTAACTTTTATTTCAATTAACAATTTTACAACCCAAACGTCTAAGAACTCAACAACAAAAGCTACATCATTACAACAAATTAGAAACAAATAAATAAGAAAAACAGTACGATTTTAACTTTATGGTGTATAATTCATACATTGTTGTGGCCGTTCAATCTATCCCAGGGAAAAATGCCTCAAAGTATTCCATCTCCAACACAACTCCACGCTGGTTTTGATAATTTCACCGTAATATTCTGTAATTTCCATCATTTGGTGGTGCACTAAAATTAATACACCCAGGCGCAACTGTTTTCTTTTTCTTCTTTAGATTCCTCAAGGCGCATTTAATCACTATTCCTGCCAACAATTAAATGAAACACTTAACTTCACATGCCTTGGTCGACCGACATACTAGTAAAATCCATGATAATTCGGATTCACATTAAACAGAAACGAGTTATTAATATCTGTAAACTGATATCTAAATAGCAAATCTTAAATACTGGTGCCTACAAGGAATGTTTGAGCAGCAACTAGAGAACCCACATCTAGTATGTAGTTTTAGGTGTGTTTTCTATCGATGAGCATAGTAAACGATCCTTACCACCCATCTATAGACAAGACCAGGATTCTTCCTGTACCACCTTAGAAGGCATTGTGCAGCTTTCATTCTAACAAGTGGTCTATCATTACTGGAAATCTGATATAGGTAATGGAACTCTGATTACTTGTGAGTATATTGAATCTTAACTCAGTTCAGAAAAACAACTCAGTCATATATCTTACAAGTAACTTTTGGACATTAGGTGCCAAAAATTCACCGGACTCTCTTTCATCTATATTCCTAACCTGCAGAGAGTAATGCAGTGTACAAATATGAAGCAATATCAGAGCATGAGAGAGAAAATATAAACTGAGTTAACGGCTGTACACTAAACTTGAGCATGATTGGTATACAAGCATAAATTAACAAAAATCAAAAAGATACCCAGGTAGCGAACCTTCTTTCATTCATAAATTACCCCTAAGCTTAAATGTTGCAACATCTCATACCATTGTCAACCCCAAGCACTGGATTGTTAAACTGCAGCCAATAAATGCGTTCAGAATTATTAACCAATCTCAGAGAGTCGTGGTCCTCATTAAGTAGACATGCTGTTACTATGTACCCAACCTGCAGCAAGTAAGACATTTTACTCCAAGCTATCATCTGAAACTTCAAACCCATGTTTTCAAAACTGTCCAGATAGATAAATAAGAAGAATCTCCAATTAGGGATTTGATATACAGTAAGAAAAAAAAAAATCAATCAAACAATATCGATGTATTTTATTAAAATCAGAAGAATTTTTGGATCGAGATGTGACAAAAAAATCGTAAGAATCGAGGAGAGAACTTATGAGAAGATATATGTTTCTTTGATAAACACGCGGAGGAAAATATGGGAGCCTAGTGTTTCAGTTTTGAGAAGCTTCTGGTTACTGATTGTACTGGGAGGAATAAATATGATAACTTGCCTGAAGCATCCATGGAGCCAATCAAAACCTCCTTCTTCGGGATTCTTCCAATGTCAATCTTGATGTCTGTTAAAGAGAGCCTCTTGAAGCTCATTTGGCTTCCCACCATATCAGCAGCATCAACAAGTCCCTGTTCCATTCGCAAAAATAGTAATAACCAAAATAAAAGCAGATAACACAGTGCAAACTAGAAAGTACTAGGTATCCAGTGTTCCTAGATCCATGGGGGGAAAAACTAGTTAAGCCAACAGGAAACTAGCAGAGTGGAATATCTGAATCTTATCAGATAGCATAACCCAATATCATTTGTATACCCTAACAGCTATTCTGCAAGTTAGAGGGCGTACCACTTTAAAGAGAACTAGCTAGATACCAAAGGCATGTTGTCGAAGCATTACATAAAGGGAGTGGTATATGCACAATATTATGCAATATCACGCAGGACCAAGAAATGTACAATATTATGTGCAGGACCAAGAAATGGAATTAAGTGAAACAAATCTCAAAAATGAACATGCAAAGATTCACGTCTGGAGCTACCTGAGAAGATGCAAGCAAGTGGCTCTCTGCTCTTCACTTGGCCCTCCATTCACCCTAAAATATGACCCTCTTATTTAGAGCAAGGAACAAACAGTAAGAGCACATAGACTAATCCACATTGATCAATTTCAGCATATCTGACCACACCGCGAAAGTTCATTGCTAAATTGACTAAAATCTCATCTGAGTATAGATGATTGTACTACTATTTGCCTGGCAATAATCAGTTGTGGAGTCATTACTAGTAACAATTTATCTAGGGAAAATTTCCTTGATATCAAGCATCTTAACACTACCTTCCAAATGCTACTTACCCAAAACTGGATTCATGAGTTCATTAAATTAACAAGATGATACATTAAACCCAACACAAACCCTTCCTTAGGAAAGCATAAAAACACCTTAAGAGATATCCAAGAAGAAGAAAAATTGCATAGCTCAGAAATCCTCCGAATGTTTCATGCATTACAAATTCATTCAGAGATGAAAACAACAATTCGATCTGAAATAAAAAAACTTACCCTGTTTTGGTTGCAAATTCATTCAGAGAAACTCTCCCAATCTCGATATGACGCTTGAAAGGCTAAGAAATCAGAAATGATAACACCACAAATACTGTTAAACCCTAGTTTTAAAAATTGAACTAGGAAATCAGAGAAATCAAACACCAAACTCCAAAATATTGATTTATTTATCAGATTAGACGGGAACTTGGAAAATTGTTATACCATTTTGAAAACCAAAAAAGTTTCTTCACACGCTCACTCTCTGTGATGTGGATTTGGAAATTGGAACTGGATTCGATTATAATTTTTTTTAATAAAACAAAGGTTTTGAAGAAATCTGAAGTGGTTCATGTGATGAAATTGATGGAGATTAAAGTCTAAATCTAAGAAAAAAATCAAATAAAAAAAAATCAGAAGAATCAAGAGAGAAAGTTAAAAAGATAGTTTCATTCTGATAAACATGAATGGGGAGAGAATACGTGAGACTTTATCATCTCCATAAATTTTCAGTTTTATTCGGTTTCTAGATCTAATTAGAGGCCGTACGATTAATGTGATTTTATGTGTATCCGCTGATATCCGATTTGGGTGGAACTTGAAGGGAGTGGGGCTAAACAAAACCGAAAATCTGGACAGTTTCATATTGTATAAAACTGATCTCATCAAAAGCCTTTTCGCACTCATTCGTCCAACCAAAATTCACTGCTTTCTTCAAAACGTCAAAGAATGGCTTGAATGGATCCGACGAGTGTGAAATGAAACGGTTTAGAGCTGCTAATCGTCCTGCTAGATTCTGGACCTCCTTCTTCGTCCTTGGGGATGGCATTTCTATGATGGCTCTGATTTGTTCCGGATTTGCCTCGATTCCCCTGTGAGTCATCAAGTATCCGAGGAACTTTCCCGATGACAGCCCGAATAAACATTTTGCCGGATTGAGCTTCATACGATATTGTCTTAAGATATCGAACGTCTTCTGCAGATCAAGAAAATGCGATTCCTTTTGCTCAGATTTCACTACCATATCATCGATATATACTTCCATCGACTTCCCAATTAGATCCTGAACATATGGTCCACCAAGTGCTTTGGTAGGTCGCCCTGCGTTCTTTAGCCCGAACGACATCACAAAGATAACAAGAACTCCTCTTTCGATCACAAACGCAGATGCTCTTGATCGTACTCGAACAAAGGTATTTGGTTATACCCAGAAAAACTGTCCATGAATGACAGTCTCCCATACCCAGCGGTTGCATCCACCAAATCTCTTATCCGTGGAAGTGGGTACGGATCACTCGGACATGCTTTATTCAAATCAGTAAAATCGATATGAATACGAATTTTACCATTCTTCTTCGAACAGGTACGACATTTGACAAACAAAGATGGATATTGCCTTTGGTCGAATAAAGCCTGCTTCCAATAGCTTTTCAACTTCTCAGTAACTCCATCCTTTTTGCTTTGCGCCATATTCCGATTTTCCGCCGAGCAGGATGGAACTTCTCATCGATATTTAGCTTTGTGGCGGCTATATTCGGATCTATCCCGGAGCATCTCAAAAAACTCCATGCGAAAACGTCGGTGTTTGCCCTTAGTAATGTAATCAAACCATCACGTTCATGTGCAGGAAGGTATGCCCCTACGAACGTTGTTTTGTACTCCTCATCTCCAATTTGGACCTCGATCAATTTCTCGACAGTTGCGTCCTCTCGCCTATATGATTCTGGAGGGAGAGGATTCTGTAATTGCTATTTCTTCTTGACTCGCATGATCTGGTTCCCGCTGACTTATGACTTCTTATAATCATCCATTGCACTCTCATGACACTTATGGGAGGCTATCTGGTCACCTCTAACTTTCACAACTCCTTATGGTGTAATAAACTTCAGGCATCGATGATTAGATGATGTGACTGCACCGATCGCATGCAGCCAGTCTCGTCCTACAATCGCATTGTAGGGTGCTCGGCAATCCAGAAACAAGAAAGTGTGCAAGACGGACTTGTCAGCCACTGTTATAGGTAGATTCACTTTTCCAATCGCCTTTGTAACTTCGCCGCTGAAACCGATAATTGGATTTTCATCTTCCTCGATCAAGTCGTGTGGGAGATTCATAGAGGAGTAAGCTTCAAAAACAGACGCTCACCGAGCTTCCCGTATCAACTAGAATCCGGTGTACACGAAACATGCCAATCCAAGCAGTTATAACGATAGCATCATTGTGGGGAGCATATACACCTATCATGTCTGCGTCAGAGAACTCGATCTTTGTGCACCCAAGCTCCCGAGTTTCTGATCCATTACCACTGACAAAATCGATGTGATTTGTCAAATACCATTCTCTCAACTGCCTGCACTTCCTCCTGGTTTCGTCTTCTGATGCTCGCCTGGTCATTGAATGGATCCTGGCGTGGCTGACGTTAATCACGTTAGTCGTGCCAAACTGTCCGGGACCTTTTCCAAAGTCCTTTTTCACGTACTGTTGCAGTTTCCCAGCGTCGATCATTCATTGAATCTCGATCTGTAAAGAGCAGCAGTTCTCAGTTTTGTGACCATGGTCTTTATGGAACTTGCAGTATTTCCTCCTATCACGTTTATCTCGTGTTTCTGCTGCCAAAGGACGTGGGGGGCTTAAATTCTTGTGTATTTTTTCGTACAACTCCGTAAAACTTATGTTCGGCGGGGTCAGCTTCATATCGTGAAATTTCTGATACCCAGTTTCCGTGCGTTAACCTTGATTTTTATCTCGAACATCCCCGCGAACATTATGTTGTCCGTTCGAACGGTTCATGTATTTTTATTTCTTCCCATCGTTTGGATGATTGGATGATTTGTGAACTTCTTCTCGAGCTTTAGAATCGTCCTCCACTCGGGCGTACTCTTATACTCGATCATATAGTTCTTCCAAAGTTTTTGGTGGTCTCTTGACCAAAGAACCGTACAAACCTCTTTGATCATGCTGGTAAGCTTGTTTGTATGCTGCAATGACAACTTGGTCGTTGTCTCCATCCACGTCCGCTAACTCTTGCTTGAAGCGCCTAGTGAATTGTCTGATGCTTTCCTCCTTCCGAATTCCTAGAAGGAACAGTGAATGGCATCCTTTCCGGTCACGTTTGTTGTACTTATAGTTAGAACAAAAATCATCGATCATCTTATGGTAAGTCCCGATCGACTGTGCGGGAAGCTGATTGAACCACGTTATAGCTCCTCCCGTCAGGGATTGCGGAAACATTTTACATATCAACTCGTCGATGTACTGCCACAAGGACATGGCGGTCTCATAGTGTAAAACGTGTTGATCTGGATCATCAGTTTTCTCATCGAATTCCGGTAATTTTGGAACTAAAAAATTCATTGGCGGCCTGAATTCTCTGATATTCTGCTTGAAAGGATCTCCTGCTGCTCGATGTATCCTTTCCATCTTTTCTTCTCGGGATTGTTTTTTCATTATCACTTTCTCAATCATCTTGGCAAGACGAGCTTCTGTTATCGCGTTTAGGTCGCCATCTAAGGAACTGCCTTCCTGCTCATAATCTCGGTCCCCTGGAATATAATTATCCGATCTCATTTTTTTCCTTCGGTGCACAGTAGTCTCTCTGCCATCCCTGCCTTGCTCTGAACGAGCATAGTAAACATGCGAAAATTCACTCTCGTCGTGTTGGTCTCAAGCCTCCTCCTCGTCATTCCCGAGCCGTTTTGAATGAGACGTAGTTCTGGCTGCGCTCTGTTGAGTTTTAGCTGTCTGATCCCCTGCTCTCCTGGGTCGTTTTGGTAAATCTTCAGTGACCAATAGATTCCTGTCTGGTCGATCAAGATTGATCACTTCTCTGTTAGAATCTGCGACTTGTGGTTCAGTTCGACCTCCAAGGCGTTGCCATACAGATCGGACCCTTTGATTATTCAAAACACCAGACCTAGGTTGAGTTTGTTTTCACGTTCTAATTTTAGGAGAGCATTATCCTTCTCTATCTCGTCTAGCCGACACGCAGATCCTGTCGATTACGATTCCTCCTAGATGGGCTGCCAAACGCATACCCTTTGTTTCCACGAACATCTGGGTTTTCCCCATCAATGTCAATAACTTCGTTATCGATCACCGGTTGTTTTTGCTTTCTCCGATTCAGATATGGAGCTCTGTCACGAAAACGATCTCGATTACGTCCATGATCCAGTGATCTGTTATGAGTATGATCTTGACCCTGTCTGTTTCCAGTGGGTATAACAGGTGCAGATTGAACCTCAATTTCGTTCCTCTCAATTTCGCGTCTCTTGCGCGGTTGGGAATTGCTGGTAGAATCAGACCTTCGTGCAGTCTGTCTAACTATTGCCATAACTCGATTTGGTAAACCACGATTATCTTTTCTCGAAACCCTTCGTCGGCGCCACTGTTTGTAAGATAAAATTATTCTACCCCAAACACAGAAATTTGTATGATGATTCCGTTGATAATCGATTCGTGGCCTCGATCTTCAATCGAATTATGGAGAAATGGTGGGGGTGGGGGGGGGGGGGGTGGGTACTGCAAAAAAACCTCCGATGCTAAAGTCGGTATTAGATTTTCCACATGAGTTTTTGGTATGGAAGATTGCTTACCTTTTTGGGTTTATGAACCTCTCTATTTAGATGAGCGAATTTCGATTTATTTTCTTTGATTTTATGGCGGATATTAATTGCCATAATGCGGCTCCTACATGCCTCCCGAATAATAGCGGCATTGGCCAGGTCCCGCATGCCGCATGCGATAACTGGCCAGCTTTGATAGCCGCATGGCTCTAGTGTAACTGACCTTTGTATGGTTGCTAGAATGCTGTAGAAGCAAAGTTTACAGTGGGGCGCAGAAATCCGTGAGGCAAGCAGAATGGGGCGAAATCATACGAGGGCTATGGAATTATGCTGCAGCGTGCTTCACTGAAACATTAGAAATTTAAATGCCCATTTAATCGCCGATTAATCTCCTATTAATCGTCGATTGCCGCTCGTTGCTGTCCGCCGGCTTGGGCCGCCGTCTGCCACATCATCTGTTGTTAGTGACGTGGCACACACGTTGCTGACGTGGCGTCTGCCACGTCATCTCGCCTGTTGATGTGGCATTCGATTCGCTAACGTGGCACTTTAGTATGCTGATGTGGCTGTTACCACGTCATCGTGCCTGCCGCCGTGGCGGCTGCCACGTCATCTCCTCTAATGACGTGGCATTCTTTCGCTGACGTAGCAACTGCCACGTCATCTTGTCTGCTGACGTGGCAATTCGGTCTACTGATGTGGCGGCTGCCACGTCATCACTTGCTGGCGTGGCACTATAAGAAATTATGCTGCGCTGACGTGGCACCTGTTTTACTGACGTGGCACACTGATGACGTTCCAATGGTGACGTGGAGCGCTTCTGTTGTGAAACTTTTTAGCCCATGGGCTTGTACATGGGGTGTTTGTTAGTGAGGCCTAGCTTAGTTGTTGCACATGGGCTTGTACATGGGGTGTTTGTTAGGCCTAGTTAGCCATACTTGGGTAAACAAGGGAAGCACCTTAGGCCCAATGAACCCTCCTTTGCTAGTAGTAGGAGCTTTGTAGGCCATTTATTTGTGTAGAATATTAGGCATACAAACACCAACATCCGACGGATTTGCATCCAATAGATGCACGGATAAACGGATAATGCAATGGATTTGTATTAGTTAAAATTTATAACGAAAAAATATAGCCAATATAGATGACTTCTTATAGAACCTGCACATTTTATATATGTATATAAATATAAAAGTGTCGTGGACAACACTTCATTTATGTTGGTAAGTCTTGGCTCCCCATAGCCCTTAATCTTACTATATAATATAATACACAAAATCTCCACCCTTGTACCCGAGCTAGACTTATTTTGCTATCAACATAACATCATTAATTATTTGTTATCCCGTGCCAAGCAACAACTTTTTTCCGGAGCAAGCTTATTTAACTAAAAAAAAATCTACCTATTGCTACAATATACATTGTCACATCTTGAATATAAATGATGCAAAAGAAAAAAGTTAGTTGTAGTAGTTCTCAAGTACAGCTAAAAGTTGTTGTATCATTTATATTCAAAATTTAATTTTGCAAAATGAAATTTTTGTCATACAAAAAAAAAAAAAAAAAAAAAAAAAAAAAAAAAAATTATTTCTGCTGTGACAGAGAGTGGTGCGACAGCAGACTTCTTGGTACATAAATTGTCACGACACTAGTGCCAAAAAGTTTGAGGGCTAAATAGGGGTTTTTGCCGTAACTATTGACTGCTACAATAGTTAAGTTTTTTGTACACAAAATTGGTCAATTAACTCAATAACGATAATTCTTGGGTGAAAAAACATGTAAAATTTGATATTATTTAAATGGACGAGAATGTAAAAATAGCCAGGATGTAAATAGTTTCATCCTACCTATTTTCAAATATTTTTTCTTATTTTTAATTTAAATCAGGATCATCCAGTTTCACCCTCGCTATTTTTTAAGTTTAAGCCAGGATGAATCCAGATTCATTCTTACTATTTTTTTAGTGTCCATTTCACCCATACTAATTTTTACTCGTCTATTAGAATCATGTTTTAAAAATATTTAGACAATTGACCCAATTTTCTGTCTTGTAGCGATTTCCGCTGTTGCAAGATCAGATCATTACACTCTTACCCATATCGATCTGTATATATACACGGAATAGACACGGTTTGTAAAATTTACGTTAGAGTATAAAATTTATGATCATGAACCACCACCACTTTGTGAACGAATAGTTAGACTCTGGAAGATTTCAACTCTTGTCATTACCTATATTGGCAATATACAATTTCATTATTGATTCCTTACCCAAAAGGATAATATTCCGCAATTACAGTGTCAGCTAAACAATAATATACTGCTGCCAATAGTACACAGATCAAAATAGAAAGTGCATTATTTTATTTATACAGCTAACTTGTTCTCTCATGTCAACGATCGATGATATTATTAGATATTTTCTTTTTTTTTTTTTTTATTGAAGATTAGATAGCTCTATATAGGTACCGAAATTTTCGGACCTACAAAAATTTGGTGTAATGATTTTGGTGTGATCTTCAAAATTTTCTGTAAGGTTTCCGATTTTTAGGATCGGTTTTATCAATATATATTCTGACGTTCGCCTCTTTTCAAAAAAAAAAAAAAATTCCGACCTACAGGACCAAAATAAATATGATACGAAGTGTCCAACGGATCAACTTCATTGTTATGGGGTGAACCGGTGAACCGCCCTCATGATAATGTTTTTTGAAAAAAATTGTGTCAACTGTTGGAATCACAACCGATAGTTTTTTTCCCCCTAATTTTTTATTATAAGATAAAGGGTATTATTACACGAAACTAGTTGGAGCCTAACAAGCTAAGCTCCAATAGCATACAACTCTCTCCATCCCAAATTAGATGAGCTAGTTAGTTTTAAATTTTATCCTATAAATAGATGAGCTATCTCAGTAATCAAGGGAGTATTTCTAAAATTACCATTTTAATTGATTATTGTTACTATAAAAAATATGTATAATTTGATAACCATGTTTATATTCGTTGCGTAGGTATTTTAAAGAACGCGAAATTGGGGGATATAAAAAGGAATTGGGGGATTTAAGAAAAGGACAAAAACTGGATCCAGATATCAATTCGGGGTCACCCCTTATCTAAGTATTTTTTTTAAAATCCTAATCTGCTCCTCACTAATCAGGTTTAGTGGTTAATAATAATTAGTAAAAATATTACGTATTTGTTAAATGATTAGTGTGTATTTGTATTTGGGTGAATGAGATGAGAGTAGAAAGATGGAAAACATTTTTGAGAGGGAACTTTTTTTGGTGAAAGTGGAGGATGATTGTGAAGAGAGAATTACTGCTAAGAGGTTGAAAATTTGATTTTTTTTTCCTTGAATCCACCATTGTTGCAGCTGAAATAGCTCGGTGCCGGCATTGTATTCAACCAAACAACCATGTCGGCATTTGCTGGAAATTTTCATAAATTTTTTCAAGTTTTGATCTTCAAAACCTATTTTTTCTGGTTGTAATCAGTCTACTTCCGGCACAGTTATCTGATTTTCGAGCATGCCGGAACTATTTTCCAGCATGCTTTTTCCTTCAATTTCTATGCCGGAACATGATGAAAAGTATCCAGGAAACTTCAATTTTTTTTCACTTGACTACCGGCATTGATAGATTTCTATCGAGCATGCCGACACCATTTTCCGGCATGGTTCTTCACCAATTCCGGCATGGTCTTCATCACTTCCGGCGATGCAAAAAAATATTCCGTTTTGAGTTTTTTCTGGTTTTAATCAGTCCACTTCCGGCACAAGTAGTTAATTCTCGAGCATGCCGGCACCGGTTTCCGGCATAGTATGTTGCTTAAATTTCTATCTTAGGCACATGATGAAAAGTATCCAGAAACTTCAATTTTTTTCACTTGACTACCGCATTGATACATTTCTATTGAGCATGCGGTACTTAGTTACTGACATTGAATGTTAGTTACCTAGCATCACAGGCACCGGTTCGGCATGGTCTTCATCAATTCCGGCATGGTCTTCATCACTTGCAGCATGATCTTCATCAATGGTATAAGAGCATCTCCAACAGAGGGTGGATTTTTTATTTTTTAGTGACACATAGGATTTTAGACCTCCGTTTGGCATAAATCCATCTCCAATAGTAGGGTCCTACAAGATATGAGGGACCAATTACTAAATATGAAGGTGTTCAAGAAAGTGTTCTTTACACCTCCGTTTGCACCTCCACGTCATCTTTTTCACTAATTTTCTTTTAATTTTAGGGTTAAAATTCTCTACTGTTGGAGATGGTTTTTTAGATATGAGGTCCTACATTTACTCTATGTGTAGACCCATAAATAAAAGGACTAAATAAAAAATACACATAGGATTTTTTGCACCTTCTCTAAAATTTACGAAAAACTGTGATATAGTTTAAGAGATAAATCATGGGGATTTTAATAAAGTGCCACACTTTCAATTTCATGTTTAAGAAAGTGCCACCGTTTTTTTCAGAATTTATTTAATGCCACGCATTTGACCTTTTCCATCCAGTTTTTTCCAGACATCCGTTAGTGAATAGGTGGCAGTTATCCAGCTTAGTAAAAGACATCTATGCCCTCGAATCGTCTCACTATAGCTGAGTTAAATCAAGTCATCATAGCGAGTCATTACCGAGTTAAGTCGTGAGTCAGAGCATCAACACTCATTCATACTCTGCAATACAACCCCTAATCTCATTTAACTTCGTAATACCACTTCCATTTTATACGTTTAATCATTGTCTGGCTGATGGCAATGATGGTTCAGGCAATAAATGGCAACTGAACTTGAAGTTGCAAAAAACTGGTGGCTCCAGCATTCTGCAAACACCTTATGTGCGTTCTGCTGGTGATACATACTTGATGTTGATTCCTAAGCCCATTTTATCTCATTACATGCAGCAATTTCGCATTCAAGTGAAACCCAATAATTAAAAAAAAAAGACTCTAATTTCTGCAAAATATAAACCATACATCACATAAAATCAATGGAAGTAGCATCATTTGGATGTTTTGCGGCAACAAATACAACTCAATTTGTTTGCTTCCCTGACTAATTCGACCCATTCTTCCTATACTCGTCGGAACTTTAAAAGACACCGTTAATCTCAATCATCCATTTCCACAAGGGCAGTAAACTTCACCAATTCGAACCCACTCCTCACTTTATTAACGAGAGAACCCTAAAAACAATATATAAACCCTAGAGGAAACCCAATAATCTATAAGCCGAGAAAATCAATATATTCCTCACTGTCACTAACCTTTATTCTTTTTTTTGTTTGGGTTTCGCCATCTTTACCACGATTAAATCTTCAATTACACATCTTGAATCTCTGCTAAACAATTAACACAAACTTCGATTAACCTTGATTTCAGATGGACCCCTTAATTTTCTATCAATTTTTTCGAAGAAGAATAACCTCTCAGACTCTCTAGGATTGAAGAACAGGGGAGAAAAGGAGAAGAGAGCGGACGAAAAAGAGAAAATAAAATCTTCGGCCGGGTTTGGATAAAACCAAAGTGAAATGAGAAGGTTAGTTAGGTAATCATGCTCATTTTTTTTTTGACTTTTTCAATAGCAATTGACTGATCAAGTGGGCCTTAACAGAATACTTAACGTGTGTGTCATTTTATAAATTTTAAAAAAAACTGTGGCACTTTCTTAAACCGGAAATTAGAAGTGTGGTATTTTGTTAAAATTCCCATAAATGATTTCTAAGTTTTACTAGTTATTATGTATAAGGGTATAATTGTAAATTATTATCTATAAGGATATAATTGTAAATTATTATCTATAAGGGTATAATTGTAAAAAATACTTACTCTCCTTTCCTCCTTGCCTTAAGAGTTGTACAAACTACAACTAGCTCATCTAATTTGGGACGGAGGGAATACTACATTAGTTGAACAGGTTGTCGTGCTAGTCTACCAGCGAGCCACATGAGGAACCAGCCAAGTGATTTTTAGTTTTAGGACACCTTCGGACAAAAAGAAAAAAACCTTTAGAACTTCCTTCTTCTTCTTGCTCAGATCTTAGTCCTTTTGGGAAAGGATTTTTAGTTTTGGATGAATAAAAATAATCTAATTTATGTTTATATGTTTTTTATTTTTGTTGTTTTTGGTGTCTATGGACACATTTTTTTCCGTTGTTTGGGAGGTCTTTTTTTCGTCTTTTGAACGATTTTCTTTTCGCTTTAATAACGATTCTTTCAAATCTTCATGGGGTTTCTTGGCTTTCTATTCTTGATTCATCAAGAACATCAACGATTGTGCTCGATGTCGCTTTGGATTCATCTTCAACAAGAGGGATTTAGGGCACCCGGATTCATTTGCATCTACAAGATTTTGGGAAAAATACTTCATTATCATTTTAAATAGTCGGAGTTGATTCCTGTTCACACCATCATTCATCACTACTACATCTACAAAAAATAGATGTTTTGCGGTTCATGGCGCTTTCTCTTCGCGATGTACTTGCAATTGGTGTCGCCATTTGTATTTGAGTTTTGATTATCTTGTATTTAGTTGTTTTTGATAATCTTGTAAGCAATCATATAATCACTATTTTGGTTAGAATGAATTGAAATGTAATTTTCATCAAAAAAAAAAAAAAAAAAAAAAAAAAAAAAAAAATTATTAAAGAGAAAATTCACCCATCGTTAGTTTAATTCTTCTATAAAACCTGTTGAATAAATTTTCACGTTGTTATTTTTTTGTTTGTTGGTCCATGTATGACATTATTGAGATAAAAGTCCAATAGAGATGGATTGATGAGGCGTGGATGGTTTATGCACCCCGGAAAGATGTACTCAGACGGCTAAAAAATAACCGGAGCGACGAAAGACTACTTTTATCTCTACGTAAAACACTCTCTAATTCAATGACAGAGTCAAACTTTTAAGTGCTGGGTTCAAAACCGATCCAAGAAAAAAGTGGTGGTGGGTTCAAATTTTTTTTTTTTATTTCTACTGTTTCTTAGCGGTTCCACATATTTGCCACTTACATTTTTTTTCTTATTTGCCACCCACATCACTTATCCTATTTATCCAATTTAACGGCTTTTCTTAAATATAGCTCATATTTTTATTACCTATAACTCACATAAATAAGTCATTAATCTAACCAAACAGATTCTTATAATTCTACTGTTTTATTTCTACTGTTTCTTAGCGGTTCCACATATATGCCACCTATATTTTTTTTTATTTGCCACCCACATATTTATAAGAATATGCCACCTACATTTTTTTTCTTATTTGCCACCTACATTTTTTATAATTATTAAGATAACCATAAAATTATACATAATTTTTATATATAGTCAAAAATAAATTATCAAATCTCTAAATCAAAATAAAATAAAGTTAATTATGTAATTTTCATAATTAAAGGTATGTAAGATCTATCGCACAATTGATGACTTCTACTAATACTCAATTTAATGTAGTTATGATTGGGAGAAAAGAACATCATCTTAGAAATTTTTTTTTTATAGAATAATAGTGCTTATGGAGTTTTAGAAAATTGATTTTTTGGAAAAGAATCAAACCCTTAGTTGATTTCATTTCGGTTTTTGATTGATATTGTTGTGGAGAATTTTTAAGGGAATAATTAGAACATATAACCTCAATCGATCGATATTACTGTAATCATGATTTAGGAAAAATAACATCATTTTATAGAAAAGGTGAAAAGTTGGGTTTAGTTTGTGTAGGGGATAAAGTAAAAATGAAGGTTTATAATTGAGCAATTTGTCAAAAATAATGAGAGAAAAATTAGAAATAAATTGAAGTATAAGAAAAAGTTAGGGTTTATATTTTGATTTTGATGAAGTAGAATTATGAGTAAAAAGATTAAGACATGTTTGGTAATTTTGGTTTTTCATTTTAGCTTAAACTCTTTGGGCTATAGTTAATAAAAATGTGGGCCATATTTAAGAGAAGCCTTTTTAAAGGTTTGTACTGAAAGATTAAGAGAAGCCTTTTGAAGGAGAGATTAATGGAGAAGAAGATAAATAAGAAGGATGATAGTTATAGTTAAACTTAAGCTGGTCATCCCCGTTTCCGAAAGATTCATGCGCTCCAGGAGGTCCCAGGTTCGAGCCCCCAATGGCGTAATATTGCAGGAATTAACATGGAAGGTAGAGTTAGTTTGCCCCCCTTGTGACACAATCTCAGCCCCCATCCGCTTCGGCTCCCTTGGCTATGTTACCCATGAAGCTCGTTGGTAGACTAACACAACAACCTTTTCAATTAATGTAGTAGTATGTTGTTGGAGCTTAGCTTGTTAGGCTTCCAACTAGTTAATAATGTAAAAAAATACATCTGAAAAGTATATTTACTTTAGAACTTTTGATAAGGTGGCAAATTGGAAAAGGGGGCAACTACGTGGAACCTTTCTTAGCCCTATAATGAACTTAAAATGCATATCACCATCCATGTTTTCCCCAACCTAGGTTGCACAGACGTGGACGCATCTACACGGACACGACACGACGCGGACGCGGACACTACAAAATTCTTAAAAAGCTAGGACGCGGATATGTATATACATATTTTATTTATGTATTATTTATATATACAATTATATATTTATACAGTAAAGTCAAGAGTTTCGATCCTAAAAATTAGAAAATAATGCTACATGTGTATAAATTTCAAAAGAAAATGAGAAATCGTTTGTTTATACACGTCGAAGGTCAAGCAATCAATCACTATTAAACACATGGCACAATCAAAATGCACTTTTAAGACAACACATGCCCAACCAAAGGTATATGTGATGTCATTTCCAATTACAAAATCCTAATAAAGACTTAAATGATTAATCTAAATGTTTGTCTTTCTTCATTTAGTTAATAATAGTAAAAATAAAGGAAGAAGTTTAAATGAAAATGAAAAAAAAAAAATACTTTAAATTCGAGTCATAGGTGCGTCCAAACAAAACGCGTGCGTCAGACACGCGTCGTGTCAGCGTCCAACGCTCGTCCTATGTCTGACGCGAGTCGGACGCGGACACGACTCAAAAAACGGAGCATCCGTGCAACCCAACTAAAGAGAGAGCTTCCGATAAACCCAAGCACTTTTGCACTCAAATGTCAGAAACAAGTGGGGCACCCGCTTGTCTCTATATCCCTTTATCACTGATCCAACCCATGAGTAGACTCGCGAGACTGAGGTATACCCATATTAAATGGGTATTATACTTGATGAGATAAAATAAAGTCATCAGGAAGTAAAACCCAAAGCCCCTTAGCCACATATTTTTAAAAATAGCTAATATACATGGATAATCTATCCTTGTTTAATTAACACTAATAAATCTGTTTAGGTTGATCAATTTAAGTAGTTAATTAGTTGATTAAAATTCTGAAATTTTCTTTTATTTAGATTGAACTCATGGATTATGTGGGAACATTTTTGAGAAAAAAAATTATTTTAAGAATTTTGTTTGCAACAGAAATGAAACCACACTAGCCAAACACTTCTAGAAAAAGGATAGCAAAGCTTCTTAGTGATCTCATTCTCCAAATTATAGAAGAAATCAATAGTTTCAGAAATCACGATATGAAAAGTCGGCATGCTCGACCAAACTAGAAGATAACAACCTTCTCTAGGCGGCAAGGTGTTAATTCCATAACCTGCCGACTAATCTTTAGTCGTCAAGGTCGAGAATGTCAAACACTGACGACTAAAAATCTTATAGAAAGGTTGATGTTATCTGTCATTGGTCATTATGGTCGAAATTACAGTGATGACCAACACTTAGTCGTCAAGGTAGTTTCCCCAACCATGCCGACTTATAGAAGAAATGTACACACCGAAACTGTTTTATGGTAGTTGTTAGTCAGCAAGGTTCAAGTTTTTTAAATGTGACGACCGTGTGAATGTGTTTTCATAGATCAAAAGTCGCCACGATATTCAACCCAAGAAGATGACGACCAAAATAAAACTTCAAAAGTTGTCAAGGTCGATGAAGAAATACCCTGAAGACTATATAACTTCAAATCAACAATTTCAATTTTTTTGATCGTATTTTGACAAAAACAACAAAATTAAGCATTGGGAAGGAGAATGAATTCATTTGAGTTTTATAAAAGCAAGGGGCTACTTTTTAATCGACGAATTTTTCTTGAGAATAAATGATGGAGAAGGAGAAGAGAACGATAGAAGATTAGAAGCCGTGGTTTTTAGGTTGGGAAGGAATTAGTTTGAGGTTGGGAAGAAAAAGAATTTGGTGAAGGTATTAAGGTAAATTTATCCTGTTTAGACACCCCTTAGGCCTACAAAGGAGTCCACTTAAAATTAGGTATACCCCAATTATTCTTGGTATACCCCAATCTGGGCAGTATGATTGACTCATACCTTTCATACTATTTCACAAATATATTTTAAATTTCTTATTTATTTCACTTTAGTTTATTTTATTGATTTTTAATTTCGATTTTGATTATGAAGACGACGACAAGGATACAAATGACGACTAGAGACTACCAATATGGCATTTATATTCATCAAAAAGATCAAGACATCCAAAGTCAAAACCACTATTTACAAGAAAATGGACGCTTCGACGACTAAAAATTTACCAACAAAAGTTGATGAACAATTACAATCGCAAGAAAATGAACACTTTGACGATTTTCTTTTGGATGTATGTACTGTAATCAAGATTCCTGGTGCCCGATTCATATGAGTCAAAACTTAAGAATAATCACTGCATCCTTAAGAATATATATTTTGAGTAGTTGGATGCCAACTGAAAAAGCGGGGTATAACAACCACACCCAATATTTCGCTTAGCAATTTGTATAGAAAACTCCAATATAAGTTATCAGAAAATCAAAAACAGATAGAAATCTGTGAGCCTGATTATTATGTGAAACAACTTGAACAGTACCAAAGACCAATGTTCAAGTGTCAATCAATTTATATCAACAACCAAAGGTTGGATTATATAATTGATTGAACTACACACAACCTGTGATATTTCTATTATATAACAAAATATAATGCGGAAAAGAAATAACACATACACCATAAATTTTGTTAACGAGGAACCGCAAATGCAGAAAAACCCCTGGACCTAGTCCATATTTGAACACCACACTGTATTAAGCTGCTACAGACACTAGCCTACTCCAAGTTAACTTCGGACTGGAATGTAGTTGAGCCCTAACCAATCTCACACTGATCAAGGTACAATTGCGCTCCTTACGTCTCTGAACCCCATCAGGATTCTACGCACTTGATTCCCTTAGCTGATCTCACCCACAACTAAGAGTTGCTACGACCCAAAGTCGAAGATTTGATAAAAAAATCTTTCTCACACAAAAAAGTCTATTGAATAGGTAAATTTGTCTCCCACAGATAAACCTATGCGTTTTATTCCGTCTTTTGATAAATCAAGGTGAACAGGAACCAAATGATATATCGGACTTATATTCCTGAAGAACAGCCTAGAAATATCAATCACGTCATAATAATCTTAATCGTATGGTAGGGAAACAAGATATTGAGGAATCACAAAGTACAAGACTTGAGTGCTATCATCGTAGATCGCTCTTTCTCTTTGCAGATTATCTGCGATTTGTATCTTTCTTCGTATTTGTTTCACGTTATGTTGAACTTGTTTCTCTTGAAAACCATCATGTAAACGTTTCTATTTGGAAAGAAATACTTCATATATTGACATTCTGTGTATACTTATGGAAATGAACTGTATGGGTAACCAAACTCTTTGAATATGTTCCTTTATGGGGCAATTTTATTTTTGTTTACCATTAAGTAACCATTAAAAGTAAGTTAATTATTCAAACTTAGAAAATTATTTTAATAAAATAAGTTAGTTAAATAACAACTAATTTATTTTCTAACTTTTTAAATAGAAGAAGAATACATATATTTTCTTAACATTTTTTTTTTGATTAAAAATCATCTTCGGTTACAAAAGAATTGAATGGTAGCCGAGCAACAAGCGAAGCTCCAATCCCTTTCTGAATAACAACCCAATCCTATAACAAACTAAATTACTTACTCTCTCATTGAAGACACAGCTACGCAGGACCGTGATCAATAATACAACCATATATCTTCCAAAACACCCAAGCCATAACCCTGAATGCTGCATTTATCCAGATATTTTTTGTGCTTATGAGAAACAACATCAGAGATAGCACGACCAGGTACAAATTTAGATACACCACCACCAACAAATGGAGAAACCCCCGTAACATCAAAGTATATGTCTTGGCCATTCTCCCCGTTATAAACCAAGATATCAGGAGATAATTAATTAATAATGTTGAACCATCATCAATTATAAGATAAATAAAAACTTAAATAAATTAAATCACTTTTAAATTTTAAAACTATAATTATAGTTGTTCTTCCGGTTTAAAGGATTACTCTAAAATAGAAGTAAGAAAATCACATATAAACAAAAGAAGAAAACACAATCGGATGCTAACAACAACAACAAAAAAAAAAAAAAAAAAAAAAAGAGGAAATAAAGAATATGATACAACAGATTCCGCAGGCTGCTATACGACACAACTACAGAGAAGGAAATCAAGCAGCAAATGGTTTGGCCAATCATGCGGCAGATGGAAGCCAAATGAGAATTTTGTCAACCAAAATTTGGGACCAGGCAATCCTAATTTTTATTTTTATTAGTCAAATTGTCTATCATGATTCTGTGGGTACCACATATCCGCGCCAAATTGTAACCTAATCTTCCTTTCTAAAATGCATGTTTCAAAAAAAAATAAAAATATGAAAATATTTTCGACCCCCTTATAACTAGGGGTGTAAATTTTGCCCGGCAGCCCAAGGCCCTGTACCGTCCGCCCTGTCCCATGGCAGCCCATGTGTGCCCGCTGCCCTTTACGGGCTTGCCCGACCTAGCCCATTTAAATATGAGGGCGGGCACAGGCCACAAGTAAAATTTCCTTGCCCGGCCCAATACCCGCCCTATTAGCCCGTCATTATTACCCGTCCTGTTAGCCCGTCAATATTACCCATTTACCTAGCCAAAATGGTTGTTTTCATTTTTTCATCCTAGAATATACTCGGTATAGACACTTGATACTGTGAATCCCCATTGTTCTAATCTGCATTTTTCAACTTTTATTTCATAGGATTTAGATATGCTAACCATATAGAGAAAATCTTAAACAAAATAGCTCAACAAAATATATGGCATTTTCCTATCTAATGTGTGTATCTTTGTGTTTGTTAATTTTTTTTTTGAGTCATTAAAGGAGTTTTTTTTCCTTAAAAGTTTTAGTTATTTGAATGAACTAATTTGATTGGAACATCTTGAATATGACTAAACCTCATTGAATTGCTCATGACTTGTGCATTATTACTTTCTTTTTATTTTTAAAATATAGTATGTATTTGTAATATTCAAGGCCCGCTCGGCCCTACCCTCCCGAGCCCAAATAACATAACTATTTTGGGTAGGCCACGGGTAATTTATTTAGATAAATTGCCCTCCCGCCCGGCCCTTTTAGTTTGTTGGGTAAGAGATGCACTTGCCCGCCCTATCCCGTCCCATTTAATTATTAGGCCGGGCTGCCCGGCCCGGCCCAATTTACACCCCTACTTATAACAGCCATCTATTATTATTGCCGTTTTATTCGCCCGGTAGTCACGGAGAAACCGTTGAAATGTACATACATAGTCGATTAGAAAAACATATCATGATTCATGAACACTTTTCAATGTCGACGCAAGTTGCCCCTAGCTAAACTAGACAGGCATAACTGAAAAAGGTTGCTTTGTGTAATTAAGAAATTAAGACCCAATCAACCTCTGTGCCTCTCTCTCTCTCTCTCTATATATATATATATAAATCAAGGCTAGTGAAGAAAGGAAGCCAAACAATCAAAACTCTGAAATGGGAGACTTTAATCAGAATGGTAATGAGAGAAATGGAGATGAAGTGCAAACGACAGAACAAGTCGAGAAGGGGTTAAAAGAACGAAAGGTCTCCTGGACGAAGCTTGGTCGTATAGACTCACTGAACAGGGAAGCTGGGAAAGTTTCTAGCTGGACAAGGTCATAACAATAAGGTAATTAGCATTTTAGCATTTTAATTAATTTGCGAATTTTATTGGTTATATAAACAAAATGCGAAGTTTATTGTTCATAAGAAAAACTCTAACAAAATCTTGATTACTTGTTTCTGCATGTAACAGTTGGACTGGAGAACGACATTGAGTTTGGCATTCCAGAGTGTTGGAGTGATTTATGGAGACATAGGAACATCTCCACTTTACGTATACTCCAGCACCTTCACGAATGGGATCAAGAACAACGACGACATGCTGGGTGTTTTATCTCTCATCATATATACATTAGCAATTTCGCCGATGATTAAATATGTCTTTGTTGTTTTGTGGGCCAACGATCACGGCAACGGTAAGTGATTCTCATCTTGCCTGCTATTTTAAGTCCCAACACTCATTGTTGTAGCAACTTATTGATCACTGTTGTAGGAGGAACTTTTGCGCTTTATTCCTTGATCTGCCGCTACGCAAAGGTAGGCTTAATACCTAATCAGCAGCCAGAGGACAGGGAGCTATCCCACTATAAACTGGACACACCATCAAGCCAGTTGAGGAGAGCTCAAAAGATAAAGGACACACTTGAGAACAGTAAAGTCATTAAAATTATTCTCTTCTGTCTCACAATCTTAGGGGTTGCCATGGTTATTGGAGATGGAATTCTGACTCCAAGCATCTCAGGTGAGCTTACTTAATTAATCTAAAGTTAGTTGGATATTGGTATGAGTAATTATAAGTTACCTAAGACAATGAAATGGTTTATATTATACAGTGCTTTCGGCAGTTGGTGGCATCAAGCAGTTGGCAAAATCTCTTGATCAAGGTATATGCATTTGGAATGAAGGTCATATGTAACTTAAGACTGAACTGCACTGCACTGCGCTGAACTGGTCATTTTCATTTAACTGCATTTTGTCTTGACTATTTTTTCTTTTGTTTGGCCACTTAGATGCTGTCGTCGGAATTTCCGTAGTAATTTTGATCCTTCTCTTTGCTGTACAACGGTTTGGCACAGACAAAGTTGGCAGCACATTTGCTCCAATAATCCTTTTATGGTTTTTTTTCATTAGTGGCATTGGTCTCTACAATTTATTCAAGCACGATGTGACTGTTTTACGTGCTTTTAATCCAATGTACATAATACAATACTTCCAAAGAAATGGAAAGACAGCATGGATATCTCTTGGAGGGGTTGTGCTGTGCATTACAGGTAAGAAAAGTTAACCATTTGGAAAATTTGGAAAAATGCTCAAAAAAAAAAAAAAGAGGGCCACTTAGGGACCTCCCCGTTTTTTCAAACTTTGAGAAAATGCCCAATTTGTTTAGTTTTCCATCCAAACCAGTTAAGTGACATGTGTGGTACGTGCGAGAAAAAGATATGTATACCCTTCGGACTTTTGGAGTCTGGGTTTACTTTTCAGAGTTCATGGTTTAATTTTCAATTTTCAACTTTTTTTTTTTAAGATAAAATTATTTATTTTTTGTTCGGCAAAGAATTTGGTGTTGGCGAGTTTCGAATTTGGGTCATTGGTATCATCACCCAGTGATTTTATCATGGTACAGGAGATTATAATAAAAAAATTACACCCCAAACCCTAAAAATTAAATCATGAACTCTAAAATTAAACGAAAATGCTAGAAAACGCGCTGTTTTCTCGCGTTCCGACGTGGTAAATTGACGTGGCAAGGGGACGTGGAGTTTTGGCATCACACGTCAGTGATCGGAAACCTGACACCCATGTGATTGCTTTTATCAACAAAAATAAATTATTGACTTTTTTTTAGTCTATCTTTAGTCTTCGGCTTAACTTTGATGAATTGTTTGTTGTTCCTTTGATCAAAATTCCGAGATGAAATTATATGTTAGTAAATGCGAATAATTTTTTTTCCGAAAAATGGAATTGGTAAACAGATAAACTCAAATTGCTTCGAAGTATCTAAGAAAACTAGAATTGCTCGAAGTTAATAGCTCTTATAGTTATAATTTTCTGTTTATGGATTTGTGAACTAAAGCTTGGTATAGGTTTCGGTTTCAGAGATGTTATCACTGGATTTCGTTTGAGAGATGATAACATTTGCAGGCATACTTTTATAGATCTTAAGCGGAAGAGAAGATGAAGGTTACTCAGAACAATTGCAAATCAAATCTCATTCAAATCCCGTACAAATTTCAATTCTAAGAAACTATTCCATTTAAGAATTCACAGAAGAAGCATTAAAAATGGTAACAATTACATTCATTGTATCCTCAAATTTCAAACCAGCATATTTAACCTAAATCCTCCCCACTAACAAGAACGGCAACCAATATAGAAACAACTTCACACTTCAAATTGATAAAATCAGATCCTAAATTTAGAATTTCAAAAAAAATCTACAATTTTGCCCGGTTAATGAAAATAACAGATCTGCCAAAATCGAACACACCCAAAATATCAATCACCAATGAAACTTCAGAATCAATCGATTTGAGATGATTGAGACATGAAAAGAAAAAAAAGAAGGATCTCATAGTGGTAGACGAGGAAAGAGTTGCATATACTCGAGTAACATAAAACTTCTCTCTCTTCACAGACGTGGAATAAGTAACACAAACTCAGTTGGCCACCTCACACAGCCATCTCAGCGTGCGGGTAAAGGGCGAGTAAGCCGCGATGCGCCTAGCGCGACCGAAAATTAAAAGAGATTTAGGTCAATTCTGAACCCGTTGACTGGTCAAAAAGCCCCAAAGTGACCACTTGGTGGCGTTAGATGGGAAACTTGACAAAATAGAACATTTTTTCAAAATCCGAAAAAACAGGGCACATCCTCATGCAGACCTTTTTTTTGAGGATTTTTACAATTTTCCCTAATCATTTTTCTTAAAAAAGATGCGTACCTTTAACTACCGATGATTTGCTAAGTATGAATGTGGTATCAAACAGGGACTGAAGCTATGTTTGCTGATCTCGGTCATTTCTCCGTCCGAGCAATTCAAGTATGTTTTACAGATTTCCATGAATATATCTAATAAGGAGAAAGTTAATAATTTAAAAAGGCAGACAATGAATTTTTATTTTTATTTTCATTAAAAACAAAAATAATTTTAAAAGACAGACAATGGAGCTAAACATTGTTTTTCTTTATCATGGAAATTGCAGGTCAGTTTCTCCGGGGTTGTTTTTCCTGCACTACTATCCTGTTACGTTGGGCAAGCTGCATACCTCTCCAAATTCCCGGATGATGTTCATGATACTTTTTACAAGTCAATTCCAAGTAAGTCAATCTAAACTGCAGTCATGGTATATATTAGCTCTTATTAAGAATAGGCTAATTTAAGAAACAAATGATTTATTCTTAATGACAGAACCAATATACTGGCCAACCTTCGTTATTGCTGTTGCTGCTGCAATTATTGCCAGCCAAGCTATGATATCGGCAGCATTTTCAATCATAACACAAGCTCTAAGTCTAGGGGCCTTTCCGAGGGTTAAAGTGGTTCACACTTCTGCTAAGTTTGAAGGACAAGTTTACATTCCTGAGCTCAACTACTTTATTATGATTGCCACTGTTCTAGTCACAATTGTATTCCGGACTACCGAACAGATTGGTAATGCATATGGTAAGTTATGTTTCTCACTGGTCAGTGAACTAATTTGAAAAATTTGGGTATCATGCGATTAGAAGCAGCTAAAAAGTTATATCACGAAACATTATGATTGACTAAATATCAATGATAACCTTTCTGTTAACCGGTAAACCTCATTTCGAAGTTTAACTTTGTGCAGGAATTGCGGTGGTTTCTGTGATGGTAATCACAACTAATTTGGTTACTCTCATAATGTTATTCATTTGGAAAACAAGCGTATGGCTGGTAGCACTATTCTATATAGTGTTGGTTACCATTGAAGTAACATATTTATCGGCAGTCCTTTACAAATTCACAAAAGGAGGTTACCTTCCCGTGGCGTTAGCGTTAATACTTATGGCAATGATGGGTATATGGCACTATGTTTACATGAAAAGATATATGTTTGAGTTTAAAAACAAAGTTTCTGGCGAGTTTGTCAGAGATCTTGTACAGAACCCAGATGTAAATAGGATTCCTGGGATAGGTTTACTATACTCCGAGCTCGTACAAGGCATCCCACCGATATTCCCTCACTTTGTTGCCAATATACCATCTATACATTCAGTGTTGGTGTTTGTTTCGATAAAACGGATCCCAGTTAGTAAAGTGGCGGCCGAGGAACGATTTCTTTTCAGACAGGTTGAACAAAAAGACTACCGGATGTTCCGTTGTGTGGCGCGTTACGGATATAATGATGTTGTCGGCAAATCAGAAGTTTTTGAGCAAGACTTGGTCAAAAATATGAAAGAGTTCATCCGCTATGAGTCTTACGTGCAAGAATATGGATCTACTGAAGACACAAATACGAACCAGGCTGTGGAAGTGGCTAGAGTGCCCCATTCCGGTCAGATTGTAGCTTCTGGAACTCGGTCGTCATTAAATTCATCCAACGGATTTCATAATGCGCCACTTCAAGAAGCTGACAAAGATATAGAGTTTGTACAAAAAGCAATGGAAAAGGGTGTGGTGTACCTACTGGGAGAGACAGAAATTGTGGCAGAAGAGAACTCCTCTATACTTAAGCAGGTAGTAGTTAACTATCTCTACCATTTCCTGAGAAAGAATCTTAGGGAAAACGACAAGATATTATCGATCCCAAATCGCAAGCTTCTTAAGGTTGGTATGACATATGAGATATAACCAGCTGGTCTCTTGCCTCAGGTGCATCTAAACCAACAATGGCTCAATAATAACTGTGTGTGTGTGCATGTGTGTAGGCTACACTTGAGTGTTGCTTAAAAGTATTTCTAAGTGTGGAAAAGTTTGTGTTTGTTTACTTGAAGTTAACCCGGGTGGTGGTTTTTATTGTACGTTGAATGTTTTTGTTTCTTCTTCAAAAGTGAGTTGATCGGACACTTGGTGGTAGTGCCAAAAGGTTTGAGGTTCGAATACCACCTGCATTGTGCATGGTTGAAGGGATTTTTCTTTTTTCTCAAAAAAATAAAAAAAAAATAATTGCTTCCTAGCAATTAGCTCATGAACATAGTGAATTGTTGTCTCGATATGAAAAATTTGGTTATCAGTAAGATAAGTACCACCCCTGTTGACACCACAACATGCATGGGTTCGAGGATTACACTCCTGTATGACCCATAAAAGACTGGATCCTAACTAACTCGTAAGTAGCATCAGACACGGCACAACACTCCGCCTCGAACCCATGTCATCAAGTATCCCAAAATGTCATCAGGATATATCTAAAGACTTAAAGGCCTAGACAAATAAAGATCTCACATTGAACGGTGAGGAAACCCTCGCTTCCTATTGGCCGAAATAGATTTTTTTTTTAGTTTTGTGAAACGAGCGTTTTAGTGTGGATACTTGGCAACGTATAATTGGTTTAAAAAGAATAGAAAAATTTTAAAAAGGAAACCAAATTCAATTTGTAATTCATGAGGTGACAATATTTAGGTGAGGACACTTGGCAACGTATGATTAGTTTAAGAATTACAAATTTAAAAGGAAACCCTAACTTACCATGATTGGAATTTTATTGAAGTTAAAATTCAATTTGGAAATCGAATAACTATTATATTATGACTGTTTTTTCCAAATTAAATCCACATATTTTCTGCGAAAATAAAATGAAAAAATAAATAAAATTTGCGCATATTCTTCACCAATTTAATATATTTTCCCGGCCACACCAAATCAAAAATACATCGACAAGGGCGGGGCGAAGCCCCGCGCACACCAAATCAAAAATGCATCGCCACAGAGCGGGACGAAGCCCCGCGCACACCAAATCAAAAATACATTGCCACGGGGCGGGGCGAAGTCCCGCGCACACCAAATTAAAAGGAGAAAGTAAATAAAATCTACACATAATTTCCACCTATTTAATGTATTTCCCCGCCACACCAAATCAAAAATACATCTCCACGGGGCGGAGCCCCGCGCACACCAAATCAAAAATGCATCGCCACGGGGCAGGGCGAAGCCCCGCGTAAACCAAGTGATATAGGACAGCGGAAGCGATATGAATTAGAACTATGAGTAACGATTAAAACAAGGAGAATACACTCCTAAAGCAGTAACACAACTCCAATCCAGGAGCCTAACAACTCTAATCCAAGAGTTACAGATAAACAAATTGACTCGTTCAAGTACTTGGTACTAATTTGGCTTCGAGTGCACTCGTTCAAGTACTTGCAATTCTGATTTGGGGTCACTTGGCAATGTATGATTGGTTTAAAAATTACAAACTCAAAAGGAAAACCTAACTTACCGTGTTAGGAATTTCAAGTACCTACCATATTAGGACTCTTTTCTCGGAAGAAAAAAAAATCCACATATTTCACACATATTTTCTGCGAAAATAAAAGAAGAAAATAAATAAATTATTCTCCACCTATTTAATGTATTTGTCCCACCACACCAAATCAAAAATACATCCCCACGGGACGGGGCGAAGCCCGTGCATACAAAATCGAAAATGCATCTCCACGGGGCAGGGCGAAGCCCGTGCATACCAAATCAAAAATACGTCGCCACGGAACGGGGTAAACCCTGTTGTTTATGGGTAAAAATCGTTTCCGCCGATTTCGGTAAATTCGGTAGGTGAGTGAGAAACTGGTTTAAACCCTAAACAAATGTGCTGCATGTGAGCACTTTCTAGATTCGAGAGATCAATCTGTACAAGTCCTACCTAAACCAAGAAATGGCCGTTCCCAGGACTTGCTTCGGTCACAAAGTGGAAGAGAAGGGTTAATTTGGGGAGGGAAGCAAAGAAAGGTGTTGAGACCAGAATAATTCTGGGAGAGTAGTGTCTCGACTTGTATCAGAAAGTGAAAGCTTCGGAAGCTTGCAAGAGATGAAAGCTCTTTGGAGAGCTTGCCAAGTTGCCTTTTCTGAGAGTGTTGTATTTTTTTCCTAACCGAGACTTGTTGTCTGGTGGAAATAGGTAAGACCTATTTATACAAGTCGAGATTGAAACGTACCCTGGCCTCATGAAGGAAGAGTGTAGAGGGTGAAATAATGGGAGGAGGTGGTAACCGCATGGTGTTTATGGGTGAAAACGTTTTCACCATTATTTCCTCATTTATTTGACCGCTTTATTCCTATTCACGCTTTCTTAATGTGAGCGTAGTGTACGCTGCTGTTGATGGTGGTTTTTAAACAAAGGGTAAAATCGTAAAACCCCAAATAACCTAATGTCACAAGTGACACATTTATTAGGACTTTTAATGCATGTAGTCGTAATTAATAGGGGGTATTTTTTCAAATTAGGGTTACAACGAACAAAACCCTAATTACCCTCCGTGCCGCTGGCAAATCATGCCCGACCACACCTAGCCCAAGATAGCCGCACCTCTATGCCAATGGCAAAGCATGCCAGCCCATACCAAACGTCTTGAAGCATGCCAACCATGCTAGCCGCACCTCCGTGCTAATGGCAAATCATGCCAGCCACACCTAGCCCAAGCTAGCCGCACCTCTATGCCAATGGAAAAGCATGCCAGCCATACCAAACACGCCGAAGCATGCCAACCATGCTAGCCGCACCTCCGTGCCAATGGAAAATCATGCCAGCCACACCTAGCCCAAGCTAGCCGCACCTCTATGCCAATGGCAAAGCATGCCGACCAAACCAAACGCGAAATAAGCATGCCAACCATGCTAGCCGCACCTCGGTGCCAATGGCAAATCATACCAAACCACACCTAACCATGCTAACCGCACCTCTATGCCAATGGCAAAGCATGCCGACCATACCAAACGCGAAAGCATGCCAACCATGCTAACCGCACCTCTATGCCAATGGAAAATCATGCCACCATACCAAACGCCAAAGCATGCCAACCATGCTAGCCGCACCTCCGTGCCAATGGCAAATCATGCCACCCACACTTAGCCCGAGCTAGCCGCGCCATGCCAAACACACTCGCCTTGGACCTAGCTACGCCGGTCACGCCACGCCAAGCCCAAACACCCTTACAGCTGCGCCATGCCAAAGTAGCGCCCGCACCTAGGCTTTCAAACCATGCAACCCAGGCCAAATTGGCCACCCATGCCATTGGCACATGCCAACACGCACCGCTGGTAGCTTTTTCTACCAAGGCGCGACCCAAATTGGCCACGCATGCCATTGGCACATGCCAACACCGGGTAGCTTTTTCTACTGTGGCGCGGCCCAAATCGGCCACGCATGCCATTGGCACATGCCAACACGCTCGCCGGTAGCTTTTTTCTACTGTGGCGCGTCCAAACCGCCACGCATGCCATTGGCACATGCCAACACGCACCGCCGGTAGCTTTTTCTACCAAGGCGCGACCCAAATTGGCCACGCATGCCATTGGCACATGCCAACACGCTCGCTGGTAGCTTTTTCTGTATGGCGCTAAATCGCCACGCATTCCATTGGCACATGCCAACACACACCGGGTAGCTTTTTCTACCAAGGCGCGACCCAAATTGGCCACGCATGCCATTTGGCACATGCCAACACGCTCGCCGGTAGCTTTTTCTACCAAGGCGCGACCCAAATTGGCCACACATGCCATTGGCACATGCCAACACGCCACGCTGGTAGCTTTTACTGTGGGCGCGCCTTCAACCGCCACGCATGCCATTGGCACATGCCAACACGCTCGTGGTAGCTTTTTCTACCAGGGCGCGGCCCTAAACTAGCCACGCATGCCATTGGCACATGCCAACACGCTCGATGGTAGCTTTTTCTACCAGGGCGCGGCCCCAACTAGCCACGCATGCCATTGGCACATGCCAACACGCTACGCTGGTAGCTTTTCTACTGTGGCGCTGGCCCAACCTGCCACGCATGCCATTGGCACATGCCAACACGCACCGCCGGTAGCTTTTTCTACCAAGGCACGCGACCCAAATTGGCCACGCATTCCATTGGCACATGCCAACACGCTCGCCGGGTAGCTTTTTCACCGTGAGCGCCCAAACTGCCACGCATGCCATTGGCACATGCCAACACACACCGCCGGTAGCTTTTTCTACCAAGGCGCGACCCAATTGGCCACGCATGCCATTGGCACATGCCAACACGCTCGCTGGTAGCTTTTCTACCAAGGCGCGACCCAAATTGGCCACACATGCCAACACGCTCGCTGGTAGCTTTTACTACCAGGGCGCGGCCCAAACTAGCCACGCATGACATTGGCACATGCCAACACGCTCGCTGGTAGCTTTTTTTACTGTGGCGCGCCCAAACCGCCACGCATGCCATTGGCACATGCCAACACGCACCGCTGGTAGCTTTTTTTACCAAGGTGCGACCCAAACTGGCCACGCATGCCATTGGCACATGCCAACACACACCGCTGGTAGCTTTTTCTACCAAGGCGCGACCCAAATTGGCCATGCATGCCATTGGCACATGCCAACACGCTCGCTGGTAGCTTTTTCTACCAAAGCGCGACCCAAATTGGCCACGCATGCCATTGGCACATGCCAACACGCTCGCTGGTAGCTTTTTCTACCAAGGCACGACCCAAATGGCCGAGCATGCCATTGGCACATGCCAACACGCATCGCTGGTATCTTTTCTTACTAGGCCACGGCCCTAATGGCCGAACACGCCATTGGCACTTGCCACACACGTCACTAGCAAGCATTGCCACTTACACTCAACGTACAACCTACCACCAAGGCATTCCGCACATGCCACACATGCCACTAGCAGCTCTGGCATTGCCACTCGCACTTAAGATGCAACCCGCAACAAAGACATCCCGCACATGCCAATGGCACATGCCACACGCGCCACTAGCAGCGCCACTTGCACTCAAGGTGCAACCAACACTCGAGATATCAACACAAACTGGGGGATGCTTTCCAGGGTTTTGGTTTGGCGGTCACAGCTTGCAGCGTACACTACGCTCAATTAACAAAGCGTGAAAAGGAATAAAGCGGTCAAATAAATGAGGAAATAATGGTGAAAACGTTTTCACCCATAAACACCATGCGGTTACCACCTCCTCCCATTATTTCACCCTTTACTCTCTTCCTTCATGAGGCCGAGAATGCGTTTCAATCTCGACTTGTATAAATAGGTTTTACCTATTTCCACCGAGATAACAAGTCTCTTGGCCGGAGAAAAAATACAACACTCTCGTAAAAGGCAACTTTGCAAGCTATCCAAAAGCTTTCATCTCTTGCAAGCTTCCTAAGATTTCACTTTCCGATACAAGTCGAGACACTACTCTCCCCACTATTCGGCCTCAAAACCTTTCTTTGCTTCCCTCCCCAAATCAACCCTTATCCTCCACTTCGTGACCGAAGCAAGTCCTGAACGGCCATTTCTTGGTTTAGGCCGGACTTGTAGGCGCATTGATCTCTCGAATCTATAAAGTGCTCACGTGCGGCACATTTGTTTAGGGCTTAAACCGTTCTCACTCACCTACCGAATTTACCGAAATCGGCGAAACGATTTTCACCTATAAACAATTGGCGACCACAAATGGGAGGATTGATCTATCGGTTACAATACCAACTCCGACTCCCGATTTCGTTTCCCGAACGTCAATTCCCAACATGGTGGAACTCGGGTCCCGAGCGGCTGCGAGAACACCAACACGAGAACGCATCCTTGATGTTAGCGTCTCTCCCAATAACGTTGTTGCATCACCTACAATCACAAAAGAACATCGAATGCACTCCCTCAAGTGTAACACCGCCAATCACTGGGCCGCCGCTGCTCTCTAGTGTCTCTCGCACAACCCTCTAATCATGGCAACGAAAATATCTCTTCGGGTGTCACGCCACCAGTCACCAGGGCTAGAGCCGCCGCTACGACCCCTAATGCTTCGTCTAGCATGGCGCCTCCTACCAAAACTAAGGTTCCAACTATCCCGCCGACGGTACGAGAGACCGGAGGGACCAGAGGAAGTCGTCCTTACGTCACCATCGCTGATTTGATGGAACGACAAGAGATGCTCGCCGAGCCCAGACGGATATGGTTTCAACGCAGTAGGAAGTACTCATCTTTCTCAAGACCCCGACAGAACGGCTACCACGTGAGTCGCGTCCTCCGTAGCCATTTAGGAACGTCTCCAACAACCCCGACGCTATGACACCTCGGCGGAGCACGCCTCCACGGATGAGGAAACTCGCACTAGAATCCAGCTTGGAAATAAATCAGCCGCCAACTTCGTCACGAGGGAAGATTTGGAACAACTCCTCCGCAACCGAATCAAGAATGATGAGTTGACGTGCATCATAACCAACCCCTTACCCATCCGAAATGCAGAGAATCCCTCTCCCAAGGGGTACTCTTCTCCTCAATTTACCCCCGTACGATGGTACCGAATGCACGTGAGCATGTATCTCCTTTCTCGAATCCCTAGGTGAACATGAATATAATCACGTTCTCCGTTTAAGGGAATTCTCAAAATCACTTACTCGGAAGGGCGTATACATGGTATAACAAAGATCCCACCGAACAAAGACTCCCAACCGGAGTAGCATGGTCACTGCGTTTTACAAGAAATACTTCTTCATGTCTCGAACAAGTTACTTTCTCGCACTCGGAAGAATGTACCAGTGGGATAACGAACATCCGAATGATTTCCGTCAAAGGTTCGGGTTCAAGCACTCGATCGTCACGACCCAAACGTGACAGAACAACCGTGAACGATGCATCAATGGTATGGTTCCAATTTACCGCGCCCGTTAGAAAACTTGCGCTTCCAAACGTTCTCCGAACTCCATGAAGCCGCCTGTGACGATTCCGCAACAACAAGACCAAAGATTAGACTGGGAAAGAGCTAGGCCAAATCGAGCCGAAGACACGCGTGAAACTCGCGGGAGTAGACGCCTCATCAGCAAACAACTTAATGCCGCCTCATCCTCCGTGAACATAGTAAACGAAAGGGAAAAAGGAAAGCCCCAACTACGATCCACCACCCTAAAACGTGGAAGCGCCATGACGGAACCCCGCCACGAAAACCGTCACTAAAACTCCTATGCAAAGCATCATGAGACCGAAGTAAATACCTTTGATTTCCCGTTTCCCATCGAGGAGGTGATTGACCTCCTAGAAGCCTGGGTTCAAGATGACATTATCAGACTGCCACCTCCCAGACGTCTACCAACTAAGGCTGAGATGGCGAACCCCAAGTACTGCCATTACCACAGGTTCGTTCACCACCCGACCAGCGATTACAACAGACTAAAGCATATTTTCAAAGAAAGGATAGAAGCGGGAGGACTCCAACCAGAGATGAAAGAGTGCATCGAGACCCACTCCCAATAAGAAACTGCAAGGGTCCTCGGGGACTCCGTGCACGAGACTCATAATCCATGATGCAACATGTATGCGAAATTCTCTATCTTTCCAAGGTTCAACGCAAGATATTTTCGCAGCTCTCAATCATGTTGTATCCCAAGAAACGACTTTTTCTCTCTTCGGAATCCACGCCAGGCCCAAGCTTTCCAAACAAAGTGAG
Source organism: Papaver armeniacum (assembly GCA_023531295.1). NCBI lineage: Eukaryota > Viridiplantae > Streptophyta > Magnoliopsida > Ranunculales > Papaveraceae > Papaver > Papaver armeniacum. The sequence continues at coordinate 52,670 of JAJJWW010000270.1, read as the reverse complement.
CAAAGAAGGAGAACTGGGACCGCCGACCACGTCCCGTTTAAGAGATAACGAATTTGACGACACGCTCATCGACACGGACTCTGACCACAATATCATTACTTTCAAGACACTAAAGGCAGCAGGATTTACAAAACAAGACGCTACATATTCCCCGTCTCGTGATTAAGAGCTTGAGAGGAGAAACTTTGAACGCGCATGGCTACATCAACCTAGAGATCAAGATGGGAGACGCTATAACGCATAGCAAGTTCCACATTGTCAAAGAACTAGATCATGACATGATATTGGGACGCTTATGGGTGCTCGACAACAAAGCGAAATTGGGTGTACACCCTCTGCCGACGTCCACGCCCGAAGGAATTCCCAACAAATCATCTCACGGGTTATCGCATCAACGAGCTATTGAAGGAACCCAGTGCCTCCAGAGAGGACCCGTTGGCGCTAGCTCATGATTTTCAAATGCAAGTAAGTCTGACCAAGCAACCTTTTTCTCGCAACCGGTTTTCCTTCCCCCATTCCGTCATGGGGACTCGGCGCGACATCGCACAAACGCTGTCAAGAAATGTGAATGGGGAGCTGGACCATTTGAACACTTTGCAAGAAGCTTGGAAACTTCTATTGAAGCCAACGAAGTCAAGACTCAAATGGTTGCACGACGTCTGAACCCGTTTTCAATTGGAGATGTAGTGGTTAAGGAAAGCTCGTTTCAAGTTGGGAGGATGACAGTAAAAATGGATTTGCCCAATGAAGGAGAAGAAGAGCCGTATCTGGTTGCGGATATCCTTTTGGGAGGATATTGCAAGCTCATCAATGCGAACACACCAAGGCGTGATAATCACTCGCGATGGCTCAAGGAATCCAATCCCTAAAATGTTTGTACTTCCCAATCACTCCCCTTTTTTAGTATTTCCTTTAACAATTCCTCTTAATAGTTGTAATTCCCAAGATGAATACACCGTTTGTATTTTTCCCTAGGGATTCCCTTTTGTCAAAAAAAAAAAAAAAAACATAAATACATCTCTTTCCAAGCGAACCTCCAGATATCGTGAGAAATACATCGGGCAAACCTGTAAAACCATTGCAGAGCCATCATACCACAACCTCTTTCAAAATATATATATGAAGCAAAATGTTGATCGATGAAGAAGAAGGAAAAACGAGTTTACAAAAAAAAAAAAGGGGGACACCAGGGGAACTAAAGCAGCCTAACAGAATAACAAAAGGAAGAACTAGCCCTCGAAGGATGGAGTACAAGTCCCCTCGGAAAGACTATCTTCAAGCACTTCCCCCAAAGAATCCATCGGGCAACAAAGGTTCCATTCAACGGTGTTAGCAAGCAGCAACCTCAACATCCCATCCCAAACGGCCACGGCAGCAAGTTGTCCTCACCAACGACCGGTCCAAAGATACACCACCATGACCCCTCCTAGTATCACCAAATACACCTTTGGCATCAACTTCGTAAGAGTCAAGAATCATGGCGCTCTCCTCCAAGACCACCACACGTTCACTTTTTCGTCGTTTCAACCTAGAAACGGTCCGATCCGCCCCATACCCGGATCGAGGAAAGGCTTTGCCACACTGAAACCTCTCAACATTCCAAGACTCTTCCTTGTTCTCTCGCCCCTCCTCCATGCTCACTGAGCCCAAGAAAGTCCAAACACGCACCTGTTCTTTATGGGGATAAATGGAAGGGAGGTCCTTAATGATTCCACTAGCTTCGTGGAATGGAGATTCAATCCCAACCAATGCCTCCTCAAGAGAAGAAGATCGATCTCCGCCAAGTCCGAAGCCCTTCTCCGAAGAGTTAAAGGCGCAGCCCATCCTCGGAGGGTCCCATCATACGCCGCAAAAAGATGGGGGAAATGATCCAGCCCATCATATCTATACACATATAAAAAGAGGATAACACGAACGGAGAAGAAGAAGAAAACATACCCGGTATGATCTTCTTAGCCCGAATAACCCTAGCCGGGTGCTTTTGCAAGAGTCGACCTCGCGCCTTCACCTGGAGAATCTGGTCAAGTTAGAAGGTGATTCGTCTCTCAGGCGACATGACGAAGAGGGGAAAATTCAACAAGAAGAACCCTTTCTCAAAAGAGGAGATGATGCAATTACGTTGGGTATGAATACGGAAACTTAAAGAAGGAAAGTAAGTAATGATGGGCGTAACGCTTCTGATTTTTGGCATGGGTGATGCCCCGATTGAAGTCGCAAGGAAGGAAGGCAAAATAAGGAAACTTTGCTATCTCGTAAGAAACACTTACTCCTCCTTGTTTTCACCGACCCTATCAAGTTGCACCGGTCCCACCAATTGCGCCAACTTCCCAAGGACCGCCTGTCGCGCCAGCAAGCACGCGCAGCTTCCCCACCTTGCGCCGGTCCCACCAGCTAGCACGCTCAGTTTCCCAACTCACGCCAACTTCCCAATGACCGCCCAAGCCACGCTAGCAAGCACGTTCAGCTTCCCCACCTTGCGCCGGTCCCACCAGCTAGCACGCTCAGTTTCCCAACTCGCAACAACTTCTTAATACCGCCCAGCTTCCTGTCTCTCAAGACGCTAACTTCCCAATTGTGCCAGCCTCCCGATTTGCGCAAAACTGCCAGAGGCAAGGATTCCAAATCCTATTTATAAAAGGTCAGACGAGCCTCCTCAATTCTCTTTACAGTTTATTGTTGATAGTTTGTCACCATCTTATGCTTACCTCGCAACAAAGCTCCTGTTCCGAGCTAAGCAGGGGACTTAATGTTGATGGTGTTTTTTAAACAAAGGGTAAAATCGTAAAACCCCAAATAACCTAATGTGACAAGTGACACATTTATTAGGACTTTTAATACATGTAGTCAGTAATTAATAAGGGGTATTTTTTTCAAATTAGGGTTACAACGAACAAAACCCTAATTCCCCTCCGTGCCAGTGGCAAATCATGCCAGCCACACCTAGCCCAAGCTAGCCGCACCTCTATACCAATGGCAAAGCATGCCAGCCATACCAAACGTGCCGAAGCATGCCAACCATGCTAACCGCACCTCCGTGCCAATGGCAAATCATGCCAGCCATACCTAGACCAAGCTAGCCGCACCTCTATGCCAATGGCAAAGCATGCCAGCCATACCAAACGCGCCGAAGCACGCCAACCATGCTAGCCGCACCTCCGTGCCAATGGCAAATCATGCCATCCACACCTAGCCCAAGCTAGCCGCACCTCTATGCCAATGGCAAAGCATGCCAGCCATACCAAACGCGCTGAAGCATGCCAACCATGCTAGCCGCACCTCCGTGCCAATGGCAAATCATGTCAGCCACACCTAACCATGCTAACCGCACCTCTATGCCAATGGCAAAGCATGCCAGCCTTACCAAACGCGCCGAAGCATGCCAACCATGCTAACCGCACCTCTATGCCAATGGAAAATCATGCCAGCCATCCCAAACGCGCCAAAGCATGCCAACCATGCTAGCCGCACCTCCGTGCCAATGGCAAATCATGCCAGCCACACTTAGCCCGAGCTAGCCGCGCCATGCCAAACACACTCTGCCTTGGCCCTAGCTACGCTGGTCACGCCACGCCAAGCCCAAACACCCTTACAGCCGCGCCATGCCAAAGTAGCGCCCGCACCTAGGCTTGCAAACCATGCAACCCAGGCCAAATTGTCCACGCATGCCATTGGCACATTCCAACACGCACCGCTGGTAGCTTTTTCTACCAAGGCACGACCCAAATTGGCCACGCATGCCATTGGCACATGCCAACACGCTCGCTGGTAGCTTTTTCTACCAGGGCGCGGCCCAAACTGGCCACGCATGCCATTGGCACATGCCAACACGCTCGTTGGTAGCTTTTTCTACCAGGGCGCGGCCCAACCTGGCCACGCATGCCATTGGCACATGCCAACACGCACCGGTAGCTTTTTCTACCAAGGCACGACCCAAATTGGCCACGCATGCCATTGGCACATGCCAACACGCTCGGGGTAGCTTTTTCTACCAGTGGCGCGGCCCAAAATTGGCCACGCATGCTATTGGCACATGCCAACACGCTACCGGTAGCTTTTTCTACCAGGGAGCCCCAAACTGGCCACGCATGCCATTGGCACATGCCAACACGCTCGCTGGTAGCTTTTTCTACCAGGGCGCGGCCCAAACTGGCCACGCATGCTATTGGCACATGCCAACACGCTCGTTGTTAGCTTTTTCTACTAGGGAGCGGCCCAAACTGGCCACACATGCCATTGGCACATGCCAACACGCTCGCTGGTAGCTTTTTCTACCAGGGCGCGGCCCAAACTGGCCACGCATGCCATTGGCACATGCCAACACGCTCATTGGTAGCTTTTTCTACTGTGGCGCGCCCCAATCGGCCACGCATGCCATTGGCACATGCCAACACGCACCGCTGGTAGCTTTTTCTACCAAGGCGCGACCCAAATTGGCCACGCATGCCATTGGCACATGCCAACACACTCGCTGGTAGCTTTTTCTACCAAGGCGCGACCCAAATTGGCCACGCATGCCATTGGCACATGCCAACAGGCTCGTTGGTAGCTTTTTCTACCAGGGCGCGGCCCGAAGTGGCCACGCATGCCATTGGCACATGCCAACACGCACCGCTGGTAGCTTTTTCTAACAAGGCGCGACCCAAATTGGCCACGCATGCCATTGGCACATGCCAACACGCTCGCTGGTAGCTTTTTCTACCAGGGCGCAGCCCAAACTGGCCACGCATGCTATTGGCACATGCCAATACGCTCGCTGGTAGCTTTTTCTACCAGGGAGCGGCCCAAACTGGCCACGCATGCCATTGGCACATGCCAACACGCTCGCTGGTAGCTTTTTCTACCAGGGCGCAGCCCAAACTGGCCACGCATGCTATTGGCACATGCCAACACGCTCGCTGGTAGCTTTTTCTACCAGGGAGCGGCCCAAACTGGCCATGCATGCCATTGGCACATGCTAACACGCTCGCTGGTAGCTTTTTCTACCAGGCGCGACCCAAACCACGGCCACGCATGCCATTGGCACATGCCAACACGCTCACTGGTAGCTTTTTCTACAGGGCGCCCCAACCGCCCACGCATGCCATTGGCACATGCCAACACGCACCGCTGGTAGCTTTTTCTACCAACGCGCGACCCAAATTGGCCACGCATGCCATTGGCACATGCCAACACACTCGCTGGTAGCTTTTTCTACCAAGGCGTGACCCAAATTGGCCACGCATTCCATTGGCACATGCAAACACGCTCGCTGGTAACTTTTTCTACCAGGGCGCGGCCCAAACTGGCCGATCATGCCATTGGCACATGCCAACACGCATCGCTGGTAGCTTTTCTTACCAGGGCATTGCCACTTACACTCAACGTACAACCTACCACCAAGGCATTCCGCACATGCCACACACGCCACTAGCAGCTCTGCATTGCCACTCGCACTCAAGATGCAACCCGCAACAAAGGCATCCCGCACATGCCACACGCGCCACTAGCGAGCGCCACTTGCACTCAAGGTGCAACCAACACTCGAGATATCAACACAAACGGGGGATGTTTTCCGGGGTTTTGGTTTGGCGGTCACAGCTTGAAGCGTACACTACGGTCACATTCAGAAAGCGTGAAAAGGAATAAAGCGGTCAAATAAATGAGGAAATAATGGTGAAAACGTTTTCACCCATAAACACCATGCGGTTACCACCTCCTCTCATTATTTCACCCTTTACTCTCTTCCTTCATGAGGCCAAGGTACGTTTCAATCTCGACTTGTATAAATAGGTCTTACCTATTTCCACCAGACAACAAGTCTCGGTCATGAGAAAAAATACAACACTTTCAGAAAAGGCAACTTTGCAAGCTATACAAAAGCTTTCATCTCTTGCAAGCTTCCTAAGCTTTCACTTTTTGATACAAGTCGAGACACTACTCTCCCAGAATTATTTTGGCCTCAACACCTTTCTTTGCTTCCCTCCCCAAATCAACCCTTCTCCTCCACTTTGTGACCGAAGCAAGTCTTGAACGGCCATTTCTTGGTTTAGGATGGACTTGTACAGATTGATCTCTCGAATCTATAAAGTGCTCACGTGCAGCACATTTGTTTAGGGTTTAAACCAGTTTCTCACTCACCTACCGAATTTACCGAAATCGGCAGAAACGATTTTCACCTATAAACAGCTGCATGTTGTGACCGCCAAACCAAAACCCTAGAAAGCATCCCCCAGTTTGTGTTGATGTCTCGAGTGTTGTTTGCACCTTGAGTGCAAGTGGCGCTTCTAGTGACGCATGTGGCATGTGCCAATGGCATGTGCGGAATGCCTTTGTTGCGGGTTGCACCTTGAGTGCAAGTGGCAATGCCAGAGCTGCTAGTAGCATGTGTGGCATGTGCCAATGGCATTTGCGGAATGCCTTGGTGGTAGGTTGCATGGTTTTACAAGTTAAGCTACCAGCAAGAGTGTTGGCGTGTGCCAATGGCATGATCGGCCATTAGGGCCACGGCCTGGTAAGAAGAGCTACCACTGATGCGTGTTGGCATATGCCAATGGCATGCGTGGCCAATTTGTGTCACGGCCTGATAGGAAAAGCTACCAGATATGCGTGTTGGCATGTGCCAATGGCATGCTCGGCCATTAGGGTCATGGCCTAGAAAGAAAAGCTACCAGCGAGCGTGTTAGCATGTGCGAATGGCATGCGTGTCCAATTTGGGTCATGGCCTGGTAGGAAAAGCTACCAGCGAGCGTGTTGGCATGTGCCAATGGCATGCGTGGCCAATTTAGGTCGCGTCCTGGTAGGAAAAGCTACCACCGAGCGTGTTGGCATGTGCCAATGGCATGCGTGGCCAATTTGGGTCGCGTCCCTGGTAGGAAAAGCTACCAGCGAGCGTGTTGGCATGTGCCAATGGCATGCGTGGCCAATTTGGGTCGCGTCCTGGTAGGAAAAGCTACCAGCGAGCGTGTTGGCATGTGCCAATGGCATGCGTGGCCAATTTGGGTCGTGTCCTGGTAGGAAAAGCTACCAGCGAGTGTGTTAGCATGTTCCAATGGCATGCGTGGCCAATTTGGGTCGCGTCCTGGTAGGAAAAGCTACCCGAGCGTGTTGGCATGTGCCAATGGCATGCGTGGACAATTTGGGTCGCGTCCTGGTAGGAAAAGTTACCAGCGAGGTGTTGGCATGTGCCAATGGCATGCGTGGCCAATTTGGGTCGCGTCATGGGAGGAAAAGTTACCAGCGAGCGTGTTGGCATGTGCCAATGGCATGCGTGGCCAATTTGGCCTAGGTCGCATGGTTTGCAAGCCTAGGCGCGGGCGCCATTTTGGCATGGCATGGATAGGGCCAAGGTAAGGGTGTTTGGCTTGGCGTGGCGTGACTAGCGTAGCTAGGGCCAAGGCAGAGTGTGTTTGGCATGGCGCGGCTAACTCGGGCTAAGTGTGGCTGGAATGATTTGCCATTGGCACGGAGGTGTGGCTAGCATGGTTGGCATTCTTTAGCGCATTTGGTGTGACTATCATAGCTAGGGCCAAGGCAGAGTGCGTTTGGCATGGCGCGGCTAGCTTGGGCTAGGTGTGGCTGGCATAACTTGCCATTGGCACGGAGGTGCGGCTAGCATGGTTGGCATGCTTTGGCGCGTTTTGGAGTGGCTGGCATGATTTGCCATTGGCACAGAGGTGCGGCTAGCTTGGGCTAGGTATGGATGGCATGATTTGCCATTGGCACGGAGGTGCGGCTAGCATTGTTGGCATGCTTTGGCGCATTTGGTGTGGCTGGCATGACTTGCCATTGGCACGGAGGTGTGGCTAGCTTGGGCTAGGTGTGGCTGGCATGATTTGCCATTGGCACGGAGGTGCGGCTAGCATGGTTGGGATTCTTTGGCGCGTTTGGTGTGGATGGCATGATTTTCCATTGGCACAGAGGTGTGGCTAGCATAGCTAGGGCCAAGGCAGAGTGCGTTTGGCATGGCGCGGCTAGATTGGGCTAGGTGTGGCTGTCATGATTTGCCATTGGCACGGAGGTGCGGCTAGCATGGTTGGCATGCTTTGGCGCGTTTGGTGTGGATGGAATGATTTGCCATTGGCACAGAGGTGTGGCTGGCATGATTTTCCATTGGCACGGAGAGGAATTAGGGTTTTGTTCGTTGTAACCCTAATTTGAAAAAATACCCCCTATTAATTACTGACTATATGCATCAAATGTTATAATAAATGTGTCACCGGTGACATTAGGTTATTTGGGGTTTTAAGATTTTACCCTTTGTTTAAAAACCACCATCAACATTAAGTCCCCTGCTTAGCTCGGAACAGGAGCTTTGTTGCGATGTAAGCATAAGATGGTGACAAACTATCAGCAGCAAATCGTAAAGAAAATTGAGGAGGCATGTCTGACCTTTTTATAAATAGGATTTGGAATCCTTGCCTCTAGCAGTTTTGCATAAATCTGGAGGCTGGCACAATTGGGAAGTCAGCATCATTGAGAGACAGGAAGCTGGGCGGCATTGAGAAGTTGACGCGAGTTGGGAAATGGAGCGTGCTAGCTAGAAGGACTTGGGCGGAGCGTGCTAGCTGGCTGGACCGGCGCAAGGTGGGGAAGCTTAGCGTGTTAGCTGGCGTGATTTGGGCGACGTTGGGAAGTTGGGCGCAATTGGTGGGACCGGTGCAACTTGGGCGATGTTGGGAAATTGGGCGCAATTGGTGGGACCGGTGCAACTTGGGCGATGTTGGGAAGTTGGCGCAATTGGTGGGACCGGTGCAACTTGGGCGATGTTGGGAAGTTGGGCGCAATTGGTGGGACCGGTGCAACTTGGGCGATGTTGGGAAGTTGGGCGCCCTTGTGGGCCCGTTCCTTATATGTACGATTTTTGGTATAGGGAAATCCTTCCCTATTTCAGAATCTCTACGCCCATATATATAAAATCCCTTTCTCTCATATTTGTTTTCTTTCATCTTTTCATACTAGCTAATGCGAGTCATAAAGAAAACCGCTTCCGGCATGTCTTCCAACACTTCTCTTGTTTCCCTTTTCATGTAGGTGCAAACCCTAAAAGTATGCGTTTTTCTTTCATAATCCTTGCAATGATATTGCGCGTATGATTTCTTGGCGTGCTTCTTGTAGAAAATATTGTATATATGCACCTAAGGGAAATATTGTATATATGATTCGAACCCGTAGAAAAATGCTCCATATATAATGTTGAACCCGAAGAAGGATACCGTAGACGCATTCGAGCCCGTAGAAAATATTGCGTATATAGTTTTAAACCCGAAGAAGGATACTGAAGACGCACTTGAGCCCGTATAAAATACTGCATATATAATCTTGAATCCTGAAGAAGATACAGGGTGTGCATTTTCGAACCCGTAGAGAATACTGTATATGTGCTTCATATGACTTCGAACCCATAGGAAATATTGCATATATGAATTTCGGACTGAAAGAAAATATCACGCGGGCAGTTTTGAACCCGTAGAAAAATGCTCCATATATAATTTGAACCCGAGAAGGATACCATAGACGCATTCGAGCCGTAGAAAATACGCGTATATAATGAACCACCGAAAGAAAATATCATCGTGTGCGAGTTTTGAACCCGTAGAGAATACACCCTCTTTTTTTTTTTCAGGTTTTCCTTTTGTTGGGTGCGGTTATGTGTCAAGGAGATAATTTCGTCTTTCTCTGTGTGAAGATATCTTGTTACTAAGTTGTTATGAAGAAATCCGACAAGATGTTACCTGAACAAAATTTCGCCTCATCGAAGGACGTTCATAGTTCCATACCAAACACGGATGATGAATTCTTTGCTAAACCCCTCGCCCCTGCTCGGAAGAATCACCACCGGTTTCGTGCCAATTTTGTTAACCGGTGGTGAAGATGAAAAGAAAACACGTTCGGTTCGCGGAGAACACCATACGGTTCTGTCTTCATAAAGGGGTATATTCTTCTTCCAACATTGATTTCAGGATGTGTCAAAGCCCATTGTGTTCTTTTGATAGATGGGTTGAGTTCATGGTGAATAAGGAGCACATAAATACCAACTTGACTCGAGCGCAAATTATTGATGTTGTTAGAGCTTCAGTAAATCTCCATATTAGGAAGGATATCTCGGGCTTGGTTGCTTTGATCTCCAGATGGTGTTCGGACACCCATACGATCATATGTAGATGGGGTGAAATAACTTTATCCTTGGAGAGTTTGGCTCTCTTGCTGAATCTTCCGGTAACCGGGAATCTTAATATCCAGTTGTCTGAAGGTGAGGAGAAAATGAGGGGTGACCTTGCCGCTAAGTTGGGAGATTTCGCTCGAAAAGACTCCACTGCGAAGTCGAAGGATTTCGTCCGGAAAGAGGATGAAAGGTGCTTTTACAGTGGGTGGATATATCAATGGTTTCCGGACGAGCTGGAACCTAAACAGAAAAGCAGTGATCTTCATGTTGCAGCATTTTGGATCTCTGGTTGTCTAGAGACATTTTCGATGACGGTTTTGTCAAGAAGGAAATAAGACCAGAGTTGCTAGTGATTGCTGTGAAATTGGCAAAAGGTGAAGTTCTTCCCATTGGCAAGCTATTCCTTGGTTCCCTGTATGTGCATCTGGATCACCTAGTTGCGAACATGCGAGTTTCGAATGGTTTCATGAAAGTGGATTCATATGTGCATGTTGCTTTTCTACAAGCTCTGGTTATGGGAGCACTTTGAGAAGTATGCTCGAAACCGTTGCCTTCGATTCCCGCGAGTTGGGGCGGCTCCGAATTCTTCGATGGGTGAACAAAGGCGTCCAAGAGTTGGCATGAGCTTGGTTAGTCTTCTCGATAAGTTGCATGAAATCAGTTTTCGCCCATGGGAGCCGGTCCATAGGTCGGTGACTCAAATTGACACCTTTGCTTCTACTCCGATCATGTCTTTATCTTCTGACGGAAACTTGAGTGTTGGTGAAAACTTTTTTATTCAAAGCTGCATGTCCGGCTATATGCCGTCTTTCTTCATGGGGTCTTTCCGAATAGTTGCTTACAATTTGACCGTGTTGCTCGTCACATGGGTTTCGATCAAGGGGTGCCTCTTGCTTACCAGCTGGTGGTTCCTAAGGATTCATTGCATGCCGCCCTCAATGCCAGTGCCCTTGAGCCGGGTATCCGCCTTCCCTTCTTTCAAACGGGAAGAGTAACTTCGACGACTTTCGGCTATAATGAGTTCTGGTATGATGAGTTCATTATGATCCAAGATTTTGTAAATAACTTGGTGGAGAATGTTCGTTGTAAACCTTCCCCAGCAGTTTTGAAGAAGTATCCAATGTTGAGAGATCCCAAGCGAAAGTTGCCTGGAAACTCGAAAGGTCCCCAGGCAAAGGAACAGAGAACGAAGAATCGTGCTGGCGGGTTCCGGGCGGTTTCAAAAGATCCTCCCGCAGCTCTCGTGTCTTTCAGTTCTTCCAATAACCAGGTATGTGTCGCCTCCTTGTTGGTTTGTCTCAAAACACGTGAATTTCTCGCGAAAACATGTGTCTTGTTTGTTCCGTGGGCTTCGGTAGGGTTAATGCTTTTTATTGCCTTTGCACGTTGCCGGGGAGACGGTAATTTCTTCAAAGAATTCCGGCGCACCGAGCCTTCTCATAGCGGTGATGAGTCGAGAAAAGAAGAAAGTTCGACAAGTGAGAGTGATTCCTCCGACAAGACTGTTCTTTTTCTAGAAGTGGTTCGGTGAGTTTCACGCTTCTTTTTCTTTGTTCTTCCGTTTCTTCTTTTGAAAAATGTCTAACTCAAGTTCGCAGGAGGAATCCGGTTCGGATGACGATTCTGGGGTAGAGCCACACGAAAACTTGCCTTTGGTGACCACCGCCGGTGACTTGGAGATGGGAGTTAGCCAATTTCCGGGCACAAATGTGGTTCAAACGGTGGATGATTCCCTTATGGTTGCTACTGAGACATGGAAAAAGACCCTTTGCGAGTCGTGAGGCCCGGTTGCGGGCGCCATTTTGATCCCCAGGAGTACTTGGTTCCTTATCCAGTCATGTCTTGAATGGCGGTTTCGACGTGCTTGGCTAAGTATGAGGCGTTGTACACCAGAATCTGGGAGAATTATGGACATGTGGCCACAACCAAGAAGATCACTAGTCAATTTGCGCTGGTTAAGCGTGTGGAAGAGGCTTTATCTTCCATCGAGGACATGCATGAGGTGACTGGCCACACCGTTTCTGAAGACGTTATTGCTGACTGGGAGCACCATCGCGACGTGTGTGTATAAAAGGAGTTCAACGCTTGGTGGTTTGTCGAAGGCCTTGCTGAGATCCAGAAGTCGAAATATGCAGCAGTCGAAGGCCTTTCTTTCGAGAGGAGATTGCACGACAGGAGGTAGAACTAGAAAAGCTTTCCAAGATGTTGATTATGAAGAGAGCGGCTCTTGAAGATGCAAAGTTGACTTTCTCCAAGAAGAGCAGACCTCTGTTGGATGTTTTTCCTTGAATGTTTCTCTGTTAAACTTTCATTTAGGTTCTTCTTTCTTCTTTTTTTTGAAAAACATACTTTGGATGTCCGGTTCAAAGTTCGACCGGTTTTGATAGACAGTGGTAGCTTTTGAGGATATTGGATTATTTCTGGGATGAATGGTTTTGATAATATAACTCGATTATGTTTTGTCAAAGGAATATTGCTTTTATGAAAGTGTGTGCTAGCAATAGGCACAAGACGCAAAAGGTATGACGGTTTTATTAAGAACCTAAAAACAGATCGTATATCTTGCCCGGTCTAAATTTACTCACTCCATAGGTTTTTGCGAACACGCCTCTCTCATGTAAAAGGCGGCTTTGCTTTGGTAGCATCGCCAAAGAAGTCCCCAATCGCCCAGTAGCATCTTCGGCGAGTCCCCAGCTTTTTGATGTAGTTTTTACAACCGGTAACCGGTTGTCTGGCGGTTGAGTCGGATTGAGTCGCCTTCCCCAACCATCTTGACATCCGGGTCGAAGAACGAGATCGACAATCGACATTGTTGCCGATAGATCAATCCTCCCGCCGTGGTCGCCAATTGTTTATGGGTAAAAATCGTTTCCGCCGATTTCCTGATAAATTCGGTAGGTGAGTGAGAAACCGGTTTAAACCTAAACAAATGTACTTGCACGTGAGCACTTTATAGATTCGAGAGATCAATGCACAAGTCCGGCCTAAACCAAGAAATGGTCGTTCCAAACTTGCTTCGGTCACAAAGTGGAGGAGAGGGGTTGATTTGGGGAGGGAAGCAAAGAAAGGTGTTGAGACCAGAATAATTATGGGAGAGTAGTGTCTCGACTTGTATCGAAAGTGAAAGCTTCGGAAGCTTGCAAGAGATGAAAGCTTTTGGAGAGCTTGCCAAGTTGCCTTTTCTCGAGAGTGTTGTATTTTTCTCCACCGAGACTTGTTATCTCGGGTGGAAATAGGTAAGACCTATTTATACAAGTCGAGATTGAAACGTACCCTGGCCTCATGAAGGAAGAGAGAGTAAAGGGTGAAATAATGGGAGGAGGTGGTAACCACATGGTGTTTATGGGTGAAAACGTTTTCACCATTATTTCCTCATTTATTTGACCGATTTATTCCTATTCACGCTTTCTTAATGTGAGCGTAGTGTACGCTGCATGTTGTGACCGCCAAACCAAAACCCTAGAAAGCATCCCCCAGTTTGTGTTGATGTCTCGAGTGTTGGTTGCACCTTGAGTGCAAATGGCGCTGCTAGTGGCGCATGTGGCATGTGCCAAAGGCATGTGTGCAATGCCTTTGTTGCGGGTTGCACCTTGAGTGCAAATGGCAATGCCAGAGCTGCTAGTAGCATGTGTGGCATGTGCCAATGGCATGTGCGGAATTCCTTATTGGTAGGTTGCACGGTTTTGCAAGTTAGGCTACCAGCAAGAGTGTTGGCGTGTGCCAATGGCATGCTCGGCCATTAGGGCCACGGCCTGGTAAGAAGATCTACCAGTGATGCGTGTTGGCATGTGCCAATGGCATGCGTGGCCAATTTGGGTCACGGCCTGGTAGGAAAAGCTACCAGCTATGCGTGTTGGCATGTGCCAATGGCATGCTCGGCCATTAGGGTCATGGCCTGGTAAGAAAAGCTACCAGCAAGCGTGTTGGCATGTGCCAATCGCATGCGTGGCCAATTTGGGTCACGACCTGGTAGGAAAAGCTACCAGCGAGCGTGTTGGCATGTTCCAATGGCATGCGTGGCCAATTTGGGTCGCGTCCTGGTAGGAAAAGCTACCACCGAGCGTGTTGGCATGTGTCAATGGCATTCGTGGCCAATTTGGGTCGCGTCCTGGTAGGAAAAACTACCAGCGAGCGTGTTGGCATGTGCCAATGGCATGCGTGGCCAATTTGGGTCGCGTCCTGGTAGGAAAAGTTACCAGCGAGCGTGTTGGCATGTGCCAATGGAATGCGTGGCCAATTTGGGTCGCGTCCTGGTAGGAAAAGCTACCAGCGAGCGTGTTGGCATGTGCCAATGGCATGTGTGGCCAATTTGGGTCGCGTCCTGGTAGGAAAAGATACCAGCGAGCGTGTTGGCATGTGCCAATGGCATTCGTGGCCAATTTGGGTCGCGTCCTGGTAGGAAAAGTTACCAGCGAGGGTGTTGGCATGTGCCAATGGCATGCGTGGCCAATTTGGCCTAGGTTGCATGGTTTGCAAGCCTAGGCGCGGGCGCCATTTTGGCATGGCGTGGCTAGGGCCAAGGTAAGGGAGTTTGGCTTGGCGTGGCGTGACTAGCGTAGCTAGGGCCAAGGCAGAGTGCGTTTGGCATGGCGCGGCTAACTCGGGCTAAGTGTGGTTGACATGATTTTCCATTGGCACGGAGGTGCGGCTAGCATGGTTGGCATGCTTTGGCGCGTTTTGTGTGACTAGCATAGCTAGGGCCAAGGCAGAGTGCGTTTGGCATGGCGCGGCTAGGTTGGGTGGCTGGCATGATTTGCCATTGGCACGGAGGTGCGGCTAGCATGGTTGGCATGCTTTGGCGCGTTTTTGTGTGGCTGGCATGATTTGCCATTGGCACAGAGGTGCGGCTAGCTTAGGCTAGGTGTGGCTGGAATGATTTGCCATTGGCACGGAGGTGCGGCTAGCATGGTTGGCATGATTTGGCGCGTTTGGCGTGGCTAGCATGATTTTCCATTGGCACAGAGGTGTGGCTAGCTTGGGCTAGGTGCGGCTGGCATGATTTGCCATTGGCACGGAGGTGCGGCTAGCATGGTTGGGATGCTTTGGCGCGTTTGGTGTGGCTGGCATGATTTTCCATTGGCACAGAGGTGTGGCTAGCATAGCTAGGGCCAAGGCAGAGTATGTTTGGCATGGCGCGGCTAGCTTGGGCTAGGTGTGTCTGGCATGATTTTCCATTGGCACGGAGGTGCGGCTAGCATGGTTGGGATGCTTTGGCGCGTTTGGTGTGGCTGGCATGATTTGCCATTGGCACAGAGGTGTGGCTAGCTTGGGCTAGGTGTCATGATTTGCCATTGACACGGAGGGGAATTAGGATTTTGTTCGTTGTAACCCTAATTTGAAAAAATACCCCCTATTAATTACTGACTATATGCATTAAATTTTTTAATAAATGTGTCACCGGTGACATTAGGTTATTTGGGGTTTTACGATTTTACCCTTTGTTTAAAAACCATCATCAACACCTGCGTACACCAAATCATAAATACATCACCACGGGGCGGGGCGAAGCCCAGCGGTCACCAAGTTAGAAGAAAAAAATGCCTGGTACGTAATACGGGCACAAATCTAATACTCCCTCCGTTCCGATTTACTTGATGTTATAGAGTTTTTCACGCAGATTAAGAAACAACAGAGAGAGTAATTTTTTTCCAAATCTACCCATATTAATAGCTTTTTAAAATTTTAAACCACATAGTTTTTAGTTTCTAGATTTAATGTAAATTACGTATCCCGTTGTAGTTTACTTGGGATAAACCAAATATTCCTTCCAAATCCTTGGAATAATCATTTATCTGCTGATTACAATGGGAATTAATGGTATGCTGTGATTCCAAAGCAAGGGTAAATCAGTGAGAATTTAGAAAAAATACTTAAACTCTCATCTATTTTGGAACACAAATAAAACCCTAAAACATCAAGTAAATTGGAACGGAGGGAGTAGTCCTTTATGACCAAAACTAGTTTTGGTGGATTCCGACAATTTATTTTTTCCAAAAAAATAAATAAAAAAAACTAGTTTGTATCTTTTTGGTTCCAGCGAAAGTGTGAAACTGGTTTGTGCTTTCCTATTTCTTCCCAAGTGACCCCAAATCAGTTCATCTTGACCAACATTCAGGTTTCTCCACCGAATTTGTTTAATTTCATCTTAATTAAGATGGTGATGTCTCTGACATTATTGCCCATAATTGACTCTATCTCTGCTTTTAAAGCTTATTATGGTTTGCGGTAGAAATGACTCTATTTAGTTGAACAGGTATATTATTATCAGAATTTATAAGAGATTAACATCTTATACAACTTTTAGACAAAAATTCTCGTGTATCTTAATCATCCAGAGTGAATTCACAAATTATTAGGTTACTTTAACAGTTATTGTATGACGTCATGTCGGTGTAATACAATGGTATAGTCATAGGATGATGATACCAGTGACTTGAGTCTGAAACTCATCAGCAATATTCTTTACCGACAGATGAAAAAAAAACCTGGCTTGATTGGGGTATACCCAATAAGACAAAATAGGGTCATTTTGAAGTAAAACCAAGCCACCCCTTAACCTTGTATTTTCAAAATGGCAAAATTGCCCTCGTTTAATTAACACTAAAATTTTGATTAGATTAATTAATTAAGTTTAAATTGATTGAATAGATTAAAACTTGTGAATTTTAAGTTATGAAATTTTGTTTTTGATTGAACTTTTGTGGGATGATTTTTTTTTTTTTTTGAGAATATCTCTTGCAACCAAAATGAAGCACACAACCGAAATACTTCTAAAAAGGGGATTGCAAATCTGTTATACGAAATCATACTCAAAATCAAAGAATAAATCAACACTTTCAGTTAAAGTATGAAAAGCTCGGAAGGTCTTCATCGTCGACCTCGCCCAGCCAAAAGTGGCCAAGATGATCTTCATCGTCGACCTTGCCGACTTTTGTTTTTTGACATACGGGAGATGACATAAAAAATTTATTGGCGAAGCAAGGTATTCAAAAATACCCTTCTGGCTGTTTTGGCCTAAGCAAGGTATTTAAAAATACTCTTCCTATTTGTATTTGGCCTAAGGTATTCAAAAAATACCACGTCTACTGTTGAAAAATTTACAAATCGCCGCCATGGATGTTATGAAAAGCTCGGCAAGATATGCATGTTACGACCTTGCTAGACCAAAAACACAAATCATAATTTTCAATTTCTAACCTAATATGACAATCAAATCACACAACACAATGATGGGTTTGAGTTTAAACATCATTTATAGTCTTCTTTTATTTGGTAGAGTCAACAATTTTTTTGGAAAATCAAAGTTGAAGATTTTTATATGGTTTTGGTTGATGGAAGATGAAGATGAAGAAGAAGAAGTAGAGAAGAAGATGAAGAGAATAAAAACTGATTTAGGGTAATTAAGATTATTAATGGGTAAGGGTAGTTTTGCAATTTACCCATTAGGACTCCCCCTAAAACCCACAAAAAGTGTCCCTTTAAAATTGGGTATACCCCAATTAGTTTGAGTATACCCCAATCTCGCCAGGAACAAAAAAAGGCATCGTATACTTGAAAACGTAGTCTTTCAAATGTTAAAAGTGATATTTCCACGTAATGTTTTCAGTAACCCACGAAAAGAAATATTTGGCTACTTATTCCAGTGTTTGGATACTAGAAACAAAAGTACTGTTTTTGCTTCTCTAGAAGCTGAAGTGCATCACAAACACAAACCGCAAAAGCAAGAAGCAAAAATGATTTGTTTCGTAAAAATTTACTTTACCACAGAGACTATTTAATTTTTTTATGGAATGGTTAAACACACAAATTTTATGCTTTGTTTGGTATCATTTTTCCTTAGTGGGGGTCATTTTTTTATTGTCTAATAAAAAAAGATTCACTGTATAAGGCGGGAATGAGACAACTTATGGCAAGTAGGTGCAACCGACTTTACTTGCCAACTGGGCTTTACATGTTATTTATGTACGGTTTTGCATAAACTTATTATTTACGCGGCTATGCCTACTATTTGTGTTTTACAACCGCGTAGAGCGTAGTAGAAATTTTCATTTTCATTTCCTTTTTATTTATTTATTTTTGCCACTTACCAGCTGGCTCTGTCCCACCATGTGCCAAGGTTTCTAGCCGGGGCTAAATAGTCCTACCCATGAGAAAAAGTGTGCATGCTGTTGTTGCCCTTTATATAGTAGAGAGAATTGATGTGTGTAAAATCTCATTCCTTCGTCTAAAGTGAGAGTGGAGGAAGTAACTCTGAACTGAAATGGGAGACTTAGATCAGAAGAATAATGAGATCAACAATGGAGATGAAACGCAAACATCGGAACCAGTCGAGAAGGGATTGAAAGAACCAAAGGTCTCGTGGGGAAAGCTTGGCCGTATAGACTCATTGAACTTGGAAGCTGGAAAAGTTTCTAATGAACCAGGTCATAAATATAAGGTTTGTTCCCGTTTACCATCTTGTTTTATTCCCAAAGTTTGTTGTTCGCATAGATCTAAGTACGTACTTATTAATTTGTGGAGAAAATCATATGGTAATAATTATGTTGGTCTTAATTCTGATCTTTAATGTTCTCTTATCCGGTATGATTTAAAATGATCCAACTTAGATAGCATTTTTTTTCGAGAAAACAAAATACAAAATCTTGATGCATTTGCCTGCTTCTTTATGTATTTGCAACAGTTGGACTGGAAAACAACACTGAGTTTAGCGTTTCAGACTGTTGGAGTCATTTATGGAGACATAGGAACATCTCCACTTTACGTGTACTCCAGTACCTTCTTGGATGGGATCAAGCACGACGATGACTTGCTGGGTGTTTTGTCTCTCATCATTTATACATTAGCAATTTCACCGATGATTAAATATGTCTGTATTGTTTTATGGGCCAACGATCACGGCAACGGTGAGTTCCATACAAAACATAAAAAATTGGTAACAATCATCCTTCATTCCGTACAAAACATTAAAAATTTGGAGTAATTCTAAACAGACTGAAAGAAAATCATGAAAAAACCGCCTCTCACATTTTTCTTTTGTGGGTCTCAATGGGCCCGTGCCCTCGTGAGACGTGCGGGGCTGTTTTGTGAGAGGCAGTTTTCTTTTTCTTTTGAAAAATTTGATGTGTTTGCTATATGCCTCTCAAATGTATATATATTTCCAAATTCGAAGGTTGATAACTTATTGACTACTGCAGGAGGAACTTTTGCATTGTATTCCTTGATATGCCGCTATGCAAAGGTAGGCTTAATACCTAATCAACAGCCAGAGGACTTGGAGCTATCCCACTACAAACTGGCCAAACCATCAAGCCAGCTGAGGAGAGCTCAAAATATAAAAGACACACTAGAGAACAGTAAAGTCGTTCAAATTATTCTCTTCTGTCTCACAATCTTGGGGGTTTCCATGGTTATTGGAGATGGAATTCTGACTCCAAGCATCTCAGGTGATCTTAGTCATCCAAATTTACTCGGGTATTTATATGTGTATCTGTGTACATGATGACAATGAAATTGTATATGTTACAGTGTTGTCGGCAGTTGGTGGCATCAAGCAGATGGCTAATCTTAATCAAGGTATATTTGCATTGAAAATCAAGACCGTATAGTTTTAAGATTGAACTCCACTGCACTTAACCAGATCAAAACACATTTACTACGTACTCTATCAATAAATGGTTATTAGCTGCAATGAAATGGTCTCGTTCATTTAACTGCTTCCTGTCTTGACTATTTTTCTTTGGTTTGACTACTTAGATGCTGTCGTCTGGATTTCCGTTGTAATCTTGATCCTTCTCTTCTCCGCTCAACAGTTTGGCACTGACAAAGTTGGCAGCACATTTGCTCCAATCATACTTCTATGGTTCACTTTCATTAGTGGCATTGGTCTCTACAATTTAATCAAGCATGATGTGACTGTTTTACGTGCTTTTAATCCAATGTACATAATACAATACTTCCAACGAAATGGTAAGACAGCTTGGCTATCTCTTGGCGGGGTTGTGCTGTGCGTCACAGGTAAGTAAAGTTAATTTTTTTCTTAAAAAAGATGCAGACTTTTAACAACCGATTTACTAAGTGTGTGTATGGTATCAAACAGGGACTGAAGCTATGTTTGCTGATCTTGGCCATTTCTCCGTCCGAGCAATTCAAGTATGTATTGGAGATTTCCATGATCTTTGGTTTGAGGAAAAAGATCTAAGTAGAAAAAAGTTACTAACATTTTAGAATGACAGACGACGATCTAAATGTTACTCTTCTTTACCATGGAATTGCAGGTTAGTTTCTCTGGGGTTGTTTTTCCTGCACTACTTACCTGTTACATTGGGCAAGCTGCATACCTCTCCAAATTCCCTGCTGATGTTCACGATTCTTTTTACAAATCAATTCCAAGTAAGTCACTCTAGAATTCAATCATGGAATTGATTTTTACACTCAGTCATGAAAAGAATAGGCTAATCTTTTAATCAACTGACTTGTTCTTAATATCAGAGCGAATATATTGGCCAACCTTTGTTATTGCTGTTGCTGCTGCAATTATTGCCAGCCAAGCTATGATATCGGCAGCATTTTCAATCATAACACAAGCTCTAAGTATAGGTGCCTTTCCGAGGGTTAAAGTGGTTCAAACTTCTGCTAAGTTTGAAGGACAGGTTTACATACCTGAGCTCAACTACTTTATTATGATTGCCACTGTACTCATCACACTTGTATTCCGGACTACCGAACAGATTGGTAATGCATATGGTAAGTTATGTTTCTCACAAATGATCTAATTTTAATAATCTGGGTACAACAGTTAAAAGTAGCTCCAATGTTATATCAAGTTCTCCATGATTATCCATATGTCCTTGAGCGTTCCCTAAACTTCATTTCAAAATTGAACTTTGTGCAGGAATTGCGGTGGTTTCCGTGATGGTAATCACAACTCATCTGGTTACTCTCATAATGTTATTCATTTGGAAAACAAGCATGTGGCTGGTAGCACTATTCTATATAGTGTTAGTTTCAATTGAAGCGACATATTTATCGGCAGTCCTATATAAATTCACAAAAGGAGGTTACCTTCCAGTGGCATTAGCGCTAGTTCTTATGGCAATGATGGGTACATGGCACTATGTTCACAAGAAAAGATACATGTTTGAGCTTCAAAACAAAGTTTCTGGCGAGTTTGTCAGAGATCTTGTCAACAACCGAGATGTAAACAGGATTCCTGGGATGGGTTTACTATATTCCGAGCTCGTACAAGGCATCCCACCGATATTCCGACACTTCGTTGACAATATACCATCTATACATTCAGTATTGGTGTTTGTTTCCATAAAACGGATCCCAGTCAGTAAAGTGGCAGCCGAGGAACGTTTCATTTTCAGACAGGTTGAACAAAAAGACTACCGAATGTTCCGTTGTGTGGCGCGTTATGGATATAATGATATTGTTGGCAATTCAGATGACTTTGAGAAAGATTTGGTCCAAAATATGAAAGAGTTCATTCTCTACGAGTCTTACGTTCTAGAATATGGATCTACTGAAGATACAACAAATACAAACCACTCTGCTGAAGAACTGGCTAGCGCGCCCCATTCTGGTCAGGTTGCACCTTCTGGAACTCGGTCATCAAATTCATCTAGTGGAATCCAAACCCTGCCCCTCCAAGCAGCAGCAAAAGAGATAGAGTTTATACAGAAAGCAATGGATAAGGGTGTGGTGTACCTGCTCGGAGAAACAGAAGTTGTGGCAGAGGAGAACTCCTCTATACTGAAGCAGGCAGTAGTTAATTATTTCTACCATTTCCTGAGAAATAATCTAATGGAAAGCGACAAGATATTGTCCATTCCACATCACAAGCTTCTCCGGGTTGGTATGACATATGAGATATAACTATAGCTTATGAAGCTGATCTCTTGCCACTGGGTCATCTAAACCAACGATGTCTTAATAATAGGTTGTATGGGTTTGTGTTCATGTCTGTAGGGATACTCGAGCGCTGCTTAAAAGTAGTTTTACGTACATAAAAGTTTTAATGTTTGTTTCCTTGAAGTTAACTTGGCTGTAAGTAGCATATGCATGTTATCAAACCACAACACGGGTTCGAGGAGCGAAAAATTGTAACTCGTCCGTAAGAAACTGAATTTAAACTAGTTCATTTAGTAACACCAGCCAAGTTACGAGGCCTGTATCATCAAGTATGGTTTGCTAATCCACTAATGTCACCCGAATTCCACTCCTGAACGACCAAAACCAGTTTGTATCCTTTCTCGTTCCAATGAAACCGTTTTTCCATTTTCCTCCAAAGCGACCCCAAATTAGTTCATCTCGGCCAATATTCAGCTTTCCCAGCCAAATCTGTTTAATTTCTCGAAACAATCATCTTAGTTAAGAGGGTGATATCTTTGACATTATTACGTGTAAGATTTTACTTCTCGGAAAATTTACTTTCTTAAAGATAGAGTTATTATCTGAGTGAATGAGGTGCATGCATTAGTACTACAAGTACAGAACCATGCACAGATTGACTGAGCATTTAACATGTTTCATGCAGAAATGACTTATTTTACCATCCAAACCCTTGCTAATCCTAGCTAGATTACCTACAAATGTAACATTATGGCAGCAACAAGCATTTCTGGGAGAGAGTTTTTGCTCACACAACACCCCTTAAAGATGGTAATAACAACAACAAAACACATTTATGTGAGCTTAATGAAGTACTTTTTTCACTATTATGCCTTGGCTCCGCAAAATTGAACTTGGTGTCAGAAGCCGTGGTGAAAACTAGCCATGAAGATAAATTTGTGTTATTTAGGTTCCTAGCTAGAGGTCTGCATTGCAACCGGTATAATGTTGTAATTTACTTTACTGACTAAACGAAAATGTACATAATTCCCTGGATGAAAATAACTTACCATGAACTCCACCATGCCTTCCTTTTGGTTTATCTTTGCATCACAATATATAAATGCTACTTTACTAATGTCTGTTCTGTTGAGTCGACGTACATGTATTCACATATTCTGATAAACTCAATAAACTCGTAACAAGTTCGACAATTCTGATATTTTTCTAGTCTTCAAATTTGATATTTATCCAAGTATATATGTGATTGCCTCTGAATTTCCAAGTCGTAAGTCAATTGGCTCTGTTGATAAAAGCTTTTTTTACTATTGCCCTTGGCAGGCATGCAGGAGACTTGAGCTAAAGCTCGAACAGCCTGTATATCCATAACCCATGTCTAGATATATTTTTTTTCTAATCCAACAATGCTGTCAACCTTTTATTCGGCAAAAAGCCTATTTTGGTGTTTAATTACTTCAAACAATCTAGCAGACATGGGTTCGTGGTAACCAAAATTTTAGAAATGAAGGATTCTTGTTGTTCCAAGAACTGTTGTTGCAAAGACATGTCCTGCGGGGATAGCTCAGTTGGGAGAGCGTCAGACTGAAGATCTGAAGGTCGCGTGTTCGATCCACGCTCACCGCATTTTCTCTCTCTTTTTGTCTGATACATATTTTTTTTCTTGCCGTCACCTGGTCCGGTGTTGTTGGCCGTGGAGTAGATGGTGGTGGACATGGAGGTGGTTTAGCCTGAGTTAGAAAAATAAGCAAGCGGGCCTACCTGAACCATGGGACATTATATACAGTCAATATCTTAGATTAAGAACAAAGCATCAACTAGCTGGTTTGCCCGAGTGGTTAAGGGGGAAGACTTAAGATCTTCTGCACTCAAGTGCGCATGGGTTCGAACCCCATAGCCAGCATTCTTGTCTTTTTTTAAGTGCGCATGGTTCCAACCCTATAGCCAGGAATTTTGTCTTTTTTTCATGTTTTGGAGGGGCAGTTGCACTAAAAATGGCTTCAGAGAAAGTATAATTTTTTCTTGCTTTCACAAGTCATTCACAAGTTTCCAGCCTAATTTTTAACTTTTTTTTTGCTTATACCCGTATACATGTTAAGAAGCCATTAATTACTCACTTTTAGCTTGTTTTTCTGAGCCAGTAATCACTCACTATTAAAAACAAACCTACCGTAATATATAAAGACAAATTTATATAAGTATCCTTAAGATTTGTTTAACAATTTAAGTATTTTGGTCCCACTACTGATAAGTATAACTATGAGAGCAGAAGATTCATTTACAAAATTAAATACTTTTTTCAAGACAATTAGTCTTCTGTTACTGCAATTTGTATGCAAATATCGTTTCAGATTTTTCATTTTTTTTCACATCAGCCTCTTAGGCCGTGTTTGGGAGTTTTGACTACATAAAACTTAGTTAGGGAAGTTTTTTCTCTAACTTGATTAGGATTATCCTAAAAATGTTGCTTGTATTTCCATTATATATTATGTTTGTCTCACGGAACTTTAACCCTGTATGTTTATAAAATAATAGTATATATTATGAAATTTTTTGTTAAAGTAACAAAAATAAAAACATAAAAACATATTAAATTTTAAATAATATTTGATAAATTAAAATAACTACCCCCAGCCTAACCTAGGTAAGGATACTGGTATCCTAGCTACTTTGAAGATTACCATAATCTTGCTTTTTTAGAACCCACAATTGGGGGATATCAAAACTAATTGGGGGATATGAATTACTTCCCCCAACCAAAGGTGTCTGCTAAGGGTGTTTTTTGGGGCGAAAATACTAAAACACCCTTCCCTCAAAATAAAAATTAAAAACTTAAAATCAAAAAACAAAAACATATCCCCCATTTCCATATCCACTTCTTATTAATCTCTTTTGGGGTTAAAGCTTTGAAACCCAAATGTTCCCCGTTCCCTTTTAAATTCTAAATTTTCCCCACTCCCTTTCAAATTCTCTTCTCCTTCTCTGTCGGCTCCTCACTTTGAAAACGATTTATTTTTTTCACATTCGAAAGTGATGAAGACCATGTCGGTACTGATGAAGACCACGCCGGAAGTGATGAAGACCACGCCGGAAGTGATGAAGACCATGCCGGAAGTGATGAAGACCACGCCGGAAGTGATGAAGACCATGCCGGAAATATATTTTTTTACATCGACGGAAGTGATGAAGACCATGCCGGAATTGATGAATTCAATGCTGGAACTAAATGCCGGCATGCTCGATATAAATCTATCAATGCCGGTAGTCAAGTGAAAAAAAATCAATTTTCTGGATACTTTACATCATGTGCCGGCATAGAAATTTTTGCATTATATTATGTCGGCATAGGTTCCGGCATGCTCGAGAATTAACTGACTGTGCCGGCGGTGGACTGATTAAAACAAAAAAAAAATAGGTTTTGAAGTTCAAAACCAGAAAATTTTGTTACGAGACCCCGGACCCCCCCAGATAGTGGCAAACATTTATGAAAATTTCCAACAAATGCCGGCATGGTTTTTTGGTTGAATACCATGCCTAAGACCAGCTTTTTAAATTGCAAAAATGGTGGATTCAAAGAAAAAAAAATCAAATTTTCAACCTCTTAGCAACAATTCTCTCTTCATAATCATCTTCCATTTTCACAAAAAAAAATTCACTCAAAAATATTTTTCCCTCCTTCTACTCTTACCTCACTTACACAAATTCAAATAAAAATACACACTAATCTATCCCCTAAATACTTAAGATTTTCCTAATTATTATTAACCACTAAACCTGATTAGTGAGGGTTAGATTAGGAATTAAAAAAATAATTACATAAGGGGTGACCCAGATTTGATATATGGATCCAGTTTTTGTCATGTAGCTATATCCCCCAATTAGTATTGATATCCCCCAATTGCGCGTTCCTTTAAGAAAAATTTAGTAATTCTTATCCAAGGTTAGTATTAGAATGAGACAAACATATTTTAACTGTATTTTTTTGATAACCCAATCCAGGATAGGCATTTCCAATAGGCCAAACACGACCTTAATGCCAAAATCGTCATTGCACCAATACTTCTCCGATAGATGTTGGAGATAGGTTTGATTTTTATTTATTTTTTCTGTACGTTTGTTACTTTAACCGTAGATTGTTACTTTAACCGTAGATATTTTGATTGCTAAGAGCAACTGCAGTGGTGCGAGTATAACCAAAGACCAAAAAGGGAAAAAAAGACCAAAAATTGGGTTTAGTCCGTGTTGTGACACTACGGTAGAAGACTAAATTTGGTGAAGCGTGCATTATAAGTTCGCCCGATGGTGGAGCCTATATTATAAGTTCGCCCGATGGAGCAATATCATGTTCATGTAATTGAAAAAAAAAATTATGGGGCGGGGTATAAAGCCCGCCCCACTCAAGAGAAACAAAAACAAATAATGGGGCGAAGGTATGAACAACCGCCCCACCATAAAGAAAAAAAAAACAAATGGGGCGGAGGTATAGTTAACGCCTGGTGTGGGGCGTTAACTTTATGCACGCCTGTTGTGGGGCGCTAACTATACGTTCGCCTGGTGTGGGGCGTTAACTATACGTTCGCTCGACTATATGTTTGGGTTTGGTCTTGGTCCCAGACCAAATATAGTCTGGGATTTAGTCGATAGTCGGGGTTTAGTCGATATTCGGGGTTTAGTCGATAGTATGTCCCACTATGTCTCGTTCTTTTACCAAATATTTGAGTTTAGTCGCCCACTGTGGTTGCTCTAAGGGTACAATTTTTTTTTCTACGTTTGTTACTTTAACCGTAGATATTTTGATTACCAAGATATAAATAATTAATTGAGTATTTTAAGATAAACATTTTTTTCTCGCAATTTTTTTAGATAAACATCAAAATTGATTTTTAGATAAACATTAAAATAGCTGATCAAAAAAAAGAACGCGCAATTGGGGATATGAAAACTAATTGGGGGATATAGCTACAAGACAAAATAGGAGTCCCAATAGCAATTCTGGGTCACCCCTTATGTAATTATTTTTTTAAATCCTAATATACCCCTCACTAATCATGTTTAGTGGTTAATAATAATTAGTAAAAACTTAAGTATTTGGGGGATAGATTAGTGTGTGTTTTTATTTTAATTTGTGTGAGTGAGGAGTAGATGGAGAGAAAAAAATTTGAGTGGAATTTTTTTTTTTGAAAATGGAAGATGATTGTGATGAGAGAATTACCGCTAATAAGAGGTTGAAAAATTGATTTTTCTTCTTTGAATCCACCATTGTTGCAAATTGAAAAAGCTTGGTGCCGGCATGGTATTCAACCAAAAACCCATGTGGGCAATTGTTGGATGTTCATAAATTGTTTGCCACTATTGTTGGATTTTTTTCTGGTTTTGATGTTGATTTTTTTCTGGTTTTGAACAGGTACCGGCATGGTAATCATGGATTCGAGCATGCCGGTACATGTTCCGGCATAGTATTTTGCTTAAATTTCCATGCCGGAACAGGGATGAAAAGTATCCGAGAATGTTGATTTTTTTCACTTGACTACCTAAGACCGATAGGAAATTCTCGAGCATCCGCAGGTTATCATGTTCCTACATATAGTCTTCATCAATTCCTAAGCATGGTCTTCATCTCTTCCTTTTTGAACTTTTTTCTCGTATTAATCAGGTCATCTGCCGGCATGGTCAGTTGATATGAAGACCATGCCGGTATTGTTTTCCGGCATACCATGTTGCTTTATTTTCTATGCCTAAGTGGACCGATTAATACGGAAAAAAATTCAAACGGAAGTGATGAAGACCATCACCGAATTGATGAAGACCATATGCCTAACATGAAACCGGCATGGTCTTCATCAATTCCAAGCATGGTCTTCATCACTTTCAAAGATGATCTTCATCACTTCCGAATAAAAAAATTGGTTTCCAAAGTGAGGAGAAGAGAATTTGATATAGAGTGGGGAGAGTTTAGAATTTGAAAGGTCATCATCACTTTCCACATGATCTTCATCACTTCCGAATTAAAAAAAAAATTGGTTTCCAAAGTGAGGAGAAGAGAATTTGATATAGAGTGGGGAGAGTTTAGAATTTGAAAGGGAATGAGAAATATTTGGGTTTCAGTTTTTTAAGTGAAAAGATTCTGTTTTTTGATGGAAGTGGAGATGGAAATGGGGGATATGATTTTGTTTTTTGATTTTAAGTTTTTGATTTTTATTTTGTGGGAAGGGTATTTTAGTATTTTCGCCCCCCAAAAGTCACCCCTTAGCAGACACCATGGGTTGGGGGAAGTAATTCATATCCCCCAATTAGTTTCTATATCCCCCAATTGCGCGTTCAAAAAAAAGAACGCGAAATTGGGGATAAAAAAACTAATTGGGGGATATGAATTACTTCCCCCAACCAATAGTGTCTGCTAAGGGGTGGTTTTAGGGTGCAAAAATACTAAAATATTCTCCCTTCAAAATAAAAATCAAAAAACAAAATCATATCCCCCATTTCCATCTCCACTTCTTATTAATCTCTTTCAGGGTTAGAGCTTTGAAACCCAAATATTCCCTATTCCCTTTCAAATTCTAAACTCTCCCTACTCTCTTTCAAATTCTCTTCTCCTTCTCTGCCCGCTCCTCATTTTGGAAACGATTTTTTTTTTTTAATTCGGAAGTGATGAAGATCATGCTTCAAGTGATGAAGACCATGCCGAAACTGGTGCCGGCATGCTTGGAAACTAACATTCAATGCCGTAACTAAGTACCGGCATGCTCAATAAAAATATATCAATGCCGGTAGTCAAGTGAAAAAAAAATTCAACTTTCTGGATACTTTACATCATGTGCCGGCATAAAAATTAAAGCAACATACTATGCCGTAAACCTACCGGTCTTTGGCATGCTCGAGAATTAACTAACTGTGCCGGAAGTGGACTGATTAAAACCAGAAAAATTCAAAACGGAATATTTTTTTACATCGCCGGAAGTGATGAAGACCATGCCGGAATTGATGAAGACCAAGCCGGAAACTGGTGTCGTCATGCTTGGTAACTAACATTCAATGCCGTAATTAAATACCGGCATGCTCGATAGAAATCTATCAATGCCGGTAGTCAAGTGGAAAAAATATTTAAGTTTCTGGATACTTTACATCATGTGCCGGCAAAGAAATTCAAGCAACATACCATGCCGGTAGTAGAACCGGCATGCTCGAGAATTAACTATCTGTGCCGGCAGTGGACTGAAAACCAGAAAAAAATTCAAAACGGAATAGGTTTTGAATTTCAGAACCAAAAAAAAAAACGGAATAGGTCAGGTCGAACACAGCCGGGAGGGGCTACGCTCCCCCGACCCCCTGCACCCGCATAGTGTTATGAAAAATAACTTATGTACTCTGGCATAGTTTTTGGGTTGAATACTATGTCGGCTTGAATCGGAATGGGGATAAGCTCGTGGGGCATGGTACATGGTATGAATACCATGCCTAGACTAATGGTTCCGGCATTGTATTCATACCACGTCCATGCTTCGGTACCTAGCTTTTTCAGCTATAAAAATGGTGGATTCAAAGAAAAAAATCAAATTTTCAACCTCTCAGCAGAATTCTCTCTTCACAATCATCCTCCATTTTCCCCAAAAAAGTTCCCTCTCAAATACTTTTTCTCTCCTTCTACTCTCACCTCACTCACCCAAAATCAAATAAAAGCACACACTAATCATTTATCAAAAATCTTATGAATTTACTAATGATTATTAATCACTAATCCTGATTAGTGAGGTGTAGATTAGGAATTATTAAAATACTGAGATAAGGGGTGACCTTGATTTTATATTTGGATTCGGTTTTTGTCCTTTTCTTATATCCCCAATTCCTTTTTATATCCCCAATTTCGCGTTCAAAAAAAAATATAAACATTAAAATCAACTGTTGCATCAAAAGATTATTTGTAGGCTTTTATATGCTATAGCGCGTTTGGATACAAATCTTCTTCGAAAAAAAATCGATAAACTATTTTGTTTCACAAAAAGTGACTTGCATCAAAAGTCGTTATTCTTAGGACTTATTGACTTCCGTGTCGAAAAGTAACTTCTAAATGTGCATCCAAACGCGCTATAAACATACGTAGATGTGAAGTTATAAGCAGCCCAATTGAATGTATGAGTTAGTATTATATAATGATGATAAGGGTGTAAATGGAATTTGAATTTTATAAAACCCATGTAAATCTTATTTGAAGATAAATGTAACTCCAAAAAAATTAATCAAATTCCAAGACAAAAATTTAGAAAAACAAAATAAAGGTGAGCTTTAATGATACCTTAATATGTATACGGGTATACAAGTTAAGAAGACCCCTAAAGTCAAGAAGTAGTTGCACCTGCCGTGTTTTTTTTTTTTTTTTTTTTGATGGGAAAAGGAATTTATTAACTAGCAAAGGTAGTACATAAGATTTACAATTTCGTCTCTATCAAAAACATTAAAGTTAATGCTAGAAAACTTGATTTTTTAGTGAAGTTTCGTAGACATATGTTGAAGGTTCTTTATTCTTGCTTCCTTGGCGATTTGATCCGCTGCTGAATTGTATTTTCTCCTTATAAACTTTACTGAGCTTGAGGAAGATCCTTCAAGAATTTTTTTGGCTTCTTGAATTGTGTTTTCGGCTGTCCACACATATTTAATGTTTTCCTTATTGATGCAGTCTGCCAACACTATACAGTCGGTTACTATGGAGACCACTTGATAAAATGTTGTCCCTTAGCCATGTGACTGTTATTTGTAGGGATTTCGCTTCCACATGAAAGGCCGAAGTAGTTGTATCTGAGCTTGCAGAAATATCCATAAATGTCTGGTGTTCTACTGAATAAACTATGAAAGCGTATTCCATTGAGAGGTCTTCTTCTTTGAAAGAAGCATCAATAAATATTATCCGGTCTGTATTTAAGTCCGACCATCTGGTGTTGATCTTCATAACTTGATTGTTTTTTATTTCCTTTGTATTCTTTTGAGGGATGGATTGCAGAAATATGTTGATTTGATCAATTAGTTGCATTGGATTTGGGATTGTTTTTTCAAAGACAACCGAGCATCTGTGTTTCCATATGAACTATAATATGGTTGAGATTTTGCCTACCAGATTTTCCAGATCTGGGTTTAGAAGCCAACTTTTGACCCACATTGTAGTTGAACTTGTCATAGCTGAAGAAGTTAAAAAACCTAATGAGAATCTGAACCAAATAGCTCTCGCGAAAGGGCAATATCCGAAAAGATGATTCACTGTTTCTTGCGCTTGGGAATTGCAAAGTCGGCAAGCTTGGTCAATTTATGGGTTATGTGTCCCGAAAAGTTGCACCTGCCGTTAAGTGGGGCCATTAATACCCAACAAGCATTTCTAGGTGAGTCAATGTAATATGACTCATTTCATTTGCAATTTGCGCCTTCAGAAATCCCAAATTCACTTCCAGAACAACAAAATCGGTTTGTTAAAACCCCAGATTCACTTACAGAGCCACAACCCTTCCATGTTATAGTGGGGCAGTTGCCCCTATTTTTTACATCATTATCATGAAGAAAATTAAAATTCTGGGTCGTCTTCTGCTTCGATTTGCTCACAAGAAAATTCAAAACAAAAGAGGGAAATCCAAACCCCTAAATTTACAAAATGTAACAGAAGACATTTGGTTTGAGATATTTCTTCATCTTCCTTTTGAACCAGTCTTCAAATTCAGATGCGTTTCAAAGGTATGGTTTTCAATTCTTTCAAATCTTAATTTTATGAAAAAGTGGTATAAACTTAACAATTTGTCACTCCCATGGGCATTAGTTCATCATGCTGAAGATGGTTCCAAACAAAATAACAAATTGAGAAGAATGTTTACGATTGCGTATCCTGATTCAAACTCAAGATTTATATCTGATCATCAGAATGGGTTCTCATTTAGCTTTCTAACTCCAAGTAATGGCAAAGAAATTCTAGATTTGTATGTATTAGGTTCAAGTACTGGTCTGGTTCTTTGCACAGTGAACTTAACTAGATCTACTCATATTCAGATTTACTATGTTTGTAATCCATTATTGAAGAAATGGGTTTTGCTTCCTCCTCCGGTAAAGAAATCTAGGTGGGTTGTGCATGGTTTCATATGTAATGATGAATGTATGGTCAGCTATAAGGTTGTTCGCATACCGGGGTTTAGGTCTGGTAAAGCGAACAAATTTGAAGTTGAAATCTTTTCTTCTGATGTGGGTGAATGGAATGCCTACAAAGTTTCATGTCCTGAAGTTGTTACTTGGGGATTTCCATATTATAGTGATCTTGTTATCCATAATGGTGTTATGTATCTGGTCGAGAAGCAAGACAGGGTTGTAGCTTATAATCTGAATCAAAACACCAGTGGTGAAGCTTGTGGTAATGGATGTACATTGATCAAATTGCCTGGCGTGGAGTCAGTGCAAAATGAATCAAATCTCGAAGTTGACGATTACTACAACAGACACTGTCTTGGGGTGTCGGAAGGAATGATCTATTACGGTAAAATTAATAGAATGGATATGACTTTGAGTGTCTGGGTTCTCGAGGAGGAATGGCATTTGTTACACAAGGATACCATATTTCAGAACATGTCAGAAGATCTTTTGTTTGGTATAGCATTTGACTCTCGTACCGTTAGAGATCATTTTATTAAAAACATCCAGGTAATAGGTTTTAACCCAGTCGATAAAAACATAGTTATGCTTGGTTGCGGGAATTTCATTTGGTCTTACAACATCAGAACTAGAGGATACAAAAACCTATATAATCCTTCTTTCCTGTCTACCGCTCGGTCGCCTAATCTTCCGCATCAACGTATTTCTTTAGCTTTTGTCTTTAATCCAAGACCAACAGTACTTCCACCAGCCTCTTGGGTAGAAACTTCTATTGATACTGGATGTATAAACATATCTAACAGAGAATAGAAAGTTGAAGATGGAGTAGGATTTGTATGAGGAACCCATTCTTCACCTTTTGAGTTATTGTTTGTTACTCTTGATTTACTTGTTCACAGTTAAATGGTGGATGTGAACTTATGATTTCTATCAACTCTAAGTAAGTTGCCTGACTTGTCGCTTCGGTTGTTTCTTATATTTCGATTGCAAATTTTGGTGTTTGGAAAAGAGACTATGTAGTTAAAGTAGTTGGAACAAAGTATGAGTTTCATATCATCACCAGAGATGGGCCAATATTCATTGGATTTATTCTGATGGATACTTCTACATTCTGGGTTCGGAATTTAGAAGGTATGAAAGTTCTCTATTAAGTTGTAGTTTTAATTTTAAATGATTGTTCTGTCTCAGCTTTCTTTCTACTATAACCATTTTGTTTCTTGTATTACGAGTTAGGTTGCTTCATTTTCCATAATCTGCTCTATGTTTATATGTGTATAAATTTTTACGTTAAATGCCTTGGGAAGAAATGCTCTTATTCAATTCTGTGACATTGATTCTAGTTATTTGGACTTCTTTGAATCTTTTCTTCTGATCAGGAGAATGCGCGCTATACCCATGAAGTTTCATGTCCTTGACCTTGAGATGTCATTATTTTCTCTTTATGATGTTGTAACTAATACCCATAATGAGTACCGTTTTTATGATGTTGTCCAACACCACCACCACCAGTTGGCTTCTCTGATCTTGCTTTAGGTGATGTTGTTTAATAACACTTGCGGACAATGTCTTTTTGAGTCAGAAAGGTTAATTTATTTTTGTTACTGAATTTACCTAGGACTGCAAGTGTTTGATTGCTTCAGGAGAACTTGAATTTGTTGTGAGATTTTTCGCAGAAATGAACTTTAAGTGTCATCATTGCTTTGTAAGAGTATATGTTCTTGTATTGGCAATTGGGAGGTGTTTCTTTGAGTCTGTGACGACTACTGATATGCCAGAATAGGTTTGGTACTTTTGTGACAGTATGCAACTCAACCTTTAGAAGTTGGATTCAAACCTCTTCTCACCATTAATTGGTCCCAAAAACAAGAGTCTGTAAACATTTATCTTTCAAGTGGAAACACACTAGTAGTAGTAGTAGCGATGCAATTTAGGAAAACTTACATTTTTGAGTTTGGAATAGCTAGTCCAAGTTTTGCTGCTTGATATTTCAACATCTAGAGCTACCAATTTGTCCAAGATAATGAGTCTGAAATTCCATGTTGAGATGATTAGCTGCATCCTTCTCTGTTTATTGTACTTTGTTTGTGTATTTTGCGTATTTTACTTAAGGAACTAGAGTTAACTTCAGAAAGTGACAGACTGAATATCTGAAGGTCACGTGTTCAATTCGTACACTGCATTTTTATCACCTTTGGATTCAAATAGCAGTTCTAGTCTTGTTGTAGGTTTGTAGATTATCCCCAAAGAGTGCATCCTAGAATCGAAGCATATTTGCTCTCAGCACATTATCACCACCTGACCTGAGCAACGGCGAAAATATGCACGCAATCGTAATCAGTTTTTGAAATTAAGCTAATGGTGTCATATAGCTGGTTTGCCGGCGTGGTTTAGCGGGGAATACTTAAAGGTCCCACAGCCAGTTTCTTCTTCTTCTTTTCGCCTTAAATGGAGCATTAATGTCCCACAAGCACTGGTGTCAGTTCTGTACACAGGTTAAGTTATCGGTGATTGGGTGGGTGGTGATGTTATTGACCTGAGTTTGAAACTCGTCATAATTAAACTCAAGTCAAAAAGTAAAAATAAAAATGTCCCATCCACGAGCATTTCAAGTTTCAACTTTCAAGTGCAAAATATAAATGTCCGATGAGGAATTCAAGTGCATAAAATTCAATCTCAAAAGTGGAAAACTTACGTCTCAAATTTTGTTCGCAGAAGTGCTCATAATAACTCTTAACAGCTCAAAAATAAAATTAAATTAAAATGTCCCATTAACATTTCAAGTACAAACAAATAAATGTTCGTTAAGCACTTCAAGTGTATGGAAGTCAATCCCGAATGTCGAAAAGTTGCGCCTCAAATCGGCAGAAGTGCTCTGGGACAAAAACAAAAGCACTTCTAATTATATTTCGATTCATAACGCTTCGACTTAACCTTTCAAAACAAAAACACTTTTATTTCTGATATATCCAAACAAGTTATTAACAAGATTGTGCTTCTTTTATTTTTGTTTTAAGTCATTTTTTTCCGATATAACTTGTGACTTCATTATATCTAGAAGTCAAAAAAAACAACTTCTAAAAATGTATCCTAGTGATTAACGTCTTTCATCTGCACCTGCCTTTAAGTGGGGTATTACTATTAATGTCTCAACAAGGATTTCAAGTTCATGTTAATGTCATTTCATTTTGCATTTTTCCCAAATTGATTTCCAGAAATCAATCTTAGAAGTCAAAAAGTTACGTCTCAAACGCCTTTTCCGTTTCTTTTTTTCAAGAAGTCAAGAAGCACTTCTCAAGACACAGTTGTACCTGCCCTTCAAGTTGGGTAGGTATTTAATGTCTCAAGTCTCAACAAGCATTTCAAGTGCACATCGCTGTTCATTTCATTTTGCACCTCCAAATTCACTTCCAGAGAAACAACACTCTTTCATATTCTAGTGGGGCAGTTGCCCCT
Organism: Papaver armeniacum; assembly: GCA_023531295.1. NCBI lineage: Eukaryota > Viridiplantae > Streptophyta > Magnoliopsida > Ranunculales > Papaveraceae > Papaver > Papaver armeniacum. The sequence continues at coordinate 17,113 of JAJJWW010000270.1, read as the reverse complement.
TTTTCTCAGCTCATAACACAAAAATAGGTATCCTCATCACTATGAAGAAAATCAAAATTCTGGGTCGTCTTCTACTTCAATTACTTCACAGGAAAACTCAAAACAAAAGAGGGAAATTCAAATCCCTAGTTTCAAAACATGTAACAGAAGACATGTGGTTTGAAATATTTCTTCATCTTCCACTTGATTCAGTCTTCAAATTCAGATGCGTTTCAAAGGTATGGTTTTCAGTTCTTTCGGATCCTAATTTTATTAAGAAATGGTATAAACTCAACTACTCATCACTCCCATGGGCATTAGTTCATTATCCTCCTAAAGATCATTCCAAAGGTAATTCTAACAAATGGAGAAAAATGTTTACAATTGCGGCGAACCCTGATTCACATTCACGATTTGCATCTCATCATCACAATGGGTTCTCATTTAGCTTTCTAAAAAATCCAAGTAATTACAAAGAAATGACAGGATTATATGTGTTAGGTTCAAGTAATGGTCTGGTTCTTTGCACAACAGATTTGTTTAAGCAGACTTATTATGTTTGTGATCCACTAACCATGAAATTGGTTTTACTTCCTCATCCACCAAGGAAATCTAAGTGGGTTGTGAATGGTTTCATTTGTAATGATGATGAGGAATCTACAAATTTCAAGGTGGTTCGTATGTCTAGGCTTGGTAAACCGAACAAATTTTCAGTTGAAATCTTTTCTTCTGATTTGGGTAAATGGAATTCCTATCGAGTTTTACGTCACGAAGATGTTACTCTGGGAGCTTCCTTTTACTGCCATCCTATTATCCATAATGGTGTAATCTATTTGGTCGAGAAGCAAGACTGGATTCTAGCTTTCAATCTGAATAATAACACCAGCAGTTTGATTAAATTGCCTGGGGTGGAGTCTGCGGAAGACGAATCAAATCTCCCCCCTGATGAGTACTGCAACAGACATTGTCTTGGGGTGTCGGAAGGGATGATCTGTTTCAGTACAATTAAGAGACTGGATATGAATTTGAGTGTCTGGGCTCTCGTTCTCGAGGAGGAGTGGCATCTGTTACACGAAGATACCATATCTGAGGACATGTTAGCAGAAATTGAGTCTCTGTTGTTTGGTAGAGCAGGTAGCTTTTGTTTCGCTGGAGATGATTTCAGTATAGACATCAAGGTTTTAGGTTTCAGCCCACTCGACCAAAATGTGGTTAAGCTGGGTTCCAGGAAGTTCATTTGGTCTTACAACATCAGAACTAGGAGATACAAACAGCTCTGTGATCCTTCTTCTCTCTCTACCGCTCATTTCCTTTCTTAATTCCAAGGCCCGTATAACTTCAATGAGCTTCTTGGATAAACAATTTTATTGATCTTGGATGTTAAAGTATAACTAATACAGAATAGAAAGATGAGGATGCAGTAGGGTTCATATGAGGAACCCATTAAGTTGTTGCTCTTGATTTACTTGTTCAACAGTTGAATGGTGGATGTGAACTTATGGATTCTATTAATCCTATTTAAGTGGCCTGATTTGTTGCTTGGTTGTTTTGTAAATTCGCCGTTACACCTGTTGGCGTATGTAAGAGAGACTATCTAGTTGAAGTTTTCTTTTTCTATCACTCCTCCGAATTCAGATGTGTAAGGAGTTTATAAGTTACACTTAAGTTTCTGTCCATCCGCTAGTCTTATTTTCTTTATCTTGGATGGATACTTGTACATTCCGCGTTCAGAATATCAGCATTCAGAAGGTATGAAAGTTCACTATTAGTTTTGGTTTTTGTTTCTAATTGGTTGTTCTATGTCAGCTTATTTTCTGCTATAACCATTTTCCCTTGGATTTAGATGTTAAGAGTTTCCACATATATTCTTGTAGATTTTGTAGAAATGATATCCTGTCATAAGAAGTCAAATTCAGTTTACTTTGTTTTCTGCAAATTTCTATGTTGAGTTTTCTGCAAAATTAGTTGAATGACTACACATCACATTTTATATTTTGCAATTTCACATCGATTAGGCGAAGCAAAACAGAAAATTAATAGTTAGGTAACACATCGATTAGTTATTGGACTTTTTCTGATCTGGGAGAACGCACGCACTATGAAGTTCTCCTTGAGATGTCATTTCTCAAATTTTTATCTTTATGAAGATGTCGATACCCATAATGATTACCGTTTCTGGATTCAAGGGAAAAATAAAGTACCCATCAGTATTGATTGTTTGGCTTGTTTGGTGTGGCTTCAGGTGATAATGTACAAATAACAGTTGCAGTCAGTGTCTGACTTTGAGAGTCAGAAAGGTCGATTTATATTTGTTAGAACTTACCTAGGACTGCTAGTGTTTGATTGCTTCAGAAGAATGAATTTGCTGTAACAGGATATCAAATCATATGACATTTTTTGCATAAATGAACTCGTCAGTGTATGTTCTTGTATTGCAAATTGGAAGGTGTTTCTTTGAGTTTGCGGCGACTACTGATATGTATATACCTCAACCTTTTAAAGTTGGATTCTACACCTGCCTCTAGTTCTCTTAGTCTTGGTATCTTCCAAGGTGACAGCTAGTCGTACAGTCTAGGAAAACTTGCGTAATTTGAGTTCTAGATAGTTAATCCAAGTTTTGCTGCTTAATATTTCAACGTCTAGAGCTGCCAATTGTCCAGAATAATGAGTCTGAAACTCCTTGTTGACATGATTTATCATCCTTCTCTGTTTGTTTTTTTTTCTTTTTCTCGCACAGAAGCTGCACTTTGTTGTAAATATTAAGAACTGTTGATGTATCCTCCCTGAAACGAGACGGAACATCTCTCTCGGTACCGAAGCCTATTTATAGTCTATGTTTTTACTCTTGTCCAGGTGCTCTGCTGCTATTTCCCTGTCATTGTTGTCAAGTTTCATTTCTTTTGGAAGTACAACTTTTCTTAAGTTTGGTCCTTTGTAGTGGATAAAGCCTGGGGTGGACGTTTTGGGGAGCTTCTCAGTCTTATTGTGGGCTGGGTATTCGTGGTTTTTTGGGGCAAGAGTACAGTACTCTTGCCTTGTCTGCTGCATTCTTATTCGTTAGATTGTGCGATTAATCATCTAGAATATCTAATTACAATCAACACTTGTTATGGTTACAACATCTCCATTTATTAGTACACTACAACTGTATCCATTTTTGCATAGAAATGCAGGACCGGTTTTCTAAGAAGAGAAATTATAAACGAACCGAGAAAAAAACGAGGGGAAAAAAAAACGCCTCTCACAGCCCTTTCTTGCATCGTCTCCCGAGGGGGCCCCACCGGACCCACCCCTAAAATAAAAAAATAAAAAGAAAAATTGTGAGAGGCGGTTTTGCCATTGTTTTTCTTTCTCGGTTCGTTTAGAACCACTGTTCTAAGAATTGCATATTTAAAACACTAGTCATTTATTTATTTATTTATTAATTTATTTATTTATTTATTTACAGACCAGTATATTATTCATCATCTCATTACTCCCACCTTTTCTAGAAAGTGGACTAATAATATGTGACATATTCATCTTTAAATGTTGTCCCATTATCATTGAACAATGAGATATTTTTAAAACTAATCTTTTAATTAATTATTGTTAGTGAGGGAACTTTGAATTTTTTATTATCAAAACGTTAATTACAGAATGTTTTACAACAGGGGTCAAGTCAATGCTGACAATATTGACTTGACACACATGTGTTTCGCACAGACTTATTATCTATTACACCCCCTTCAATCTGATACTGGCTAACACAGTATTAATTTGAGACACAGTTAAGAGAAAAAAAAAACAGAACAACATAAAACACAAAAAAGTCTGAAACTTAATGTGAAAAATTGAACAACTAAGAGGATTAATTTTCTACTGGAGTAATCTGAACAGAAGTTGACGCAGTAGACAATGAAGCATTGCCCAATAACTGATGCAGTAACCTTGAAAATGTTGGAAAATATAAACCCTTTGTGAATAAATCACGAGTTGGTCTTCAGAAGTAATATGTTGTAGCTGTAAGAATCCTGCATCCACCAATTCTCTGACAAGAATAATATTGAATCATTTAATAATACAGAAGAACTAAGGATGCACAGGAACCGAACCGTAACCCAAAAAAGACCAGAAAAAAGACCTAACCTAGCTAAGGAGGTACAGGGGAACGGTTCTCATTTTCGAACCGGTGTAGAAGTGGTACAGTCTGGGTTCTACTATGATTCCCTAAACCACTACCCAAAGAACCGATCAATACTCACCGTTGATAATATTTATAAAAATTAATCTGGGCTGTTAGATTTTAGGTTAAGAGTAAATATCTCTTTCACCCACTTCATCTCTTTTTCTTCTATCTTCTTCGTCATAAACCACCGCCTTATTCTTCGCCACAGAATGGATACCACCACCACAAATCCTTAATTATCAAACATCAATACTTCCATCACCGAGTGCACCAGCAACCAAACCAATATAGAATTATTTAGTACCAGATCCAGTATCTCCCAAGAAGCACGACTGAATGGTTCATTACTTGGACTTGGATATGAACCAGCAAGTGGTAATTCTCACATGATGTAAAACGTATTTTATAAATTTCAATACTAGTTCTATTACTAAGTGGTTCATCACATGCAATGATTTAATAACTTCTTTGATTTAGTAACCACTTTCAATTTTTCATATCGATTTGTAGATTGAATTGTCTTTTTAGTTCATTGTTGTGTTTAATTTGATTGATTCAGTAGTAATTTTTAAGAGTGTTGAATTGATGTAGCGACCTAGTACTGAGATTCGGAAGTCGAACAATAAGAAGACCTCTTCACAATGTTGTCCGCGTGGATGGCAAGATCCGTTTTTCAATTGATAGTTCAAAATTGTATAGGCATTTGTTAAATTATTTCATTCTACTGAAATCACCGAAAGTCATGTTAAGTTTTTTTTTTTTTCCATTTCTTTCTAATCAGATTATGGTTCATGAGTGTTCTACTGTAATTCATTAGAACCCAGTTATCCAAAGTTGAAAAGTAAGGCATGATTTGTGTTCTACTTAAAATTTCTGTTCGAGACCAGAGATAGGGTAAAAACCCAGTACCGGTCTTACAGGTACAGGTCCAGGTATCGGTCCTCAAAATGAGGTATCGGTCAACTCCAGGTACAGGTACTGGTTCCACCAGAAACCCGGACCATACCGGCTCATGTGCATCCTTAAGAAGAACTACATGTTAACAATATGTCATCCATATATAATAGTATCACAAGCATACCACTTGAGGAAGTAAAAACAAACATTGAATTATCTGATACTGACTTTTTGAAACCATAAGTCATAAGAAATGAACTGAACCTATGAAACCATGCTCTAGGAGCTTGTTTCAACCCATATAAACTCTTCTTCAGATGGAAGACATAATGTGAAGGATAATCAGGATTTATAAAACCTTGTGGATGTGACATATAGACATCTTCATCCAAGAAACCATGTAAAAAAGCATTACTTACATCTAATTGTCTTATTTGCCAATCATATGTTATAGTCATGCAAAGAACAACTCTAACAAAGAGTACATATAACTACGGAGGATCGAAAGTTTCATTGAAATCTATACCATCTTGTTGGTCATAACCTTTGGCAATCAATCTTGACTTAAATCTGTCTATTGTACCATCAGCTTTCTGTTTTATTTTATAAACCCATTTTGACCCTAAAATATTCATATGTGGTTCAGGTGCTACATAATCCCATGTATCACTATCCCTCAAAGCTGTATATTCTTCTATAGAAACTTGCCATTTAGGATCCTTCATAGCAGTCTTAAATGTCTTTGGTTCATTAACAGTGGTTAATAAAGATGTATAAGTTGGAGAAATTGAATGCTTAACCGACACATGAGAAATGAAGTCAGGAAATTGTTTTTACTTAACAATTCCTTTTTGAGCTCTTATTACAGTACTACTAGAAGGAGAAGGAGACTCAAAAGTAGAAGTTATTGTAGGTAACAGAGAATCTGAATTTGAATCAGACACAATAGTTGAAAGCTAAAAATAAAATTGATTTTCATCGAAAACTACATGTCTAGATATATAAGATTTCTTTAAAATAAGATTACAACACTTATACCCTTTATGCAATGGACTGTAACCAAGAAAACACATTTGACAGATTTAGGAGAAAGGTTATTTGCTCTTGAATGGGCAAGATAAGGATAACAGACAACACCAACTATTTTTAAAATAGAATAATTTGGACTAACACCAAACAACACTTCATAAGGAGATTTAAAATTCAAAACCTTTGTTGGTGTCCTATTAACCAAATAAGTTGCAGTTAAAAATGCATCATACCACATTTCTTTTGGACAAGATATATTAAACAAAAGAGAATTACCCATCTCAATAATGTGCTTGTGCTTTCTCTCTGCAAGGCCATTCTGTTCAGGGGTTTTTTGACAAGAAATTATGATAAGAATGCCACTAGTTTCCAATAAAATTTTAAAAGGACCTTTAACAAGTTCTGCAACACCATCAACTTGAAAAGCATAGTTTTTGAAGAAAATTGATGTTCTGTATGAGTTTTAAATGAGTAAAACATTTAATAGCATCAGACTTCAATTCCATATTATAAATCCAATGAAACCTACTAAAATCATCCACAAACAAAATATAATACCTATAACCATTCAATGATGTAACAGTAGGTCCTCAGACATCACAATGTATCAAGTACAGGGGGTTTTCAGCATGAGAAGGAGAGAGTTGAAAAGGTAATTTTTTAGAAGGATGACAAAGAGTAGAAGCATGAGGTGAAGTCAGAGTATTATTATTTTTGGAATGAAGTTTCTGAATAATATGACTAGAAGGATGACCTAGCCTCTCATGCCACACTTTAGATGGAGCAGACAAAGTTGTGGAAAAAGCACATGGAGCAATAAATTGAGAAGATTTATATTGAATGGGACACAAATTATTAACCATTGTACTATTAGCAAGTAAAGCATCTGAATATAAATCCTTAATCTCGTATCCATATGGGTCTAGTTTAAAGTAACGAGAATTATGTTTTGTAAATCTAGCCACAGATACTAAATTATGCTTCATATTAGGGACTAATAGAAAATTGTTCAACCTAAAACTAGTTTTAGGTGTATGTATATGCGATGAACCAGTGGAAGTAATGTTCAAATACTTAATTTCTGCAAATATATATGGGACTTCTATATTCTGTGCAGCAACCACAAAATTATCATACTATCTGCATAACCCATTCAAGATATACATTATCAAATCAGAGTTACTAATTAACTCTTTCCCCAATTGCAGCTAATGAATCAGCTACGGTCTTGATGTTATGTAAATAAACAATAACTGTGTTATTACCTTTCTTGGAATTATGCATTTGATTCCTAAGCATACTTTTCCTAGCCATGAATTGACTTTTAAAACTAACCTCAAGAAACGACCAAATCTCCCTGACAGTGGAGAGACCCAAAACATCACCAGAAATCGAATCAGTAAAAGTTTCCTTTATACAACTTGCAACAAAACAGTCAATCTTCCTCCAACGCAACCACTATGGATTTAATCTCATAACCCCATCAATTTCAACTTGTTTAACTGATTCTTGGACTTCACCATTTACATATCCATATAAATTATTAGAAACCAATATAGATTCCATTTGATCACGCCATAACAGAAAATTATTAGATACCAATTTTGCTGAAACAAAATTTGAAATATTTGTGAGTGGGAAAGTAAAATCGAGTGAATTACCAATTTGAGCAGCGGAATTAGAATTATAGCCCATATTTTTTCTTCTTTGATACACTATTGTATATGACATAAAAGAATATCGATAGTGATGTGATGAAAAGTTATCAAGACTTGAATCTTGATATGAAAACCGATCTGGGTAAAAGATTATTGAAAAGGAGTATTGAAATATCAATAGAATCGTAAAAAGATATTGAAAAAGGTGCTTGATTCTTTAGGTTCTGCGAAAAATTGTTGATAAAAATTGTTTGTAGGATTAAACTTTTGGCTCAGGATCTTTAATGGTTGATACCATGAGAGAATTTTGAATCTTTTATTATTAAAACGTTAATTACAAAATGTTTTACACAAGTATAACATGGGTCAATTCAATGCTGACAATATTGACTTGACACATGTGTTTCATACATACTTGTTATCTATTAGTTAGTATAAGAAGTATGTATAATTTGATAGCCATATTTATATTCGTTACGTAGGTGCTTTAAAATGTTTTTCAATAATATAAAATTTACGAACATCCGTGGTGTAATTTGAGAGAGAAACCATTCCTAAATTTGACTAATTACTATCCATAAGGGTATTTTTGTAAAAGAGAAACTTAAAAATACTCCTCCCACCTACTTGCCTTAAATATTGTGCAAACTTAAACTAGGTCATCTATTAGTGGGACTAAGGAGCATTATTTTATCAATTTAGCTTAAAATGAAAAGCCGATAGTACAATGCCTCTTTTCTAGAAATGAAGGTAGTACTTTTTAAAGAATTTAACCACAAAGTAAAAAAAAAAAAAATCATATTTTTTAAAAAGAAAATGAAAGTTATTACAAGAAACTAGATGGGAGCCTAGCAACTAGTTGGGCTCCAACACCTTTTTGAATGGCTAAACCAATTCTAATAAAAAGAAAATTACGAACATTTATATTTACATCATGCCTAGCTATGTAATGCTTCAGTCATTTCAAAAATTCAATAGTTTCGATACCAAGTTCACCTAAAGTAGTAAAATAAAAAAGTTAATTTTATTTATAAAGGAACATTATCCATACACAAGAAACTTGTTAGAAACATTATCCATTTTTAATAAGATGGTAAAATTCCACAGGCTACGCCGGATGAGAATCCAGTATTCTAACTAAAGTTACATTCATGCCTTCAGATTCATCCGTTGATTATTGTAAAGGTTATTTTGGGGATAGTGCAAAGTTATCATCGAGGTTTCCAAAGTTATTCCCATCCTGGGTCAATAGGATAAAGGATAGCCTAATGCTAAAGAAATATTCCTCCTTTTAGATTCAAAATTCGGAATTAATCCTCCTTTTTCACAAAATAAATCTAAGGTTCGTTATAAAGAAAAAACAAACAACTATTATCTTAGGTATGGCTAGATAAAAGAAACCGGATGAATCTCATGTGTATAACTTCGCATGTTATGTTTTCAATGTAAAAGACTTGAAAGCAATTATATGAAAAGGGAAACAAGTCAAATCTTGTATTACTAACCTCAAGTAGAAGGATGATGATGTCTTCGCGGGTGTCGATATGTCTTCAGAGTAATAATTGTATTTCGCAACATTTCTAGACTTTCTAATCTAAACTAACAAAGTTGACTTAGTAGTTCTAATCAAGCGACTCTTGAGTTTTGATACTAATTAAAATATGACAACCAGCCTTGGCATACCAACGAGTGGTGGGTTCGATCGAGCAATGCTCTAATAACCTCTACTAACTGAGTGCCACATTTATTTGAGATTACTATAATTACTCTTTTTTGTAAAGTCTTCCCCAACTTATGGAGAGAATTGTTTACTCACCAATATATATTTGAGATATTTGAGATTAAGATTATGCCCCCTCGTTTAAAATGTATATGTAGCTGTATAATTTGTTATGTAACTATGAAAATGAATGCATTCCCTATTATGCAGTCATGAAAATGGATACTTAACGCATTATGCAATTTATTTATTTTTAGTACCGAAACCAACAAAAAATGGCTGCATTATATATTATGCAGCTATAAAAGTGTATGCATAACTTGTTATATATTTGAAAAATAGTTGTATAATGCATTATGCAGTCATATTTTTAAATTATCAATAAATAAAAAATGGTTGCATAATCGCTTATACAGAATTACAAAAATGGATGCATAACTTGTTATGCTTCCGAGAAAATAGATGCATATCTTGTTATGTGTTCGAGAAAATGGCTTTGTAACTCATTTATGCAACAATTTTTTTGTTAGCGCTAAAATCAACCAAAAAATGGCTACATAACCTGTTATGCAACTGCATAAATTAGTGTATAACATGTTATGCAGTTGAGGAAATGACTGCATAATTTTTTATTCATCTTTTTTTTTTTTGTTAAAATACTATTTTTAGGTTTATATCGCGTCTTAGTTGTTGTATAACCAAATTAGTGGACGCATGAATAAATATATGGATACACAATTTGTTATGCATCCTTGGTAGTGGCTGCGTAATATGTTATACATCATCTTTTTTTATTGTTAGAATTTTATGTTAGAGCACTGCTCGGTCGAACTTGCAAGCGTTGCTATCTCAAGCTTGTTTGTCAAGTTTAGTTGCCAAAACTATAAGTCTTGATTTCTAGTCTACTTATAGCTAAGTCTCAGACTAGGATAGAAAGTGTAGTTGAGCTCTAGACTCCACGGCGTTCATCATGCAAAGACGAAGAACTACTGAAGGAACTAGTGGGACTTCATCGACAAAAAGTTATATGGAGACTTGAACTTATATATCACTCAAAAGTCTATCTACTCTATCTCCTATCTTGAGACAAAAGTCGTATTGCTATATAGACTTCGATTATACACATTTGCTATTTCGAGTCGAGTTTATCTCGCTTATCTATTTCACAAAATATGTGTTGGTAAGCTTTCGCTTTGGCCAAGTTCATCTTTACTAGTGACGAAATTCATGATGATTATTTCAATTACTTGAAAATCGCTTTGATGAAAAATAGTTTGTGAATAACAACTATATAACATCCTCTATGAATGTTTCAATGATTGAAATGAGAGTTTAGAATATATAACCATGTTTTGATATAAACATGTATGTGAATTCATATTTGTGTAAGTCCAAAATCCTTGAACCAAAGTATGCGTACATTCGTTTCAGATAACTTGAAGCTAAGTCCGCGTGACTGACGCTCTTGTCGGAAGTTCACATCCCGTGAATTTCTGAAGGAGTTTGTGAACTAAAAACAAGCTCAGTCCAGGTACTTAAGTATGCATACAGGTATGCGTACTTAAGGGATTATTTTCTAAAACAGTTTAATTCGTGAACTAAGACATTTATAAATTAAGGAATGCAATCTTTCCAAACCGTGGCTATAATGTTCATGAATCGATTCGAGTGAATCAAAACTGTTTTTGCTTCGATTGTGTCTTGTATACTTCTATGAGATCTAAGCAATTGAATAACTCTCTAACTAGTTCTTTTGAATCATTTGAACTAGTTATTGTAAAGATGAATAAGGTTGATATGAAATTGCTCATATGGCTAACCATTGGTTAACTACTGTTGAACCAACGACTTGTACACGTTTATGTACGGTTACTCAAACCTAAATGAAGTTACATTTCATGTGTGTATAACGGTTGAAAGATATTATCTTGAATCTAATCAGGTTTTCATCTAACAGTGAATATTGAATGCTTTGTTACCAAGGTAACTTAGATTGCAAACCCTGATTTGGAGACTATATAAAGGAGAACTCTAGCAACTGGGAAACCTAATACCTACACCTCATGTGTGATACTAGTTGTGTAAGCTAGAGTCCATTCTCTTTAACCTTAGGTTTCTATCGAGACCCTGTAGGTTAACGACTTGAAGACTTCATTGGGATTGTGAAGCCAGACCCAACTATTTTCTTTGTAGTTGCGTGATCTGATCTTTCTGTTTTTATCGTGATTGAGTACAATCGTAAGATTAGCTTGAGATTAATTTCTCCGATAGACAAGATAGAAAAGTAGTCACAAACATCATCGTCTCATCATTTGTGATTCCACAATATCTTGTTTCGCTAGTCGATTAAGATTATTCTGAGGTAATTGATATTTCTAGGCTGTTCTTCGGTAATATAAGTCTGGTATATCAATTGGTTCCTGTTCACCTTGATTTATCAAAATACGGAACAAAACTCGTAGGCATTTCTTTGGGAGACAGATTTATCTATTCCTATAGACTTTTCTGTGTTACAGATTTGTTTATTAAAGTCTTCGACTTTGGGTCGTAGCAACTCTTAGTTGTGGGTGAGATCAGCTAAGGGAATCAAGTGCGTAGTATCCAGCTGGGATAAAAGATGTAAGGAGCGCAAATGTACCTTGGATTAGTGTGAGATTTATTGGGGTTCAACTACAGTTCAGACCGAAGTTAGTTTGTTGTAGGCTAGTGTCTATAGCGGCTTAATACAGTGTGTGTTCAATCTGGACTAAGTCCCGGGGGTTTTCTGCATTTGCGGTTTCCTCGTTAACAAAACTTAAATTATCGTGCTATTTCTTTTCCGCATTATATTTTATATAATATAATTGAAATATCACAGGTTGTGCGTTAAGATCAATCAATTAGATAATCCAACCTTTGGTTGTTGATTTAAATTGATTGACACTTGAACATTGGTCTTTGGTACCGTTCAAGTTATTTCTCTTGTTTTCAATCAGGATCGCAGATTTCTATTCGTTTGAGTAAGGATTGAATCAAGAAATTGAGATATAACACTTTGATATACTTTATATTAAGATTGAGTCTGGCTGTCTAGTTGATTCTCTCAAAAGTATATTGGAGTTAGTCCATACAGATTGCTAAGTGAAATATTGGGTGAGGTTGTTGTACCCCCACTTTTTCAATTGGTATCAGAGCAGGCGAACACGTTTAAAGACCATATAAGTCTGTGTTTGTAGCGATATCTGACTCTATGGACAGAAATTCTATCTCCATAAACGTACCACCAGTCTTCGATGGCTCAAACTACTTGTGGTGGAAAATCACTATGTGTGCTTTTCTTCAAGCTCGTGATTTTCAAACTTGGGTACGTGTTGTTAATGGCTATACTCCTCCGGTTGATACAGAAGGCGATGTGTCTAGACCTAAGGATATTGGTAGATATATTCCAGAATAAATCCTTGCTGCAAAGCAAAATTCTAACGGCTTAAATGTTATCATACATTCCATTGCCCCGGATCTTTAGCATCATGTGACTACGTGCACAAATTCTAAAGATGCATGGGATATCTTAGAAACCGTATTTGAAGGGAATACCTGTGAAAAAGAAGCTAGGCTCCAAAACCTAAATTCTGATTGGGAAAACCTTCGTATGGCAGATGAAGAATCATTTGATGAGTTTAATCACAAAGTGTCTAAAATTGTTAATGCATCCTTTGCATTGGGTAAGACTATTCTGAAAAGGATATTGTGATGAATATTCTCGGATCTTTGCCATCCAAATACGATTCTAAGAAGCATGCCATCGTTGAAGGAAATAATCTCACAACTCTTTCCGTAAATACTCGGTTGGGAAATTAAAGATCTTTAATCATGAGCATACATCCAAATCTAGAAAGGATGTTCCTTCAAAGCACAAAAGAACACTAAATTACTTGATAAAATTAAAAGTGTTTGCATCTCTGAAGATGATCTTTCTGAGACTGATTCATCAGATGAAAATCTTAAAAAGTCAGTCTCGTTGATCACAAGACAATTTAGGGACCTTCTTTTGAAGAGAAGTAAACGGTTCTCCATAATAAATCTAGGTCATCAAATAAACCTCATAATCGTGTTCCTCCTAAAATACGGATAATGATGAAACTGAAAAGAGAAGGGTACCCAAATATACCTCAATCTAAAAAAATTCCACCTATAAGTCCTTTCTCCGAAAGTGATTGTCTATGGACTGAGTCGAGACAATACAAGTAATCGATTCACACTTCGTGTGATCGTCTATGGATACGAGATCGAGACAATACGACAACAAGATAACTTGCGTGATTGACTATGGATACAAGATCGAGATAATACAACAACGAAGTATAATTACTTGATAATAGGTTCGTACTTAACTAATCACAATAGGATTGCTATCAAGTAATTAGGAATGAAAGTTTGTGTATATTACTTCTAATTATAATAAAAACAATTATAATTGCGGAAATAGAAAAGTAAAAGACACCGCAAGATTTTGTTAACGAGGAAACCGCAAATGCATAAAAACCTCGGGACCTTGTCCAGAATTGAATACTCTCGGGATTAAGCCGTTATACAAAATCTAAACCAACTTCGTATAGTTGAGACCAAGCAACTAAATCTATAGTTCACCTAGTTTCGTCTGTATCCATGCGCCTCCAACTTGCAATAAGTCACGCACTTGGAACAATTCCTTTAGTTCGTGTTCCAAACAGTAAAGGAACAACAAATCTGTTCAGAACAACTCTTTTCAAACAACGTGATATGAGTTTCCGTTTATCCCAATAAACTCCTTTTTTCAAGTTCTTAGATTAATCTATCAACAACTACCAGGAAGTAATTATTTAGACTATGCAATCAATACTTTTAATCACAAAGAATTTTATTGATGCCGATCTACTCAACTAAGCAATCAAGGTTATCACAAAGATAAACCGATTATAGTTAGATCCCACCAATCAAGTTTTGTACACACCAAAGATTATGAACTCAAATCGGAAATCTTCTTTGTCTTCAAATCTTCTTAAATCTTCAATAAACACCTACACACAATCAACTTGAATCTCTTGTGATCAATCACACACGTAACGGAGTCATTAACAATGGATTATCACAAGACCTCTTTAAATCCACAAACAAGTCTAAAGATCCCCTATTTTAACTTCGATCTAGTTTGAATGAATCTTATATCGAAGAGAAGATTCTCAAGCATAAACAAACTAGGTTCAATCAAAGTTCAACAACCGTTAGTCAATAAAATCAATCGAAAACTAATAGTTATCTAGTTTCCCACCAACGGTACTCGTGAGCTTCCCAATCCCAAAGAAGTCTCTAAAACGAGTGGTCGTAAGAGATTTCGCCTAATTAGGGTACTTTCCTCTCCGAATAGACGGCTCCACCAAGAACAACACAACAAGGTAGTTTTGCTGGTTCTCGAGGATTAGTTTGCTCGAAATGCAAACTTCAATATTTATAGACCAAGGAAGTTTGGACAACAAGGAATTTCCAAAAACGAAAATATTCTCAAGATATGCAATATATTTCCAAATTCGGTTTCCATAATTCCTGAAAATGCTCTGTCCAAATATTGACCGAAATCTCAGTAAAAAATCTCCAATTAGTAAATGCACATTACCAATTTTTATTTTCTAAAGATATGCATTTTAATTGCTGGAAATTAAAAGCATATAAAACTAAAAACATTAATTAAAAGATTCTCAATTTATTTCGATCCGGGATTCTCCTTTAGCTATTAAGGAATATCTTTGAACAATAAAAGATAAGAATTATTGCACATGTTCAAAGTATGTCGACATCTTTACTTTGTAAATCCATTTTCATATTTACAATCTTGGAACCGATTTGCCACACTTCTAAACAAGTTTAGAATTGGTTCATTTGACTTCCAAGAACTATGTGATTGATTATCCTATCAAATCACCACTAATGGATTTCACGGTTCTACCAAAACAAGTTTCGGTTCTACCTCCATGTGGGTACTAGGATCTAATTTGTCCTCAATGTTTCGTATTGTTAGTACTCGTTTTTATGGTATTTTGTGTGTTTGTAGGTATTTTTTGGAAATAAAGATTGTTGGAAAATTCGGCTCGAAAAGTTGCTCGGAACACCCCCCGGAGGACATTTGCTATTCGGACTCCCATTTTGGTTAAGGGGCACCTCAGTTGGGCACCTGCTATTCGCACCCCAGAACAGGTTAGGGGGACACCCATCTTCTTCACGGGAAGAACATATTTTGGCGGGAAAAGTTTTTTTTTAAATTTCAGAAACAACAAATTCTAATGGTTTAATTTTAGTCGAGATTTTTGGAGATTTGGTCTTGGATATGGGTTGGTATTGGTCTTGTACATCAAAACAGGTAGGTAATGCTTTAAGTTTGGATAAAAAAGAATGAAACGTGTAATCACACGAAATAGGGAAGTAAGAGAAATACTCGGGATTACACGAGTTTTGTGCGAGAAATTTCGTGGCTGCTGCATTGGAGTGTTGTCTGAGATAAGGGAGAAGTATGTTTGAGTACATTGAACTACAACAGACGCGTGAGAAGACAAGAGTGGAAAGAAAATATTTCCGAGAATATTTTCTTCAATACCGAGTAAATGAAGATTTTCAGGAGTAATGAGCGAAGATTATTATCCCTGTTGTGTTATAAATAGTTGATGGTTTTGCTCTGTTCTCTCTCCCAACTCTCCGTATCCCTTCTTTGATAAACCAACAACTATTTATAACACAACAGGGATAATAATCTTCGCTCATTACTCCTGAAAATCTTCATTTACTCGGTATTGAAGAAAATATTTTCTTTCCACTCTTGTCTTCTCACGCGTCTTTGTAGTTCAATGTACTCAAACATACTTCTCCTTATCTCGCACAACACTCCAATGCAAGTGACCACGAAATTTCTCGCACAAAACTCGTATAATCCCGAGTATTTCTCTTACTTCCCTGTTTCGTGTGATTAAAGCATTACCGTCCCTGTTTTGATGTACAAGACCAATACCAACCCATATCCAAGACCAAATCTCCAAAAATCTCGACTAAAATTAAACCAGCAGAATTTGTTGTTTCTGAAATTTCAAAAAAAAAACGTTTCCCGCCAAAATCTGTTCTTCACGTGAAGAAGATGGGTGTCCCCCTAACCTGTTCTGGGGTGCAAATAGCAGATGCCCAACTGAGGTGCCCCTTAACCAAAATGGGAGTCCGAATAGCAAATGTCCTCCGGGGGTGCTCCGCATAATTTTTCGAGCCGATTTTTCCAAAAATGTTTATTTCCAAAAAAATACCTACAAACACACAAAACACCATAATAAGGACAAAAACGAGTACTAACAATACGAAACATTGAGGACAAATTAGACACATAAATGCGTCTATCAAATACCCCCAAACTTATTATTTGCTAGTCCTCGAGCAAAACTAAAAAAATAAAATTCTAACTCACTAGGTGGCCCCAGTGGCCGAGTTAATCTCGGGAGGGTTTCGAGGTGTACCCACAAAACCATTACTCCACCTTAGCTATCTACGTAACCTTGGAAGGCACTAAAGAATCTCCTTGGTTGGCATACTTATTGACTATAGGAGGAAGTACCCCGATGCGAAATTCCAATTGTTGTACACGAGTTTGCACTCAAGCATACTAAAATTCATATA